>CAWUFW010003803.1:602500-1202500 GCA_963921515.1 Calotriton arnoldi | reverse complement strand
TTCAGGGAGCTGAAAACCTTTACTGGGTTTTTGTGCTTTTCACTGTGCAGAGCACTAATGAATTACTGAATGGGCATTTGTCTTGTGGGTTTCTCCACTCTCTCAGGCTTATTATTTTCCATGATTTTTATATTTTTTCCTGGTGGAGTAATCCCTTTCTAATCACCTCCATGAAATATTGGTTTCTGACTGCAGTGTCCTCATCTTTTGAATCCTCCCAGGTGACAGACTGGATCCAGAAATCGTTTTGCAATAACTCCTGCATCCCAGAAAGTGGCCCCATTGGACTCTGAAGCAGCTCAATCCCACCTCCAGATGGGATTACACAAAGTTTCATTTATGCATCACCCCTGCTCACTGATGTCAGTTCCTCATTTTCCGCCCCTTCAGATGTGGATCTGAGCTCTGCTCCCAACATTTTAGAGGTTTTACCAATTGTGCCAAAATTCTTTTTGGAAAGTGCAGGGACATCTCCTTCTAAATCCAAAGTGTTAAAGCAATTCTGTGCCTCTAGGAAACAAATGTCGGTTACAGACCTGCACACTTTGGTGCCCTGTTGCGGAAAATGCTCCTTAATGCATCTGAAGCTAATTAGAAAGCATGAAGCCAAGCTCTCTGTCACGGAACACCAGAATCTGGGTGGGCCAGTCCCATTTGAGGTCTCAAGCCCATTCTCAGTCACCGTCCTTGTGCAAGTCTAAAGGCACGTCTCTATACAAGCACAAGTAGGACAAGAGGGGTTTAACACTATGCTGCCATTGTATACTCTGCAGCACATTGAGTCTTGCAGGAGGCAATGCTGTAGTATTCCATAGTGTTCTGGATCCCTCTGTTGCGCTACTGGGCCCCCTGCACCCATTAGGCGCTTCCAGATGGATTTCCGTTTGCAGGCTTCTCTCCCACCAACAAATTGCCCCTTTTAGCCTCAGCTGGGACCTCACTCAGCACAATTTCAGGTCTTGACATTTCTGATACAGGTCACACCGTCAGTGCCCAGCTTGGCACTGGCATTAGCTCCAAAGGCACTGGCTCCCAACTCCACCCCTTCTCCAATGTCAGATCCGGAAACTCACTTCAGCCAGATCTTGACTTATGTCACAATATGAAATAAATAAACCCCAACCAGTAACTTTTGAGGATTCCAAAACTGTTCCCTTGCCTCAACACCAGTACTATCTGAGGTTGGAATCCATTTTCTCCTCTGACCACTATGAAGTTTAGTAACTTGAACAGGTCACCCACAGAGAAGAGGACTAATATACTATTGCTGGCCTCTACCTCAATCACCAGAATGCCAGTGGATTAGACACTTTGCACAAACTGAGAAGAGTGTGCCTTTTGTAATGGTTGTTAACAGGGCTTTGAAGGTCTTGGAATTACAGTTGCCTGTGATGGAGTCCAAGACAAACTTGCCAATATTTTACAACCTAAGCTACAAAATACTGAGCCCTTATTGCCATATAATGTTGCCTTTACTGAGGATCTTATGGCTACCTGGTCCAGGTGTTCAGCACCACTTGGGAGCTGTGAAATTGCTCAATACCACAGGCCTGCTCCTGGGGACCCATCCGTCCTGAAGCAATATCTGACTCCAGAGAATTTCGTCATTCCGGCCTCGGTGAGCAAGGTGAACCATGATGCTTTCCCTACTGCTCCTTAGGATCTAGGCAAAATAGTTGTTCTTCTGCTAGTTTGGCCCTACTTTCATTGAATGATGTTTGCCTCTTTGGTCCTTATATACATATCCTTTGTGACATGGCAAGTGAGATCTATCCCACTTTCCCTGCGAAACTTCAGAGTTCATTTGCTCAAACCGTAAATGATGGCCACGATGCAACCAAATACATCATTTCCGCTGGTCTGGACACTATGGACTGTGTCAGCCATGCCATGGGCACTAGCCTCTTGGGTATATATACACACACTAGTTAGCAGCGTTTTTTGACTTGCCTATATCTTTGGTGCCGTTTGACGAATCTTCGTGAAATTTTATTTAAAAATGTCAAGTTGGGTCTTGTGCATGGAACGTTTTGGGGTGATCCATGATGCGGGGGCCAAGAAAAAGTGGGGGGGAGGGAGGTAAAAAAAAAAGTGTTTCCCATGTTAATTTCCATAGAGATTTTAGACATGCCTACAGCTCGAACCGCTGAATGGAATTACACTAAATTTGGCAAAAAGGTAGCTTTTGGTCCAGAAAGCATGCTTTTGTTATTTGGTGTAAATCCGTTCAGTAGTCTGAGATATTAAAGGAAATCCACATTTTTATATCTAGGGTCACAACTAATTCGCGAATGCGCACGCCAACAGGAATGCTGTGATTGGCTTGCTGGAACCTGATCTCAAAGTTGCGACTGCCAATTTAATTTATGGGCACAGTCCCCTGGACTAAACAGAAATGGCAAAAACTGGCATTAGGGGTCTGGTTGAATGTACCCTGACTTCATGGGTGGGATATAGGGGTGTTTCTGGGACACAGTTTGGGCAGAAAATGGCAAAGAACAGGTTTTTTCACCCCACGTGCGAAATTTGTGAATTTGCCGCTAAGCTCGTCCCGTGTAATGTTGCAACGGATTTGCAAATATTACAAAAAATAGCACACTCACAGAGACTCTCTTGCAGTAACTCGCAGACCCACTCAGATACTCATGCAGCCACTCACACTCGTACACACCCACTCACAGACCCACACAGGCACTAACTCACCCATTCATAGACCCACTGCGACACTCATGCACCCACTCACAGACCCGTTCAGACACTCATAGACCCACTGAGACACTTATGCACCGACTCACATACCCACGGAGGTACTCATGCACCCACTCATAAAGCCACCCATTCGGTCCACTTCTCAGACCCACCACCTTTTGGAGGATACTGCTTTAGTAATGATTCAAAAGGTGAGGAATATGCAGTGAGAAGTACTCATCAAAAGTACAAGTTACTTACATTCAGTGATGCTCTTTCTGGTGGATACTCTATCTACCCTCACCTCACCCACATTCTGTGGATTTGACTACAAGTACGTTTAAAGTTTCCAAGTTAGAGATCTCATACTGTCGACATCCTAATTTGTCAGTTGCTCGCCATGAGAGGAAGTGGTAATATTTGATTAATAAACTGATGGTAGCTTGCAGGGGTGGCTCCATGTCATCACTTCCTAGGTTGGGATGCAGCCACCAAGGATTACAATGGAGCCACCTGTCGGTTTGAAGGAGTTATTACAAAATGTTTTTACAGATCCAGTGTGGCACCATGAGGATTTAAAAGGAAAAGAGTCTGTGATTGGATCGATTATTCTTCTTAAAATGCATTACCTAAGGTAAGTAACTTGTTGATCAGGCATTTTTTGCTCACGCAATTTTCAAATTTACACCAGACTTCGTTGGCATAGGAACAAAAAGTGTGTGCAAATAACCCATTCGACTTTGTAAAGGTTAAGGTAGTTTATAACTTTCTGCCTCTTAACCCTTCTCAGGGTACGATCCTATCACCTAACTTGACTAAAATCTGTTGTACTGGCTAATATTCTGTTGGAATGGGTAAATACGATGTTAATGAGTATCATGATATGTGCAGGCCCAACAACGGTAATACCAATAAATGAGATTTCAACATATGCCACAATCTATGCCCAATGACTAGGTCAATGCCCGTAAGTGCAATGTCAATATATGCAATAATCTATGCATGCACAACAGCGACGATACCGGCAGTAGCAATGTCAATGTATGCCATAATCTATGCCAGAATGCCAATGTTGTTACCAGTGAAAGCTATATCGAGGTACGCATGATTTAGGAATGCATAACTATGTCAATATCAATAAAGACAATATCAATGTACGCTATGACAACTGTACTCACAATGTTGAGAATGTCAATAGAAATTATACCAGTGACTGCCATATTATTTTTAGAAGTTCCAATGAACTCGCATCATTGCTATCGGATTTACCCAAGGTGACCTCCCCATCAACCCCAAGTCAGAGGTACATGGTCAGATAGGTCCTGTAACCCACACGGACGCCTATCGACTAACAGGTCACAGGTGGGGCCTCTCTGAACCCAAAGACAAACATGTGCCCAGGGAAATCTCTGATCGATACCACAGATAGTTGCATCACAAACAGGTCCGAGGCAATTTGCCCCAATAAAACACGTTTGGCCTAAGGCTCGTGTTACCCAAAAATACCACAAAGCTAGATACCACATGTAGATAGAAACAACATGACATGCACACCAAACATAGTGATCACACGCTCCTCAAGCCGGACACTAGCTCTCCCCAAAGGTCGAGAGCCAACTGTGTACTTATCAGATGTCCAACCTTGTTGATTTACGACTGAGATGCTTTTTCAAGAATGCAAAAATTGTTTTATTGTACCTCATGAGGTGTATATAATACCAGCCAAAACTTTGTACTACGAGAGACTTTCCTCAGGCGCATTCTGTTGACTCTCCCAGCCGCTGCATTTAATTAAACCAACGTGTTCCTGTTTTGCCAAACGCCTCTTCTCTCTAAATTTCTTTAAGGTAAATTCATATCTGAGCAACAATTCCAGGTTGATTATTTTCAACTGCATGCATGGATAACTGCAAATCCTAATTGTATGAATCAGGATTTGCCATTTTTACACCTATGGTGAACTAAAGTGTGCAAAACGATTTGTGAATACGGCCCTAAAAAATGACACATTATGAACCTGGATTGAACCTTATTTTATTTCCTTGTGACTGTAGTGAATCCATGCTGTTAACTGTATTGCAAATTGTGTTTGATCCTTGTATCACCTAAATCCCACACTTTGTAGGAATATGCTTGAGCTTGGCCAACGCAACTGAATTATAAAATCAGACTTCACCAGTGAATTGGGCTTATAATACATATTTTAGAAAGTCCAGTATGGAATTTGTAGCCGTTTACTAGCCAGAAAACATTACATTTAATATTGTATCCCAGTGCTTTCCTATGGAACAGCTAACCCTCCTACGGTGAAAATAGCTTTTGGGGCTGTTTCACTGTAAGGACATGTTTAACATTAACCTTTTACACATCTTACTTTTAAATACCTTGCACCCTTCCTTATTGGAAGTAAGGTATATTTAAGGGGGACTTATTAATATTTAAAAGGAAGATGTAGGCCTGTCAAAAGGGTTACAATGGTAAGCCTGCAGTCATGTTTGCGCTGTCACTGTAGTGGGTGGCACAATGGGGTGCTGCAGTCCACTAGTGACATTTAACTTATAGGCCGTGAGTACACTTTCTACCATTTACTAGGGACTTATAAGTAAGTAAAACATATCAATTAGGAGTGTAGCCAATTATGACAAAAATATGCATTCTCCTACAATCTTGTGTTATGCCCCATTCTGAGGTGTGAAAGTCAGAATGTAGCTGTAATACCATACACAGGAAATACTGTACACTGCAATATCACTATTTAGTGGATGTGGTATTCCCACTCCAATTACCGGGACTCTCAGATGGACTCCCTCAGATAAAACTCTGACCTCATCCTGTTGGGAGGTTTTCTTACACCTGCCCAACCTATTAATCTGGGATACACAAATCAAATACCCTAAGGATTCTACCACATGCACCATGATTACAATCCGGGCAGAGCGGAATCCCATAAGGAATTCCACTCAACCGACTCACGACTGGTCAGGTGATCTCGCACCTGTTTTTCCCATTTGTGGGAACACCGGAAATGATTTTACTGACCAGAAATTCCAGCCAGTGAAATTGTTTGAGGCTTTTGCTACAACAGTAACCAGGTCTCTGCTCCCATCCCCACCTGATCTCTATGAATGGCAAGGGGGCGCATATTATCCACTGCATGCCAGGGTACTTTTTCCAATTGCCATACCTTTCTCACGCCCCTACCACTCTGCGGAGAAGCCTCTGCTTCCATTTACCACCTGCTAGAAGCAGGTAGTAAATGAGAACATTATACCCCTCGGACTAAGAAATACCATGTTGGATTCCGCCATGTAGCTCTGTGCTTAGTTGTTCCCCATTCCAAGAGGTGTAACTCTTAATTGCACAATACTGTTGGGTTGTTACTGCACGCTGCTGGTACCTTTGTGTGCGTGTAGTTCACAGCCCACCAGTACTGTGCAACTTATAAGCAGACCCTAAAATGCCTACCTACATATTTTACACTAGGCCTTACTACAAGAATTCGGACACACTGCTTCCTTAGTATGTAGGGAAGAACGTCTGGCTACCAGCGCCTTCATGCTTAGCAAACAAGTCATGCTTCTGTTTTCAACGTGAGGGTACTTCTTCTTTTGTACCAATGTGATGGCCTGCTACAGTATTTATTGGCACACTCCCAGGCGATTAGGATGCTGGCAAGGTAGTATCATAGCCTTATAGCACTTTATTTCAATGCTGACACGTTTATGCTTTCCTTGCCTTCTCTTATTATGCAGGATGGCCGAGCAGTTCTCCATTTATCATCAGAACTCAATTTCAAATGTGAGTGAGAGAGGTACTCAAGTTTGTCATTCAGGGAGACACAAAGGCGCGTGGGCGTTTTTTATGGCTCCTAAAAATGGAAACTCTGCATTCAGTCTAGTCTCCTCAGTTTTCACTCGTCTTTTGCGGATGTAAAACAGCCATTTCGAGGCCAGGAAAAAGCAACAAGGGACTAATCTGAAACAAGACATGTGGTTTATAAACATTCAGCAAAATAAGTTTTGATCCGACGTAGTAGGTGTTATTCTTGTAAAGTACAGTCTGCTGTGTGTAAGCATGAAGTTGTATCTAACAAACCCTGTCGAAGCCAGGAGGTCTGGTTTTTATTTTTAATTTGTTTATGAAGGCTTGCACATCGAAGTCATTAGTAGAGAAAGAGGCAACACATGTAGGTAGATACATCATCATATAAATATATGTTAAATATTGTTATTTGTACTGAAACAAATAGGAAAAGCAGCAGATTCACACATACCTGGAGTGAAATATAGTAAAAATAAGTATGCATTGCTATTTGGACTTTTACACGGTATGGTACATTTGGCATGTGACGGAGTCTGTCCCAGCACTTTAACTTCCAGCTTTTTGTGTGTGATATGTGACTGTAATCGTCTCAGTCCGACTCGCCATTCAGAGGGCACCTGGCCTGCTGGACTCAGCCCCAGTCCGACTGATCATTAACAGGTGCGTTTTGCAAGTGACTAACAGCCCTAATGGCCCTTCAGAGGTGCGCCTGATAAAACATTGTCAGAGCCCTGCTGCCTGTAATAGGCCTACTTGACAAGGGACTGTCTTCTCGATCAGTCTGTCAGAAATGCGACTACCATGCGACTTTCTCTTCCCCAGCCCCAGTTTTCTGTCAAAAGTGTGGCTGATAGAAGATTAATTCCTTTCAGATGTGTATCAGCATATTACTGACTCGGCACTACCTGCCTGTCCAATGTGTGCTTGGGACGTGAGCAACCCTGTTTCAGCCACTCTGGTCCTTCACAAGTGCGTCTCACGTGATTGACACTGCCTTGTCTCTACTTCCGTGTCTGGCACGTGACAGACTTGCCCCCCCCCTTCATAGCCTTTCCGGAGTCCTACTTGACTGTCTCTGCCTCCTCTTCAAAGGCACTGGACTATCAGGAATTTTTCCATTCTTCCAATTTCCCCCAAACTCTGCTTCCTATTCAAAAAGCATGTCAAATGTGTTTAATTGCTATTATCTAGCATTTTATAGAACACAATCTGCCATTGGCATGTGCAACACAACCATTTTGGTAGCTAGAGATATGCATTGTGGAATGGAGTCTCACTTTGTTGAAGAGTGTGATCAGAGGTGTACACCAGTTTTGAAGAATTGGATTATGTTTGATTGGTGAACCAGAATGGTTGGGCTGAACTGTGCATGTATCTCCTCAGTTGATACGTGTACCCGTTCCTCAACAGGTGTATATGTGATAGTTATTTGATAGGCGAATGTTCCATCAGATGCCATACTATCCACTTAATCGCAAATTCGGGCTGTGTTGGGTGGACATAGGGCCAGATGTACGACCATGACAATTTGCGACTCGCAAATTGCGCTCGATTGCAAGTCGCAAAATGCCATGTACAACAGTGTGTTTAACACTGTTTGCGATTCCCGATGGGGTCGCAAATTGCGAGGCTCATGAATATTAATGAGCCACTTACAATTTGCGAGTCCATTGGGAATGGCTGGCCCTCCCAGGGATGGTGGCCTGCTGGGCTCAGAAGACCATGTCTGGGACTGCTTTTAAATAAAGCAGTATTTCTTTTTTTTTTTAAATGCAGCCCGTTTTCCTTAAAGGAAAACGGGATGCATTTAAAAAAAAAAAATGAAAATGAAACGTTTTCGTTTCATTTTTAAGGGCAGGCAGTGGTCCCTGGGACCACTGCCTGTCCTTAAAAAATATTTTCCCCTGCATTTGCAAAGGACCCCTTCCCTTTTGCAAGTGCATTGCCACCCTCTTGAAGAGGGTGGTAATTTGCGAGTGTTTTGCGACCGCAATTGCGGTCGCAAAACATTCATACATGGGGTCGCAGTTGCTATTAGGAAGGGAACACCCCTTCCTAATAGCGACTCGCAATTCCTAAATAGTGAGTCGCAAATAAATTGCGACTCGCTATTTAGGAATTGTACATAGCCCTTTCACATTTTGCATGCGCAAACAGGTCGCAAACCAGTTTGCGCATGCAAAATAGGGTCGTACATCTGGCCCCAAGTCAGATAAACAATATTTTTTTACGACTTTTGATCCATACATTTTGTTTTATTGAATCAAAATGAGTGGGAATTTCATTTTTTATCTGCACTGTTCTGGTGTAGCTGTTCACACATTACATGGAATTTTCTCTGAGGAAAGCCTTGCTGCTTCTGCCAAGCTCCAAGGGTGCCTTTGTTGATCCTTGCAGATGATCGTTTACGTTTGTTTTAGTAACTAGATTGTTTCACCTCGTAGGAGACCAGTCATAGTTCACATGAAGACTGTGGCTGCCCTCACCCTAGTATTATAATCTAGTTTCCCGCATGAGCCAAACAGCTTTCGACAATGGGATAGAGAGCAATATTAATCCACCTCAGTGGCTATGTGGCATTCTGCAGCCATGGCGGAGTAGTAAAGGCAGACTCATGGTGCAACTCGGGTCCAGTGTATCCCTTGACTAGCGAGTGCTTTTCCAGAGACTGAGGTCGGTAAGTGAAATGGTAACGCGGAAGGTGGGATGGTTAGGCTTTATTAGTCCTCCACCAAAATAGTACAGTCCTTATGCTATGCTTGCTTGACTGATACATGTAGCTCCTAGTGATTCATCCCTAGTGACTCAACCAGGTGGCTGGTGTTTGCTTTCAATGCCATGTTTCATATGGTTTCAGACAAGTGATTTGACTGTCTTGCTTCATGACGTGCTTTGAAAGCTACTGCTAGCTTAGGCAATTTGTTGAGTAAACTTTAATAGCTGACTGACTCTTGATCGATCAAAACGGGATGTTTGACCACTTTGAGAGCAGCTTATGGCCGTTTTCTCTAACCGAGTTTCCTACCAGACATGTTTGCACACCAGAGATGCTACCACCAGCAAGTCTGAAACACCAAGCGGACGGCCCTAGCAGACTGCATTGACACCAGCTCCAACAGCAGCAAAGACATATTCTCCATTATGAAGGATTTCACCACACTGCCAGCACCATCACCCCTTCTCAAGAATAACGCAACAACATCTCAAACTGTTTTAGCAACAAACTCACAACCATTTGCATCCACTTGGCCCATTAACTCGAACCCATCAACCATGCACCCAGTTTGACAATTTCGGACAATGAACCCACCATGACAACATGGAGCACAATCACCACAGATGAAGTCCATCCACTCTGGGACCCTGTCAGACCCTTGCCCCCCACCACGCCTTCAAAGGATTCACCCCCATCAGCAAAGCACTCATCCACATCCTCAACACCTCCATTGACACAGCCACATTTCCAGAAGCCTGGAAAAATGCAGCTTCCCATGCCCGACAGACAAAGCCTTCAGCAAACCTGGCCAAGCTTGCAAACTACCAGCCAATCTCCCTCCTAACTTACCTATCCCAGGTCTTGGAGAAAGCAGTCAACAGATGCCTCCCCAAACACCTCGTTAACCACCAGCTCCTAGACACCACGCAGACAGGATTTAGACCCAACCACAGCACAGACACTGCTCTCATTGTAGTAACCAATGACTTTCAGATGATCTAAGACAGAGGAGGAACACCGGCCCTAATCTTACTGGATCTCTCGATAGTGTCTTGATTAGACGACTGCAGGAGGCCAGCATTCAGGGACCTGGCCTTTAATGGATCTGTACTTTCTTATCCGGAAGAAATCAAACAGTCAATCTGATGCCTTACTCGTGTGAAGTCTGAGAACTCATCTGCGGTGTATCTCAAGGTTCCTCACAAAGCCCCATTCTCTTCAACATCTAAATGACCTCACTGGCCGAAACCATCTGAGAACATGACACAAACATACTCTTCTCCGCAGATGACACGCAACTTACACTATCCCTCTTGGACAAATACTCCCACACAAGGAATAAATTCACCGCCTGCACGGCAGAAGTGGCCATCTGGATGAAGTCCAAGTGTCTCAAGCTGAACACCGACAAGACTGAAGAGGTGATCTTTGGAAAGGATGCCTCACAAGGAGACTCCACCAAATGGTCTACAGACCTCAGACCCACCCACACACACACACACACACAAAAGAAACCTCAGGATCATCTACAAGAAGCTGGACATTTCCACCCAGGTCAACGTTGTTACCATGTCCTGCTTCCACTCTCTCAGGATACTGAGAAATATGTATAAGTGGCTTTAGAACAACACCAGAATGACCGTCACACAAGCACTCATCACCAGCAGACAGTCTATGTAGGGATCACCAATCATCTCATGAGGAGACTGCAGACCATCCATAACGCAGCAGCCAGACTCGTCCTCAACATCTCAAGTCAGTCTCATCACACCACATCACTGATAGCTCCACTGGCTCCGATATAGAAGCGTGGACCAGTCAAACTCCTTATCCACACATACAAAGCACTACATAGCAAAGACCCAGCCTACCTTAACAACTGCATTCACTTCCACCTACCGACTAGGCACCTCCTCTCAGCCAGATTCTTACTAGCACATGTCCCACACATACACAAAAGCAGAGGTCGAGATTTCTCTTACATCGCTCCTAAAGCTTGGAATGACCCCCCACTACACATTATAGCTTCCTACTTATTTGAAGACATGACTCTTCAGATAAGTCCCCCCTCTCTCCCAGGGCAAGACTCGGACATCTGCTCAGCACCAGGATACCCTCACAGGTGATAGTCTTCTATACAAATACACATAAGTTGTTTTCAATAATGTACTCTTAGTTTGCTCTAAATGATCAATATCTGTTTGTAGCTTAAGATATAGAGGCAAATATTAATCCTTTTTTGTCTTGTATTTAGCGAAGTTGTTCAACCATTGATGTGCTTAGACAAAAACAAACATTGTGGATAGAGGTTGTGTTCAGCATAGGTAGTACAGTGCCATTGTGTGTGTATGACAACATTTTGGCATAATTATTTGTTATAGTTCACAATTCAGTTTAGGACAGGTATCGATCAAGCCAATCTAAACATGTGCACCCCCGTCTCTCCTCTTGGTTGTCCACCCAGGGCAGCTTGCCAAATGGGATGATAAAAATCTACTGCATGCACAGTTAGCGCCTGTCAAATTCAAACAGAGACAAGCATTGGCCAAGCCAGTAGGTCAGACGTCTAACTAAAGATGCCTGGATGCTTCCATCTATGCACTTACTCATCCATCTGTTCATGTACTCAGTCCTCAATCATACATTTACTCACTGATCCTTGTATGCATGCATCCATTCATCCGCTCGTTTACTCAATCTTGCATACACACATGCCCATCCACAATGCATACACAAACACATAAATAAATGCAAGAGAAACTGTGGGAGAACTTTAACAGTAACAAGAAAACAGACTGAGCATTAGGTCACGGAACAAGAGGAGTGTGAGGAACTTTCATATAACAGGCCAGCAAGCCAGTGTCAACTCTAAGGATTTTAGGGGTCCCGGGCAAGATTAATTTGGGGGCTCGAATACAGAACAACGTTTCATTTTATTAACTGGTTCTGCTATTTCAACAGTGCATGTTGCCAACAAAACAGAATTTTATGTTAAACTTTCTGACATGGGAACATACCAAACCAACTGAAATGTATCTAGGCTGCGGGCCAAAAAAACCTTAAGATGACACTTGCAGAGAAAAAAAAAAAAGAGGCAGAGAAAAAGGGAGAGGTGGAAGCAGAGAAAAAGACAGTGGTGGAAACAAATCACTCTCCCCACGAGCCCCTTGAAAGGTGGGGGCCCTATGCAATTGCCTACTTTGACCAGGCCTTAAAACATCTCTGCAGCATGCTGTTGACTTAACCAATTAGAACAGTGGTCTTCAAACTTCTAAATGCTGCCTCCCTCCCCCCGGTAAAAAAAAAAAAAATCCTCGGGCCCCCCTCAATTTGTTCACAATTATTCTGCTAAATTGGCAATGTTTAAATATGTCTAAACATATTTAAACATTGCAGTTGAGCTCTGTTACCCCTTTTTACACATACTCCCATTCTGGATATAAATGACAAAAGTGGTTAGTGATGGCCTATTACAAAGTGGCTTACTGCTGATCATGTTTTTAACACTTAAAACAAAGCATGATGCTTCTCTTCGCCAGAGACTGGCGCCGCCCCTTGCCCCCCCCCTGAGATTACTTATGACCTCCCCAGGGGGGCCACCCCTCAGTTTGAAGACCTCTGACAGATGCAAAATGTGAGGTTAATCGACCCAAGAGGACTGCATGCTTCAGGGTACATGATCTCCAAGGGCTATTGAGGGAGAACTTTCAAGGGCACACCACAGCACACTGTAGACTACTCCATCTGCACAACAGCGTGGGGGGTGGGGAGGCGCCGAGACAGCTGAACATCACAGATCAGACTGCTGCTGAGCAGACTTTCTACGAGGTGAGGGTGACAAAGTGCAGAAGGAAATGTATCTAAGATAAATACCTTGGAATGGAGATACGAGCAAACAGGCAGAAATATATTATATAGATAAAGCCCCTTGTCTGGCCTGGGAAATCCATAGTACGTTTTCAGTAACAATGCAAATATGTTGCTAATGTCTACATTAAATTCGATCGCTGGATAATCTTCAAGGCAATCACACAAGTCAATGTTTCAACACAACAGTTGTTAGACAATTATTTTAACTTGGCTTTTTCCTTCCTTGACCGACCTTCTCCTGCCCTCAAAACCCAATAAGTGGAATAATTATTTGCGCTGCACGATTTTATATTGTAACATTTAATAAATTCCTACGCACTTCTCTAATGTATCATCAATAACAGCGAACCAAGTCGCTCTAATCCTCAAGCGGTAAATACAATTTGCTGCAAAACTGCAGCCGTCTAGAGGATGCAAGTGCAGGAGGAACTAAAGAATGATTCCTTGAAAATGTCAAGCCCAATCGTAAAATAATAGGGCATGAATTGACAGTTATACTGTTAGGGATATTAAAAAAAAGAAAGAAGAAGATTGAGCGCCTTCATGGTGTTATTAGTTTTACAGCAAAAGAATTCCATGTGCACAGGGTTATTCAAGCATTTCTTTTCCGGTTTGCTCCCAAGACCAATGCCTATATTTTTTTTAACTGATGAGACGGAATGGATGCTTGAAACACAAGTGGAGCCGTGGCAACTATGACAACCTAAAAGTCCTAAGTGCATGATGACAGCTCTAGATGAGACATTACCCTTTCTTCAGAAAATGTGGCTCTTTACAAAAACAGTGGGGCATATTAGCAAGACCCACGTTAAAATTATCGCCGTTTTAGCGGCAGGAAACTGCCGCTAAAACGGCGATAATGGGCTTGCTAATATGCGTTATAGAATTCCAATAGAAGCCCAGGTTAGATGTGCAGGACATCTAACCTGGGCTTCTATTGGAATTCCATAACGCATATTAGCAAGCCCATTATCGCCGTTTTAGCGGCAGTTTCCTGCCGCTAAAACGGCGATAATTTTAACGTGGGTCTTGCTAATATGCCCCAGTATCTCTGCAGCCACCTACCAGTTGGGAGGGGGAGGGGGGCGTAACTCCAAGGGGGGGTAAAATCTTGCTGCGTTGAGCAACTTTGCATCAAGGGGGACTTCAATAGGTTGTGCATTGATTAATTGATGATCATTCTACATCCGATAGTTACGTAAAGCCCTATCTACTCAAATTTGTATATAGGGTTTGAGGTAGGCGCAAAAAAAGAAAAATTTTCATTTCCCAAACTTTGCATGTGTGCAGCACTGTACAGCACACAAAGTAGGAAAAGTTAACAAGCATTTGCAATGCAATAGGTCTCGCATTTGCCAGTTAGACATAAATTAAAATGTTTTTTAATCTATGTGCTTTGGTTTGGAGTGTATTGGATGTATGAACAGAGACGAGCTGTAGCACTGTCTAGAGGACTTAGTATGAGGAATTACCACTGGGACAAGAAAAGCAGCTGCAGCACTTTCTAGAGGACTAGGAATGAATAATTACAGATGAGTCTAGGGAAGCAGGTAGCAGCACTGTGCACAGGACTTAGAATGAGGAATTACCACTGGGAACAGAGACAGCTGTAACACTGCCTAGAGGACGTAGAATGAGGAATTTACGCTGTGACCAGAGATACAGCTGCAGCACTGCCTAGAGGATTTAGAATGGGGAAGTTACTGATCGGACCAGAGAAGCAGCTAGCAGCACTGTCTAGAGGACTAAGAATGAGGAATTACCACTGGAACCAGAAAAACAGCTGCAGCACTGTCTGAAGAACTAAGAATGAGGAATTACCACTGGGACCAGAGAAGCAGCTGCAGCACTGCCTAGAGGACTAAGAATTGGGAATTAGCACTGGGAACAGAGACACAGCTGCAGCACTATCTAGAGGACTGAGAATGAGGAATTACCACTGGGACCAAAGAAGCAGCTGCAGCACCGGCTAGAAGACTTAGAATGAGGATTTACCACTGGGAATAGACACAGCTGCAGCACTGCCTAGAGGACTGAGAATGAGGAATTACCACTGGGACCAAAGGAGCAGCTAGCAGCACATTGAAAAAGTAAGGGAACTATGATGCTGTGCACAGTGGGGGCGGGGCAAAAAAGCATGGGGGCAGGGTCAAGGTGTGGCTGAAAAAATATTCTGTAACTTTTATCGGTCTTTCACTTTCAGGTATGTACATATAAAATAACACAGCTTAAATGTAAAATAAGTGTAAGTTAGGTTAATCAGTGGAAAATGCACAATCCTACTTTATGAAACCTCTATTAGAGGTCTGTGTCTGTAAAAAGAGCCACAGAATTGAGTCCTGGTTGGAGCAGTGGAGATAAGTTAAGGACGTAACACAGGTTACAATCCTTTAAAAATAACACACTTTACAGTTCAGCTGGTAACTCCTTTCCAAACCACTCAAAAATAATAATTATGTGTCCTCAGAAGTGTCAAGTGATTCCAGTAATTAAAGCCAATACCTGTATCGGATCTCCCTTTACATTTGTAAATCGACCAGTTGTGCAAATCTGTATTTCTTTCAGGTAAGCAGGCACCCTGGCAAAAAGGTTTGTTTAGCTGTCTGCCCCTTCCTCCCTCGAGGTCACAACACAGGAGTCTACCTGCATTACACGCAGCTGAAGCATTTTATTCTCAGAATTAACTGTCCTGGGGCAGTTATCTTTCTAAAGAAAGTAGGGGGAACTGTTTTCCTTAAAATAAAAAAAAGAAAGGGACCTCGTGCCCCTCCTATCCCGCCCACTGGAAGTAACAAGCATACAGAAGACGCTATACGCAAGTCTTAGGTGCCAGTATCAGGCAGTAAACAATCCAGAAAAGAGCCTGCTTGCCCAAGCTACAAACCTCAATCCCTGAACACACTACACCATCCTCTAACACAACACCTAACAACCCACCCAATGTCATCTAGCTAGTTGGTTGGGAGGGTGGAGCTTGCAGATCCTCTTCAGACCCTACACAACAGAAAACATGCAAAAGTCAGCACACTACGCCATTTAACAGCACCAAATGGCAATGCAACCATCAAAGATGTGCTATACCAAAAACAGCATTACACAAGACAAAATTCCGGTAACCAAGCATGTCTGGCCGTGTCCAGTAAATGGATGAGAGAGCTCGAGGTGGTACCTCTGCTCATCACACCCTGCTCATCGCCAAACCCAACAAGTTGAAAACTAGTAAATATGTTACAATACCAGTTAAGATGTGAAAATGTCACGTAGTTATCCTAATGAATGGTCGGCTGAGAGGAAGCTAGTCATTGCATGTTAATTTTCATTTCTGATGTGGCTGCAGTCTGTAACGAGCATTAAAAATGCAATAGGTCTCGCCTTTTATTAAGTTAAAGCCATTTGCTTTGCTATACCATTAGCAAAGCAAATGGCTTTAACTTAATCAAAGGCGAGACCTATTGCATTTTCAATGCCCCCAGTCGGACCCCCGCTTCTTAAACTCATCCAGGACTTGGTAGAGCTCTAGGAACTTCCCCTCGCAGAACAGGGACCTGCTCCTTGGCCGCTGGGGGTACAGAGGGTCGTCACCCTGCAGGGGCATCATTGTGACCTGGTACCGGGGGTCGCTGCGCTCTCGTGTGATGAAGCTGCGGGTCTCCCACTCTTGTGTGATGAAGCTGCGGTCTCTCTTTCCTTGTAGAGCGCTGCATCTCTGCTCTCCTGCGGCCTGGCCTCTCACCGGTTCTAGAATTCCAATACTTCTCGGGCCCTCTCCCCTCACCGCGGTTCTCTCTAGTTGAGTGCCTCCTCTGCAACTCTTCTGGGTTTTATCTTGACTCCCTCCCCTCTCATGCCTCCCATTGGCCAGTATCGCTGCCCATGGCCTTGTAACTCAAGCCCTTATCACCGCTTGTCTCCGCCCCCAGCCCTAGAAGAGAGGTGCAGAACCCCCCCCCATGAAAAAAATGCACACAAGGGAGCAAACAGCACTTTTGCTGTCGTGATGTATTCATTCATATAGTGCTTTCCTTACTTTTCGTGCGGCCTAAAGCACTTTCTTGGTAGTTCAGATCTGTTTATGTAGTGCTTCAAACCACACTGGGGTCTTCAAGCACTCTAGATTCTTACAGGTTGCCGGACTCAATTTGGACTGCATGAATGAATGGCTGCTGTTTGTGGGTTGGCTTATATGGGACTAGCATTTATTTACATTTGTTGTGTACTTCCGGTGGGACCCCCATTCCACTGAAAGGCCCTGGAGCTCAGGGGGTCAGCCATTGAATTTCTAGTTAATGTCCCCAGAATCCCTTGCGGTGTATGCAGAGTGGTCTGCCTGCCTGTGCCTGCGGCTGTTTCACACAGGGATGTTTTCAGCATGCGCCCGCACCAGTGTACATGGATGCATGCATTCAGCATGGCCCAGTGACGCATGCGTGCGCACCAGTGTACATACATGGATGCATGCATGCAGCATGGTCCACTGAAGCATGCGCGCGCACTAGTGTACATGGATGCATGCATTCAGCATGGCCGGGCGGCGCGAGCGCACATGGATGCATACCTTCAGCATGGCACAGTTGCACGTGCGCGCGCACCAGTGCACATAATGGCCCAGTTGCGCATGCGCCCAAACCAGTCTACATGGATGCATACCTTCAGCATGTCCCAGTGACGCATGTGCGCGCACCGGAGTTTGCTGCCCGGCGCGTGGACGGATTTCTGTCCCATCCTAACCCCGTGTTTGGCCAATAGCAGCACCGAGTCTGTAAATGTACTTTCATGTTCTCGCTTAGCAGAGTGTGCAGATCTTTCCACCATACAAGCCGGGTGTATTGGGATACCAAATAGCTCGGGCACCCTAAATAAAAGTGGTCCACATTTGCACACTGCGCCTTTTCGCAAAACACGGCTTCGGTGTTTTAAGTATTATGAAAAGAAGGGGGTGGGGGTTGTCTAATAGAGGCAAGCTTTCTTAACTTCACTAACACAAAATATTGGAATGTTGCCAGGACTGTGTGCTCGGATTAGTGCGCACTGGTGACCCACACCTGGATATCAGTGAGGCCACTTGTGTTCACGCCCTGCAGACTCTGCATACATTAATGGCCCCCGCCAGAGACTGGGAATGACACCCCCGCGGTAAAGAGGAGGCAATAGAGGCCGCTCGGGCCCCCACTGGGCCGCTAGCGGCACCAGGACGGCACAGACACAATCCACATCGGCCTCTCCCCTAACCAAAGAAGCGCCCATTGCCCTGGTGCCTGTTCCCCCCCCCCCTCCCGCACAGTGCACCTGTCTGCACGGCCTGCGCTACCATCACTGACGACGGTACTAGTGTCACCCACCCCTGCAGTGCTGGGCAGTTCCACCCCATGTGGGCATAGCTGGCATCCTCTGGGGGGCACTGGGGCACTGTCCGTAGGTCGTGCCACAGATTTCACTGTCTGGCCGGCGCAAGGTGAGTTTGGGGGCCATGATTCCATGCTGTACTTTACATCTCTTCCCGGAGCCGTGGGGTGCGCGCGCCACATCCGGTCTCTGCCACCGTTTTCAGGTGCATTTCAGTCCGGCCAGGGGTTTGCTGGGGGGTCCAGCCTGGGTCTGCTCAGGCGTGTGGTTCCCTGCTCTCGCACGGGCCGTTATTGTATTTGACACACACTGGTGGTCCCGGGCTCCTCCAGTCCATTATCACAGGCCGGACGAGCTATTTTCCTTCTTCCTCTGGGAGTTCCTGGTTCACTAGAGCGCCTTGAAACGTGCGCCTCTTCTGCCCTTTTGCAGGCACTGTGAAGGCAGCTCAGGTGAGCAGGCACCTGCTGCTGTTTTATCAAGGCTCAGACATCAGTGCTAACAGTGCTGGTCCGTTTGCATCAATCTGGGACTTCTTCATCCTGAGAGAACACACAGCCCCCCCACAGTGTCAGGCGCATGTCAGCCTTTAAGAATCGGGCCTCTGCCAAGCAGGATGATAGGGCCCCCCTGGACGGAAACTGTAGCCGTGAGGGGGTGTATAGTACCATTCATAGCCTGGCCCTCGGCGGCCCCTTCATTATTGCAGTCTCTGCTCGGACAACCAGTGTCTTGTCTCTGAACACGGCCCGGGTGGGGTGACCGGGATATTAAAGCAGTAATCTGGGAGAGGTACCATCCTGGAGTGTTTACTTTCGCATCCCGCTTTCACTTTAAGTGAAAGCACGATGCGAAAATAAACACGCGGTTGACTTTGCCAAAGCTGATTGAGAAGAAAAAAGTGTGTGGGGACTAATGAAGGAGAGAGTGTCACGCCGCCGGTAAAAGATCAAATCCCGGTGGGTGGGGCCAAAAGGAGACAAGGCGGCAACAAGGAGGGACTAAGAAGCCTCCTTTACAATCAGAAGCCAGCGTTTTGCATGGAAGATGACGCCAGCGAATGAGGAAGATGGGCGGGGCTTCAACTCCACCTCCGAGAGCTTCGGAATCTGTATTGATTCCAAGAAGCCCTCGTATGACTAGAGCAGCGCATGCGCTGCTTTCAACAGCCGAGACCTAAAAATGAGAACATCTTTCCTCCGTCAGCCTGCTCTGTGCAATAATCCTATTGCAGGAATTTATAGCAGAGCGCCCTGCGTTCTTCACTTGACACAGTGTCGGGCAGCATTGTCTGGCGTCGTTATTGTATGTGATTAATTCTGCATCCTCTCCCAGGCGGAAACAGAGCCCTCTCCAGACGAGCTGCTATGTGGAAGCATAGCTGCCAAGGTTTCAGCTTGCTATGTGTGACATTTTCACAATTTGAGTGCAATTAAGGGTGACATTTCAACGACTATGAGTGACACTTTTATTTGATCAAAATCAAGCAATGAAGACTAGGGAAACTTATAAATATTGGTAATGACACCCATTTGAGCAACGAGAAACTAAGAAGATCTTAAAACTGGTGCACAGTGCCAGAAATGGAAGGGTACTTATGTGTGAATATGCGAGGCGCTTTGTGCGAGGCGCTCTGCTTCTAAGCGCCTCGCATCACACTGCTTCTGACGACCTCCAGCCCTCCATGGGTTCTGGGGCACTTTGTCTGCACAATCAGGACTCTCTCTATAACTGCCAAGTTTTCAGTTTGCTTATGTGTGGCATTTCCATGATTTAGGAGTGACATTCTACGGCCAAATCATTGACACTTTGAATGACCATTATCTACTACGGTACGCATTACAATAAATGGCTTGCATAGTTAAAGTGCTTTCTCAGTCGCAGAAGCAGGGGATGTCATAGCACTATAAATAGACAAGTCACTATGCCCTACTGCGCCAACCAGGATTCAATTGTTTCTCTCTCCTTAAACACAGATAGACATCTGCAGGAAGACTGAATTAACCAAGTGAGGTTTCACATATTTCTCACGGATTACTTGAACTTGCATTTATCTTTCATTTGAGGTGTGCGCTTTAGATATGTAAAGGTGAAACACAAACAAAAATACATACAGAATAATGTAGTGCTCTTTAACCATGTCTTTGCCCAAAGCTCTGACACTGCCAGCATTGCTGCTGGACTCCGGGACAGGGAAGGCTGAGGCGGAGTCAGTAGAGAACATCACGTGCTGGGGGGCACCGGGATGCATAGTTTCTGTGTGCTGCTCTTGAGGGTCATGCCACACTGCAGGCTGTGGTCTAGTGCTGCTGCAGGCTCCAGTGAAGTCACGGTACCTGCAGTGACAGCTGAAGGCAGACTGGCTCTCCAAAGTGTGCCGCCACTGGCAAGGGATTGGACTACAAAGAGCCCACATGTGACATGAGGCCTAACATCCTGCCTACTCTCCACACACGTGGATTGTGGTGCTGGGGGCTGTTAGGACGGGCTGTGGCTACAGGACTGGTGTGAGGTATTGGCGGGCCCATTGTGGCCGCAATCTCATGCGTGGACCGTTGCCGACCAGTTTGTTTCTGTCTCCTGCTGCACTCTTAATTCTTCTCAGCCCTGATCATTAGCTGCACACATGCTGGCCATTGCGCCAATGCGGTTGGGTCCAGTTGCGGCCGCCGCAGGCGTGAGAGTAGCCGCGAGCTCTACTATAATTATAATGTTGCCATAACTGTACCTGCACAAGGAGGCCGGTGTGGTCGAGTCTGTTGCGGGATCACACACCAGTGGCAGCCTACGTTGCGAGCTGCCATTCCCATTGCACAACAGTTTGTGCAGTCCATAAAGAGAACTGTAAGGCGCACGCACCGCAGGAGGCAGGAGCCGGACCCGCCTACCCATTAGTGCATACCTCAAAATTCAGCGGTGTCCATTGATTGGCCCAGGGCACACTGACTCCACCACTCCTCCTGCCGTCCGTGAACTCGCCGCGCGGTGCCCGGTGATCTACATTGTAACAAGCACCACTGCAGTTCAGCAGCAGCTGAGCCAGAGAGCCCTCAAGCCTGCCAGGAGCAGCTCACCATGTGCGCTCTGCCACTCAGCCTGTATAGTACTTCATTATAGCAGGCTCCCGGCTTAACAGCTGCGGAGGCGCTATAAGGCGTGACATTGCATTTCAGTGTGGTGATGCGGATCATCACACTGAAATGCGTTAGTCTAACGCCTGATGCGTGGTACTTGGCAGGGCTGTGGAAGTTGGGTAATTTGGAAGGAAAGGATGCAGAATGAATTGGTAACAGCAAATGGCCTGAAATTTGAATGTTTTTCCACTCCCATTAAATATATTTAGAAGTGCACCCAAATGGTGCTGAAAATAAGAAGTATTTGGAATTAATGCGCTAAGCAGGGGGAAGGTGGGGTGGCGTGAGGCAGGAGCAGCGACTGTTACGAGTGAGCCTACCAGCGTGCATTAGTGTGCCTGCAGATAAGAAAGCGAGTGAAAACATGTGCGCAGCCATGGGGCAACAGGAGGCAGGCAGCAGCAGCATGGGCACAGGATTTCTCAAAAAAAAAAAAAAAGTAGCGCTCCTAACGAGTGCCGGGGCCAGTCATACATTTAAATAAAAGGAAAAATGTGTCCTGAAACAGTAAATGGCCGCTGCGTATTTGTTTAAAAAAGTTAGGCGGTGCTCTCGGGACAGGGTAAACACCGGAAGAGGCATGACCTATGCATGCCCTTAACAAATGCGGAAATGACAAATGGAGCAACAATAGTGCCAGCCAGTGGGAAGCCTAGGAGCTGGCTGAACTCCCCAACAGCAGATCCACATGTCTTGGCTCGAGACGGCGCTTGCGCACCGTCTAGAGCAGAGACCTAAGAATAAGCTAATGCATAGTATATTGTACTGGAATTTTACCCTTCTTTTAACATGCTATACTCCTACACTATGATACAAAGATGTGTGGGTGGAGCTAGGCAGCCAGAAAGTGTGCCAATGCTTGGGAATAGAGCAACAGTGACATATTTGAGTAGATCTGATATGTCCCTCCCACATAATGCAACGCAAAAACAAAGATTGCTGTGCTGCCTTGCATGAGATATTAGTAAATCTGCTCTAGTGTCCATGAATTTGTAAACCTGTGTAGTAAGTAGTCTGCAACCCATTGTGAAAATGTTTGTTTTTATTTTAAATTTAAACTTCAGGTAGGAAATAGTCTGGAGCTTCAGTCATAGGCATGGGGTCATGGACCGGTCACTGTGCTCCCTTATGTGGCCTTATACTTTTTTTTTTTTGGATAGGATCTGTGCCCGGTGTTTACTGATGGCAGTTGCAACAGAAATGTTTCTGCCACAATCACCCAATCAGGTAGTTCAAGAGTTTGGGTCATCATCCAATGCTGTTCTTAAGATTTTTCTTTATGTGAACCAAACAAGGTGCATGA
This sequence comes from Calotriton arnoldi, assembly GCA_963921515.1. Lineage (NCBI taxonomy): Eukaryota > Metazoa > Chordata > Amphibia > Caudata > Salamandridae > Calotriton > Calotriton arnoldi. The sequence continues at coordinate 1,179,624 of CAWUFW010003803.1, read as the reverse complement.
GTTCATGAACCCACGTAGAGGTCTACACACTCTGTGTGATCATCCGTGTTTGTTTAAATGTAAAATATCAAAGACGGGGAAGGAGGTCTCTTTGGGATCCCGGTCCTAGGCCTTGGGGTAAGGGACTGGGCAACCTGCCCCCTTTTCATTTTTTTATTATTTACAGGATGCTGGAAATGATGCCCCGTGTGCTGGTATTTGTGGTCGCAACTGAATTTTTTCTGGCAAGACCAGCCAATCATATTATTCAAGACGGACCCCAAAATGGAGAATAGGAGATAAAGCTCCCTCTTCCAATTAAATTTCCTTATTGCTGTTTACTCAAAAACTATGGATCGCATTTGCACCAAACAAAGCAAAAGCACTCCTTTGTGTGAAGTTTTTTTTTTTTACAACTTTAGTGTTATTCAGTTTAGTGGTGACTTCTGAGGTGGAAAAAAAGTTTCCTTTACTCCAATGTATGCACTGGGTAGATCGGTAAAGTACATTACTATCTTTTTTAGCACTCTCCTCCATCCCACCCCCCCTTCACAACAAAATGCTGCCATATAAGCATAACTATTGCGGGCTTTGTAATTAAAGTATTCACATATTATATATATTTTTATGCAACTTTTGAGGTAATAGCCTAGACAATGCTGCGATATTTCACTATTGAAAAATTAAACAAGGAAAAGCTGAGAGCTCGTTTAATATCGGATCTGAGTACCTTAGAGATGGTCTCCCTGCGTTACATTAGCCAAAAGGCACATTCAACATGCTTTCATTACGTTATTTTAAAAGAAGAGACACGAAAATGAGAACATCGAGTTAACACTCTAAATTAACAAACATTCATGTGCGGGTCATTTGCAAATGTATTCCCAGTTTCCAGCTGAATACCAGAATAGCAGTCAGTCGGTAGGCACAGAAACTTAAACACCAGTATGAGTTTATTGTTCCGCGGAACACATTTTATTTTTCAATTTTACATGTGAAAAGTTGCAATGTTTCAAATATCGACCTACAAGAAAAAATAACAAACAAAGCTATCTTACAAATGCATTCTTTTATTTCAAAGAGTAAACGAGAGGGGGAAAAGCACAATCATAAGTCAATGACATGGACAGAGGAAAGACTAGACTGTGCAGTAGCACCGCAGAGAGCAAGAGGGCGCATGCCACAGCCGTCAACACACTGAGTACAGAGAAAAGAACAGCCAAAAACACAACCTTGCAGAGTCACTCTGCTCGTGTATCAAAAATTGCTGGTGTGTTAACGTGTGCCTTTTCTTCAACAGTGGAAATCAAAACAGAGCTGAGCAGAAACCTTCTTGGTTTGTGAACAGAGGGTTTTGTGCATAGAAACTCAAACAAAATGACAAAATAAGTTGAGAACCTTAGCAGAAAGCATAAAAACCCCACAAGCAAAAAAATAAAATTATATTATATATATATTTATATGTATATATCTCAAATGCACCACAGAGAATAATCCCCTACAAGCGTGCATCTCTACACCTCTTTGAGTTCCACCAAGCCACTAGGCCCAGAGGATTCATGGATGCTTTTTTATGTTATGCGCAGTGATTCAGCTATTATCGATGAACCCCTGGCATTGCTTTACCTAATTACGGGCAAAACCTCTTGCACTGGTATTTAACACAGTAGTCATAGAAATTGACAAAGTTGACAGAAGCAAGCCAGAATCTCAGCTCAGTTTTTTGTAACCACAGGTGTTCATGGGTGGGTGTAACATGCCACTTGTTTCTTGATCTGTTGTACTATATCTATCAAGAACCAATATTAATTTCTGAAGGCTATGCAGAACATCTTCATTAGTTTTAGAACACAAATTATATTACTTTAGGCAGTTCACCAACATCTAGTGCATTACTTGATTTGACCAAGTCAACTGGGAAAATCATTTGAAACCCAGTAGGATTTCAATTGCAAATGACAGTTGAAAGCAAGCGTCGGGAGCTTCTGCCCAACGGTGTTAAGAGATGCTCAGTCTCAATGCCACAGAATTCTGAAAGCATTTTGAAAAAAACGATGTAGGATTCTAGGTTTCCATATCTGCTCTTAATTCGTTTATTCCTAGCTGAAGCATGGTCAATCCTTTGTTAAATTTCTAAAGGTAGGTACAATATAGGCAACACCACCATTACCAAGAAATCAATATGCATTGTAAAATATGAAATTACATTATTTCGAACTCTGACCAAGTCTACCCACTTCTGTCTTGAATTGATGGCCAACTGTCTATGGTTCACCAGGACTCGCACCGAGTCACAAAGAGTCCATAAGAGTAAAGGGGGTAGGACAACAGTTGGGGGAAATCAACCATATGAAATGCAGTTTGAACTAGAACACAAAGAGCCTATATTTTTTAGGCATAGAATATTCGCCAGGTGTTCAGGTCAGAGGAGGGCCTTGAAACGTCCCATGGGTGCTTACAAATGTTAATAATTTCTCTCTCCTATTCACTTTTTCTTCAGATTGGGGTGATCAGTGGGCATGCCGAGTTGTGCAGTGCTCGCCTCTAGACATAGAATTTACACCACTTCTTGCATACCCTACCCAAGTTTTATATGCGAGATAACAAAAAAATACAGTACAAATGGCATGTAACTCATTTTTTGTTCCTTTTCTACTCAATAATTTGTCTTCCTTTTTATAGAATCAGACACCGCTGCTTCTTCCTGTGTTTCCTAACTTGTAAGGCTGCCCGCGTAGCCATTTCAAACACTTCTCGAACACCGTCCTTTGTCTTTGCGGAACACTCCAAGTAGCCAAAAGCATTAATTCGGTTAGCCATGTCTCTGCCTTCATCTGGTTTTACTGGTTCCTAAAATTCACAAAGGAAAATATCAGCAGAACTACTTAGAAAAACCACAGCAACATTTATGCAAGCACAGGGCAATTTAAGGACAGGAAAAGCGTAATAAAGATGAAAATATTTCATAAGCCCCTTCAAGCATTTCAGACAAGATGGCCACCACTTAATTTGTAATTGGTCTGGGCACATTTGGCCATTGTTGTATAATTGCAACAGACCTCTGAACTGTAGGTGTCCCTCTCGTGGCTTGTGAGGCCTGTGCTCACCACCTCCACCTGCAGCCCCTGCGACACCATGCATTTTCCGTGTGCACTACTGTATGGAGGGTGAGGTGGGGCATTCAGTAGGGACAAACAGCTATCTAAGGAAGAAGGTTTTGTAACATAAAAGCATTATTTTTTCAAAAAGTAACAGCAACTTGCGCATTGCCATTTAGCAACTACTCTGCAAGGATAAAATAAGAGAAGTGTCATTTTGACCAGCATAGGCCCTTTCCAACAGCATGAGAAATCCTTGCTACCTACAAAGTAAATCTTGCATTTCCAATGGTGACATCTTAGTAGGCTGCCTAGACTTACCTTACATTGCGACTGACCGTTTCTAGAACTTTTCATTGAGAATCCGAGTAATGAAAACGCAGAGTGTATGGGAAGGGTAATATTACAATTTGGCATTGTAACAAATCATGGCAAATTAACAGATTACTCTTATTCCTCCTTTAGATCTTAAAATATTGTTGAAAATGAATTTAACAATCATTTGCCTAAACACTGAAATGGTCATGAATGAGCTGGTTCACTCTGAGCTCTTAAAATAGGGAAGTTCTCATTGAAATATGCACCAACACATTGGATTAAAATCTGGCAACATCTGGACCGAACCTTTTTTTTTTTCTCTCAGGAGTTTTATATAGTGTGAACTTGACCCGAATGCATTAGAGAGCTTTACATGAGCAACAGTTGCGTACCGTCGAACACATTCCTCCTAAACTAAACAATTATTGTTATAAAATGTTAACTGAGACTTGCATTTTTGTTTGAAAAATATTTTATGTATGTATAAAATGTAATAGGAATACATTTCCACAGATCTCATTTAGGGGTGTCAGTTGCACCCCAATTCGTTTTTGCTTCCTGTGATTATCAGTGTTGAAGGCTGTGGTTGTCACTTAATGTGAAGTCAAGAGTCATGAGGGAGTTAAAAGGAGTGTGAATTCATGTGTCAGAACGCATGCATAAGCCCATCGATGACAGGCAGGGCTGATTATTTACTGATCCATGATCGTGGATGCCCTTGGATCAGTAAATTAAAAAAAAAAATACGATTTTTTAGTGAGAAAGTGCGTGTTTGCGGGTAACGGCTAAGCGGGAGGAGGGGGACAGGGGAAAATCATCATGGAGGTCTGGGGAAGCACAAGAGGGAGAGAATACCACCTGTGGCGGTTTCCCTTTCGAGGGCAGGGGAGCATCGCCCTCCTCCCACTGCAAGCCACGCAGGAAAAATAAAACTGGCAATATAAAGATTTTATTTTTACCGGCGCAGTGCGCACTGCAGCAGCACCAGCCGCAAGCCCAGAGACGGCAGCAGAGGAGGACTAATGCAGGGCTGACTGGAAGCTCCAAAGTGCGCATGTCACTTTGGCCGACTGTTTTGCGCCAGCCAAAGTGACATGCACACTTTGAAGCTCTCCACCCAGCTGTCTGAAGACAGCTGGGTGGATTCCAAGCACATGCCTCTAGGACCTAAAGGAGCGTCCAACCAGCCTGCTCCTTCCAATCCAGGCGCTTCTCTCATGCTGGTTAACAGCATGAGAGCAGCATCTGAATTGGTTAGGGGAGTTCTTCATGTATCGGAGAAGGGGAAGAACACAGAGGAGGACGCGCAGCCCGTGGGTAAGTGCTGTTTTATTTTATTTGATATGTGTAATGCATGCAAGTGTAGTGGTTTTGCTTTATTTTGTAGTTAGTGTTATGTTTTTATTTGGGCTTTTGGAAGGAGGGGTATTTTATTTTGGGATTGTGGAGGGAGGGGTGGTTTACTTTGTGGTTTACGAGGGAGGGTGTGTTTTTTTGGGGGGAGGGAGGGAAGTGGTGGGGCACTTCACACGCTCCACCACTTTCAAAGGGTACCAGGCACCCCTGAATACCACATACCAGTGGGAGTGAGCAACATGGAGTGCAGGGTAGGACGGAAAAAGCACACAGATGAGAGAGAGCACTGTGGGATGGGAGAGAAGCACACAGGCATGTGAGAGAAACATGGAGAGGGAGTGTACTTGCTTCTTATTTCATGGATTTCCTTTCTCATTTTGCATTTGTGCCTCTCCCGAGCAGAGCTTCTTTACCATCCTTGTGGATGGATGACTACAAGTCTTTCCATTCCTTACATCCAGGTAACATTTTCGGTCTCGCTTCACAGTGCAGTTGTCTGCATGACCCATTGTTACCAATTTTTAAAAAATATACGAACAGCGGGCTTTGGTACTACCTAGAGGCCACCCATTTATTTGTCTCACCTCATGCCATTGGCTGTTTGATGTAGCAATCTATCTCCTTTTTGGTGATAGCATTGCAATCCATGAGGGACTCTTTTTCATCTCAAAAGCACCATCAACACCACTGTTGGGACAGAAACGTCCCTTGCATGGTATACAGGTGTGTATCCCTAACCTGAGTGCCCAACTGCATGTGAAGCTAATGTCCTGACATTTATTTTGTCCACACTAGGTCCAGGACCGGTCATGTGACCTGGAGGGATGCACCACTCATGCCCTGAAAGGAGAGAGTAGATTACTGCTCCTGTCCAGGTTGTATTAAGGTAGTGGCAGTGTATTGTGTTTTGGGATCTGTAGTGACTAGACCTTTTTCTCAGTGTTAGTGCGAGCCTGGCCAACAAAACCCTCTTGTGTAAAGTTTTGCTGTTATGTTAAATCCAGAATTCACAGCTGACATCCCGTATGCATGTCAAGTGTGTCAGTGTGTGTGTGTAAGTATGTATGTATGTATGTATACAGTGAGCGTGACATGCATGGTGGTAGAAGATATTGTGTATGTGTGTGTGAGAGAATGGTGTGTGACAGAGTGGTGTGTGTGAATGTGTGAAAGAGCAGTGTGTGGGTATGGACTAAGGGCAGCAGGATCAATTTTTGATGCCTTTGATTGCAGCATGTCACTAGATAAAGGGTGAGGTTAGCTTCCCCAGACAGTGGAAGTGTAGACTGAGACCCTGATGAGAGGAGAAGAATGCACTGCCTTTAAAAATTTCATAAAATTCAAAAAGGGCTTTGCGATAAGGGGCTTCGGATTAGTTCTTCCTGAGCACTACTATTTTGTAGATGACAGGGGTAAGGGTGGGACTGCAGTTTCTGTTGCTCAACATGAGGAAGTTTCTAGACAGGCCTGTCTTCTTGTCTGTCTTTGATTAGTACTAAGAAGGCTGATGACAGCCAGGTGCAGTGATTTTACATTTCATTGTGCCCCTGTTGCGGGTACTCCTACTTGTACCCAGTCCCACTGCTACCTGCTTTTTGAGCCATTACACCAGACAAAGACTGTATTGAGAAGGGGCAGCCTGAAAGGTACATTTGAAACGGAACCAATCTACAAGGTTCTGAAGCATGAGACCATGGATTCACATACTGTCTGCAAAATGTGCATACATGGGGGAACCACAGAAGCCCACTCTGTTCCAAGGAATGGAGTGCTCTGCAGAGTACTTGAAGAGCTGCTGTGTAACCAGGGCTGGGGGCTGTCTTCCAGAGGTGAGGAGACACCCCTGGAATTCAATATTTTCTACAGAAATAGCTGAGGATATACCTGACCAGCCTTGAAGCCTTCATGCCTGCTGAGAAAGGGAAGGAGTGTCTGGCTCTGCAAGAAGAGACAGTCTAGGAGGAGAGACAGCATATTCACAGGGGAGAATCACCCAGAAGAATCGGATGGTCCTGAGAGAGCCATCCAGGTGTGCCTTGTGCTGTGAATGCCCCCCCTATGGTCTCTCCGCACTGTGAATGCCCCCCTATGGTCTCTCCGTGCAGTTGTTGAAGAGCTATAATAAGACTGAGCCAGATTGTCATATTCCATGTCACCAGACTGCCAGCTGCGGGCCAAGTGACTAGTGCTGCTGTTCTCGAGGAAAGAGACTGAATCGCTGTCAAAGCACAAAGCCCCAAAGTAGCCCGCGATGCCGCAACTGCTCCCATTCCCATGAATAAGACTCAGCCTAGAAGCCACAACTTTAGGAAGCAGATTTGCCTTCTGCAACTAATCATGGTGGGTCACTGCTGCATAAGACTGGTGCTGCAGCATAAATCTTCTCCCAGAGCCAGTACTGTGAATACAGTCATGATTGTGGCAGCCCCTGCAGTGATGTACAAAGAAGGAGTTAACACCGTGAGGGTGGGAAATCAACCCGCACCAATCGCACAGCTCGGACAACCGCTGATCAGCAACAGAACACATGGGACTTGAGAGGCGGGCCTGGTATATGATGTCCACTTATGTAAGTGAGCACCCTGCACCAGTCCAGACAACCCTTATGGTGATTTAAGGTCTTAGACAACCTTAGAAAGATCTCTAAGTGGTAGCTGTGGAGAGCAGCCTTCAGGCTTAGTGCAGAAATAGTGTAAAGCAGCTTGTTTTACCAGAATGCAATCTTGTATGTATAGAACAAGTGAAAAAGGACCACCCAAGGTATTTATAAAAATATGTATTTATTATATAATACTCTCTAACACATACAACTATTTCCTACCCGGAGATATGCACAATGCACACAATACTTTGCATAGAAATCACATAAATAGCACAAAATACACAGTGGACCCCAGGGGGGGACCAAACCATATACTAAGAAAGTGGAATAAGAACGATGACTCGGGCAAGACAATGTCGAGAGGACGTAGGAGTGCTGGGGACCCAAGGTGAGAGACTAGGAGCCCCACGGAGCTCATGTTCAGTGTGGGAACACAACAGCGTTCTCCGTACAAATCAACGTGTAAGTTGCGGTTGGAATTTTAAAGATTAAGGGCCCTTCCCAGTGGGCCCTGAAGAAACCCTTGGGAAGCCAGAAGGTTGGAGAGCCACCCCACCCGTGCATACCCTTGTACCCACGTTACCTACACCAGGGAAGCCGGGTGCATAGGTGTGAAGTGGTGTTAGAAACCGCCGTCGAACCCAATGGAGGACTTCAGGAAAGTGCCACTGCTGGAGAAGGAGAAAGTGTCCGGTGGAATCCAAAGGTGGATTCAGGATGAGAAGTACCTGCAAGCAGAGGGGGCAGAGTCTAGGTCACTCAGGAGTGACCAGGAGATCTGGAAGACGAATGCCCACCGATGTCGGGTGTTGCAGGAGAGTTGACGGTGACCTTGACTCTGCAGCTATGAGGACCAGGCGACGCTGAGGAAGACCAGGAGCTGTGCACAAGCTGTCCCAAGCTGTTCAAGAGCTGTCCCACGTCGGATGTTGAGAGTTGAGGGGTCGGTGTCGGTCGGAAGCACCAACAAGCCTTGGCAACTGCAAACAACGTAGAAGTTGAAGAAGGTGCAATGTCGGGACCAGCAAGGTCCAGGGGACTCACCACAAGTAGGGGAGTCAGGGCAGACCCCGAGCAGTCAGGGGAGCCCAAAAGAAAGGTGACCCTCAACAGGACCCACAGGCCAGAGGCACTGGAGTCACAAGAGGACCTCGAGCAGCTCACCAAAAGATGCAGGCCACAGTGCAAACAATGCGAGGTGGACGAAGACTTGGGTCACTGAAGATGCTTGAGGTTGGGGCTTCTTGGAGCCTGAAGATCTTGGTGGAAGGAAGTCAACACGCCTTTGCAACTGCAAGTCGACGCGGTGCACAGGGGTCCGGTTCCTGCGGCTTCCACAAGCGATACTGGCCTCAAACTTGGTGAGAGGGCAAGGCAGGCTTCGCCTCAAGAGCTGTGGAGAACCACCACCTGTGTTGCAGAAACTTTCGGAGTCCGTAGGAGCTCAGGATCAGCAGACCGGTCCGCTTGGTTGCGGTGCGTGCGAATGCAGGGAAGTGACTCCTTCACTTCAAGGGAGATACCTTTAGGTGTCTTGGATGCCTTGGAAGGTTCCTGCACAGGCACAGACGATGCAGCAGACTGAAAGGGGAATGAAGTCGAGCCCAGACGAAGTCCAGAGTGCCCAGACAGTAAAAGTAGAAGTGGTGTCTGAATTGAATCTTGTCCCACGACGAATCTTGGGACCCACCCTCCGGTAAGCCCTTAAGTACCCTAATGAAAGGGTTGGGACGATTCAGGGGACCCTCCCAGTGGAGGGTTTGGACAGGGGGGAGGTTACTCCCATGTCCTTTGTCCAGTTTTGCGCCAGAGCGGGAGCCAATGGCTCCCAGAGCTGGTTTGAACTGGACTATGCACGGAGGCACCAAATGTGCCCCTCATGCAGACTGAGTGCCCTGGCAAGTGCACCCACCTGTCCCCAATACACTAAATCCTGTCTGGGAGGTGGTCACACCTCTTTGTGACAGGATACCTATTGTTTTGCCTTCCCCTGCTCAAGCTTGGCTCAGCCGCAGGAGGGCAGCAGCCATGTTGTGCTGTCCGGGTCTAGAAGACTGGCACCGGGAGCACTGAGATCCTAACGGAGGCCTGTTCCAGTGCTTGAAATCATACCTCTCACACCATTTACGGTGTGGGGGTATGATTCCAACATGTTTGATACCAAACATGATAAAATTAGTTTCAGCCAATTTCGAGATGGTCATCGCGTAATTGCCAGGTGCCCCTCTATATAGTATATGGCTGTTTCACTTAAAACCCGGGAGAATTGACTCTGTAGGCTGTAGGGGTGTCCTGCTCATGCAGGGGCACCTTCACACTTAGAACCAACCACCCTGCCTTCAGGATTGATAAGGCCTGCTATAGGGGTGACATAAGTTTTAAGTGCAGTGACCTTAGATACAGGAAACCTATATCTTTCGTAAGTGGTGCTAGCACCAGCTTACACAGGCTGCAATGGCAGGCCTGTAGTTGCAGTTTGAATGGTCTCCCATGGGTGGCATAATGCATGCTTCAGCCCATGGGGGACCTTTGGGGTACCTATGCCCTGGGTACCTTAGTACCATATACTAGGGACTGATAAGGGTAGCGCAGTATCCAATCTGGGATGTACCCAAGTACTGAACATAACAATTTAAGGGAGAAAGCAGAGAGCCTGAGTCCTGATTAGCAAGATCCCAGTGAGACTAGTCAATAACAGCTTAGCACCAGGTAAAAAGTGGGGTAACCATAAAAGCAGATCCTTGCAATGGAGCCCTTGGCATGCCTCATTCGGTCGGATGACTCGATCCGGGGCTAGGCTTGGGAGAGCCACCACATCGACAAAATTGCCTTATATGCGGACGACGTCCTGCTTTTTCTGGCGGACCCAGCCAACTCTGGCCCTCGGTATCTCCGGACCCTCCAAACCTTCGAGAGCGTCTAAGGACTCCGGCTTAACCTGGCAAAATCGACCCTAGCACCCCTTCATCCCTCCAGGGAATGTTTTGACTTGCAAACATCCATCCCTATTAGGCGACAATCCTTCAAATATCTGGGGATATGGATCGCTCTGCTCCCCGAATTAGAATGGGCATTAAACATTACCCCACTGGTTAAAAAAATTAAAGAGGACCTCAAGCGCTGGCAAACCCTACCACTCAACCCTCTGGGGAGAGTGGCCTTGTTTAAATTGATGATCCTTCAACGATTCCTTTATGTTATCCAGAATACCTCCTTTCACTTCCCACACAGCTGGTTTAGGGAAAGGGATGGTGTGGCCACGAGATTCCTGTCGGGGGGGAGGGTGGGGGATGGGGCGAGACCGCGCATCGCCCTTGCCCGGTGTTGGATTCCGCCCTTTGATGGTGGCATGGGCATCACTGACCTTCACCTATACTACATAGCTACCCGGCTTTTGGTCCTACACGACTGGTTCACTGGGGGCTGGTCTGACCCGGCCTATAGAACACAGCTCAAGGACCTGGAATTTCCCCAGATTCAGGCATTACTATATGGAAGCCCAATATCCACAGCACTGTCGTCGATCACTAGGGCGGTCCTGATAGCCTGGCGTACGGCCCCAAGACACACACGCTGGGACAAGAAACTAAGCCAACAGACACCTCTCTGGCAGGGCAGGTGGCTGGGAGAGGTGACGGCACTCACAGGATTCAAACGATGGGATTATATTGGCATATAACTATTGGGAGATGTCTGGGTGGGGGACCACATTAGAACGTTCCAAGACCTGCAGGGACGCTACACTCTTCATACCTCACAATTCTATAAGTACCTGCAGCTACGTCATGCTCTCGGTGCGCACATCTCAACAGGCGCAGCACTACACGAATTTAGCCCACTAGAGGCTCAGGTCATGATGGGAAACCTGGGGAAGGGTGGGGTATCCCGAATATACCGTACCCTGATTAATAACAGCCCGATAACGCTCGCCCCGCTCAGGACCCGGTGGGAGGGATGGCTGGGCCCCCTGGAGGAAGAGGACTGGCGCGACGCCCTTATGGCCCCCAAAACCATTACAACTTCAGCCAGACTCCGCCTAATCCAACTATATTACTTGCATACCGCTTATCTCACCCCAGAGCGCCTTTACAGAGCAGGCCTACGCCCCTCTCCGAGCTGCACGCGCTGTGGCCACGAACCAGCAGATTTTTACCACATGACCTGGGCCTAGCCTCATACTGGGCTGCAATAGAGTCCGAGCTCACACACATCCTGTGCTGGCAGGTTGCCCACAATCCAATATGACTCATTCTAGGAGTAATGGACGGCCTAGACTGGTCCCGATCTGACAGGGTGTTCCTGGGGACAGCCATCGCAGTAGCTAAACGCGATATTGCCGCAACATGGGCACAGCCCAAGCCCCCAAGTATAACCAGATGGCGCCAGGGAGTGGACTGGTGTGCCACACAGGAGAAACCCTTATTTGAGGACCGGGGATGCCCTACTAAATACCACAGGGTATGGGGCAAATGGACGAATCAGTTAGACTGACTATAACTGGAACCCGCCTATGTACACAAATGTAATGTTTATATGTCATGGTTGTGGACCGGGGCGCTTACCTATACCTGATCAATGCAAATGTAATCTGCGATGTCATGAAAAGTGATCAAATGTGTCATGCTGCTATTTGTCTGTTCAAAAATCAATAAAATTGTTTATCAAAAAAAAAAAAAAAGCAGATCCTACTTTCCTACAGGACTTAGCTGTACCTGGGGATGAGAGAGTGAGCGAGATGCATGGGCGAATCTGCTGCATCCGCTTGAGATTTTGTTGTACGAAAGCCACTAAAGACACAGAGCTGCGCACTTAACTCGTGAGAAAGTAATTTGTGCTAGAGCCTAATTCTTTCCTGCACTCTAATTTAGAGGGGACGGTAATAGTGGAAACGCAACCATATTGAAAGGGAGGATGGGTAACGAGGAAGGAAAGTGTAGTGCCCCATGGTTAAAGTGTGGCTCATACCAATTTTGAATGATGTGGTAATTGGATTGTGTAGTATTTAGCTCAATTTTGACATGAAAACTACTTTTTTCATAAAAATAGGAACTGTACTAGACATTATGTTATTGTGTCTCCCGCTTGATTGCAGAGTTCTGAGCTCTTGTCCACTTCACTACCTGATTGAGAAGCCTGCGACTGCTTGCCCTCGCTAACCTAAGTCAAGTGCAGAAAGGGTTGCACTAGGTCTAGTTTGAGGAGCCTTAGTATGACGGACCCCAGGAGACCAGTGGCAGACGTCCTCTAACACCTCGGTTGGGGCCCGGTAGCCCCAGTCTGTCCTATGACGCCCCTCCCCCCCCCCCACCCACCTCCGCATGGAAGGAGACAATCACACATTAAATTCTTTACCTCATAGCAGCATTTTGTGCAAAAAAGCAACGGTTGTTTCTTTTTTTCATTGCAGGCTTTTTTAACGTTAGTTAGAACTGAAAATGAAAGCAAGACCATAGGCTTTGCCAATACTTATTTCTTTTTCTTTCAGCACTCAATGGAACTGTGTATGTTTTTTTTTGCCCTCTTGTGGTGCTTTCTCTGCACGCACAATCTCAGACGTGCACTCTCATCCCCAGCTCCTCCGTTGCTTCCCTGACCAGTTAGTGTTTTTTCCCCCCAATTACCACTAGTTCCTCTGTAGTTCCCACATTCCATTCTGCTCATCGCCATCAGCGATATAGAACCCTGCTCCTCCATTGTTTCTCACTCCCCATGTTCCTTTTTTTCAATTATTTATTTATTTTACCAGTACTCAGCAGCCGCAATTTCCTACTGGGCCACTCCATTCACTAAATGTAGCTTCGCTCACCTTTTACTTATTTTTTTTTTTTTACTGTTGCAAGATGGGCATTGGCCATCTTCGAAATGAAAGAAAAAAGTGGAAATGGCAGCCCGTTATAATGACTGGTGCTGTGTGTGTGTTCACAGGTATGCATGATGGGGGCAACGTAACATGACGCATAGGTGCATATGCATGGTTGATGCATGAATATCACACTGGGAAGACAAGAGGGTTGACTTTTTTTGACAATGTTATGCAGCATCGGCAATAAAAAAAAATTATTAAACGTTTTGCCTATGCAGAACTGCATCAGCAAAAAGCATTGACAAAGCCAAAAGCAGAAACCCATTGGCTTTGCCACGGCTTATTCTTTTAAAAGGAATGCTGAACACAGTCCTGGAGAATACTTTAAGGGGCGTACCAATGTCATTTAATATAATTGTTTAAATTTGATGAAATATAACTAGAATAGATTACTGAGCTACAGAGTAGACAAAAGTTATTACCTATTTTATATTTTTTTATATGTTTAACTACAACATATGTAAAAAGAAAATCAGATGGATTTACAGTCCTAATGAACCTTTATTAACCGAAAGGAAAGTAGCCATACCAAGCTCCTAAAGAATATTAAATACCTAGCATAAGCAAAGGCTTTTAGGCTGCATACATTAAATATTAGGCACTTCCTTTTCTTTAAGGTTTGCTTAAAATTGACTTTTTAAACAAGTACCTTCAGATAGGTACCTTGTCAGTCGCCACTCATCCTGAGCTACAAAATACACCTGGGAGAACATCCATATGCCAGTACAACACCCGATATAGAGCACACAGACCCACAATGTGTCCTACCTGTTTCATCTTGATCAGTTCTCTTCTAGTGTGTTCATCATTCCTTAAATCTTTTTTGTTTCCAACAAGTATTATAGGCACATTTGGACAAAAGTGTTTCACTTCTGGAGTCCACTTCTCAGGAATGTTTTCTGTTAATAAAGAGGGGAAAACAACAATGTTAGGATGTAAAATCTGCAACAAGGTGAAATGGGTGAACATAGTAGTTGAAGCCTACTTTCTTTAAACAGATATTCCAGCCTTGAATTTTTTTAAAGTGGGATACAAAATAAAGCTTCTAGAATCTTAGAATGTTCTCTGTAGGAGTGGATCATCACACAATATGAGCAACATCCAGGCAGGAGGCTCTCCCCTACAAATATTTATGATCTACATACTACGACAGTCAGGCTTGTACAGTTGAAGCCCCAGATCCAAGGTAAAGATTGACTCAAGAAAAATAAAGAAAAATAAAAAAACTCTGCTGCTTTAAAATTTAATCAAATATTTTGCACCGGGCATGCAAACAAGAGGACAAAATTAGAGTTTAGCGTAAGTATGGAATTAAGATTTCATTGGGTCAATCCCTTGACAATTCCAGATTTTACATTTTAAAATGAAAGAATTAGCATGTTCCCTTCATCTCAATTTGCTCATTACTAGGTAAAATGTACAATCAGTACCTAAAACATGATTTTATCCATATCATCAATTCAACTTAAATGATCGCTGAGGACTCCATGGAATGGGAGCACTGCTTGGAACAAAAGCCATCTACGGGCTCAATTACAACTAGTGTGCTAAACTGTGATCCCTGCACCAATGGAAATATAGGTGGTGCAACATTTATCACACCTGGTAATCACCGGGATCAATAAAGCTTGCAATCTCGATTAGATTTCGGCAGATTAAAACTGACAGAATTTAACATGAGAAGAAACTTGGTATTTACCAGGACATGCAGGTTTCGGTGCAGTACGCACAAAAATCCATACGTTAATCGCCAAAAAGTTGCAATAGGTGCAATTTATCGTACCTTATAAATTCTGAAACCCGGGGTGTTGTATTTTATTGGGTGCAATACATTCTGACACTAATGGCACTAATAATCAAGTCCTATGTACTCGGTAAAGCTTAGCACCATTTCTATTCTAATAACTTCACGTTTTAGAACAGTGACACCGTTCTTTCAAGTACTCAATTCACAGAAGAGGAATATTTGCCAGACAGGATTAATGGGAGACCGAATCACTGTAATGGTCACCATGGTTTAGGTAAGAGGAGATTGTCCCAATAAGAAACATAGCATTTTAGAGCCCATGCCTAGGAATCAATTTTTTTCCCCGGTGCGATCCAGACATCACTGGACATATTTAATTCATGAATGATAGAAGTTGTTAGATGCTACGTGAGTGTGTTGTGTGCCTATTGAATGCAACAAATGCGTATCGTGTGCACACAATTCTTGACTGACATTACAGAGGTGGAAACACCTAGGGGGAGGGGGGTGTCTGAAGATTGATTGGGGAAATGTAAAGAAAATAGATAAGCAAAGACATAGTAACTTTATAAAAGTTTTGGTTGCATTTCCAAGATTTATCTAGCCACCTAACTTACAACCGCTTACAACCGGTGTGCCACAAAATGTAAAAGTGAACAAATCTGTCCGGTTTTTGCATGAGGACACTAAAAAGGTGGTGTTGACCTAGAATGTGCAGCGGTCTTTGATGGCCGAGGCACAACTGCAGAAAGGTTATTTTGAGGGCACGTGTTGTGCCCATCAGAGAAACAGGCTGGTTAAGAGAGACACTGCGAGTCCGAGACAGGTCCACATCTGGGACTCAGAAAGAATCAATCACATACCACGTGCAGCACTCCATGGTCTTTTGCCTAGATTTACGCTATACAAATACCATATAGACACATACATACATGCCATGCTTGTTTAAAATGAGACTCATTCTGAAAGCTACGTCTGGATGCAAAACTAAACTTCCTCACATAGGGCCTTAAGAGTTTGGCGGTGGGGGAGCGCCCACACCTGCACCGCCAAATCCATGTAGGAACCACCCGCCAGATCAGGAGTTTTCTCCGGTCTGGCAGGCTGTTCTTTGGCATTCCTAGGGCAGTGCCTATAAAATAGGCACCGCAATGGAAACATCAAAGGCAGTATCTGCACTGCATGGACTGCTCCAGCCCATGCAGTGCAGGTACTGTTGTGCATGCACACAGGGGGCATGCACATGATAACGCAATGTTATTATCATTTTATTTTTCCGTGCTGAGGCAGTTTTGCGGGCTGGGCTGGGCTGGGCAGGGCGAATGAGTGGTGGCACTCTAAGTGCACATGACTGTTTAGCTGGCCGTCTTGGGCCGGCCAAACAATCATGCGTACTTTGCATGTTCTCCACAAGCTGTACCATACAACCTGGGTGGAGAACATGCCCAGGCTCCCAGTCCCTGTCTGAGCACCGAACCACGGCGCTCAGACCAATCACAATGCTGCATTGCAGCGTTGTGATTGGCTTAGGGGAGCCTGGGTACTTCTACAGAAGGAAGAGGACGGAGGAGAGGCGGTAGCCGGCCAGCTGGTTAGTGATTTAAATTTAAAAAAAATAAACCCCCTTCTCCCCACTACTGCTTCCCGGGAGCAGCCGCCACTGGGCTTGAAATGTAATTCACACATTATAACGCAAAAAGCCAGTGGATGCGATTCCACATTACCTCGATTCTGCAAAACAGGGCAAAATTTTGGAACAGCAGTCCCATTTTTTGGCAGCTTTTTTTACATTTCCAGAGTTATCCCACTAAATTGGATGACCGGATTTGCAATATTGAAAGACCCAGAAGCTATTTACCAGAAAATCTTTCTTTATCAATGGTCTACTGGTCTCCCAAGTAACTTTCCATCAGCTGGGGTGGGCATGCTAATTATTCTTCACGCCAGATCAGTTTAGCTAGTTTAGTTTCATATAAATACATGGACAGTTACAGGAGTCAAGTTTTCACTACACAGTAATAGATCACAAATGTATCAGTTTCTTAGTGGAGGTTGAACATGAAAATACGAGCCAGGGTGGCCACCAGAGTCTGATGCAACAAGAAATTGAGCATGTTTTATCTACAAAAGACTATTTATGATACTGAACATATTGAATTCGTTGCAATATCCCAGGCTTCTCCAATGAGTAGCTCGCAAGCTACTAATAGCTCTCCAGCGACCTCTAAGAAGCTCTCCTGTGTGCAGTCCAGCCTAGTAAATTAGAAGCTTTTGCCTGGAAGTATTAATATATGTCTACCAAAATTAAACAGTGTGTATTCAAGAAGGAAATGTGTGTATTTTCAGAACTTATAAGCTGATGTTTGGGGAAACATGGTTGAATTTCCAAAATATATTTAAAAGGTGAAACAATTGTTCATCCTCTTCATTATATAGTTTAAGTTCTTTCCACTTTTATTTCTAACTACATGCATCCCAAGGCTAATTTAGTTTGTTAGCTACAGGTATCTCAAAGAAGGGGCAGGGTTCCCTTTTCTGGACCATACCATGGTTTTGCTTTGAATGCTATAGAGCCAATGTGTAAGAGCAGAAATGCTGTAGATGTTGTTTCTGAAAGAAAATCTTGTCTATTTTGAGATGGGGTGGCAATGGAGATCCATAACGGAAGCACCGATTCTCTACAGGTAAAAAGATTTTACTGCTCTCTTATGCTCAGATCCTTTGTGTCCCAAAGACCAAAATCAAGAACCAAAACTCCGCAATACCATGTCGGATAGGAAAACCTTTTCCTCTGGTTTGTTTAATAAATTCCCACACGGCAGACATACCTATATTTTGACATGTTAGTTTATCATAATCATTTTAGATAAGCCTCCCTGACCGGATTTATAGAAACCCCTTCTCTAGCAGTAACCCATTGCCGATCAACTCTTATCTAGGTACAGGGGAACAGAAGCTCCTTTATATATGGGATAAAGTACCCGTTGCTGTACATTATAAATGATATTGCAAATCATCGAAGAGTTCCGTGACTATATAGAGGAATGAAGCAGGAGCTGGAGTTCCTTTATAAGGTTATGGAACTCCGAGGTGACTTGCAATATCTTATCATGTACAGCAGGGGGTACGTTATCCCTTACAATAGATAATCACACCATCACCTTTCCCACAAACCACTTAAATCCTTGGTGCATAGCTCTTTCATATGAAAGAGGGAGCATGTTTGCAAACATGAAGAATAAAAATAGAATCTCTAGTGCAAAATCAAACACATCAAAAAGCTGTTAGATAATTACTGTTCAAACATATTAGAATCAGTTTAGTACAAGTCCATTTTTTTTTTAAGGGGGACAGTAGCTCGGAATATGTAGACACATGCAGAAAGATTCCAACTTTTATATAATTCCCAAAAGAGTGCATAAATATTTTGCCATATCATCTTTTCTGCTTTCCACCGTAATCTACAAAACACAGCAGAAGAAAAAAATGCAACTTTTCATTTTATTCCTTAAACAGTTGCTTTAATTATACTCCGTGACCTAACCTGCCTTTCCCCTCGGCTGCTGCCTATGGCAGCAGACACTGCCCTAGAGGAACTCAACTGCAAAAAATATTACAGTTGAGTTCTGGCATCTTTTCTTTATATTAGGCATCTGGGTGCGTGACAAGTCGCCTATTATAAAGAAATTAGAGACAGGTTTTTATACAGAGTGCAGAATCCCATGTATTGAATCCCATGTATTATAAAGTGTTATACAGGTCATGAAATAGAGTGGTAGGCACCAACCTAAACTGTCTGGGCTGTCAATGGAGAAGCACATAAGAATAACATCTGTATCTGGGTAGGAAAGTGGCCGAAGTCTGTCATAGTCCTCCTGTCCTGCTGTGTCCCAAAGAGCAAGCTCCACCTGAAACAGAAAAAGAGTTGGAACTTTAATGGTGTTCATGCTTTTATAAATAAATAAGCACTTTTAGCATGAGAAATTTTGTATAGCTTGCTCACACTCATATGTTATTGTTGTGTATGCAGACAGCAAATTAATAATTAAAGCAAATGCATTATTATCTCTAGCCAGTAAAACGACTGTTTCTCGCTTAACAAGTTTTGGGATGAGCTGTAATGATCCATATATACACCTACTGCAAGTGTAAAAATATCAGTGAAAGGAAATGTTTAAGCCCCGGTAGGTCTTTTCAAATTACATGATCACATGTATTTTGAGTTTGGTTTGTAGAGAAAGAATAAACAACGTTTTCCTAACTATAGCAAAGGTTTAACCTTTGTTTTTTTCATTGCACAAACCAAAAACAAAAGAAACCCCCTGGTTCTACAACGTACGGATGAGTGCTAACAGAGTGAACCATTTAAAGGATGGTTTCCCTCACCCACCCAAAGGTGGAATACTTCATCATAGGGTAACCTGCTCATATTATGAACCTAGTCATAATGCGGGCTACACCCCTCTCTCTGAGAGGGAGGAGCTCAGGGATGTTTCCTTCGGTAGGAAGAGGTATGCTAAATACCTTAGGTGAGCTGGGTGTGAGGAGGGGTGCAAAGCAAAAATGGGTGTGAAGTAAAACTAGTTCCAGGATGCCCACTAGACGTTATTAGGGCGCACCTGGACCAGGATTAAAAACCAAGCTATACCAGGAAGGGAATAAACCTGTCAGAGTGAAGAGTGAAGGTTTAAGCCCCTCCTGTTATTGCATAATTATGCAAAGTAAGATATTATTACTATACCCAACTAGATCACTTTAACCTTTGTTTTTTCCCCCACAGTGAATTTGTGTTTTTTTCTCTGGCAGAGTTCCCATCATGCTGTTTAGTGTCTTGTTAAACCGTTCCGCCAAACCATTGGCTTGTGGGTGGTATTTGCTCTAATATCTCTCTCATATAGGAAGAGAAGAAGTTGGTTCACCAGTCAGACATTACCATCCTTGGAAGTCCGACCCAAGAAAAAATCCCTAGGAGAACTCTTGCTACCACCTTTGCAGTCATGCTCCTCAGAGGTACACATTCAAGGTAACTGGTGCGTGATCCACCACAACCAAGATGAACTTGTAGCCTGACTGTGAGCAGGTGGTCAAATGGACTAACAATGTCTATTCTCACCCGCTCAAACGGAACACCTACAACTGGTAGATGCACTAACTGTGTCTTTGCCTTCTCTCCTGTCTTACCACTCATCTGGCAAGCTAGACAGGTTCTACAGAACAGCTCTGTGTCTCTGCAAATCCCTGGCCAGTAGAACAGAGGATCCAAGCTAACCTGGGTTTTTATGAAAATCCCTTAGTGTGCTGCTAATGGCACTTCGTGGGCCAGTGACAACAGGAAGTTCCTGCGCTCTAATGGAATCACTAGCCTCATGCTACTACCTGGCTCAGGATTTACAAGTTCACTATTTAGAAGACCATCCTCACATTCAACATAGTGTTTCCTGACCACTCCTTTTCTGACCGGATCCTGGGCTTCCATTCTGAAGTCCTACAGGCATAGGGCACTCTTCCTGTGCCTTGTGGAAATCTTCCCTGGTAGGCCCTACAGCAGCTAACAAACCCTACAGCTCTGGAAGCAACCTAGACTTCAGCAAATGGTCGGCTTCTGGAGTCTTATCCCTCTCACCCTCTGGAACAGAAGCGATGACCTCCATGGCGACTGCCTTTCCGGAGCCTGCCCTTTCCTGCAAACTACCTTGTCCTGGTCCTTGCAAATCACAGATGAACCCAGCCTCACTATGAGACTGCCATGCAGCTTGTGCTCTAGTCAACACAGCCGATGTTGTCCAAGCCATAAAGGCTTCTGGTCCTGGCACCAAGCCTGGGGCAATCAAATCCTAGCCCCAGAGACATCAAGCTCTTTGTTTTCTCTCACTCACACATTAATCATAGATGCCTTGCCATTAAGCTCAATCTCAAACCTGGGAAGCGGATACTGCCTTCCCTCTCCACCGGCTACCAATCCTGTATCCTTGGCTCGAGGGAGTATCGTCTCAGGCTTAAGGTATTTCCCCTCAACCATAGAGCGGAAGGCTCCAGTGTCCATCAGGGCAGACACTTATTTGATACTATCTTCCTAAACAAATCCATTGCATTAGGATGGATGTGCTTCAGAGCACCCGGGTCCCTCTCCCAATGTCCATAGCTACTAGGTTAAGCGCAAATGGTCCCTTTCGGGTACCTTCACCCATGTGTAACATGCTTGCTATCACAGGTGTTGCTGTGTCAAGTTCCTTCTCTTGACAGTCTCTCGTTATGTCCCACCTAGAGGCATTAAAATAAGTCACTGTCTTAGGCTTAGAAGGGCGCCCTTGACTTCCCTTCTCATGATGCTCCTTCTCTGACAAACCATTACCATTCCCATGTTTCCTGGGCCCTCGAGTCCCAAGAGAATTACCCTGGCCCTTACCCACTGGTTTGGAACCAGTCTGTGGAGGGTTCCTCTCCCCCTATGGCTTAGAATCATGCTGTTCCAGCCCTTTGTGAATCTTGTAAGCAACCGCATATCAGCTAACACTGCAAGTTTTGTTGGATCCCTTTTTGTAAGATCAGACAGGCATTGCTTAAGTGGGGTAGAGCACTCCTCCCAGAGTCATTCTGTCACCATCAACTGGCTAAGGGACTGAAAATCCTTGGCCTCTATGCCTCTTACCCACTCATTCCAATAATGCAATACACCATGAATCCAAATCTCAAACGGAACACCATCCACTCTCTTGCAATTACTGAATCTCTGCAGGTAATGAGCTGGCTTCATCCCAAACCTCCTAATAAGAGCTTCCTGTATTTGCTCACAGACCATCTGGTCTGCACAGGCATCCTTCCAATGACGGCTGTCCCTTCCAACAGCATGTACCCCAATAGACACCTCATTTAAGGCCTGCACTCTATAAGCGACCACAAAGCTCACAAACCATTCCAAAATATCCTGTCCTTCCATTTAACATCTGCAGAAGATCTTTTGGAAAGCTGGCCACAACCTGGCCTGAACTGGAAATAGCCTCACTTATCCCAGATGGAGTTGTCATGGCTGCCATCCTAAGTTTCTCACTCTCAGGAGCTATCCTTTCCATTTCCAGCTCTCTTTTCTTTTCCTTCTGTTTCTCCTCCCACTCTATGTGTTTTTCCTCCCTTCCTTTCTCCCTTGCAACTTCTCCTCCTGGGCTCATTCCTCCTGTTTCTCCCTCCTCCTCTTCCCTTGTTCCCGGTGAGCTAGTCTTAGCTTTTCCCTCTCGATCTCTCTGGCTTTCTTATTTTCCTCAGCTTTAATTTTCTGAAGTGCCAACTGCAAGCTCAGAGTCTCTGCTAAACTCAACCCACCCAAGTGGTTTACTCCTGGAATTGGGGAAAGTGGAAATTCAAGGTGGTATGCACACTGATGATATTATAGAAACTAAAGGTGGTGAGTGTCTTGGTGAAACAATGGAAAATGCATTAGGGGACACACTCATTGTGTCTGGGATATACATGTGCAAAGGGGATCCTAGAGCATGAATATACAGTGCTCTCTTCCTTCCGTGGTTCCCTCCCCTGAGTCAGCTACTGCCTCCTACCTTTCACCCAGTATCGCAAACTGGTCCTTAATGAAATCAGAAAGGACCTCTCTGTCCCTACTCCTCTGAATCCTCTACCCTCTGTCCCTACATAAATCAGTCATCTGCTCTATGGACGTGATGCTGAGATCAATTCCCAAACCTGTGTTCTCCATTGGTTATGCGGGTCGCCTTTGAGCATAGAACAAAAAAAAACTGGACTTCTTGCAGCACTGATGCAAATTGGAAATGGACACTGCCACCTCTGTATCATTGGCTCATAAACATTAGGTGCCCCAGGGGCAATTGTCAAAACCCCTTTCAGAGGGTCACGGGGCACACAGGGGCTACTGGGCCCAACTGTGGCGGTTGAGGCCCTTTACTGCTGGTGTCCCAGGGCCCGACCTACTGTGGATTCCGCTCAACTGGGCCAAGTACCCCACCTGCACTTGACTCTCAGTGGTAGCTGTGGTCGAGCTGTCATGGCTCCCTCTGGGGGAGGGGAGTGTAGATACAGATCAGTGAGCATGACTCATAACTCAAAGTGTAGACAGTACAAACAATAAATCAATTCCCAGCCAAATACTTGCTTTCATAAGAAAAAGTAATATTTTATTTCTAATTTTACAAATGCAAAGGAATACAACATTCAGCTGCAACACAATCCCCCTTGAGATCGGGGGTCTAGTAGTGGTCAGGCAAATCCCTGTCCCACCCTCCTTTGTGTAACGTGTTCAGGGTTATTCCCCATTTACCAGTGGCCACATCAGGGAATGCAAATTATTAGGCCGTACTCTAGAGTTTCCCTTTGACTCTTCAGGATTTCAGTCAAAAGTGTCTATGTTTCTGCAGCACCTTCAGCAGTGAATCCCTCGGTGCCCCAAAGGCCCAGCTTCAGTATTACCTGCTCCAGCAGTGTTCAGCGGTGTAGCAAGTGCCCTCTCCTCGGGCACTACCTAGTCTGGATCCTGTCCGGCGAAGTCAGGCTGCTCGTGATGGACATGGCACCACCCAGCGGCACAGGCTCTTCCTGTCGAGCAGCACTGCTGGACAGTTTCCAGGTATCAGAGCGGCTTCGGCTCGGTGGACATAAAAGATAAGTTGATCTTCCCTTAACAAAGGGGGAGGGGTGGAGAATTCTCCGGCTCCCGACTGGAGCTCCGGCGAGGCTACGACGTCTGGCAATGCTCAAGGAAGCAGTCCGGTGCAGTTGGCGTGCTAGACCCACTGGACGTAGTAGTAATCCTCTTGTTTGGACCACAACCCAAACAGTTGGCAAAAAAGATACAGGCAGCCCCTTCTGGCATACGGGGTTGCCGCGCTGCTCACCATCGGGTGCCCTCTCTTTGGTGAGATCGCTCTAAACACGGCGGACAAAAGTCTTATGTGCCGGCCCAATTAAGTTCACCGGTGGCTCCTTCTGGCATACGGGGTCACCGTGGCACGGCTGTGCAGACCTGGTGCTTCCCACATAGTGCACTTCACATGGCTCAAATCAAGGCAGCCCTCTTCTAGCATGTGGGGGCTGTTGGACTGTTCTTGCACACAGGCAAAGACCCGATCGTTGCGCAGCTGCTCTCAGAGCACCTCGCTCCAAGATTCCCCTCGGTAGGGCTCCCCTCTGAACCTCCCTCCCTTCCTCCAATGCTCTGCTCTTCCTCACAGGTCACCCTGGTCTTAGCAAGCACGCAAGCGATGGTGCTTCAGGCTCCAAGACAGGTGATCTTGGTTTCCCTGGGTGATCCCTGCCTTTGCTCCTCTCTCCGTTCTGTAAATTGATTGATTAATATGTCCATATCCACGGCGGTTGTCCCTAGGGCCTGGAAAATGGCCAAGGTGGTTCCGCTATTAAAAAAGCCCACATTAGATGATTCCAAACCAGAGAATTCCCGCCCCATCTCCCTTCTTCCATTTGCATCCAATATTGCTGAAACATATATTAATTCTATTCTTACACGGTTCATTGACGGGAATAACCTGCTTGACCCCTCACAAAATGGGTTTCGCCCCCGCCACAGCACGGAGACGGTGCTCCTGGCGGTGACTGAACATCTAAGGAGCTCACTGCCTGTTTGGGAACCGCTGGCGTAGAGTTCAGTGGAGTGGCGTAGAGTACAGTGGAGTGGCATAGAGTACAGTGGAGTGGCATAGAGTACAGTGGAGTGGTGTAGAGTAAACGAGAGTGGCTTAGAGTAGAGTTGTGTAGAGTTGTGCAGAACAAAGCGGCGAGAAGTGGCCTAGAGTAAAGTGGAATGGAATGGAATGGCATAGAGAGGAGTTGTGTAGAGTAGAGTGGCACAGAGTAGTACAGTTGTGGGTGTAAGTAACTAAAGCATCAATAGAGATGGCAGATAGGGTGAAAACAACAAATAAGCAGTATGGTGGTGTTAAAAGTAGGAAAGCACATTGCACATCCAGGAATAATACAGAAATGCTTATAAAATAAACAAATAGTGCATTGCAAAGACGAGGAAGAACAAAGACGAGGAAGAACACCTGAACTTGGTCCATGCTCCAAGGAGGAACTAACACAAGAAAGGAAGGAAAGGGCTAAGCAATAGAAAGATTGCAAATGAGAAGGATAATGAAAACAACTAAGGGAATGCTAAGGGCGGGTTGTAAGCCCACTGACTTGTGAACAACTTGTCTTGCAGTACAGTGCATGTGCTGTGTAGGGGAGACTTAAAAAGCACATCTGACGCACCAACGAACATGCAAAACATAGACGGACATCATTCCTAGTGCGATACTGAAGGCTCTTATGCTCTACATTCAACCTCAAGAGCAGATGATAATCAATAGCTTCACAAAATGGCACTCAACACTAACTGGTCCAGACAAGTTTCAAATTGAAATACACTGCAACAAGAATGTAATGCATATGCAACGTTACCCAATTATATCTTCAAATGATAGAGCTGGCGATCTGAACTCTATGTACCAAAATTGAACTTTTCAGAACGGGCCATAGACAGCTAACAGGGAGGAGGATTGACGGAGGACTCACTGTGCCACCCCACCCTCCATAACCCCCATCTGACTTGCATTAAACCCAGAAACTGTATATCAGATGTGCTAAAACCATCCAGTCTTCATATTAACACAGGCTAAATCGATACTAGCTAGATACTTTATACCAAGACCACTTGAACAGTTAAAATACGAAACCGTCTTATAGCTGACTACCAGAACTTTTGTAGCACTTTCTATGATGCTAAGTGGTTTTCTCTGGCTTTTTATTTTTTTACAGGCAGATGAAGGAAATGAAATACTTATTTGGATAGTGACAAAGCCTATCCGGATAGTGACAAAGCCTATCCGGATAGTGACAAAGCCTATCCGGATAGTGACAAAGCCTATCCGGATAGTGACAAAGCCTATCCGGATAGTGACAAAGCCTATCCGGATAGTGACAAAGCCTATCCGGATAGTGACAAAGCCTATCCGGATAGTGACAAAGCCTATCCGGATAGTGACAAAGCCTATCCGGATAGTGACAAAGCCTATCCGGATAGTGACAAAGCCTATCCGGATAGTGACAAAGCCTATCCGGATAGTGACAAAGCCTATCCAAGGTTTTTGTGGGAGAGTCTTATAATGTTCTTGTAAGGCTGAGACTGCTGTCCCCACAGATGCGGGGTCGGAATGGGCCAGAACGCACTTCTAATTCTCAAAGACAGATGATAGATAGATAGATAGATAGGATAGCACAGACTTAGCTAGGAACAGTGACAGAGGTGCAGGGGTCCTGGGGACCTGTGAGAGATCGATTGCACCCCCAGACACAGCTGCCTTTATTTCATAGCTGTGAGACGTGTGGTACATTTTCTTTGCTTGCAATAGTGCGATTGGCACCCTTTGACCTTTTGTACTAGATAGATAGACTGATAGACAGACAGATAAATGGATATCTAGCTAGCTAGACAGAAGAGAAGGAGAAATGGACAACTGGACAGAGGGAGAGACAGCGGTGGACAAAGACGGATTGGTGCTGATGGAGATAGGTAGCGTGACAGGCAGAAGGAAGGGTTGATAAATACAGATAAGGATAGTCACATAGCTGTAAATAGACATAAATATGTATTGATAGCTAGAAAACTATATGGAAGGAAAGTGGACAGAATCAGTTTAAGGTTGCCCCTGACCTCTGCCTTTCTATTTTTTCTGCTCTTTTTGTGTGGGTCTTTATCATACTCTCTCACTCAGTTTCCATGTCTGTCTTTTTTTCTCTCTCTTGCCCCTCTCCATGTCTCTATTTCCCCCAATCTCACTGCTTTTCGCTATCTATCTTTCCCGGTCTTTCTCAGTCTCCCTTTATTTTCGTGTATGTTTCTCTCTCCCTGTATCTCTCCAAATGTCTCCATTTTTATCTCTCCCGCTCTTTCTCTGTCTCTATCTGCAGTTCCGTCTCTCCCAATCTCTGTCTATCCCTGCCTTTTCTGTCTATCCCTAACTTTCCCTGTATAGGTTTCTCTATTCCAATCTCTCCCTTTGTCTATCGCTGTCTCTATTCTTTCTGGGCCTTTTCCTTTGACTTATATCACTCCTTCTTTCTCCCTTGCCCCAGTGTCTCCCTATCTTTCCCCATCTTTATTGGTCTGTCTTCTCCAGAGTCTCTCTCCCATTGGCTTTCTCCCTCTTTCAATGTATGTGTATGTGTATGTGTATGTGTATGTGTATGTGTATGTGTGTATATATATATATATATATATATATATATATATATATATATATATATATATATATATATATATCTCTTTCCATGTCTCTCTACCCATCTATTTTTCTGTCTCAAGCTGCCTTTCTACATATCCCTCTCCATCTCCCTTTCCCCAGCTCTCCTGTCGGTCTTTGGATGTTCCTCCTGGTACTTCACGGCCTCTCCCTCTCAGCCTAGGGAACAGCTCCTGAAATGCCGGGAGACATATCTACCCCTACCAACTACAGAAGGGGAAGCACTGATTCGACGATCTTTTCTCCTCCCCTCTGACTGGATCGAAATCTAAAGTGGGCGGGGAGAACAGTAAGACAGAAGTGCTCAGGGAGCCCCCTGTAGACACCACGGTGAGGGACAGCGTAACCCGTGATCAAACAGTTCTCTTCTCCACTCATGCTGCCCTTACCCTCACTGCAGATCAGCGGAAGCAAAGGAATCCAGCTACCTCTGTACTTAGTTATGGGAAGTAGAACAGCGATGAAACAAAGGAGCAGCATGAACAGGGGAGGTCCAAAAAATACGTGGCACCTCCATCCTGCCGGGTCCACTGAAGTCTAACTATCACATGTAGATCTGAGCGCAGCACTAGGTCCAGAAATATTTAAAAACCATACACTGTGCATCCCCAGCACAGGTTTTGGGGGAAAGTAGGCAGTCAGTATTCAGACAGCACAAAAACAAGATTTGACGTTGGCAGGTCGCTGGCTAATGGGACCTGGAGGTTACAGGCGGAGTCGATTCCAGTGAGGACCCCTGGCTTTTGATTATAGGTGGAGAGCGGGCTGCCTGTCTGAAAGGCACACACACCATTTGTAAGGACTGGGACGAGGAATGGATAAGGTAGTAATGAAGCTTATGTGAAGCAAATCAGGTCATTGCTGATGCGACACGGATGGGAATGATCTCATTATGATAATATTTCAAAGTCCTAGAGGCAGGAGCGGCCGCTGGGAAATGTAGTGATGGGGTGGGGGGGGACTTGGGTGATTTACAAAAAGAAATAATAAAAAGAACAGCTCACTTACCTGCCAGGCACCGCCTCGCCTCACCTCCTTCCTCTTCTGTAGTCTCCAGGCAGCAGGAAGCACACAGGCTCCCAGACTCCCCTAGTCAAGCTGGTACCCTAACTCACCAGCATGACAGCAGCGTTGTGATGGGTCTGAGCGCCCTGGTTCAGGACTCAGACAGTGCATCTGTGTCCGGTATTTGTAAAGCGCGAACTAATCACCCCTAGAGGTTTCAAGGCGCTGGGTGCCTTCGGGGAGATGAAGTGAGCTATTGCCCAGAGTCACGGGTGCTGAGCTGAGCTGCTGCAGGAGATCGAACCGTGAGCCCCGTGCTCTGGAGTCAGCTGCTCTGGCCGCTCCCCACACCTCTCCCTGCATGTTCTCCACCCGGCCTTGCAATACAGCCGGGAGGAGAGCATGCTAAGTGCGCATGACGATTTGGCTGTCCCAAGACGTCCTGCCAAACCGTCATACGCACTTATGATGCAGCAACCACTCCTCCTACCTTTGAGGACAGCCAAGCCCCGCCCTAACCTGGCTCGGGCTCCGTACAAAAAATAAAACGATAATAATGTAACGTTACTAACGTTGCGTTATTTTATTTTTCCTTTGAGCTCAGTGGGGCGACGCTCCTCAGCCTTAGCAGAGGAGTCGCCGCTACCTAGAGGATTGATAAAGCTTCCCTCCACCACCCACTCTAATTCGCGGCGTAGAATCAGCAACTCACTGAACGAGTATGTATAGGTTTCACTGTTCAGTTATGTAAAATGTAATTAAATAGGATTGTTCACGTCTCTCTGGAGTGAATCACTAAAGTGTACCACTCGTACTGAACAGACAGTCTTGCCATGAAAAATCTGCGCTGAATTTCTAAGTGACACTTCAAATCCCCCAGCCAGATCTTTAGACGGTGAATTTCTCATTCATACAGAAGTTTACAAGGAATTCGCTCTGCATCAAAGCTCCTTTGAACATCAACAAACCACAGCTGCAGTAACAGTATCTTCTAATAAAACAGTTCGCTGAGAGACACTCCGCCGAAAAGAAACTTAAATCATACAGTTAGCAAATGTTATATTCCATTACTATTAAATTATTGCACCCAACATTACTGTATGCGTCAAATCACATACGTAATAAATAAAATGTCAATTCTTAAAGGTTCACCCCATGATTTAGTCATTTCTCAGTGTCCCAATTCTGGCAGCGAAGGAAACAAAGTCAAACAGGGACTCAGGGCTTTAGTTAGAGATGGAAAGTTATTGGTCATCTACGGGCAAAAGCTGCTGGCGCCCGGTCGACCATCTCTGTTCCGGTGCCTCATTTTGAGATGGGAGAACAACTGTTTCCAAAGGCAGTGCTTCAGATAGCTCTGATGCCAGAAACGGAGCCAGGTGTAAAGATGGGCGGACGCGGTGAATTGTAGTAGAAGTATTTATTTAGGAACTCAGGTACAGCAGAGAAACACCTCCGCTCTCTTCTCTATCTCTCCGTCCACATCTCCACATTCTAGAATACTGCTGACGTGGAGTAGTGGAGCGAGAGCAGGAAGAACAAGAGCGAGACACTGAAACATATTGAAGAACATAACAATGGATTAACATAACATCTTCCTCCTTATAAAAACACACAAAAAAAAACAATGAGAGAGAAGAAAAATAGATTAGGATGCAAAGGAAAATGGTGGATTAAGATGCAACATCACAAACATAATCCGACATCCACTTAGGCTTAGAGCGAATACGTTTGTCACAAAGTGGTAAATCAATCTCAGTGTTGTTTTGTTCCCCCCCAAATGGTAAATCCACTTCACGACATGGTAAATCAACATTAGTGTTGCTTTGTTCCCCACCAGTGGAAACAACCAAACCATTGTTTACATTTGAAGAAACAGAATCATTAATAACAGAATCATGAGTGTTATCACAATTATCATCAGAGTTGGTATGAACGCAATCCTTAGTGATAATTTCCCACTCAGAGTGTGCATCAGAGGAGCAGGTGGTATCAGAGAAGTGTGTGTTACTAAACCAACTAGAAGCGGGTCAAAAAATGGCTACCCTTTTATGGTTCCAAACTTTACCATCAGATAGTCGTACAGCATTTTTTAAAACCTTGTCAACTCTTAATGGTTTGAAATATTGACTATCGCCTTTACTTGTTTTCCAGGGTTTCTTGACTCTGACCCAGGAACCAACCTTAATACAGACATTACTGGTGTGATGTTTTAGGTTATACATTTCATGATCCTTGTTACTTTTGTTGACGATCCTTGACCTAATGACCTCTACAGGGGTGGTACTGGAAATGGCTTCTAATAACCACTCTGGATTACATTTAGTTCTAGCACCACGACCCCTCATGACTTTCGAAAGGGGAAACTTCCAAAGAATCATGAGGAGTGGTCCTATACATCCACACAGTTTTAAAATTTGTACTTCCCAATCACAACCGTTCTGGACAGCCATTTGAATCGAATTCTTTAAAACTCTATTAAATCTCTCTATCATGCCATTACCAGAAGGATTGTAAAGAGATGTGGTCCTGTGTTTTATGCCAGCTCTTTTAAAATATTCTTGAGTCATATTAGACATGAATTGGACTCCATTGTCTGAAATTACCTGTACAGGTAAACCTTCCTCAATGAATGTCCTGTCAAGAAACTTCAAAACTTCATCAGAAGTAATTTTGTTGACAATTTTGATGACAGGCCATCTTGAGAAAACGTCCATGATTGCAATGATGTATTTCTTTTCCAGACCGATTGGGCCCATAATGTCAATAGCAATAGTGTGCCAGGGTTTGGTTGGAACAAAAGACTCACCTAAATTAGGTCTTAAGGTGACTAGGGATTTATCAGAATTACAGCAAGGTAAACAATCACGCACGACTCTTTCGATAAGAACATCCACACCGGGCCACCAAAACCATTGCTTGACCCTTTGTTTGGTTTTAACAATGCCACTGTGCTCCTCATGACAAAGTCTAACAATTTTCATTCTCAATGAAAGAGGAGGAATAACCTTGTCTCCTCTGAAAATGAATCCATTGGTAACAGAAAGTTCATGTCTGATTTCCCAAAAGGCTCTAAAAGCCTCTGGAGGTTTACTTTTGCAAGGCCAACCATTATTAATGAACACAATCACTTGCTGTAAAATGGAATCAGATTTATAACTATTTGACCATTCATTCACATCAAAGCTGGACAAACCTTGATTGTAAACCAAAGCAACTTGTTCAATGTCTAAGTCGGAATGGTCACACTCACGCATCTCAATAGGCAATCTAGACAGGAAATCCGCAATTACGTTCTTCTTGCCAGGGACATACTCAATCTGGTAAACATAATCTTGTAACCGCAAAGACAATCTTGCGATTCTAGCCGAAGCATTCAAGATTCCTTTTGAAGTGAGTAACTGGACCAACGGCTTGTGATCAGTGCGTAAAACACAGGACTTCCCCCAAACAGAAGATCGAAAATGGTCCATAGCCCATGCACATGCCAGAGTCTCCTTTTCAATTACAGAAAATTTTTCTTCAGAAGGGGATAAAGCACGGGAGGCATAACCAACAATATTCTCTTTGCCATCAGCCCTTATTTGGGATAAAACACCACCCAATCCCTTGTTGCTAGCGTCCACAGTGACAAAGTTATCTAAATCAGGATCAAAACCCTTTAGAGCAGGGGCTTCTACAATGGCAAGTTTGATGTTGTCAAACTCCGATTGACACTCATCGTTCCACAAAAACTTGAAGCTATTCTTGAGAAGCTGTCTAATGTGGAACATTTTAGACGAAAAAAAATTCACAAATCTGGAATAAAATTCAGCAAGTCCCAAAAAGGACCGTACCTCTTCCTTGTTCTTGGGGTTGGGTGCATCACGAATAGCCTCTATCAAACAAGGTTTAGGGGAAATACCTTCCCTACTGAGAGTAGGACCTAAGTATGTAATGGATTTGACGGCAAACTTACACTTGGAATGTTCAACCGTTAACCCCTTGGACTCCAAGATGGTAAGGACGTTATCCAAAATTGTGTCATGTTCAGTCCTATCAGCACCAAAAATAAGGATATCGTCTTGGAAGCACCTGACGTTTTTGATTTGACCAAATAAATGGTACATTAACCTCTGAAAAATAGCAGCCGCAGAGGCTAAGCCAAAAGGAAGTCTCTTATACTGGAAACATCCAAAAGGAGTGATAAAGGCTGTCAACTGTTTACTCTCATCCGCAAGGGAAATCTGATGGTAAGCAGCAGAAAGATCTATTGAAGAAAACCACTCAGCATTTTTCACCAAGGACAACATTTCAGAAATTTTAGGAAGGGGAAATTTATCAACTACAATATTATTGTTTAGATGTCTGAGATCAATACACAATCTCAATTTACCATTACTGCGTCTAGCAACTACAACCGGAGAAATCCACTCCGCAGATTCAATAGGTTCCATTATGTCAGCTTTAACTAATTTTTCTAGCTCTTTTTCAACATCCTCCCTGAGAAGAACAGGAATTTGTCTGACCTTGTGAATTTTCGGGCAAGCACTAGACTTCAGTACGATGCGGTGTTCAAAATCGTTAAGGTTCCCTATACTCCCATCAAAAACCTTAGGAAATTTCTCTAACAATTCCTTAGAAAGAAAATCACCCTCATTGAGCACCATGACAGGATCCAAACTGTTAGGGTTGAGAATGATATCCAATTTACCCTGGTCCTTCCAGCCTAAAACTGCAGGTCCTTTCTTGGCAACATACAGATTGCTGGTGGTGTGTCTATTCTTAAACTTAAAAACTAAACACCTGTACCCAACCATATCTATTTTCTCACCAGAGAACCCTTCAGGATGAATATCAGATTCCAAAAGTTTGTCACCTAAACGTGCAACAAAAAGGGATTTCCACGTTTCCTCATCTACAATAGTATATGGCGAGCCAGAATCCGTATACATTTGTACTGGAATGCCCCCAATAATCATGGTACACAACGGTTTTTTAATAGATCTATTATTGTAGTCATTTATATTCCAGATGAATAATTCTTTTGGATTCAAATTTTGAGAACAACTGCTAGAATCATTGATATTAAGTTTCTTAATACTATTCTCACAATCACTGGAGTCACAGTCAGCTTCATCCAAACATTTGATTTTACCACTACTCTTTCTCTTACAAGCTTTAGTGAAGTGACCCACTAACCCACAATTGGAACATCGTGGTCTTAAAGCAGGACATGTTTTACTGGACGCTAGATGTGTGGGACTATCACAACGGTAACATTTAAATTTGGTATTGCGAAAATACTCTCTTTTTTGTTATTTCATTTTTGTGTTTAACCGGATTATTTATTTTGGATGTAGACATTCTGTCTTTAATTTTGCTGACTACCTCTGCAGATGTTTCCGCAATAGCGGCATCTTGTTTAAGCAACTTGGCGCTGCGACTAGACATTTTGGCTTTTCTAACAATGCTTAAAACATCTTTTAACTCAGCATCTCCATTTATCCATAACCTATCTTGTACAGCTGGGTCCTTATTGTGCATGACTACTTGATCTCTGATGAACTGATCAACTAAATGATCAAACTTACAATCAGCAGCCAGTTTTCTTAAAGCAGAAACGTATTCATCTACCGTTTCATTAGCTTCTTGTTTCCTATGGAAAAAACGAAACCTCACAATGCCAATACAAACTTTGGGAGCAAAGTAGGTGTCAAAATCATTCATAATAGCATCAAATACATTAACATCACCACCCCCTAAAGCTTTGGTCATTCCTTCGTAAGCCCTTAACCCATCCTCGTCGCCAATTGTAAAGATGGGCGGACGCGGTGAATTGTAGTAGAAGTATTTATTTAGGAACTCAGGTACAGCAGAGAAACACCTCCGCTCTCTTCTCTATCTCTCCGTCCACATCTCCACATTCTAGAATACTGCTGACGTGGAGTAGTGGAGCGAGAGCAGGAAGAACAAGAGCAAGACACTGAAACATATTGAAGAACATAACAATGGATTAACATAACATCTTCCTCCTTATAAAAACACACAAAAAAAACAATGAGAGAGAAGAAAAATAGATTAGGATGCAAAGGAAAATGGTGGATTAAGATGCAACATCACAAACATAATCCGACATCCACTTAGGCTTAGAGCGAATACGTTTGTCACAAAGTGGTAAATCAATCTCAGTGTTGTTTTGTTCCCCCCAGATGGTAAATCCACTTCACGACATGGTAAATCAACATTAGTGTTGCTTTGTTCCCCACCAGTGGAAACAACCAAACCATTGTTTACATTTGAAGAAACAGAATCATTAATAACAGAATCATGAGTGTTATCACAATTATCATCAGAGTTGGTATGAACGCAATCCTTAGTGATAATTTCCCACTCAGAGTGTGCATCAGAGGAGCAGGTGGTATCAGAGAAGTGTGTGTTACTAGACCAACTAGAAGCGGGTCGAAAAATGGCTACCCTTTTATGGTTCCAAACTTTACCATCAGATAGTCGTACAGCATTTTTTAAAACCTTGTCAACTCTTAATGGTTTGAAATATTGACTATCGCCTTTACTTGTTTTCCAGGGTTTCTTGACTCTGACCCAGGAACCAACCTTAATACAGACATTACTGGTGTGATGTTTTAGGTTATACATTTCATGATCCTTGTTACTTTTGTTGACGATCCTTGACCTAATGACCTCTACAGGGGTGGTACTGGAAATGGCTTCTAATAACCACTCTGGATTACATTTAGTTCTAGCACCACGACCCCTCATGACTTTCGAAAGGGGAAACTTCCAAAGAATCATGAGGAGTGGTCCTATACATCCACACAGTTTTAAAAATTTGTACTTCCCAATCACAACCGTTCTGGACAGCCATTTGAATCGAATTCTTTAAAACTCTATTAAATCTCTCTATCATGCCATTACCAGAAGGATTGTAAAGAGATGTGGTCCTGTGTTTTATGCCAGCTCTTTTAAAATATTCTTGAGTCATATTAGACATGAATTGGACTCCATTGTCTGAAATTACCTGTACAGGTAAACCTTCCTCAATGAATGTCCTGTCAAGAAACTTCAAAACTTCATCAGAAGTAATTTTGTTGACAATTTTGATGACAGGCCATCTTGAGAAAACGTCCATGATTGCAATGATGTATTTCTTTTCCAGACCGATTGGGCCCATAATGTCAATAGCAATAGTGTGCCAGGGTTTGGTTGGAACAAAAGACTCACCTAAATTAGGTCTTAAGGTGACTAGGGATTTATCAGAATTACAGCAAGGTAAACAATCACGCACGACTCTTTCGATGGATTAACATAACACCAGGGCTGGCCGGCCCCTGGTACTGTGAAGCAGACAGAGTGTGGGCCAGCCTGCCCTATTTAAGGCCTTGTCCACCATGTTCCTACCAGCCCAACACTACCATACGGAATTTTTTTTTATTTCTCAGAAACCAACTGTCCCTTTGGGGCTTTGCATTAGAAAAACAAACATAATAAATTGCCAGCTGCTAGTCATGCCACCGTCGTGTGGGGCCCTGCTTGCCATGATATTTTTCCCCCAGGAGCAGCGGCAGGGATAGACCTTTGTCCGCCTGTGGCAGTCCCTTTGTTTGCCGCCGCATGTAAGAGCGGGAGGGGTGGGTGGGGGAGGGCGAGTTGCCTCCTATGACGGCCGCAGGAAAAAGCGGTGGGGATCACTGCCCCCAAAACTCGCGCCACCCGGGGCAGACCGACGCCCCCCCCTCCCAACGCCACCTATGAGTGCTCCTTCTGTCGCCATAACCACATCTGTTCATTTTTTTTTCTGGAACCCTGGGGTGCACTAGGTATGGTAGGGGCCTGCAGCTATGGAGGTAGTGCTCATGCTGACCCAGCCGCTTGGTGGCAGATCCACTGAGGGCTAAGTCACCTAACACAATTTGAATGTTTTGGGGAAGGCAATAGTACACATTGCTATATAATGTCTTGCACTCGTGCAAAAAAAGTGGTGCAAACACACCTTGCAAAATGTGTTCCGTTTCTGTGTTAGCAAATAAGCCTATAGAATTTGGACCACAAGTTTTTCACTAGGGGAGAACACAGCAAAACGATTTGACCTATTACTGTATTAAAACAATAAAAAACAGGAAATACATTTTCTATATGCTAGTTGGGCCCAGGTTTGAGGCAAAATCAGCTTGCTCCTTTTCTGAGCAAACAAATACTCCATTCCCAATGTAAAAATCGCTCATACGCAAAAGATGCATAAATTATTTCACAATGATTTCACAATCCATTACCATAATTTCTGTTCCGATACAGAAACAATGATGTAATATGGACTGAGCATATTGACCAGGAATTTAAACTTTCTGGTACATACTGCAGAAAGGGCTGGCCCAGGATTAACATTACTGGCAACCATTTCTGCAATATTTCGAACGTGGCCATAGTGTCTAGGAAATAGCTGCAAGCCATATTGTCTGTCGTTCTTTACCGCGAAAACGCCTTTAGGAGCAAAAAGGTGCTAGAGAAGCCGGAAACACATAACTAGGGCTCCCGGTTTTATGGTATTTTTTATTTTATTTTTTAACATTTCCATCTGTATTTATCCATATTTATTTTTTGCCCATCTTATTGGTATTTATCCATATTTGTTTTTTGCGAATATATGGAGTCATAAAATGGTATATTTCCACATTTATTTAACTGATAAACGTGCACTCATCCTTTGCAGCCTGTCGCGTTTTAGCAAATTAAGCAGCCAAATATAGCAAAACACTACACCTTCAGGTAAATATGAGCATTATAATACAAATATATGTTACCATACACCTGCATTTAGGGAAATCTCAACCTATTTTTAACTTCCCATGCTGCCCATCTGCTCAGCTGTTGTCCTAGAAATCACGAAAAACAGCATGGAGAGTCACCCACAAGAAGAACGCTTTTCTGCATTTTTCCGCTTTTAAAAATAAATACAGACAGGAAACACTTTGTTTTCGGTCTGTAATTATCTGTACAAATCCGTAAAAACGGAAAACCGGGAGCCTTACACATAACGTGTATTTGTAAAGCGCACGTTCACAGCGCCGGGTATCTTGGCGCTGAATAACAGATGTTTGTTCCAGAAATTAACAGGGTTGCGTATTACAGGGACTCGTTCTAGTAATTTACAGAAATGTTTGTAATGCTACCGAAGGAAAAAATGCAATAAACCAATTACCTGATATTTAATCCTTTATGAAGCAATTCAGCATGTTCTGTATATGGTGGTTGGCCTCTTCAATCGATCAATCAGTCAATCAGGGGAATTGTAAGCACTCTACTCACCCGTGAGGGTCTCAAGACGCGGGGGGTGTATGCAGCTCCGTTCAGTCGAAGAGCCAGGTCTTGAGCGTCCTCCTAAAGATGTTCAGGGAGGGGGCGCGCCTGATGTCGATCAGGAGCTCGTTCCAGGTCTTGGCCGCGATGTAGGAAAAGGTTCTTCTGGCTGTGCGGATGCGAGGGGTTTCGGCGAGGGCGAGGTCGGCGGTTTCTCTTGGGTACGTGGAATGAGATCCTCTCGTTGAGGTATTGGGAGCCGGTGTTGTGGAGGCATTTGTAGGTGTGGGTGAGTATCTTGAAAGTAACTCTCTTCTCAACGGGGAGCCAGTGTAGGTTCCGCAGATGTTGGGTGATGTGTTCGTGTCGAGGGATGCAGAGGACGAGTCTGGCTGCGGTGTTCTGTATGGTCTGGAGCTTGCGGAGCAGAGACTTGTTGATCCCGGCGTAGAGGGCATTTCCGTAGTCTAGTCTGCTGGTTATGAGTGCGTGGGTAACTGCCTTCCTTGATTCGGGGGGGGGATCCATTTGAAGGTCTTTCGGAGGATGCAGAGGTTGTTGAAGCAGCTGGAGGCGACGGCGTTGACCTGTCGGGTCATGGAGAGGGAGGAGTCTAGTACGATGCCGAAGTTTTGGCCGTGGTCCGTGTGGGTGGGGGGGCTGCCGAGGGCGGTGGGCCACCAGGTGTTGTCCCATGCAGAGGGGGAGGGTCTGAGGATGAGGACCTCTGTCTTCTCCGAGTTGAGCTTCAGGCAGCTGTTGCTCATCCGGATGCAACGTCCTTCATTCCTTCCTGGAAGTTGAGTCTGGTGGTGATAGGGTCCTTGGTGAGGGAGAGGATGAGCTGGGTGTCGTCGGCGTAGGATACTATGCCGTGTCCGTGCTGTTGGACGATGGCGGCAAGGGGGGGGGGGTCATGTAGATGTTGAAAAGCGTGGGGCTGAGCGAAGATCCTTGGGGTACTCCGCAGTTCATTTCCGTGGGTTCGGAGAGGAAGGGTGGCAGTTTGATTCTTTGGGTTCTGCCCGTGAGGAACGAGCGGATCCAGTCCAGGGCTGTACCTTGTATTTATTTGAAGAGTTTTATATAGCGCTGGCTAGACCCGGAGGTATCAGAGCGCTTTACATGAGGACAAGTGAGTTACAAGTTACAAATTACATCAGTTACAGTGTTACACAGTACAACGACATATAAAAAAACAATGTTCCACAGGCGGGGGAGGAAAGGAGACAGCGAAGAGACGAGGAAAACAATGTCCAATGTCCGGCTGGGTAGGTGACGGCCGAGGGGGTGAACCAAAGCCGATCTCCTCTATAGCCGTCTAGGCAGCTCCACCAGGCATCAGCCATATTGCTCGGTCTCCGCGGTCAGGGTAATCACAGTTCCTCTGAAGGTTATAGCTGTAGACTGTTAGAGAAGGGGTTGTGTCACGGGTATTCACTCATCAGATCAGTTCATTGTTGAAGATTGGCAGCCATTTTACATGCACAGCTGGTGGCCATTTTACATTCACATTGCTTCAACCTGGAGTATCTTCAGATTTCAGAGGCTTGCACGTTATATCCCTCAAGATTATGTGTATTCAGTCTTTTTAATCAGCGATATGTTGATCAGTGGTGCTTATACAACTTGGCACACTCTCATGCCTTTTTACTTCACCAAACGTTGATTATTCCGTGTTCACATTCAAATCCCCCATCTTAAGGTCAGGCATCAGGCACTGCATCACCTTGTCAGGCATCATGGTCAGGCAACAGAGGGAGTACTGCTACACAAATCAGGCGTGGTTCTAACAACTGTGTCCCGGTTGACTGAGTTTGCCTAGTTCAAGAACTGGGGTTCAGAGACCTGCCTATTGGTAAGGCGGATGCCGGTCGATCTGTTTTATTGCTCGCGGGAAACGTTAAATGGCCGCCATGTTGAGAACAGGCATCAAGGTCAGGCTAGCCGGTAAGATCGCTTAGATGGACAATATACGCATTATTGCTATTAGCGCTTACAAGGGGTATTTAATCTTACTTGTTTTACTTGTCGAGGTTCATGTGACTTTTGCGGGTTGCCGCATGGAACAGTCGCCGGTGTTTGCTGAGGGCCCACACGTCCGCTCGTCCATCGCTGTTGTTCACCCCCTCTCACGTTACGGTAGCCGGAGGTTGCCTGCTTCCATACCGTGGGATTGCAAGGGTGAGAGAGATTCTCCGATACTTTGGATGAAGTTGGCCGCAGGTAGGGTCTTGCCGGCTTTGTTCCGCTTTTATCTGCCACGTGGGCTGCTTTCTTAACGGCCTTGCTCCTCCCGCATTCCACCGTCAGCCTGCCGAATCGGAGTGGTGGCGAGATTTCTTAGAGGTGGAAAAAGTCTCTGGTGTTAATTGGTGAGGATCCGTCTTTCTTTGGCTAAATGCTCCAAAATTAGGACCGTTATGTGGGTTAGTCTGGTCCTCCGGAGCGGAGCCAAGAGCTCACGCCGCCATCTTCCTCACTCTCCCATACTTTCTCACAGGGACGTTGCTGCTCATAACTTGGCCGATCAGGATCGCAGAAAGGCGGTTGTACCTTCTACGTGATCCGCCAGCATTCCGATTTCGGGACTGGTGTTTCCGGCAGGATATGACCGCGGCAGAGTGCCACTCTGGATAGTGCGGGTTCACCGTGGAGCTTCAGCTCCGAGCGGCCATCATGGTCCGCTGGTCCCGCTGGCTGTGAGTGTGCGGTGGGAGACGGTGTTGAACGCTGCCGAGAGGTCGAGTAGGATGAGAGCCGCAGTGTGTCCTTGGTCGAGGAGGGTGCGGATGTCGTCTGTGGCAGCGAGTAGAGCGGTCTCGTTGCTGTGGTTGCTGCGGAATCCGGATTGGGAGGGGTCGAGGGTGGAGTTTTCTTCGATGAATTTGGTTAGTTGTGTATTGACGGTCTTCTCGGTGACTTTGGCCGCAAAGGGGAGGAGGGAGATGGGTCGGTAGTTCTTGAGGTCTGTGGGATCTGCTGAGGGCTTCTTGAGCAGGGGTTTGACTTCTGCCCGTTTCCAGTTGTCGGGAAATATGCCGGTCTTGAAGGTGGCGTTGATGGTGCGTCGTAGTTCGGGAGCGATGGCGGAGGCAGCTCTGTGGAAGATGTGCGGAGGGCATGGGTCCGTGGGGCCTCCTGAGTGGATTCATTTCATGGTCGACGTGGTGACTTTGGTGGTGACTGGGGTCCAGGAAGAGATGGTGGGCTGGCTGGCGTTGTTGGAAAAGGATGTGCTTTCGGAGTAGGGTGTCTGGTCATTGAAGTTGTCGTAGAGGCCCTTGATTTTCAGATGGAAGAAGGATCCGAGCTTGTTGCAGAGGTCCCTGGAAGGGGTGAGGTCTGTGGTCTAGCTGGGGGGCTTGGTGAATTCCTGGATGACGCTGAAGAGTTGCTGGAGTTGGCGAGGATCTTGTTTTGGATGAAGGTCTTTTTTGTGGATCTGATGCTTTGGTGGTATTACGTCATGGCATTCTTGTAGGTGGTGCGATCTTCTGACGTTTTGCTGTTTCTCCAGTTCTTCTCGAGACGTCTGCAGGTGCGTCTGTATTCCTGGAGGTCGGCTGTGAACCAGGTGGCCTTCCTGGGGGGCTGTCTGTCGGGGTTACGTAGGGGTGCGAGCTCGTCTGCGCAGTTGGAGATCCATCTGTGGAGTTCTTTGGCTGCGAGGTTGGGAGTGGAGTTGAGCTGCTCCTCAGTGACTTTGCTCCAGGTCCTTCATGGAGGGCGCAGTGCAGGTTTGGACGGCGTGGGTTTGTCAACGTGGAAGTGTACCCAGTGGTGGTCCGTCCAAGGGGGTTGCGTGGTGTGGCTGAAGTGGAGGTTGTTCCCTCCTGCAAAGATGGGATCAAGGGTATGTCCTGCCTTGTGGGTGGGCCTAGTGACTGGCGAGGTTGTCCAGGAGGGTGGCGGAGTTGGGAGTCGCTGGGGTTGTCTAGGTGGAAGTTCAGGTCTCCGATGAGTATGTAGTCCATGGAGGCGATGGCGTGGGGTGCGATGAGGTCGGCGACGGTAGTGGCGAACGAAGCATGGGGTCCGGGAGGTCTGCAGGAGAGGGTGCCGCAGAGTGTGGTTCTGGGGCTGGGTTGGATTGGAAGTGGAGGTGTTCGGTGGTGGCGGAGGGGGTCGCTCGTGGTGCAGGTGGAGAGTCGGAGGGAGCTCTTGAGTACAATGGCGAGTCCTCCTCCAGGGTGGTTGGGGCGGTCCTTCCTCTGGATCTTGTAACCGTCCGGGACGGCGATGTCGGGTGCGGAGGAGGCGTTGGTCCAGGTTTCTGTAAAGGCGACATCTGGTGAGAGGGTGTAGAGGAGGTCCAAGATCTCTACGGCGTGTCTGTGCAGGGAGTGCACGTTGAGGAGGATGCACCTCAGGGCTTCGGAGGTGTTTGAGTTCGGTGCGGGGGCGGTGGCCTTGGTTGTGTGGTTGGAGGTGAAGGTTTGGCGGCAGTAGAACTGGCCGTGGGTGGTGTTCGGTGTCGCCCGTTGGCAGTTGTTGTTCCTTCCGGGGTTGAGTGCGAGGAGGGTAGCGGAGTTGTAGCGGTGGAGGGTCGCAGATCCAGGGTTCCTGGCACTGGTCGCGGTCGGGTGCAGACCGGCTTGCCTTTGGTGCACCATTGGCGCGCCAGCGGCCACCATTAAATTGGGGAGGGAAAGCAGAGCTGGGAGGCAGGAAGCGGGAACGACAGGGGGGGGAGGGGCCGCGGGGGTAGCAGCAGCGAGGAATGCCGGAGGAACAGGGGCACGGAGGACCAGCACGAAAGGGCACAGGCACAAAACGAAAAAATAAGGCACAAGTAATCACAGGAATGACACCAACGAAGGCCACAAGCACAAAAAACACGAGGAATCAGAAAAATCACAAAAGACAGATAATGATACCGACACCAGGCTCGAACCCCTAACGGCGCTGAGTGGGTGGCAGCAGCATGACCGCGGAGCTACAGGGGCAGAGAGCAAGGACTCCGGCCAGAGGTCCTGCTCAGGCACTCCCGCAGCGGCCGCCATTAAAATTCCCTAATTTGTGAGCAGGGCACAACTTTGTCAAATCGATTTCCTTTGCTTTTTGCCGAGCTACCAACAGCATAAATTACGTCTATCTCCTGGTAATACCGCCCTGAGTTCCATCACTCAACAACTACAGGACTGCTTTCGCTCTCCAAAAAAATGAGCGAGTAGCAAAAGGAGATTTTTACATAGCATCTGAACAGAGCTGGAAAGCTGAGCCTAGCATGGAACTCTAATGTGCTGCTCATTAGTTTGGTGAAGGAGAAACATGAACACTGGCTGGATTCGCTAATAATGCAAAAAGTAATTGAGCAACGAGTGCATTTGTTGTGGTCAGACAGGTCATAATAATTTTCATCACTCTCCAGTATGGAAGATGTGTGTGTGTTAGTAGTGTCTGACCAATTATGATAAAATCTGTTCAGAGTGACTGATAGGGCTTGGAAGACACGTTCTCGGAATTTAGCAGTCCCAGGCATCAGGTCAATTTCTGGAATCTGTAAAGGTGGTATCAAGGAGAACATGGTGTGCTACCTGGTGGTTCTGTCAGATAGCGGATGTGGATCCACTTCCCATTTTTCAACTGGCGGGTACTGCAATCTTTCGCACATCCACCATTCCAGTTAGCTTGTCGTGGGTTGGCAGGCCAGTGAAGCCAACACTTTACTAACTATTCACTAACTATAAAATAAACAAATTCCACAAAAGCAACAGCTGGACTGGGATATTCACTGCTAGAGCAGATGGATCTCAAAAGCAGCAGTTGAGCGGTGAAGATCAGGGGAAACATCCAGAGCCGCCATATCTGAACGGTTGGCCTTAATTGGATGTTCATAAGAAGTGACTGGGAGAAGGTTGGGAGGGACCATTATTCATTTTGTGCAAACTAAGAGGTTGAACACACTTTTCATTAAGCTTCACTCAGAACTGACCTTCTACAGTACCAATTTTAAATTTCTCCTTTTGAAAAGATCTTTGATGCGACAGGAAAGGGACAGAGCTTATGAGTCAAACTCCAGTACCTACCCCCGCTCAATCACATCCACCCACCCTCACATATATATGCACATATATACACATGTACGCACACACTGTCCAATTCAGAGCTGGGAGGTAACGTATTTTTTTACACATGTATATTTCTGTATACTAAAGTTCATTTCCATTGAGAACTATGTAGAAAATGATAAGCACTGATCACATACGCCAGTGCACTCTTTTGTGGTCACCTTCATTAGATCAAGACATCACATTGGATGAGTTGGGGGGTTTGTGTGGAGGATATTCTTACAGTGCTAGTTCACATGGCTATCAAAGGAAGGTGATACCCGGTTATCTAGAAACAGGTGTTTATCACACTGATAACCAGAACTTTACAGTTATTTTTAATCAATGCCACCCAGCGAAACAGAGGACAGATTTTTTTTTTCTACAGTTCCATATCACTAGCCTGCGCCACCTACAGAACAATAGGTCAGGGTAACAATTTTACTTATTACTACAATATAATACACTCGTGTACTTTGTGCTTTATTCTACAATCTTGCCATTTTGTGGCACTGCTAACAGGTGTCATTGTTGCCCCCTCAAATTCAATGAGAACCACATTAGAAACTTGGGATGGAGAATTGGCAGTGCAGGCCTTATTCGTAGTTAGTACGCCAGAACAGTCTGCGTACTCGCAGCGTTGGTTCTCCTCTAAGCTCCAGATTACAGGGCT
Source organism: Calotriton arnoldi (assembly GCA_963921515.1). Taxonomy (NCBI): domain Eukaryota; kingdom Metazoa; phylum Chordata; class Amphibia; order Caudata; family Salamandridae; genus Calotriton; species Calotriton arnoldi. The sequence goes on along the minus strand of CAWUFW010003803.1, from coordinate 1,135,373 downwards.
TCACCCGAAATCGGGCATTACTGAACAATTGTTTGTTGCGAACTCGCACACCTAAACCTTGAATCCACTGGGAAAATCTTTATTTAATTATCTACCTATTAAGGAACCCATTATCTCCACCAATCCTCTGATTCCCTTTGTGCCATGGGTGGAGTGATGGATAATACTATCTATGAACCAGTACCCAATTTGGAAATCTAAAATAAGGACCCCTGATGAAGTCGTGATTGCGACTAAACACGTGTTGGCTACGGTTACTGTGCAGACTAATGTGAAAGAGCCATTCACAATAAACAACTTGTCAAGAACAAGACTGAAGAAACCACGTTTCAAGATTTCATTATCATAATTGTTACATATAAGTCTTTAGTGTGCCAGATGAATGTATATTGACTTATTGGGAACCTCTGACAGCGGTTATTATTTATGAATGTTGGGTGAACATTCATCCATCACGTGCACCATACTTATTGGTTTTGTGCAAGAATACTTTGGTGGTAATCCCGTGTGAGCACTGCAGTACCCTCCTTTTCTGTCTTATTCGTAGTCAAGCCTGTGACCTACAAGCTAAGCAGATCTAACTGGCAAGCTTGCCCCTCAGTAAGTCCCACCGGCAGCGAGTCAAGGAACCTAGTGTTCCAGCTACAGGCATGTTTTTTAAACATGGCACCCTTTGATAATCGTAAGCCTGTTTCAGGAAATAAGTTATGATGTTATCCCTTAACAAAGACAAGTGGTCTTTTGCTATTTATTATGTATAAACGTTCACAAGAACAGATGTGGGTCTTCCTTTATACGAGAACAGGTGCTCGCCCACCTTCTCTTCACTGAAGATTCTAGGAGATCAGAACGAGCAGACATCACCTGCCTGACACAGGATGCTCAGGTAAGCACTCAGCAGACAGCAGAATCCACCGCTGTATCTCAACGTATCTTTCAAAACAGATTTTTACTCATGAAGACCTCAAGCCAACCCACATTTTTACACTGCTATAAACAGAGTGTGTCCAATGGCTAAAGAGACTGTGGATCAGGGGGTTAGAATAAAAGGCTCTTTAAAATGACACCAGAAGGCCCTCATGTTACTGTTTTTGCATAAATGCTCAGACACACGGTTCCGCAATTTGGCTGCATGATACCTGCTCGAACGGTTATTATGTGCAGCTCTGTAATGTTGTGATCTCAAGGAAGGCTGAGGTATGACCAGCTTGACTGTCTTTTAGAGCAGGGTTGTCCAAATAAGGTACTACAGGGTCGGATGCAGGACAGTTTTTTGGGATGTTCACATAAGATACATTGGCATACAATTAAACTAAATTGAACTGATTTACATAGCAGTTACTCTGAAATTTTGATTATAGATCCGGCCCTACTAGAACCAAGTTTAACATCCCACGTCTTTAGACCGATTGGTGTGCCTCCATGAACTGCTAGTTTTGAATCATCCGCAACACAAGCTGTTCGTTTTGCTTTTCAGGGAAACAAAGAATGACCCTTCTGATTAAAAGCCATTTACCCTGTTTCACAATATCAAACATCACAGGGTCTTCAATTTTACACGTGACAAAATACTGAGATTCTGACTAGGTATAAATGGATTCCAGACCCCTCAAGAAAATTCTTCCTCTGCATATGCAGAAAATTATGATTTATGCAACTATCCTCTCGTCTCGATTATAGCAACACATTTGTCTTTTTAAATATTTCTTTCAGCGATTTCAAGTTGGTCCGAAAGGTGGCACTTCTCTTGAGTTTACGTGTAATAATCTAGGAGATATCCTCACACAGCTGCAGGGCACTATCAGTGGCCAAAAGAGTCATTTTCAAGGCCAGTGCCTTGGCTTTTACAATAAGCATTAGTCCTGTATTCTTACAGACCAGGATCTCTTCTAGAAGACTTTAAATTGGCCTTCCTGTCACTTCTTCACAATTTCAAGATAGTTTGTGCTAGAAAGGGTGGCATATCCTTGTAACTACTTCCAAACGTCTGTGAGGAAGAGGCACAGTGTTCCAGACTTATGCCCGATTAGGGCTTTCAAGATGGGTCTTAAAAACCCTTATGCAAGTAAGTCTGCTTACGGCATCACTATTATGTCCATAGCTCAGTTACTTTCAGTTCAACACCAACACTAGGAAGTTACTGCTTTAACAATGTGTATTTAAACTATAAATAAATCAAAATCATTTCTATGATGTCACTCAACGTATTAGTTGTTGCAAAGAATAAAAACATGATCTTAGTATAACTTAGGCTCAGGTAAATTAACTTCTTCCTGTCCTGATCAATACTTTGAAAACAAGCATTGGCAAAGTGAATAGGTCAAGAGTTGGCTGCCCGTTTTTTGGCTTTGTCAATGCTAGTTTGCTTTTGGCATGATTTTTGCAAACTGTTATTGTTGGGGAAGCAGCCATGGTATTGTCAATATAACAAAACAAAAAAAAAATTGATCGGCTAAAAGCAAAAATATGTTTTGGGGTCTCAAAAAGCACACATTGCCTCCAAATCCATGGCAGTAAAGGGAATTATTTTGTGAGTGGATGTGTTCCTTGTGAAAGGGCAAATGCCTTCACTGACAGTGAAGTTAGTCCACAACTGAAGTGGGCTGGCTCATTGCCCATGCTGTAAGCTGCAGTGGGTGGAAGAAAAATGTGAATGATAAAGACACACCAACGGATGAAGAAAGCAGTCTGAAAGCACCTTTAAGTGCACTATTTTAGCAAAATGATGATCCAAAACAGGAATGAGTGTTGAACAAAACCAAGGTTTATTGGATCAAGATAATAAGCAAAGCCACAGCTCGTACCAGTCTGCCGCCTCTCACAGAGCACAGGCGCCTCTCATAGAATCTTGTATACTCAACATTCCAGGGGAATGACTGGCCCCTAGGCAATCGGGGAGAGTGAACCAATAAGAACAGGGAGGGGAGACGACAAAGGAGAGATACGCTCCCCCAAGCTGGGAGATACCACACATCCCTCTCTTTTACAATAAGAGTACTTGAGAGGAGAAGAGAGAGAGAAACAAAAGGAAAAAAGTGAAGATATGCGTACAATAAGCAATATACTACAACCAGAAAAGGAAAAAAAAAAACATAGATCAATTCTGATTGAAACAGAAGAAGAAAATTCAAATTGTGCTTACTACATAATCTTTGAGAAATTTTGGGCGGCATATTCTCCTCCTGCTAGACCTGATGGGAGCACTGCCCTTCTCAGTGTCTGGTGCACTGGGAGTCTTCTTCTTGACTATTTCCTTCTCCTCGGGTACAGGCCCCTTTTTTTTGGAACCAAAATATCTCGTTACTCTTCCTACATTCCAAATCCTGCCATTGTGATTCTTCACCGCATTCCTGAATAATTTCACAATTCTCATGGGTTCTGTGAAGCCTGACCACATTGCTCTGCCTGTGGGTGCCTTAACCATAACCAAGTCTCCTACTTCACACCGAGTGTCTTTGACTCCATGTATTTTGTCATAGAGTACTTTCCTCTCAGCTTGGACTCTTTGTTCCCTTTGTTCATGTTGTTTGGCCTTAGTAAAGTCCAACCAACCCATATGCCACTTCATCCAACCCGGCACTAGTCTCGAGTTAGGCTTCCTAGCATTCATGAGCTCGAACGACGTGACATTTGTGGGGAGTCAGCCGATATGCTTCTAGTCGTTTCATGACTTGCTCCCTCCAACACAACCCGCTGGCTCAGACCAACTGAATTCCCTCCTTGATGGTCCTATTCAACCTCTCCACCATTCCATTTGTTTCAGGATGGTATAACGCAATTAATCTGTGCCCGATACCGTTGCAGTGTAAGAATTCTTTCATTTCTTGGGAGCAGAACTGTACCCCATTGTCTGTATAGAGCTGGTGTATAGAGCTGGGCAATCCCGCTCTAAGAAACACCTATAGCATGAAATCAATTACATTCTTGGTGCTGATTTCCGACACAAACTTTAGTTCTGGCCAACGTGCGAAAAGATCCACTAGCACTATTATGTGGGGGAACTGCTTCTCTCCTGTCAGAGGACCTACAATATCTAAGGCGATATCCACCCATGGTCCCTCTGGTGGCAGTCTACAGTGCATGGGCAGTGTGTGCAGTTTAAGTATTTTGTCACTGGTGGAGCAGGGTATGCACTCCCGTACCTTTCTCTCAATGTCCAAGTCTATTCTGGGCCACCAAAAGTCCAAACGTAGTCTCTGCTTGGCGTTTGCGATCCCAAGATGTCCTTCATTAGCCAAGTCGATTAACTTGTCTCTTAAGACCTTGGGTGGGATAAGTTTTGTGCCCTGGAAAAGACACCCATCTGCTACTGACCATTCCTCTTGCACCATCCAATATGGCTTGATGATTTCCTCATGTCTGTCTTGGCTTGCCCACCCCTCCTGTGTTTTTCTACAAACCCTCTGTAGGAGAAAATAATTTCTCAATACTTCCTTCCACTGTGTTTCTTCAACTGCTCCCTGAGTTATGGCACAGGCACTCATCTTGCAATTCTGCCTCCTCTTCCACCTGTGAGTTGCAAGTAATTTCTTCCTCGGCTCCAAATCAAAAGTTCTTGCCCAACGCCAAACCTTATAAAAAAAAATTAAGATAAAAGCAGACGCAAAAATGTTTCTGTTCATCACTGACCGAGAAAAGTAAGCAAATCTGACCCACTTCAGGTGTTTGTGGCGCTAATGCTTCTTCCGAGGATTTTTTTCTCTCAAATGGAGCCAAAGTATTCAAATGAAGAAAGATTTTGCCAACACATTGGCTACAAATCCAAAGGCTTTACCAGCAGTCCTGGAAAGAACTCACAAAATATTCCAAAACTTCATTGTTAGGCACGGAACCAAGGAGAAATATTTCTCCACCCCATGTACATCTCTAAAAGAAACTTTGTGTTGCTCCCCCAGGTCTGTTATCAAGCTTGGATAGTCTGAGCCTCTGTTACCCCTCCTACATCTGAACGTATCCTCTGTCCTCTACTAAGACAGATGAGGATCCCTTGTATGTCATAGGCACAGGTGTGACTTCAACCCACTGAATTGCAGATGTTTATGATGGCCTGCACCTGGGTATTGAAGGAAATCACTTGTAACTGGCAAGTTACAGATTTAGAAGGCAATTTAACATTTGATTATTAACCAGACGAACAAGGTGGTACTAGAGAAGATTCTTTGTATTTAAAGCAAAGCTTTGGCCTGTGGTTTCCTAAATTTCAAAAGCAACTGAACTGCAAGGTCATGGACACTTAAGATACAGGCAGCTCCCTCTGTGTCGGTTTGAGGATTAAATGATCATCTTTACGTTGATGGTTATATGGTGTGCATGATCTTCCTGTAATTTTTTGGGGAAAAGCATACCCCATGAATAATTTGCTCCTCAAGTGTACTCTAGAGATCTCTAAAAAGATCACCAATAACTCAGCCCCCAAATGCCTCACTTACATACGGGGATGATTATTCCTACCCTGGCAAAAGCAACAGAAAACCTACGGAAAACAGAGTCCCCATAAAGATTTGAAACTAGGTCAACCCGTTTGACTGTTCCTCTTAGAGCCAAAAGTCTATAAGGACCCCAGAAACTCCCTTTCACAAAGTGCTTGATTCTCTTGGAGGGGTTTCTGCTGTATTCAAGCTTGCACAATTGTTAGAAATGGGGGTCTCTAGTTGGCAGAGGTAGGTACCTTTGTCCAAATAGGGACCCTTGCTTCTAGTCAGGGTAAGGGGGATACACTCCTAAAATAACCCCTGCTCACCCCCTTGGTAGCTTGGCACAAGCAGACAGGCTTATCTCAGAGGCAGTGTGTAAAGCATTTGTGAACACATACAGTAATACAGTGAAAACACTACAAATGGACACCACACCAGTTTAGAAAAATAAGTAAACTTTATCTAAACCAAAACAAGACCAAATGACAAAAATCCACAATACAGTAATAAAAATATGACTTTTAAATGGTAGAAATAGTTCAGTTCAATGCAAGTTGTAAATGCAACACTTTTCTCACAAAGTACCTTAGATGCGTCACGCACAACAAACAAAATGGCCGCAGGGAAGGTGATGCGTCGGTTCCTTACACGCAGGGAAGGTGATGCGTTGGTTCCTTGCTTCGGGGGAGGTGATGCGTCGGTTCCTTACTGCAGCGCAGGGGAGGTGATGCGTTGGTTCCTTACCAGAGAGGAGGTGATGCGTCTTGTTCTTACTGCGTGGGGAATTGATGCATCTGTTTCTTACTGCGTCCCCCAACGATGCGACAGTCTTAGCGCCGCGATGCGTCGATCCGGTACAATGCATGGATTCGTGCAGCCGCACAGCAGACTTGTGTCGGGATCGGTGCAGTGATCTCGAACTTTGGAGATCGTTGCACCTGATGCGTCATGCGGCGATTTCTCGAGCCGCAGCAGGCACTGCGACGGTTTCTTTAGTGATGCGTCGGAAACAGGTGCGGATGCGTCACGCTTCTTCGATGTTGCGTCGATTTTCCAGCTCCCAGCGACAAACAGTCTCTAAAGGTCCTAAACAGCAGCAGGCACCTCTTTGCAGGTTGGAATTCCCAGCAAGGAATTCAGGGGAGCTGGTGGTGAAGTCTTTGTGTCCCTGAGACTTCAGTACAGGAGGCAAGCTCAGTTTCAAGCCCTTGGAGATCTTTTCTTCAAGCAGGTGACAAAGCAAACAGCAAAGTCCTTTTTCTCCTTTCCTGGTCAGCAAGCAGCCACTGCAGGCCAACCCCAGACAGCAAACAGCACAGGGGCAGTATTCCTCCTCAGCTTATCCGGCTCTTCTCCTTGGCAAAGGTTCCTCTTGATTTCCCAGAAGTGATCTAAAAGTCTGGGATCTGGGCCCCTCTTTTTATACACCAAAATCCTTTGTTCCCTGAAGGCAGAGAGTGTCTGTACCCAGCCAAAACCAGTTCTGTGGGGCACTTTGCAAGTGCACAACAACCTCCATTGTCCGTGTGAGCCCTGGCTCCTGACACCACAGGGGGGCGGAGCAGTCATTGTGGAAGGCAGGCACAACCCTATTCAGGTGAAGGTGCTACTCCTCCCACCACTCCAAATGCAGACCAAGCCTATTCAGCCCAGCCCTGACTCAGACTTCTGGAGCCGCTGCCCCTCTCCAGCCCCTGTCATCCAAAAGCCAGACATGCAATACACAAACCTAGCAGAGGCACACTAGATGGTTAGGCAAGAAAAAACCTACTTTCTAAAAGTGGTATTTTCAAACACAGACTGTAAAAATCACCCTCACTAAAAGATGCACTTTAACATTCTGAGTTCAGGCATACTAAACTTTACTTTTCGATCTTGTTCCTAGGGTCAGTTATGTTTATAAGAGGTTATAAACAAACTCCCCATTCTGTCCTATGGGAACAGATAGCCTTGCAATAGTGAAAAACGAAATTGGCAGTATTTCACTATCAGGACATGCCACACACATCAGGGCATGTCCTACCTTTCACATACAACGCACCCTGCCCACAGGGGTACATTGGGCCTACCTTAGGGGTGACTAATATGTAGAAAAGGGAAGGTTTAGGGACTGGCAAGTGTGTGCACTTGCCAAGTCGACATGGCAGTCCCAGACTGCACACAGGCTCTGCATTGGCAGGCCTTAGTCACATTTTATAAGCTGCTTCTGTGGGTGGCACAATCAGTGCTGCAAGCCCAACTAGCAGCATTTGATTTACAGGCCCTGGGCACACATAGTGCACTGTACTAGGGTCTGACAAGTAAATAAAATAAGCCAATCATGGAATCACTAATCCATAACAATAATTTACAAAGGGAGCACTTGCACTTTGGCACTGAACAGCAGTGGCAAAGTGCCCAAAGCATCTAGACCAGCAAAAATGGAGTCCAACACACAGCAAAACAAAGGAGGTAAAGGCAAAAAAATTGAAGGGAGACCCATGCCAATGGTGCCAGGTCTAACACGTGTCCCCTCCAGCAGAAATGTGGGGAGAACTACCCACCCTCTTGGAAGTTCTCTTCACTAAGGCGGAAAAATGTGGACAGACCATCCGCATTGGCGTGTTCTGTACCAGGGCGGTGTTCCACCGTAAAGTCCATCCCCTGTAGGGAAATGGACCACCTCAACAGCTTTGGACTCGCACTCCTCATTTGCATCAAACATCTGAGGGGCTTGTGGTCTGTCTGAACCCGGAAGTGAGTCCCAAACAAGTATGTCTCAGCTTCTTCAGCGCACAGACCACAGCGAATGCCTCACGCTCAATCGCACTCCACCTCTGTTCCCGTGGAAGTAACCTCCTACTAATGAAGGCTACAGGTTGGTCCAGGCCCTCATCATTTAGCTGTGAGAGCACAGCCTCCACACCATGCTCTGAAGCATCTGTCTGCACAATGAGAAGTTGGGTGCCTTAAGCACGGGCGCTGTGCACATGGCAGATTTCAGGGCATCAAAAGCCTTCTGGCAGGCGTCAGTCCAATTCACTTTCCTGGGCTGCTTCCTGGAAGTCAGCTCTGTCAAGGGGGCAACAATGGTGCCATACCCCTTGACAAATCTCCGGTAATACCCTGCGAGTCCAAAAAGTCTCTCACCTCTGTCTGAGTCTTGGGGGGGTTCCCAAGCCAGAATGGAATCAATCTTGGGCTGTAGGGGCGCCACCTGGCCGCTCCCCACCTGGTGTCCCAAGTACACCACTGAACCCAGCCCGATCTGGCACCTACTCACCTTGATCGTGAGGCCTTCCCTCCACAGTGCCTTCAACACTTCCCAGAGGTGGTGCAGATGTTCCTCCCAAGTGGCACTGAACACTGCAATGTCGTCCAGGTAGGCAGCCCTGAAATCTTCCAGCACAGCCAATACCTGGTTGACCAACCTCTGAAAGGTGGCAGGGGCATTCTTCATCCCAAAGGGCATCACCCGGAATTGGTAGTGCTCATCTGGTGTAGAGAATTCAGACCTCTCTCTTGCCCCATCAGTTAAGGCGATCTGCCAGTACCCAGACGTTAGGTCAAACGTACTGAGGTACCGGGCAGCCCACAACTGATCGATGAGCTCATCAGCTCTGGGGATGGGGTGCGCGTCAGTCCTGGTGACTGAATTGAGCCCTCGGTAGTCCACACAGAATCGGAGTTCTGGTGTGGCACCGGATGCGGCAGCCTTCGGGACCAAGACCACTGGGCTGGCCCAAGGGCTTTTTGAGGGCTCAATCACCCCTAGCGCTAACATCTTGGAGACCTCCTCCTTGATGCAAGCTCTGACCCAGTCAGTCACTCGGTAAATCTTATGTTTTACTGGAGGACTGTCCCCAGTGTCCACATCATGGACGCATCACTGAGTGACACTGGGGGTCAGGGAGAACAGGTCAGAAAACTGCCCCAACAGTTGGCGGCAGTCACTCTGCTGTTCAGGTGTCAGGGCGGGAGAGAGGTTCACACCGTCCACTGACCCATCTTGCTCCTTTGCAGACAGGAGGTCAGGAAGAGGCTCAGTCTCTTCTTCCATCCCAGCATCTGTTGCTAGGAGCATGCCCACTTCGGACCTCTCCAAGTGGGGCTTCAGGCGGTTCACGTGCAGGACCCGCAAAGGGTTCCTGGGAGATGAAAGTCCACCAAGTAGGTGACGTCACTCTTGCGCTCCACCATCTCAAATGGTCCGGCCCACTTATCCTGGAGCGCACAAGGCTCCACTGGGACCATGACCCTCACCTTCTGTCCAGGCTGAAACTTGATCAGAGTGGCATTCTGATCATACCAGCGTTTCATTTCCTCCTGGCTGGCTTCCAGGTTCGCCTGAGCGAGTTGCCTGAAGCGCTTAGTCTGGTTTCCGAAGGCCAGCATGTAGCTATATACATCCTGGGAAGGTTTACTGGGAGCTTTCTCCCAGCCTTCTTTCACCAGACTCAGAGGTCCTCTTACAGGATGCCCATACAGGAGCTCAAAGGGACTGAACCTTAAGGACTTCTGCAGTACCGCTCTGTAAGCAAACAGCAGGCATGGTAAGAGGACGTCTCACTTACAACTCATGGGTTCACCAAGACCCATAATCATGCCTTTTAGGGTCCGGTTGAATCTCTCAACCAGCCCATTACCTTGGGGGTGGTAAGGAGAGGTGAACTTATAAGTTACACCGCACTCCTGCCACAGGGACTTCATATACTTGGATATGAAGTTGGTACCCTGGTCAGACACCACCTCTCTGGGGAACCCCAGACAGGAGAAAATCCAGATCAATGCACGACCCACCACGGGGGCCGTCACAGTCCGGAGAGGGATGGCTTCCGGGTACCGCGTGGCATGGTCCACCAAGACCAGGATGAACCTGTTGCCCATGGCCGTCTTGGGATCCAGAGGCCCCACAATGTCAATACTCACCCTCTCAAAGGGGGTGCCGACCACAGGGAAAGGTTGGAGAGGAGCCTTACACTTCCTCCCACTCTTACCACTTGCCTGGCAAGTCTGGCAAGACCTACAGTGAGCATCAGAATGCTTGCGCATTTGGGGCTAGTAAAAGTGGATGACAAGCCTCTCAAATGTCTTGCCTTGCCCCAAATGCCCTGCCAAAGACACATCATGAGCCAGACCCAGTAGGAAGGCTCTGAAGCGCTGGGGTACCATCAGCACACTGGCTGACCCAGGCTCAGCAACCTTAGGCTCGCTATACAGGAGACCATTCTCCCAGTATATCCAATGTGATCCGGACTGATCACCTGCTGCCTGGTTTGCAGCCTGTTGCCGCAAACCAATGAGAGAAGGGCACGTCTGCTGCTCCTGGCAGAATTCCTCCCTGGTGGGCCCTCCTTCTTGCTGCCAATGGGTCAGCTCAGGCAGGTCCCCCAGTTCAGCCACTTGTTCCCCTGTAGGCTCCAGGGTATCCCCCTCAGGGTCTACCTCCCCCTGGACCGTGGGAACTTCGGGGGCCGGTTTCCCACGCCCCCGCCTCTTCTCTTCCCGGCAGGCACCTGGGCCACTCTTTCAGGGTCCAGGTCCTTTTGAATGCCCTTACCGGCTGCCATTGACCGAGTGGTCACACATGCCCACTCAGGCAGACCCAACATCTCCAAATGAGACCTCCGCTCCACCTTCGCCCAAGGGGAGCTCTCCAGATCATTGCCTAGCAGACAGTCAACAGGCATGGCTGGCCTCACAGCTACTCTCAAGGTACCCGAGTCCACCCCCCCCACTCAAAGGGAACCTGTGCCACTTTGCAGAATTGTCAGCGGCAACTACTGGGTAGAATGTGTTGGGGACCACCTGCTCTTCAGACACCAGTCGACAACTGACAGCTGTCACTCTGGCTCCGGTGTCTCTCAGAGCATCCACACTATGGCCATTGATGGTCACCCACTGCCTGTACTTTAGTGTTATCAGGCAGGTGAGTCCTTGGGACCATCTCACTGTCTCCTAAAGTGACCAGGGACATCTCTGCGGGACCCCACCCACCTTGGGCACCCGACTCCTCCCCCAAGGCTAAACTAGCCAGTTCCTGGGGCGGTGCACCAAAGGGTGAGGTAGTAACCGGTTTGGGACACTTAGGATCCCCCCGGAAGTGGCCCACCTGACCACAACTAAAACAGGTCTTGGGACCCCTCTGAACAGGCTTACCTGTCGGGACCCATGGTTGCTTTTCAGTGGGAGGCTGGGAACCCTTACCTTGGTTCCCTTGGGGCCCTTTTTGGAACTCCTTTTGTTTACCCTTGTCCCCCCCACTCTTCTGCTGGGGACCCTGCCCACCCTTGGAGGAGTCTCCCACAAGACCTTTGTGGACGCTGGTACTGACCCAGCGGTCCGCCTCCACAGCAAGCTTCCTGGGGTCAGTCAGCTTACGATCAATCAGGTGCTGGCGTAGCTCTGAAAAACAACTACTGGACAAGTGCTCCCATGCAACCAAATCATAGAGCCCCTGTAAATCAGTTACCTTGCTACCCTTCACCCAGCCATCCAGTGCTCTGCAAAAATAAGATACATATTCCACCCAAGTACTTGACTCCAGCTTCTTGCAGTTCCTACATTTCTGCCTATAAAGCTCTGGGGTCAACCCATACCTGGCTATGAAGGCTTCCTTCATGGGGGCATAGGACATCTGATCCTTACTGAGAAAAGCTAGCAATGTCTCCCTTCCTTCACTGACAAAGCGGCCCCACAACCCCACTCCCCAATCTCTCTCAGCGTCTCTGTGGGACCTCATTGCTACCTCATAGGCCTTGAACCACTGACCAATGTCCTCCTGCTTTGTGAAATCCTTAATAACGTCCTTGGGGATGTATACTTTCCCTTCTACAGAACCGGATGGTGTGCTGCCACCAGAGGGAGTGATCGCTAGACTCTTTGCTTTCAGCTCCAACTCCCTCAACACTCTCTCATGCTCTAAAAGCATCTTCTTTTTCTCCATGGCCAATTTCTTGCTCTCCAGCTCCAACCTCTTATTCTCCAAGTCACCCTGGCTCCCCAGCTTGAGCTCAGCAAGCTCCATTTCATGCACTCTGCTGCTTTCCCTGTCCTCCAACTCCTCTGGAGACAGACCCCTTGAAGACACACTGCTGCCTTCCCTGGGAGGCACCCCCTCCAGTTAGACCCACTAGCCCATCCTGCTGCCCTTCTAAATTCTCCCCCTCCACCATAGGCTCCTCGGTCTGCCCACTGGCATTCCTTGCTTCCAACCAGGCCCTCAGCGCCTTTTGGAATTCCTCCTTTCTGGTGAGGCCTCTCACTGAGATTTTAAAAGTTGTGGCACAGTGTAGGTATCAACCCTCTCCTCTTCAAATTCAATATCCACAGATGCAAGTGATGCTGTTTTGCTCATGGTGAAAATTGGCAGTTCTCAAGATGCAAAAAATTCCCAGAAAAAAAACTCTACCAAATGTATGTGGTTGCATAATGGTCTGCACTATACTACTACTGTACACCAATCACTGTATGCAAGTCACAAATGCAAGTCCAGATCCTCTCCGCTGACCACCAATGTTAGAAATAGGTGTCTCTAGTTGGCAGAGGTAGGTACCTTTGTCCAAATAGGGACCCTTGCTTCTAGTCAGGGTAAGGGGGATACACTCCTAAAATAACCCCTGCTCACCCCCTTGGTAGCTTGGCATGAGCAGACAGGCTTATCTCAGAGGCAGTGTGTAAAGCATTTGTGAACACATACAGTAATACAGTAAAAACACTACAAATGGACACCACACCAGTTTAGAAAAATAAGTGAACTTTATCTAAACCAAAACAAGACCAAATGACAAAAATCCACAATACAGTAATAAAAATATGACTTTTAAATGGTAGAAATAGTTCAGTTCAATGCAAGTTGTAAATGCAACACTTTTCTCACAAAGTACCTTAGATGCATCACGCACAACAAACAAAATGGCCGCAGGGAAGGTGATGCGTCGGTTCCTTACACGCAGGGAAGGTGATGCGTTGGTTCCTTGCTTCGGGGGAGGTGATGCGTCGGTTCCTTACTGCAGCGCAGGGGAGGTAATGCGTTGGTTCCTTACCAGAGAGGAGGTGATGTGTCTTGTTCTTACTGCGTGGGGAATTGATGCGTCTGTTTCTTACTGCGTCCAACGATGCGACAGTCTTGGCGCCGCGATGCGTCGATCCGGTACAATGCATGGCTTCGTGCAGCCGCACAGCAGGCTTGCGTCGGGATCGGTGCAGTGATCTCGAACTTTGGAGATCGTTGCACCCGATGAGTCGTGCGGCGATTTCTCGAGCCGCAGCAGGCACTGCGACGGTTTCTTCAGTGATGCGTCGGAAACAGGTGCGGATGCGTCACGCTTCTTCGATGTTGCGTCGATTTTCCAGCTCCCAGCGACAAACAGTCTCTAGAGGTCCTAAACAGCAGCAGGCACCTCTTTGCAGGTTGGAATTCCCAGCAAGGAATTCAGGGGAGCTGGTGGTGAAGTCTTTGTGTCCCTGAGACTTCAGTACAGGAGGCAAGCTCAGTTTCAAGCCCTTGGAGATCTTTTCTTCAAGCAGGTGACAAAGCAAACAGCAAAGTCCTTTTTCTCCTTTCCTTGTCAGCAAGCAGCCACTGCAGGCCAACCCCAGAAAGCAAACAGCACAGGGGCAGTATTCCTCCTCAGCTTATCCGGCTCTTCTCCTTGGCAAAGGTTCCTCTTTATTTCCCAGAAGTGATCTAAAAGTCTGGGATCTGGGCCCCTCTTTTTATACACCAAAATCCTTTGTTCTCTGAAGGCAGAGAGTGTCTGTACCCAGCCAAAACCAGTTCTGTGGGGCACTTTGCAAGTGCACAACAACCTCCATTGTCAGTGAGAGCCCTGGCTCCAGACACCACAGAGGGGCGGAGCCGTCATTGTGGAAGGCAGGCACAGCCCTATTCAGGTGAAGGTGCTACTCCTCCCACCACTCCAAATGCAGACCAAGCCTATTCAGCCCAGCCCCGACTCATCAGACTTCTGGAGCCACTGCCCCTCTCCAGCCCCTGTCATCCAAAAGCCAGACATGCAATACACAAACCTAGCAGAGGCACACTGGATGGTTAGGCAAGAAAATACCTACTTTCTAAAATTGATATTTTCAAACACAGAATGTAAAAAGATGCACTTTAACATTCTGAGTTCAGGCATACTAAACTTTACTTTTCTATCTTGTTCCTATGGCCAGTTATGTTTATAAGATGTTATAAACAAACTCCCCATTCTGTCCTATGGGAACAGATAGCCTTGCAATAGTGAAAAACGAAATTGGCAGTATTTCACTATCAGGACATGCCACACACATCAGGGAATATTCTACCTTTCACATACAATGCACCCTGCCCACAGGGGTACCTTGGGCCTACCTTAGGGGAGACATATGTAGAAAAGGGAAGGTTTAGGGACTGGCAAGTGTGTGCACTTGCCAAGTCGACATGGCAGTCCAAGACTGCACACAGGCTCTACAATGGCAGGCCTGAGTCACATTTTACAAGCTGCTTCTGTGGGTGGCACAATCAGTGCTGCAAGCCCACCAGCAGCATTTGATTTACAGCAACATTTGATTTACAGGCCCTGGGCACACATAGTGCCCTGTACTAGGGTCTGACAAGTAAATCAAATAAGCCAATCATGGAATCACTAATCCATAACAATAATTTACAAAGGGAACAGCAGTGGCAAAGTGCCCTAAGCATCTAGACCAGCAAAAATGGAGTCCAACACACAGCAAAACACAGGAGGTAAAGGCAACAAAATGGAAGGGAGACCCACGCCAATGGTGCCAGGTCTAACAACAACGATATAAGGAAAAAAGGTCAAGCCAAAATTAACGACACCAGATCACAAAGTTTAAGATGCATCTAATGAACTGTTCTGATCTCAATCTTGCTTCAGAAATGTTCTTACAATTTTGGAGGCTGTTTGGCGAGTTAAATGACAAAAGCAATGGAAACTATTGGTGGTGCAGATAATTATAGTCATGGTCAACTAACTTTACTGTTGCATTATGGATATGAACCAAAAAAAGTTACCTGTTTTCCATCTACTTCAATGTCTGCGATGTAATTCTCAAAGACGGTTGGCACGTAGACTTCAGGAAACTGATCCTTACTGAACACAATGAGCAGGCATGTCTTCCCGCAAGCACCATCTCCTACAATAACCAGTTTCTTCCGAATCGCAGCCATGGCTGTTAAGGAAGCAAACCAATAGGTTCAATATTGAAGCAGAAGAAACATTCAATATTACTGTTACATGTTATTAACATTAGTATTAGAGTTGTGGGGCACATGGAAGCAAAGGAGAAAGCCCAACTAAGTTCATAATCTACATTAGAAAATACATTATATGCGATTGTCCGTATGCAAACAATCCCAGAATAAAGATTAAAAGTGTTCCTTGCGAATTTACATATATTGATAGAAAAAGATCTTTGTTTTTTAAGGACACCTCCTGTTTGGCATGCCGGGGATGTGCTTGGAGCGGTGTAAAGCGGAGACAATGGACACAAATTCAGGCTTGATGTAATGGCAGTAACTGGTTGCAATTACTCAAATAGGTCCCATCTGCTCAGAACTTCCAATCTTCGGGGTCAATGTTTTTCTGTCATCTCCTGGGGATTTGAAAAGGCAATCCCCTAATCACTTTTCCCCTTCGATTCCTCCCCCCTCAACACCTAAGCTGCCCACCTTAGACCTTAAATGGATTGCTGCCTCTACTTATTGAAATTGCATTCAGCACTCTGCGAGATAGAAGGGGTTCTTGTATAACACAGATAACTTAATAAATAAAGATGTGCATCTTTACAACAGAAACCGATGTCGAGCTGGAGTCGATAAATGACAGAAGATAATGAAGAAGCAGGGATTGTATCAATAGAAAGGTCCAATAAGTAGGTTTGGTGGCTGTGTAACAATGAGACCTGTGTTGTTTTAATGGCTTTACTACTTCAACTGTGTGAGCCTGGGCAAATCAAGTTCACTAACGGCACCTCATGTCCTTTATCTAGCGAAAAGGGGTTTCATACGAATTAGGAAAAAGTCAGTGCCATGCTGTGTAAAAATTAGGAGGCAGTATACAAAACGCTAAAGCCACTGTGTGTTTGCTGTCAAGCAAACTAAGTCACAAAATAAAATGGACCAAAGACTGTTAACACTTTATGTAGTTGTAAAGGGTTGTATAAAAATCATAAATACAACTTGAACTAAGCCAGCCTGGAAGAAGTATTAATTTTTAATGTAATTCATTCAAGAGAGGTTATTGCAGATTATGCTGGGCAATGCTACCTGCAGGAATGCACCTTTTGACGAGTGACCTCAGCGGAACACATCTGATTGGGACACAAGTTCTTTATACATCGGTGCACTGTTCTGACCATTTCCATTGCTATCAGGGTACGCTGTGTATATTTACAGAAAATAATGTCATTGTCTATATTTTAACACCCTTCTCCCTTCGACTGCTCTCTGGAAACAAACAAGTCAACAGCCGACTCGTGCAAGTCGATCCACTGGACGTGCCCCAGCAGCTCAGCAAAGTACCCGAGTCGATGCTGCGAACAGTGGAGGCCGCCAGCTGGAAGACAAACGGGGAAACGACGGTGACTGGGGGCGCCATTATTCACTGTGTGCTGACCCACCCTGTCTTTAACCCAAGAGTTATCGACCAGGGATGTCCATGGAGACTTGGAGAAGCAGGACACGTCCTACGGCATCACTTGGAGTGCTCCGACGGTGACCTCTGCGGCGTGTCCCACGGAGAGGCAGGCGACGCTCACGGAATACAAATGGCGTCTGAGGGAACACGGCCTGCTCAGAGCGGGCCCCGAGGCCTTCCCTCCTAGCGCTCTCACTGTAAACACAGTAAAGGAGTAGACGCAGGTACAACGCGTTATGGAAAGAGGTATCTAAGCAAAAGGTAAAGAGAAATGAACCCAGCCAGTGCTGAATTTGAGCCGGTGGTTGCAGGGGGAGCCTACCAGCACTCATTTCTGGGACTGACACTTTTCCTCATCAAACTTTCACCTACAGCAAGACAGAGAAAAACACAAATGGGGGAACAAAGAGAAAGACAAAAAAACTGACAAAGGGAGAATCCAAACTTGTGTCAAATAATGGGTAAGGTCGTCATCAAGCTCATAGTAAAAATCTCTCTCTCTGTGGTGTGGAAGGATGAGTCCATTATCGAGGACAGTGGTACCCTTAAGTTGCTGCATGAGCGGTTTCACCCTGATGACATACATACAGGGTTTAACTGTACGGACTTCGCATGTGCGAGACACTGCTAGCCGTTAGCCAAACCAGCTAAGTGATGAATGCACGTCTCATTGTGTGCCTGCGTGGCCCTCCCCAAGGTAGAAGGAAGACACTACTATTAACAAGGAAGTGTGCAACACCTACAGTGATTATTCCAAGGTCCCTGTCCCTTCGGGGTCTGGGATGGGCAGTATCATTCCCAGTCTACGTGCACTCTTGAAGAGGACCCGTGGAACCAGAGTGCTCCAACAGAGTCCCATTCCCTGAACTAGAGCCACAAAGGGATGAAGCGTAGCATGGCTTTTGGAAAGTGAAAAGCGCTGCCATCCTTAGCTGCGGACTCATGGCTGCTGTCACAGTGTAACGCCAACAGGGGGCGCAGTGAAGGACACAGTACATCATTCAGAGTCATTTTAGAAGGGAAGCAATATGCACATTGGCAAGTTCCCTACATCTGACACACCCTTCTACTGTTATCAATGCACCCCCCTATAAGGGCACCTTGTTGGCGATTGCTTGGGGACTTACTTCCACCATCAGTGACTGAGGGCAAATATGAAATGGTCCAAACTCGGGGCCAAGCACAAACACCAGTGACAGGCTAGTTGCTCTGCTGTTACCAAGAACTTTGACCGGCTGTACCCCCGCTGCATGTCAAGATTGTTACGCAGACATCGTTTTGATGCAATAGGGGTAACCTATGAAAGATAAAGATGAGGCTCTCCTATGCCATCAGTGTGCTACCTATGTTGCTATTTGACCTCATCCTTTGCCACCAGATGCTAACCATACCAGAACTAAAATCATGCTGAACAATGCGGCAATGGTGATCCAGTCATTGGATATGCTGTCTGACCCGCTTTCAAGAGCTGCCTTGCCCCCATGAAAGAAACAGACCCAATGATGAAAAGATCTCTGTTGACTCCCCTTCTGTGGGTCAAAGCGCACAAACTGCTTTTGACTTTACCAAACACTGGCCAAGACAATGACTAGAATGCTGCACAGGAAGCTCTTGATGGACAATTCAGCACTACATTAAATCTGAACCATGAGAGGTTCATTTTTCATCAAGCCCAAACAAGGCCACAACAAACCCTTTGATACGTCTATGCTAGGCCAAGAGACCTTGCCAGCAAGTGTCAACTAGACTACACAGCAAATCCTACAGAGCTGCCATCCATCTCTATTAATGTGGGAGATCCTGCACGAAGCAAAGATTACAATACTCGCCCTCAGCAGTTCACAAAGTCATGGAGGCACGCGCTGCACACATGGAAGCCTCCTCACTTTCCACCCCTTCTAAAGTGTACCCGTTGAGTCAGTGTCCGAAGTGAGGGGAGCAGTTTGTATGTTTGTCCTCGAGAAGGTACCGCTTTGATACTGCCTGTCCAGCTAAATGCAAGACATGTTCGGCCTGTGCAAAGGCCAGTTATTTTACCAGTCTGCAGATTGCCAGGGATGAGAAAAGCACAACAACAAAAGCTCTGGCACACTCTCAAGAAGGTAGTCAAACACCTCAAATGAACTGGAGGATGACTAATGTTCGGATTAGGAGCACATGCACATGATCTACACCCTAAGAGGTGCAGCACAAGGACGAAAATGCATTCGAAACCACAGTCTCAACTCGACATTCATGGGTCGCTGAAAACCTGTCTCAGAAATTGGCATCACTGTTTGTGTAATGTTCTGGCAAGATTATGCAAGCCTCAAACCCCGCCTGAAGTTTAAGTCCACATGAACCAAAGTCTACGCCTATGGCAGCACCTGGCCACTTGCTTTCGCAGCCATGTTCTGCACGAGGGTGTAACAGAAGGGGCGTTCAATTGTAGCCGGTTTCTCGGTCATCTGTGCTGATGGTAACACCATGATCAGTTGTAAAGCTACATAATCATGATGCTTAATAGATTTTCCATCAGGGGTGCTGGAGTGCAATCCAGAAAGCATGCTGATAGTATATTCTGATGCCTTTGAGGGTATTGGATGCCTTGGAGGGAAAACCATAAAATTGCATATAGAGGAGTACATCTAACCAGTAGCCCTTAGTGATCAATGAATTCAATTCCATGTGCTCGAGCAGGTTGTAAAAGAACTGAATGCGCCAAAGGCAGCAGGCATTTTTGAAAAAGTAGAGGGATCCACCCGTGGGTGTCACCAGTCGAGATGGCCTGAAAGACTAAGCAGCCTAGTAAAGCAAAGATCTGTGTGGATATGCAGACACCGAATAAAGAGAGAAAGTCATGGGGCATGGCTAAGCAGAGCAGGGAAATGGCCATCCATTAGAGTGCTCCGGTCACCTTCGCCCCATCCAACTGCAATACCGACACTACTGTTGCCCATCCAACTCCCATAAACACCACTCTGTCAGCCTACTGGGTGCGCGACCTGTAGATGAACTCAGCTGCTCCATAGACCGGGACATGACATGAGGAGCGATGGCCAGGAAGCCCCGCAATTGACCCAAGATGGCAGCCAGAATCGCTGTCAGGCACCCGGAGCTGCTGTAGCGGTGCTCTGTGCTTGGACGTGATTACCAACCCGCCTCTGCTGAGCTGAAGCTGCCCGTTGGATCCCTGCGACTCTGGAGATCCCAGCAGGGACCACCCACCGCTGAACTGAGGCGTGGGGACAAGAGAGTGAGGCCTACTGGTTCCCTTGTGCCTGTGAGAGGCACTGCAGTGGTGTGGCTGCCGAGTGCAGCAGCCTAAGCAATCGGCGAACCCTCTACAGGTTGACAATAGCCCAATCGCCATCTTCCCGGACTATACGCTAGCCGTCTAATGCAAAAAAAGCCTAATTTCTAGAAGCAAAATGGGCACTCTGAGAGCTGGGCCTCCAGTACATGTTGCTGTTCCCCGAATTGCTCATGCTCATCGTAGACTATTGCTTGCTCTTCTTCGACAAACCTGCAGATGTATGGGACTGGATGTAGCTCCCACTTGTCTCCCAACCCAACCGCAGAGGCATAAACGACGCCATAGAACACAGTCTGCAGGGGGCGTCCGACAAGGAGACAGCTGGATCTTGGCAGAGTGGCAGCTCTGGAGGCCACACGTCACCTAAGTAGCCCGCCCCCATGACTTCGGGGACTGTCTGCCCGACACCCCCTATGCTGGCACTGACTCAGACCTGCCCCCATGGATGGCAGACAACCTTTAACTCACTTCCTTCTGTTGCCCTTCACCATTTCCATTTGCAAGAGGACAGAGCAGATTTGAGATTTAGCTGGACTCTGTTGAGCCTATCGCGCATGGCACAGGGTGCTGTACAAGAAACTGTGTACTGGGATGGTGAGCAATTGGTGGCCTGCTCCCATTGGGCACACAGTGATTGACCACTACCAACTGGAGCTCCTTATAGCGTATTTGCTGCTGGAGCAGAGTTGTATCCAGGTTAATGGTTTGCTGAGTTTTAGGCACTTGAACGTGGTCAGTGCACCCTAGGAGGTGGGAGTTGAAGACTGTTTGATCAAGTTGGATGGGCACATAACATTTAGGTCATCACGTTTTAGAGCTACACTCATTCGAGTATGAAAATTTCAGATGTTAATTTGTGAACCTGAGCTAGTGATGAGGTCTCGCACTTTGAGTTGGTGGGCAAGTCCTGGTACCTGTATGGCTTCTCTGACACCAAAATATACCATCCTCACATGGAATGTCAGAGGCATGCATTCTGCCCATAAATGTCATCATGTATACTAGTATTTGAAGAGGAGAGGTGTTGACTTGGCCCTTCTCCAGGAAACACATTTAACGGGACTCAAGATCTCTAGTCTGCAACAGAGATGGAAGCAACAGACTTGGGCTACAAACTACTCCTCTTTTGCCAGTGTAACACTTATTTGGATCTGGGCCGGGGTCTTGTTCAGATACACCTCACAGAGAATAGACAAAGAGGGCAGATACACACCCATCCATGGGGCTCGAGACAGGACACCAATAGAGCTAGGCAGCATTTGTGTCCCTAATGCCAACCAGATTCCATTCCTAGAATCTTTAGCACCAGTATTGGATGACATCACACATGGGATCAGAATACTGGGCGGGGATTATAATGGCGTGGCAGACATCTCACTGGATCGGTCCACCCCTCCACTACTCAGTTCCCCAACTAGAAGAGTGGCTAACTATTTCTTGGAGTGGGTGGAGCACTGGCACCTACTAGATCTCTGGAGACAGACACAAGCTAGCAAGGGAATACTCATTTTACTCCCCAGTGAAAGACTTGCAGGTCAGATTGGTCAAATTATTGGTCTCTCCAGCAGTGGCGGGAATGTCCTCCCAGATAGAATACTTGGTTTGTACCTTCTTGGACCACAACCCACTCCTGATACAGTTATGCTGGGGAAAGAGGTTAGCCCCTATTCCCATATGGAGACTTTGCCCGAGCTACTGCATGACATGACCCAGTATTTAGAGATTCTTAGGGGACACCATCAGAGGGTACTTTCAGCACAACAAATCCTCTGCACACACATTCACAGTTTGGGAGGCATTTAAGGTAGTGGTCAGGGAGCACTGCCTGGGTAAACAGGTCGGAGTCTGCAATCCTCTAGAGGCAGAGCTCACCTGGTTGGAGGACACCCTGGGTGACCTGGAGGCCTGCATGTTGTTGGTTCCTGCCTGGCGCCAAGTTCTCTTGGTTGTGCAGACACAACACTTTGAAGCAGAGTAGAGGTTAGGGCTCTTCTCTTAGAAAGGAATTTCATGGCCCCTCCCAACTCTATGTACCTTTAGTGAACACACACCAAAAGCGACTTGTTTTTATAGAGTAGAGCTTTGTATAAGCAGGGATGGTAATACTGTTAGTTCTACTCCTAACTTTGTTTGTGGTTGCTCTGTTTCTTTCCTCGAGTACTTTCACAACAAAAATGGGGTTAGCCTCTAAAATCCAATATATGAATGAGGATGAGACGCAAGGAGAATTAGCTTTTCTTAAGAATCTCGCCTAAAAAAAGGGCCAAGTGTGAAAAGGGCCGCTGCTAAACTTCAAGTTAGGGGGGTGTACGATGCATTGAAAATACAGTGAGAGGCGCGTCTGAGGTAAACTCCCACGGATGACGATTTGTGGAGGTCGAAGAGGCAAGTTCTGACTGAAACTGGTAAAGACTGTTTAACGGATTTACTTCCAAATAACATCTTTATACAGTTAACTCAGAGCTGAAACCCAAGCATGATAAAGACAGTGGTTCGTTGTATAAAACCACAAAATACTAAACACGAATGAAACCAAAGTGGATGAGCCCTACACTTTCAACTTGCACGGGACACCTCCCTACTCTAGCGCTACTACGGTGGGGAGGAGCGGTATGCACACTCGTCATAAGTATGATTATGTTCCCAAATTATTAATTTCAGTGCCTTAGGGGCTTATGGTCCTTCCAGTGACATTTCTGTACGACACTTGCAGATATAGGAAAATATACTTCACTATAGATTCCATAAATGTACACATATATAACGGGTCTTGGGCAATCCAGAACAGATATAGGATATTTATAATGAGTCAGTAACTAATATTCTGCCCCTCCCTCCCTCAGTATCATGACAAATACAGACCAGTCCCACAATACCAGAGCCTACATTATGATAGGAATCTCACAATATTTTACCCAAGTACAAGGTTCTGAGGTCTTGCAGCAGATCTCAATCCACAGTAGAGGAAACCAAAAAAAAGCATTATGGAGGTGTTAAATGAAAAAGGGGAGGCACACTACTTCTTTCTCATTGAAGTGTGGGATCTCACAGGGATCTTTGCCGAGCCCCACGCTTTTCAAAATTTACAACCAGCAGCTGCTGTTATCCTTTGTAAGAAAGTTTTGGTTTGAAATAGGTTTGCAATCCACACACATGCCAACGATGCCCAAATCATTGTCCCCATTCGGAATAATCTCGAGGACACAAAAACCACTGCCACAGCCACATGTCTACAGTTGCCGAATGGATGAAATCTAGACATGGATATTTGGATGGTGACCGGAAAACTGAGGCTTTCGCCCCTATACCCACCAACCCAGGGGTTATCATGGACAATTCTCTTGCTTTTGTGACAAGGCAATAAGGGTACAGCATCTTACTTTTACATTCTTAGGTTACTATTTAAAAATTTTCCCTTACTCCATCAGGCATTCTAGAAAACTGTCATCCAGCCCCTTGTTACCCGCAGGTTAATTTTGGGCATTCTCTTTAACTGGCAGTACCAGCTTACATCAAGAATCGTCTGCAAACTGTTCAAAACTCTGCAGGCAGATTCTTTCTGGGGATACCCAAACCTGTAGGTTAAAGCCCATCTCCACTCCTTGCACTGGCTGCTTGTACACAAGTGAGTAATATTTAAGGCTTTGTGTTTCGCTCACAAAAGCATTAAATAACATTGGACCTACTTATCTCAAGCAAAACGTTTCTCGTCACATACCCAAATGCAATCTATGCTCTGCCACCCTTCATTTAGTGACCATCCCTAAACTTCACCACACTAGATTAGGAGGAAAAACCTTTTCCTAACTAGCTTGGCAAGCTATGGAATTCCCTCTTCATAAAGAATGAGAGCTCCTCTCAAACATGATCAATTCAGGAAAAAACTAAAAACATCACTATTTCAAATGCCACTGTGAGTCTTCGCCCTTTTGTTAAGGCTGAATATCCAGCACCAGGACACCCTTGGGTAGCAGTACGTTCAAAACTCTCATTTTCAATTGAAATTAATTCTTAACCCCCCTCCAGTTAATTAATTCATGAAATATTCATTATAGAAATTTATGATACATGTTTGGATTATGCCATTTATAACTGCCAGCGTGTACAGGTCATTAAACATGGTTGTCGCCAAAATGTTGGCATTTGGGGGCAGGGATGATAAGTGATAATTGGCTGCCTTATCCGAGATAGATAGAAAGTTGGCCAGGCAATGGAAAACTAGGCATATGATCAGTAATTGGATTCTTGCTCCAACTGGCAATTAAAGAAAGCTTTTTGGTAATAGGTTTAACTAGTCTCCTTTTATGTCTGGCTAAAGACAGTTTCAGCTGTCTTGCCAGCCTTATGTTTTCCAAAAGAAATCACAATATACATGCATATATTCAGGAGGTTTGGGTCATGCCTCATCATCCATTTTCAATCCCATTTTGTGTTACTCCCACCTCAGCATACAGCATGGAGCAATGGACCATCCCACTTCATTCACTGGCTGTCCCGCACCGTGAGTGAGGACGTAATTCCTGAGAACAGTGCACAGCCACCTGAAAAGAAGTGCATTTCAGGGACATTGCTGGTGTGTCTGGGCTAAGTTACTCCTTTATTTTTATATTTTTGCCAATTAGTTTGAATATTACACAGATTTATGCAAAAATACATTAAAAACTTGACATGTTTGATAAGGCCAGACCGATTGGCTTTGTCAATGTTTTTTTAAGAGCGATTAGTTTGGTGGCCATATTCTGGGCTTTTTGGAGGCAGGTCGGTTTGAATATGGCCAGTATGCGTGAAGGAGGGCCTTGCTATAGTCCACGTTGGTACTGATCAAGGTATTCATGAGAGGGGTAAAAGGACCGGTCTCGCATCTGGTAAGGAAGAGGCAGGAACGGATTGGCAATACGGGCAGTCGGGCATTGGCCGATGGGCCGGTGTCAGTGCTCTCTGTGGGCTGTTTTTTTTTCTTCTCAGCCCACAAAGGGCACTGAGACAGGGAGAGCCAAGCAGCATCGCTGGGGGGCCGTGTGATATGGCCCTTGGGCGGTGATCAGCTGTGGCCTCTCCTTGACCCCCTGCCCTGCCAAACAATCGCCCTGATGGTGGGCTAGGGACCAGATGACAGCGAGAATCGGGCTCCCTGGGCCAGGTGTTGCAAAGGCGATTCAGCCATTCTCAGCTCAGAAGCTGTGTTTTTGTGGGAGTCCTCAGCACATGGGTCTTCTCATTCAGGGCACAGTGGGCGGGGAAGGGTAGGTTTGTGCTGGGGCCTTGCTGTGGGGGGACAGGTGATGTTGTGGACTTGGGCCATCTTCACCTCAACCCCCGCCCCTATGGATGGCCCAGCAGTCGTGTTTTATGCTTAATCCCCTCCCCTGCTAGGCCATTGCCTCGAGGCAATGGAGGACTGGGGAGGGGTTGAGTAATTTGGGAAGGGGCCTGGCTGTTCCATTGCTCAGGCTGTAGGCCATTGTCAACTTGGCCCCAGTGTACTTCCCAAGAACAATATCCTCCCACTTCCATGCCTTGCATGTGCATAGGCATATGTGGCCTGCAGGTCAGAGTTGCAGAGGGGGGGGGGGAAATCAGGTTCGAGTCCAGGCATCTGCTCTCAACATCCTGTGATTCTGGGCAAATCACTTCCTCTCCCAGGCCCTTAAATAAAACCAATCTGATCTTGTGTAGTGGAATTGGTGCTCATGAATAGCACTCAAATAACCACTTGCACAATATAAAGTGTCAAAATGAAGAACAACAAAAAAATCAGCATTGGCAATGCCACTAGGTCTCGCATATACAAGAGTTAGAGCTATTGGCGGTGTAAATGACAATGTGTTTTACCCATGTGTTATGGAGTGGAGTGGAGTGGAGGTATGTGGTGTGGAGTGGAATTATGTGGGTTAGATTGGAATTGTTAGTTGGGGAATTGTGTGGGGGTAGAATTAGGTGGCATGGTGTGCAGTGTAATTATGTGGATCGTAATTATGTGGTTTTGAGTGTACT
The DNA here is from genome assembly GCA_963921515.1 of Calotriton arnoldi. NCBI lineage: Eukaryota > Metazoa > Chordata > Amphibia > Caudata > Salamandridae > Calotriton > Calotriton arnoldi. The sequence goes on along the minus strand of CAWUFW010003803.1, from coordinate 1,109,046 downwards.
GGAATTATGTAGAGTGGGATTGTGTGTCATGTAGTGTAATTATGTGGAATGGTCTTTTGTGTTGTGTAGTGGTATGTTGTGCAGTTTAATTATGTAGTGTGTTAAATTTTGTGGCATGATGTAGTACTGTGTGGTGTGGATTGGATGTATGTGGTGGATTGTATAAATGTGTTGTTGAGTTGATGTGGTGTTGCTGAATTGTGTGGAATGATAATGTGTGGAGTGGAACTGTGTGGCGCTGAATTCAATTATGCTGATTAGAATTATGTGGTATGATGTGCAGTATATTTATGTGTATTGTTGCTATGTGGCATCAAATGAACTTAAGACACATTGCCTTTCAGATACCAGCAAAACAGTTGTGAAAATGTAAATAAGACTGAGGGCTGCCTTTCATCCCACAGAAACGCATGCTTAATTAACATATTGTAAATTATATTTATATAGCACTTACTACCCCTGATGACGAGTTGAAGTGCTTTGTTATGAGTAGCACGCTACCGCAGAACCCGTGCTTCAGATTTGGTGCTACAGCATGTGTCTTACACATGGAGGGCATGTGAAGAATTGTGAGGGATTGTTACACAGATGAAATATTTAAACCAATATCACTAGTTGTCTTCAGGTCACTCGAACCATGATTCTTAGAACAGAGGGTGTGTATTGCTTCTTCTGAATTCTTAGTGGCATTTGATACATATTCTCTTTGGAACAGTGAAGAAGGTTCACTTTGCAGTTTTGCATGTGTTTGTCTATGACCATAAAGTATTATCTATATCTCTTACACTTATCTACCTACATCTTCTTTCTATAGCTATATTCCTTTTCTTCTGGCTACCCGATCTTTCGGTCTTTCCCTTATGTCTCTACCTATCACACCCTGATTTCTAGTTCTACTTCACCTTTCAAAATTTGTGAGTGGGGTAGATTTAATTTCTTTTGAGTGTTTTGTAAAATGTTTTTAGGGCTGATTTGCAAAATGTATTTCTTTAGTGTTTGTCATCAGAGGTTCTATTCTCCAAGGCAGAGGTTCAGAGCTGCTCTTTCTCTTACTTTTGTTATTACATATTCTATTCCCAGAGATTCTAGTCTAACTCTTTCCCTTGACTTTGTCTAGATTTCTGATTTATGTGATTATCAGAGTCAAGGACATAGCTGGTTGGGAAAGAGTATCTGACTACATTGTGCAGGGCGTTAAGACTGCAAGCAAGTACTCAGTTTTCAGAACTGCAGTGCTCCGTGTCTTCGCCAATGTTACTGTCCCTTTAAGCTTTAAAATGATTAATTTACCCAAAATTTCTCTACAAATGAGACCTCTGAGAGCAACCAAATGGTGTTTCATGAAAGGGCACGCACCGCGAATGTGGGCCACTTTTTTTTGACAGTGCCCGGGCCAAATTGTGATCCCGATCCGACCCTGGGAAGAGGGACCTCCCTTTTGGTGATGCCCTGACCTTGCTTCCCATATTCAGTTCACAGCACTCAGAGCCGGACTTTCGCTTGATGAAAACTATAAAAGGACACAGACTCGCGCAGAGATGAAACGGAAGATTCATGATCGTCTTAATCGACAGGGACTGGTTTCTCGCGCACCCGGAGAGGCAATTTCCGTTTTTTTGCTCCATCCCCGAATTATTTCCCTATGGATTCGGTTGCTTCTTTCTGCTCGCCGAGGAGGGCAGTTTAATTATGTGGTGTGTTAAATTTTGTGGCATGATGTAGTACTGTGTGGTGTGGATTGGATGTATGTGGTGTATTGTATAAATGTGTTGAGTTGATGTGGTGTTGCGCCCCCCCTCCAAGGCACACCTCTACAGCTTCATCGGATGTCTTTTGTCCTGTGGTCATAAATCATATTTTCCAAAACGCAGCCTTTTGCCGTTAGCCTGTCATTACCCCATTGCTTGTTTCATGGGCTTTCCACCTCAATAATTCAACTTCCTACAACATCACAGATCGGGGGCCTGCCTCAGAAGCGCGCAGGACAGATGATGCCTAGCAGGCAATCTCCTGCCCTACTCTAGGACAGTATTCTCCTAACTGTGTTTTATGAGCTCAACAAGTCCGTGGTAGAATATCACATTGAAAGATTGTTGTAGCAAACAGTACGACACATCATGAAGAATCACCACAACCAGATTACTTTATTTTACGTCCTCATTTTATGTTAAAAAGGATTTATTTTACTATCGATTTAAATGTTATGCGTCTGTACTAGTAAACTCTTTTTTTTTTAATGAGTGGTTAAATTCACATTTCAGGTTCTTTACAAATACGATTGCAGAGAAAGAAGCATAAAGCTATTCTGAAAACCTTGTGAAAAGGGCACTTTTCCCCCTGGGTTTAAATTGCACAACAGACCTGAATTTTAAGCAGCAGCTGACTATGCCAGAGAAACATGATCACTAAAGATGACCATAATTCATGCCATCCTTTGGTGGGGTTCACACACTCTGATGCAAGAACGCCAGGGAGATCATTCTGGGAGATCATTCAGGGGTGGCCATTACTAACCCCAGTTGTTGCTTGCACTTCTAGGATTTCATTCTTGATCTTGTAGAACTTCGTATGCCTTGAGGTTTGTAGTGTCAGCAGCTGCGTTTGCTTCTGTGACCCTTCCTTCGGTATTAACCAGCAGCATCCTAAACTTTTCAAGAGTGATTACTTGGGGAAAAAGTTAGGTCATCAGCCTCTGTACATCATGTCTACATGGTGCGGCCTAGTGGTACTCTCTGCCATGTGAAGGTGCCTTTCTGCAGGGTTCAGCGCTTTAGCACTGACCAGAGCCAGGGTAGTTCCATATCTTTGCTTCTGGTCTCTTTATATTATGTTGGGCGTTTTGTTGGGTACCTTTGCATTTTGTATCTCCCTCTCTGAGAGGTAGGTACCAGGAGGGTAGGCTGTTGGTAACAGGAGGGATATTCCCAGTTAGCATTAAGAATAAGAGGGTATACCGGAGGCATTAGGTGTGATAGTTCTAGTGAACAATAGCCACTTTGTCCTTCTATATTGTATTGTTTTATTGGTGTATACAGAAAGGCATTATGTGTCAATTTAATTTGGTCCACCGCATCTATAAAACAGCTCAGTGTATTTATTGCCTACTTCGTATTGTGAGCATCTTTCTACACTGATGATGACCTTTTAGTGGTTATGCAATTATGTTTTACCTTATGAATGAATTTTTATTTTAGACTTGGTTAGACCTATGCACTCCAATTTTAACAAGGTACAGTGTGCAGACTACCCGAATAATGGAATTTTGCTAATTTTATTGTCAATTAAGTACTTTGTATATTCGGTGTATCATGTTGATTTTCTTTTAAATTGTTATGGTTTTAATGAACTATACAATAAACTTATTACTTACTTATTCTGTGAAGTGCTTTCAGTTGGTTCACATTGCGGGTCTATTGTTTGGGTATCAGTGAGAGGTCATTAGGACATTGCCATTTCTAGTGTGACCCAAAGGCGAATTGTTGTCCATTGCCTACAGGTTTGTGCTGCATTGTGTGAGTGCATAGGACATTGTGGTATGTTTTGGTTTTAAACTATGAATATGGACTGTACATACAACTCTGCCAGGTGTGTGCGGCCTCATCCCAAAGCCCACTATATGATTAACTGGTGCCGAGTTGTGTTCTTTATAGTGTGGTGTATTGATATATTTTTAGTGGCAACTGTGAGCAATGGTAAGCATGTAGAGTGAGCTGTACTGTTGCCAACTATATGCTTTGATGTGTGAGTGAGGATATGGGATGGGCTGGTATATAGTTCTGTGCAGTGCTTAATTTGAGCAAGTGGTTTCCGGTGCTCGGCACGGACACTTAATTGTCAACACCGACGCTTGTGACAGTCTGCCACAAGGTGCTGCTGTTTGGCTAATTTAGAGAGGACCTCAACCACAGTTAATTATTAATTCAATATGCATTAAAAATTACTAATACCTGCTACCAAGGCCATTTTTAAATCGATTTTCGTGCCTGAAATAGTGCAAATTGTCACACTTGTGATGGTTAGTAGTCGTCTTGTTACTATCATTGGCAGCATAGCAAGTGCTACGTGTGGTGCAAGCTGCAGTGGCCTCCTGACGAGAGCCCATGCACTTTTTTTTTTTTATTACAAATTAAGCACTGGTTCTGTGCCTCTGGAAATGATGGTTGTGTGAAAGGAGCTGGACTTGCATTGGAAAACACTGCTTTGACAAATGCATGGCTTTGGCACAGTGGTGTACCTCTTAGGTATGCATAAGACTGTACAATCAGTACTTTTCTGGTGGAGATGCGAGTCTTGTCTACATTTCTGGATTATGCAACCGGGCATGTAAACAAGTACGTACAGAATAGAAACCAGTTTCCCAGTAGTCGCAGCCACGTGACATTTCATAAAATCTGCATTATAGCTAATCGGCTGTGCCAAAAAGTCTAAGTTACGTTTTTCAAGCTATGCTAAGGTTCAAGGTGTTCTGTAAAACTCAAGGGGCCACCTGTCAATGTAAAAGGGGTTGCTGGTTTTCATAACACTTCATGACTCTAAACAGTGCCATATTATTACCCAAGAAGAACTTGTTGCATCACTTGGCAGAGCCTGCAGATGATGAAAATAAGTGCAGGAAAGAACATCCGGTAGGCTAAACGTCTCTGACAGCTGACCCCCTCGCAGGTTGGAGAAAATGCAGATATTTGATAAAATGTGTACCAACGCTATCTTATGAGGTAGGGTCCAAGTTCCCTTTTGAAGTATTAGAACAACAACGTATTTCTTTCCATAGCGCTAAAGAATGACCTTTGGTGAAGTTCTGAAAGCTTCAGAGACCCAGACCTCTATTTTAGGCGGAGTCCAAGCTGTGATAAATCACAAATACCTAGCATGTACATAGACTCTTCTTGGTCGGATGACGTAATTTCCGGCGAGGTCACAAATACTTAACGGGCATACGTCACTGACTTTACACAAACGAATCTGATACACTGAAGCGACAAAAGAAAGCAAGGAGGATCTTGCCACGAGGCAACCAAGCAAGTCAGTGCAGGGGCACATGTTTGTAATAGCATAACGAGAAAAGTGGTAACACACAGGACAGACCTTCATAATATTAAAGAAAAGTGCAGAGCTGCCAGATTCAGCGGAAGTCTGGGTTCAGCAGGCAGGGGACACGTGTGTTGCATTGTTTCCCATCAGTGCCTGCACTTGCCATCACAGAAAGCAAGCAGCCCCCGTCGGTATGCAAGGACTAGTGCAACAATCTGTGAATGCACCATCCCTCCCTGTGCGGTGGGGATAGGATTGAAGTGCAGGAATGCCGCAAACCATCACAGGTTACATGCCAGAAGACCCCTGGAATACCTTAAAAAAATGGAGGCAGCGACTTGTTGTTTGCTCAGATCCTCTATAAACTGTACTCCGCTCCTTGCCAATGATTTTTCCATCAAAAATGCCTAGAATGGGTAATATTTGATGAGAAGTAACACTGCACATGTTCATGTTATTTACCTCTGAATTCAGAAGCACCTCAGTGAGCATACCTCAGTAAATTTGTTTTGCTGCCCCCGTCATTGTCCACCCCCAACTCTTACTCTGCCCTCTTCAACTGGCTTGATATCTTCATGCAAACATTAAACACACTCCTGTCCTGTCCACGTGCAGACGAGCCCTCCCTCACAACATCCCATCACCCTTCCCTATAGCCAGAGGTGCCAGAGCACCTCCTGCACTTGCTACAATTACCCCCACACTGCTAATCATCCGGGGCAGAGCTGGAAGTGAGGACACTAAAGGCAGAAGATATCCAGACACAGGACTCAGGAAAAGGAGAACACAAGGTACATCTCAGTTACAACCCTGAAGCAAATCGGACACAAGTGATTGAACACAACTTACTTTATGTACAGAGTAAAGTAAATGACTGCCAAGTAGAAGCTGAACATGGACATTAAAGCACAAGTCTCTAACTAGCAGGAGGCTGGGGTGGCATGGTTACCAGGGGCACCTTTCAGAGCCGCCAGTGTCCTAAAGCAGTACAGATAGAGCCTGCCACAGAGCAGTGCACACTGCAAGGGTAGCAAGAAGATAATATGCATCATGTTTAGCTATCCTATCACTCTAAAGGGATAATCAGTTCTTTCTTTGGCTAGAATGAATAACTATCACACCAGTGGCTGGCTGTAGTGGGATGACCCCTGACCCATGCTGTACTGGGCAGAAGAAAAATGTGAAGGACACACAAACAGACCAATGGATGAAGAAAGCCCCTTTCAATATATATATTGTACATATATATATATATATATTTTTTTAATCTAAAGATCTTGCTTAGCGCCAGCCTAAAAACTGTAGACACTATTCAAATGCCAAGGCAACCAGAAAAACACGAGTGTGTATAAAACACAAAGCCAATTTTTAATTCTCACTCTAAAATACATTAAACACAGATGCCAGAAATACATTGTAAATAGTTATCAAACTTGCCTAGTCTTATGGTTTTCAATGCCAATCTAATTCACATAAATTTCTAATGTATGTATACTAATTGGTCAATCCACTTTTGCATTGTCAGTGCAGTTGTATCCCAATTCAAGTAAACATGAATCCTGGGCTTAAGGGTCATTCTGTAATTTGGTAAGTCTTTTTCTGCATCTGTACACAGGTTCCAGATTTTGGGATCTCAAATCATCAGAATTACAAATAAACATCTCTTGCCCACCCTGTACATGACTGCTAGTTTCAGATTTGCTCTTACACCATAAAACGGTTGCCCACTGTCTTAGTTCTATAGTCACTTTATTCTCTGCTGAAGGTTATTCATTTTTAAATTATATGTACAAGCCTCCTCGGGATCTATAGATTAATGTCAGCTCGACTTTGGGAGGCCAACTCTAGACAGTCTCCGAGCTAGCCTCATCCTTACTTGCCTATGTTCTTTCAGAGTGAAGAAACATGTGGACAATAAACTGCCGACTGCTGCCTCAACCGAGTCCAAGGAAACTTGATTAAGACAAACTACACAAACACCAAGAAAAATTGCTATTTGATACAATCTTGCCATTCGTCTGGAATGGTCAGTTCAATAACCAGGTAAGAGTAGGCAGCCACATTGGTCTCCGAACAGCAGGAGTATGCGAGATTGGCTTGTGGTTCATTGCAAGGCCATTAAAGAGCCCTGCGTTTAGACCAGCAACGACCTTTGCCCATTCCCTACATTACCTCCACTCAAATGAGGCGATCCTGCTACGATTGCTTCAAAAAGAGCAAGATTGGTCCAAGGTAGGGCGTACCCAGAAACACACTAACGATACCAGCAATCAAAAGGAATCCCAATCAAATCTACAGCAATTAAGAAGGTAAAGCCCAATGCGCTGCCAGACAATTAGGAAGACCCCCGGATAATAACCCTACCTCTTAAAGGCAAGAAGGGCTACAGAGAGCCAGCCAGGGTCACAAGGTCTGCCACCGACTGCTCCAACCCTGCAAACTACTCAGATGCCTCAACTGTTAATGAAATATTGGTGATTTCATACCAGCCAGCCCACATCTGTAACCTCACTTCTAATGACTCAAAGCAGAAATGACAACAAAAAAAAAATCAGATTAGCCCTGGAACTTAATTAGCTGTCAGCAACGAAGAAATTTACTTAAAATAACATCTCCATTAACAAGATGACATTTGCAATGCAAGCCCAGAGAACAATCTCATTTGCATATTTAACAGGGCATTTTGAAGATTTACTACAGCAATATACACAATGTGTCACACGGTCCCATCCCCTGTCCAATTCCCCTAAATTGCAAGCGATGAAGCACCATACATGTAAACACATACCCACCTAGTGCCTTCCTGAAAAGAGCTAAATCAGGAAGAACAAGTAGGGTGCAATCCAGAGGAAAGCCATTACATATCTTAAGACAACAAAAGAGGTGCTAAGGAAGACTTTAACAACTAAAAGAACAAGCATTAAAAATGCAATAGGTCTCGCCTTTCATTAAGTTAAAGCCATTTGCTTTGCTATACAATACCATTAGCAACTTGGGGAACTTAGTTAAATGTACAAAGTGCTCTTCACGTGGGAAAGTCCCTAAAATAAATGTAGAGACCTACTGATATTCAAATTGAAAAGACGGTATGGTTTGTTCAAATATCGTTAGGCCAGCGATGTAATCATTTGTTATGTGAAGCCCCTTTGTGCCCCCAGCGCTAAACAAGCCCCGATTTTTCTGCTGCTGAATAAACACACAGCACGCAGGGGAGTAGAGATAAACAGGGGGAGGGGTGGTGTAGAGGCCTCGGCGCACGAAGGTACGGGCTAAAAGAAAGGGAGGGTGAGCACAGGGAGAGGGGAGGAAACATACAAGGGGAGCCTAAACTTTCCCGTGGTCGGTTAATTAAAGAGTTTAAAAACCACAGAGTGCATTATGTATTATTACCAACAATTAGCATACTGCAAAAAGAATTCACACCTGCTGTTAGGCGTTTGTCCTAACAGTGCCCTACAGTGACAATGTATTGTTACAAAACTGTGATCAAATAAAAAAAAACAAAAAACAAAGGAGGTCAGAGGGTGGATGGGAGGCCGGAAGCAGCGACGGTGAAAGCAACCAGGGAAACGTTCCGTTTGTGTGGGAGGGTGGTGGAAGGGCGGACGATTTACAGCCATATCGCAAGAAGAAGCAGCAGCTAGAGGGTTAACAGAGTAACAAAAATAATATCCTAAGGAATGCGGCGCTAACAACGTTTTTTATTCACCAATTACAAAAAAACATGAACCTCCTTGGAAAGCGCAGTTCCTTTGTTCCCAGCATGCTTAACAATAAGTGTTTTGCCTTTTATAATTCAAATTGCGATACTCGCTTCTGTTTGCTTGGCCATTATTTAGCTGCGTCACATGTTTAGATTGAATATACAGACTTAATTTCTGAGCTAACTCTTCACTTAATATGAAAAAGTCTGACAGGGAAGGGTAGATGGCGGGCTGATCTCGCATCGAGAGCTCAGCCTCTCCCACTCGCTTCCACTAGCGCCGCCAGTTCCTAACATAATGGTCGCCTCTGCAAGTGTGAGAGCAAACTTGTGCTAAGGACTGAGGCCTCACTAGAGGCAGCTGTAAAGACTTACCGATGCGTGAGCTTCAATGCCTTTTCCATTGCGCCTAGAACACGCATATACTTTTATGCGGTCTTTTGTGAAGTACAAGCAGGCTCTGTTTCTGGCCCTCACAGAGTTTGGTGCCTCCACGAACCAATACGCTAATGGGGGGGGGAGGTGGGGGGGATGGGCATGGTACTCCTGGAGGAGCAGGGACACGCTTGGAGCTAAGCAGGTTGGAGAAGAAAGACGGCGTCTCTCGCTCACCTCTAGATGCTGGAGAGGCCAGGGCTTCCCTGGTGGGATGTCTATATTGAAACTGCTCGGAAGAGACAGTTTATTACAGGCAGGCACGGAGGAATCTCTTAAACTGGTGGACCTCAAACTGAAACAAATCCATAACTTCTGCCCGCTAGCACTGTGGCCCGCCTCATTGTTAACTTCACTTCATGCGGACGCCCGCGCCACAGCCCTTGGTGCATCATGGGCAGGAGAAGAACCGTGCGTGTAAGCACAGCTGCAGCGCTTTAAAAAATAAATGCTTGTAACAAAGTAGCAAAAAGCACAGCTGCGGCGCTTTAAACAAGCCGCACAGCTGCAGCGCTTTAAAAAATAAATGCTTGTAACAAAGTAGCAAAAGCACAGCTGCGACGCTTTAAACAAGCCGCCAGAGAAATGAAAGGCGCGTCAGCCATTGTTGAACACAAACGCGGTAATAGCAAAAAAAAAGTGCTTAGCGGCTAATTAAGAGACACTGTCTCCCGCCGCAAGTAAAAGATCCAATCCCGGGGGCGGGGCCAAAAGCGGACAGGGTGGCAACCAGGAGGGTTTAAAATGCCTCTGGCGCAATCATCACACTGTGTTTTGCATAATCCATTACGCAAAACGACGCGCACGAATGAAAATTGCAGGCGGAGCAGAGACACGACTTCTGGAACCGTATTGATTCCAAGAAGCCCTCGCCTGGCGAGAGCAGCGCATGCAACACCAGGTGAGACCTGAAAAGGCTGGTATCCTGCGCCAAAGGATTTGACTAATGCAGGATAGGGTGGGGCACCTTCATTTGCAACTTAAGAACAGATGCCCGCGTTATGTGGTTTGGGCCAGGTTTGCAGCAATAAAAGGAGCTTGAAGAAATTGCCCAAGAGAAACATGAGAAAAGGCAAAAGGACTCAGGGATGCGAGAGAAAGAAATACAGAGCAGAAGATAAACAAGCATTTGCAATGCAATAGGTCTCGCATTTACGCGAGTTTGAGCTATTGACATTGCAAATAACAATGCCTTTTATTTTTGTTTTTGTGTTTAAAACATAAATAAAAAGGCATTGTCATTTACAATGCCAATAGATGAAACTCGCGTAAATGCGAGACCTATTGCATTGCAAGTGCTTGTTTAATGAACTCAACAGCTGGTTTGTTGTTGTCATACATGACATGACTTTGTAACCCCTAGAGGGTGGGGGTGTTGATCCTTTATATGGGCTACCAGAAACGGTTTGTAATTTGAAGGTGGCCCCCGCATTGGGCAGAGCCAGGGCCGGACTGGGGGGCACCCGCAGCCCTGGCAAAAATGCCTAACCCATCCACTCCCCCTCCTCTATGATCGCCTTCACTCCCCTCTCTTGAAGCCCCCTCTGCACCCCCTTCCTCCCAGCTGCAATAACCTGGGGGCAGAGGCACCAGGAGCTGCCCAGGACCTACACCTTGGCCTTGAGGCGCTACCTTCTCTGGATACATGTAGGACATTACCCCTTATGCCTAAATCGAAAATGCCTACTAGAAGAAGAGAGAAGGAAAGGGGGGAAGAAAAATGGGGGAACCAGGGAGAGAAGGGGGAGAAGAGGATTAAAGAAGAAAATATCCAAGTGATCTTATAAATATCCGCTGAGTCCAAATCCTCCACTTTTTGCACGCCCGTGGAGAGCTGTCAATCATGTGTGCAACACAAGGTGTGAAACAAGCTAACAAACATGGCATGGCTGCAGGGTGCGATTGTGATAATGGTGCGGTCGCTAGTTGAATGATCAATACAACCGAAAGAGAAAGGTGAAATTAACCGCGAGACAATGCTCAATAAACATGGCGACGGACCAGTGGAAGGCAGTCGGTGTAAGAGGTTGAGTTCCAAGTTAGTGCAGGAGCCTCGCTGTGGCACAGTGCAGTCTGTGTAAAGAGACAGTGCAACATTAAAACATGGCCAAGTGCAATGAGTGAAAACCTAAAAACATGAAAAGGATCCAACCTAAATAGAACGGAGCGCCGATAACAAGCCGTATAGTGAGCCAGGGAATAAGGCTCACGAGCGGCAGGCGACGCAAGGAGTGCTGTTTCAGTGGCAGCACTGCATGCTGTTGGTTCTGTGTGCAGTGCTGTGTGCTGCTGTGGCAGTGCTGTGTGCTGCTGCGGCAGTGCTGTGTGCTGCTGCCTCTGTGGCAGTGCTGTGTGCCGATAGCCTCAGAACTATATAAAAGCATGTTTTGCCCTGGGCTCAACTTAGCGATCAGCACGGGACTCCTCCTCGAAGATCTCTCCTCTGTTTACAACCGGGCAGGCAGTCAGTGGAGGGACACAATGCATCTTGGGTGTAAGATAGGGCTCGCACTGCAGTCTGGGTGGCTTGTGTGGACTAAAAAAAAACAAAACAAAAAACAAAAAACAAAAAAAAAAAAACTTAGCGGGTTTGGCCTCTATTACCGGCGAGAGAAGGGGGAGAAGAGGATTAAAGAAGAAAATCTGTAAGTGCAAAGTTTTGAGCCAACTGTGACAGAAGCCACAAGAGAAGAGCATGGAGAGAGGAACAACGAAGGACAATCTTTGCAAAGGGCCTGGGGACAGCTAAAAAAACAAGCGAAAGCGCCGCCAGTGTGAAAAATATAGTTTGTCCGTCTCACGCCGCGAGTAAAGCATCCAGTCCCCGCGTGCACCACTTCTGTCCGTCCGCGTGCAGATCTGGAATCCGTATTGATTCCAAAGGCCCTCGCATGGCGAGAGCAGCGCATGCGCGCTGCTAACGCCAGGCGAGACCTAAAAACAGCAAATGACCAAGAGGGAGTGAAAAACAATGAGGAAACAGGTGAAGAGATGAGAAGGGTGGAGTGAATGGAAAACCAAGGACAATAAGAGAAAGCAAAAGGTGGAAATGAAGGTAAACCGATCTTGAGCTCAGGTAGCTACCCTCAAGTCTGACATTTTTTAAACCCAACCTAATCCTGCACAGCGCTCTACATAGAGATATTTTTTACCACACTGATGGGAACTTACTAGTGGCTTGAGGTGCCACCAGGCACCAGCTCATACTTTGCATCATACACTGTCTTTAGTGATGCAAGGTTAGGTTCTCAATATAGGACCGTTTTTTGCGGCCAATGTCCAACTGACCATGATCACATCCAAAAAGCAGAAAGTGGGAGAATCTTAAAAGGAGTGGCTAGGAAATACACTCCCCAATCAATTATCGGTGCAAATGAAAAGCCTAATAGGCTCAACTGTGACAATAGGAGAATGCAAAATGGTTTCCATGCGGCCTTCTTGGACTTTCCACGCTGTGTTCAGATGCCACCTGCTTGGGAATCAACACCAAGTAAGCGTTCTTGAGCCTCATGCTAGGTGCTAGTTACAGCACCATATATCCACAACCGCACAGATAGTGTTTATAGAAGGGAGGAGACCAACCGAGGGCAGAACACATTATTCCATTTAATGGACCTCTGCACTGGAAACTATGCCCTAGCAGAATTACAGCCCATCTCTCGACCATCCTCCTTGAAGAGCGGTCTCGAGACTCTCCTTGTGGTATACAGCAATCGCAATAAACAAACACACATCACTTTCAGTTCAGCTCTGCATTTGGCCTGTAAATAAGTATATGCTGCCCAACTGTTCTGTGTCGTCAGGTCCGCGTTAAACACTCACCACCCATCAACTCTATAACTCCCTCGATATGCTTCCATCCACACTCACTACTGCTTGTGAGCAGCACTTCTTTTCAGAATGTTTTTGCTGCTACTTCACTAAACAATTTAAAGAGGGTTTCGCCTACGCCATCGTCGCTTCTTCCATCCCAGTATATTAACTAATATGATAAATGACTTTAAAAGGCCCTCTTTCAATGCGGAGCCACCTGGACTATGGACAGTGTATTCTTTTTGTAACAGGGAGCACAGTCCCTACTAACTGATACAGTAATACGTTCCCCGTAGTCCAAAGAGAAGAGACTGCGATAGATAGGCAAGGCGTAAACTGGATCTGGTCAGTATACACCCAATCTCACCATATATAGACATTGCTATCTACCTGCTGGCATGCAGATCTGCTATTATCCGTTATGCTACCGCTAGCTTTACAAAACACTGAAAACGGATATGTAGTGATAATAAATATAAGTAAGGTCGTTCGGTATTAAACATATTGCTTATTATAGCTACCAAGAAAACTCAAAGCAAGCACAGAATAAATGGTACTTGGAAAGAGCAACCAACGATCAAATGTTAAGAAGATAGCGCCCCGTACTGGTCCATTATCAAGCAGTGCTTAATTTGAGCCAGTGGTTGCAGGTGGGGCCCACTGACACTCAATTTTTGCCACCGCCACTTATTTTTCCGCATTGGAATTTGACCCAGAACAAGAGAGAGAAACACTAAAAGGTGAAAAGAAGTAGGAAGAGTTAGATGAATAAAAGGGATGAAAAAGAACGCGTAGAAGTGAGATGGAGGGACAGGGAGCGATTGGGGATGGATTAAAGATTCATGAGGCGTACTAAGGATTGTTGAGTGTGGTATTCAGCACCCCTGCCTTCTGCAGCGCCAGTGGCAGCTTCGGGGCAAAGGTTTGGGGACTGGCACATATTATTTTACAAATTAAGCACTGCTACAGAGATGTTATGGTAAAAAGAGGACGGAGTACTGGAAAGTTTGGCTTTGGGCTAATTAAGTGAATGTCGATTTATAGGTGGCAAGCAACAGGTGGCAATCAGAGGACTTCACTGTGTAGAAGGAGATTATTTGTAGTGTGAAGGCACTTCGATGAGGAGCAAGAATTTCTACCCCTACAACCCTGTGGACTGCTTTGCAATCTTTGCAATTTAAGCAAAATGACTGCTTTTAAAGTCTGCATTCTCTTTGAATGTGTGTCCAGTAACAATCACTGATTAACACAATGCACCCTGAAGATTTCAACAAAGGGAGGTTACAATACAAAGTATGGGCGTGTCATAGGATGGCATTGCGGAGAGGTCATCTAATTCAAATGGCCTTGAAGTCATTGTTACCATCCCTGTGAAATTAAATGACGTGACTAAAAGTTTGGATCAGTAGGAGGACTCGTCCCTTGCAAAGTGTTTTAGCGAGCTTAACCTTGCTTACACTGTATGGAACCTTTTATTCTCCTCCCTCCCTGTAATTCAACAATGCCAGGGTACCTGTGAGGTGCCAGATGCGCTTTATAAATGATATAAATAAATGTCTTAATAATTGACGTTGCAAAGGGATTAAACAAAAAGATAAGATTCCGAATTATGCCACAGAGGGAATCTCAAATTTAGGAAGCATTTAAGGAAAAAAGGTTTTGAGAGATCCGGCAAGCAAGATTCAAGGCAGTCAAATGAGAAGTCATGCACTAGGATACATAATTCATGGGCTGCAAAGCCATATGTGGGTAGGTTCATTCAACAGGACACCGATCTTGGGGCTCTGCCATGCAACAACCATTAGGCAACAGAATAGAGCGAGGATTACCCTGCTGTTAGACAGAAGCGATATCTGTCCAATGCAACTCGTTAGTAATGGAGTGGGTCACCTTGAGAGTTCCATCCAGTTCTGAAGAAGATGCCTCTAAAGGATTAAAGAGATTGGACAGAATCCAGAGGAGGTCTACCAAGATGATGCAAAGTGTACACCACATTCTGTGAATGGGGTGAAAAGAACCTAAATTTGTACCATCTGGAGGGGGCCACTGGAGAGGAGAGCCATTTAAAGATCTCACGTGAATAAAAACATAAAACAGCAAGAGAAATATCAGGTTGAATAATATGGGATTATGCAACACAACTAGTTTTTGGAAGGGTAAATAATGGAGTTACTCGAGTAAAATGTAGGAAACCCAAGAAACTGTTTTATGGTACGAGAATTAGAGCATAAAAACAATTCTAAAATTAAAAAAGGATTTACAAACAGAGGGGGATACAACCAGAAAAGGAAAGCACCCGAAATTATCATGCAAACAGATATTAATGGCAGATAGAACAATCAAATAACCTGGAGTGTGTCAGTAAGTTTTGTGTGCATAATGAGGTTTGGTTCGTATAACTAAAGCGTAAATTAAAAGTAAGAAAAAAAACCTCTGTAGGGTGCCTGTGCTCAATCTGGAGAGCTCCACATTATTTCGAACGCGGGACACATTTTGTCAGCAACTGGTCGTTGGTCACCATTTTGTACATGGGGCGAGGAGGCGAGCCGATAACAATATGCTGTTGTTCAACGGTTCAATTCTCCATGCAGGTGATCGCCCACAAGACTGGGCTGCGCTCAGATTTTGAGATTTGCTGCCTAGGGGAAACAAAGCATTATTCACAGGGGCTTTGTGCTGCACACCCACCCTTTTCATTCATGTGAACAACAGCAGAATGACCCCGCTGTTGTGCTCGGTGGCTGCCACTCATTACAATCTCAAGACAAATGGGCTTGGATAGATTCGAACTCAAAAAACGAAAAGATTTGACCGAATGGATCTAGGATTGGTGAAGAAGGTGCAGAGTTCCCCGGGGCTGCATGCGCCAGACAAAATGTGGCCCTCGTTTGCAATAATTGCACATAAATAAATAAAATAGTATAAAAGTATGGAAACCAAAGGAATACCCAAAAGATTGGATTTAATTTCCCATATTAAGCTTGAAAAGTTATGTACCCTAAAATGAAGATTCAGGACAATTATGATAGTATGTAAATTTGATGAATGACGTTCGTAAAATTGTTGCTTTGTGATGTGTGTGGTTGAATTATTTCCTGGACTCAGACAGTTTTCTTACTTGCATAATTTCATATAAAATTACTATAGTAGTAATGGAATAAATGTGGTAATATATAGGCTATACATTATTTTTAACCTTGTGTCACCAAATGCAATTTTTTTTGGTTACATTTATGTTCCTACGTGATTTGGCAGTCTGCAAACTATTTTTCAAATATGTCTTTTTTTAAAGTACAATCTATGCAAAAGAACACTGATAACTTAGAAATTCTACTAGCGCTGCAACATTTGAAAAGGGGAGTAACTACTCACCATTCAAAGGTGTTCAGCTTACAAAAAACTGGAGAGACCAGCAGAAATTAGGAAGAGGGAGAGCCAGTAAGAGGGGTTCTATGTGGAGCCTTGTAAAACATCCATCTATTTTAGATGATACCTGGAAATCTAGGGTGATGGTAAGGGAATTTTTTTAACCAACCACAAGATGTTTGCGGTACAGGAAACACAGGATATAGGGAGCGAAAGAATGTGTTTATTTCTATACGCTCAGAACGTAAACACCAGCTTAGATTACTGATCACCTGATGGGGACCCAACGGAGATAGAACATACCCTGCCTAGTGGAAAGACCCAAAATGACCAGGTTCCATGCTGCTGATGATCTTGAAGAGCAAAACTTTCTTAAATGAAATTGCTTTGCTTCCGAAAACAGCCAGGCCAAATTCTGCGAGAAATTGCAATCCTAGTTTTGTTTTTTTTAAAGATCAGTTGCCCGCTGTAGTCCGGGATTACCTGGCTCTATGATATCTAGGACTTTGCTCTGCAGGCCTGGCAACTCACATAGTGCCACTGTGTGTCACACAATTTTGTCTCTTCGCACGGTCACCTGGTGAGGAGCCATAATGACACAGTAGCAGGGAAGTCGAGCTGGCAACTGCACAAAGTGGCTTTCCAACTTGTCTTTGCCCCAGTCGGATCCATTAATGGGTGTGAAAACACCCCAGGACATCGGCAATGGCCTCAGCGACCCTGGTTTTATTATTTATTTTGTATGAGGGATTATTGGGAGCAGAGTGCCTCTTAGATAGCTCTCCACAGAAGGCCCCGACCCTCATATGGGGAAAAATATTTATATGGCAGGTGTGGCTTTGGCTTCCCATATCATAGTAGCAGAACCCTTGGTGGTGCACTTTTGACTGGCGTGTCATAAGTTGGCGAGGAGATGTGGCATAATGGCCAGAGCTTCTGACTTTGGAAATGGAGAACCATGTTCAAATCCCAGTGTCAGCTTAACATCCTGTGATTCCGAGTACATCACGTAATCGCCTCATGCCAAAAATATATATTTAAAAAAATTCTGTCACCTAGTGTAATATAATCTGTTGCTCATGTAAAGAGCTTTAAATGACCTTGATCCAAGTTGGTGCTATATAAAACTGCAAAAAAAAGTTAGAAATGGCATTGTGAGTGAACCTGCTCAACCTGTTCAGGTCACATGTGGAGGTCTTCAGTGTCCTGTTCTCTTAAAACTAGATGTTTTAGAAGCACTCGGTTGACCTCCAAGTCGCAGCATGGTGACAAAGCTGCTAAAATGGCTGCTGGTGTAACACAAATCGCCAGACTAGCACGCGGGCTTGCGGCACAGGACAATAGTTCAACAAAACAAAGGGAAGCATTATTTGTAAGGGTAGGCTGGTAAAGTGAGTTAGAATATTCAGCCTGAACATTTCCCACACAACAAAAAGTCACAGGTTATACAATTTAAATGTGACCTTGTGAGGCAGTCCAGAAACTTACAAAGTTTGATTTTTGAGAGCAGATAATGATAGCAAAGCCAGCCAAGCCTTTCCCGGCCTGTGGGAGTACTGCACAGCCTACATGGTGATCTAATTTTGACACGGAGTCACGAGAACTTGGAGCATTTAATTCTTTTCTACACAGCAGAACATTCAGGACCTAAACGGACCCATAGGCGGATTACCTGCTGCGCCCTGAGGCACCGCACGGTTAATCATAGGCACAGCGATAAGCGCCCTCCAAACTATTGGCGCGTTTGAAAAAATGTGATATGAAAGTACCCATTAACACACAAGATGTCAAATAGAAAATACTGAGAGAAAAAAAGCGTAGGTTAAATCACTGCATTTCTGCTAAAACCACAAAAGGACGCTGCAGGAAATGTCGGATTTTCTAGTTTTGCTGCGTTGTTATCAGTGCAATTTGTGTTGAGAGAAATTAGACCGTACAAAAGCAGGGGCGATGGAAGCCCACATTCCAGGCCACATTCTTGTAACTTGGTCAGATTAGATTCACGCCTCCGAGGAATGCGTGTCCCCGGACACGAGGGCTGCTCCTGAACACAAGGGAAGCGTAAGACACGAATCCGTAAGCTACGTGTGTTAGAAATAGTGACGATATCTGTCTGCGTGAAGAACTAAAGTGCTGAACCGAAGAGTCAGGTGGTCGGACTTAGACGTCCCCGTGCAGTAGAAGGACCCCGCTGCACACACCGGTAGTGTTCCGTACTCTGTTCTGCAGGGGTGCAGCAGCGGCGGCGGCCTGTGGTAGTGATGTGCGCTGTTAACACTGTTCCACAGCTGTATATCACAGTGTTAGTTCTCGGTGTCCCACTGCAGCATGTCGTGGTGGGGAGGGCCCGCTGCTCCCGCTAGGGCTCCCTGTACTACAGCTGTCCTACTGCAGTAGCCTGCGGTAGAAAGAACCCCACTGCACACCGAGGTACACGTCAGGCCTCTCTTAAGTACAGTTGTGCTACTGCAGCATTATGAGGCAGTGGGGACTCCAATGCAGAGAGATATGCAGTGCTAGTCCTCTCTGCTCTACTGTTGTACTACAGCAGGCTTATGAAGAAGTGAGGGCTCACTGCACACAGATGTAGGGTTAGTGCTCTGTTCTGCAGTTGTGCTAATGCAGCAACATGTGATAGTGAGGGCTACGCTGCACACAAATACACGGCATTAGCACTCTCCATTTTTCAACTGGAGTACTGCAGCAGTATGAGGCAGAGAAGTTTACACTACACAAAGATTACAGTGTGAGTTTTCGCTCTTTTCTACAGTGGTAGCGCTGCAGAGGCATGAAGCAGTGAGGGCTCCAGTGCATGCAGATTACAGCGTTATTTCTCTCTGTTGTACTAACGCAGCAGCCTGAAGCACGGAGGGCTCCACTGCACAGAGATGTACAGTTAGTGCTCTCTGCTCTACAGTGGTGCAACGGCAGCAACAGCAGGCAGTGAGGGCTCCACTGCATGCAGATCATAGTGTTAGCGCTCTGCATGTTGCAGTTGTGCTACTTGTAGGAAAGTGGGTTTCTATTGCAGTGCCCCTCCCCCCCCTTTTGCCAGGTTTCCGATGCACTTTAATTTGACGTGCCCTGGGTTCCTGCCAATCAGGTTCCCAGGGCATGTGTTCTTTCCCAAAACTGTACCTCTGTACCCACAATTGGCACATCTCTGGCCACGGGTAAGCCCCTTGTAAAAGGTACCATGGGTACCAAGGGCACTGTGACTAGGGAAGGCCTCTAAGGGCTGCAGCACCTATTGTGCCCTGCACCTTAACACCCACCCACTGCCATTGCAGGCTGCGTGTTTTGGTGCAGAGGAAAGTGAAGAGTCGACATGGCACACATCCATGTGTACCAGAAAGGGAAGCGGAAAAATTTGTTCCTATTTCACAGTTCACTGCTCTAGTCCCTAAGGTTTCTACTAAAGGTAAGTCATGTAAAATCCAAATGTAATAACGTTTTGCGATGCTTTTTAAACCATAACAAAAATGCATCACAAAATATAAGGCAAACCACAATGTTTTATAATCACATTAATGGAAGTTTTCAACATGGTAATTGAATTTGATAACATCTCAATGTCAGTATGTACAATACGAGCAGAAAACAATGCTGTTTAACAATTCTTAAAATCAGACCCAATGCATTTCGGGTTTCTAAGAACCCTTCTTCAGGGGGGAAAAAACTTTCAAATGACAAGATGCGAAGAGAACCACCTGCCAGAACAGTCAAAGACAAAAAGAAAAGGGCAAATGAAGCTTTGAAATGAACCTCATAATACGAGTACATTGTAATAAACGAGAGTCTGTGCTTGTGCCCTCTGTAGACCAAAAGTGACGTGCACGAAATGTCTAGGTGATACACCAAAAACGTGAACAATTGCCCTATGTGCGTGAAGTGTGTTTTACCACAAACATGACACTGGCCCAAACCTATTATGTGAATATTCTGTGACTCCATGTATGATGTTAGAACACAGTACTAGATTCATATGCATCGAATAAACGATGATTACCTCCGGACACGATGAAGTTATAAAGAAACTGGCTGTGTTAAACGTGCGGGCAATTCTGTGGATGAACAACAAGAGTGTGCATCAAAACAATGTTATGTGTAACACCGTGAGATGTCAGACTTACAAGTGTGGAACAACGCTTACCGGCGTTAGAAGTCTAATGATGCAAGAAACTGCGCGAGACAAAAGAATAGAGAGTAAAAATTAACGTGTTGAAAGAATGTTGAAAAAGAATGTCCCAATCCCACTAAATATCAAGCAACAGATATGTGGCTCACCAAAGAGCCTTACCTTCATGTTACGACCACATGTCCATGTTGGCAAAGGATTCTATGAAACGAAGAAATCCCAGAGTTAAACATAACCCCAATTGTATGTCAATGTGATAGTGCCCCCGCTACAAACGCGATAAACGCGAAACAGACTCACCTGCGTCTGACGTATCTCAAATATCCGGGTCACCTGACTGCAAAAAGGCGTGTCTAAGGAACGGAACCTTAACCCTTTAAATACTAGACCCGCAGCGGATTCAAAACCAATTGTATTTAAACTTTATTGAAAGTGAACACAATGTGAGTTTGACAAGGCGTTTAATGCTTTCCACGAAACCATAAATATGAGGAATCTAGCAATTTAAAAAATGCGTAAAACATGCCCGTGGACAAAAGAATGTTATTGCAACAAAGTATAGATAGTGAAACCCTTCCTAAAACAACGCGGGAAGTTTATGAATGCTTCCAGTCACCGACGAGTCTACTGGAGTACAAAATGTGCATGAAAATGTGAGAAATGTGGCTATAAGTGATGATTCCGAGTGTCTGATGGTTACAGTGAGAACAAGCACAGGAGGTACATGCCGCGATACATGCGCGTGATAAATGCGGTACAAAAATACATGTTTATAGAAAGCATGACAATTCAGAATGATCATTTAAACCTTTGGGTATCAAGGTCCCTAGGTAATCTATCCAAAAAGTTTCCCGCTGGGCTAATAGAGTGTTGTATTCAATGCCAGCGCGGGCATCTATGCGATCAATAATAGTAAATCTTAGTTGTGGAAACGTATGGGATGTGTCAATCCAATGGGCCGCTAAACATGAGTTAGAATTGCGAGTGCGTATCATACTCTTGTGTTCGATGATTCTAGTCTTGATTTTGCGTGAAGTCCTGCCTACATATGTAAGACCACATTGACAACGTATAGCGTATATCACCCCCTCTGTATTACAGTCCGATGTGTGTTTTAACCTGATTTTTTTGCCTGTGTGGGTGATGAAAAATGTTCCCTGTAATTACATTGCCACATTGTCCGCAGTTAAAACATTTCCTCATACCTTTGTGTGTTGTACCCAAGGATGTAAGTGGTGGCTTCAAAAGTTCTTTCAGGTTTTTAGATCTGGTATGCGCAGAGGTTTATCAAGGAATACAGTTGCAAAATCAGTTTCCTGTTCTAAAATTTCCCATCTCTTCCTGAGAATTTGTTTGATTTTGACTGCCTGTTGGGAATATTTTAAAACAAATACCTCTCGTTTATCCGAGGTCTTGGGTGCATGAGAAAGTAAATCTTCGCGTTTCTTGCACGAGACCACTTTTTTCGCGTTTTCTAATATGTTCAGCGGGTATCCCCGTTTTTGATATCGGTGTGTTTGTTCATTGATTAATCTGTGAGATACCTCTTCATTAGATGCGATTCTTTTAATCCGAATCAGTTGTGAAACGGGTAAATGTTTTTTTAAGGATGGTGGATGAGCACTTAAGAAATGAAGAGCATTATTTCTGTCTGTCGGTTTTCTGTATACGGATGTTTCCAAACCAGTTGTGGTTTTGTTTATCTCAATGTCCAAGAAATGAATACGGTGAGATTGTATATCATGTGTAAATTGAATACGGGGATTGCATTGGTTCAACAAATGGATGTTATTCTCCAAATCTGATCGATTGCCGTGCCAAATTACCAATATATCATCTATGTATCGCATGTAGGTACCTAGATGTTTTTGCCATAGTTCATTGTTAAGAATGTATTTGTCCTCAAAGTATGCCATAACGGTATTAGCGTACGAAGGTGCCCCTGGAAAACCCATGGCTGTGCCAGTGCATTGTAGAAAAAACCGTCCATTCCATGTGAAATAACTGTGGTACAAAGCAAATTGCATTAATTCTAATAAGAATACATGATTTGTATCTTCTTGGTGGCTATTTAGTAACCTCCACTCCACTGCTTCTATACCTTCCCCATGAGGAATTGAAGTGTACAATGCTACCACGTCGATGGTGCATAGTAAGATGGATTCATCAAAATCTAGACGTGTGTTTTCCAGTTTGTTCAAGCAATCCGTTGGATCCTTCACGTACGTGGTCCAAGTTTGAACCAATGGTTGTAAGTAATGATCAATGTATTGCCCAATCGATTCATGTATGGATCCACATCCGGCTACAATAGGTCGAAATGGGGGGTTTGCAGCATCCTTGTGCATCTTCGGGAGCATATATAAATGTGGTGTTTTTGGAGCAGTGGTTTGTAAAAAGCGCTTCGTGCTGTCATTTATCCAACCCATTTCTTCAGCATGATCAAGAATCTGTTGTAGTATCCTTCTGAATTCTTGTGTGGGATCTGTTGATAACTCAATGTATAGGTCAGTATTCAAAACGTGTTCATCCACTTTCTGAACATAAAATGTCTTATCCATGACTACAATCGCACCCCCTTTATCAGCGGGCTGAAAGGTTAAAGTTGTGTCTTCGCTTAAAGCTCGTATGATCCTTTTTTCTTTTGGAGTCAGGTTCGAATGTTTAGGTGAAGTGAATTTTATATTAAGAAAGTCCTTTTTAACTAGCAATTCAAAATTGTCCAAAGTTTTGTGCGAAAAAGGTGCTGTAAAAGTACTCTTAGGACGGAATCTCTCAAGAGGTTCTGGTTGAGTGTGGTCTTGGGCAACGGTATGAAAAAACCATCTTAAACGCAATTTCCGCATGAACTTAAAGAACGCTATCTCGGTTTCTAAAGCGTTGGATGTGTAGGATGGTACTCAAGACATCCCTTTGTTCAGTACTGCAATTTCTGCTGAGGTGAGATTGCTGTTCGAAATGTTCATGACAAGGTTGTCGTCTTCTTCACATTGCGTTGAGGTCGGGATGTTTCCCCTGATTTTTTGCTTTTGTCCCCACCTGGTCCGTTGCCTCGGGCCGGTTCTCCTTTGTCTGGGGGATGATTTGTCATCTGACCCTGTACTAAAAAAGACTGTTTTCCACTGGTAGTGGGGGCATCCCCTTCTGGGGTTCTCAAATTTTGATCTCTCCCGGTTGGTACTGGAGGTCTTTGGAGAGCTAAATCCTGGTCAAGCGCAATACTTTCTTCTGATGATGATTGACCTGGTTTTCTGTAAAAAAAAATTTGTGCGTATACCTCTGCCCATGAATACACCTCATCCAACTTGTAGTCAATGGTGTCTCTCTTAAATTTGCGCAATTTGCGATCGTGTACTTCCTTCGCGTGTGTATCAAGTTTAATATTGATATCATTAAGGGTTTTTGTCCAATCTTCTGCTTCCAAGCGTGTAGACAAATCCTCTTTCAGTGTGGTTATCTCAGTGGCAAGTTCATCCAAAATAGAGGATAGTTCCTCTATGATAAGAAGGATAAGATCCAACGAACATTTGTTCAAAATGGCATACCAACGTGCCATGAATGTCTTGTTGTATTTGAATAACATGGGTTTAAGGGCGATCCTGAGCCCCCTAGGTATGCGTTTCACTTTGTGATATTCAATGAGAGTAGTGGCGTGCAATCGTTGATTTATCTCCTTACGCATGGTGTACTCAAGTTGACGAATGAGTTGTTGGACTGTTCCGGGGGAGGCGCTGAAGGTTCTGGCTTCCTGTATGAGTGAATAAATAGATGCTGCGTCTTCGGTGGAATATATTTTTATGTCTGCTTGATTAGGTGTAAGGTCTGCTATCTCCTTGAACGACATGATTCAATGGGTGCGGGGGGAGGTTTTTAGGCAAAGGTTTAAAGAATCTGAAGGAGTGGTTTCCCAACCGCACACCTCGCAAATAATGTATTTAAATATTTGATCAAAGATAGAATGTGTGTAAAAACAATGCGTGCAACTGTGAGCTTAAAGGCCTGCCTAAGGGCCCTGTGACTACGTGTACCAGAAAGGGAAGCGGAAAAATCCGTTCCCATCTCACAGTGCACTGCGCTAGTCCCGAAGGTTTCTACTAAAGGTAAGTCATGTAAAATCCAAATGTAATAACGTTTCGCGATGCTTTTTAAACCATAACAAAAATGCGTCACAAAATATAAGGCAAACCACAATGTTTTATAATCAGATTAATGGAAGTTTTCAACATGGTAATTGAATTTGATAACATCTCAATGTCAGTATGTACAATACGAGCAGAAAACAATGCTGTTTGTTTAACAATTCTTAAAATCAGACCCAATGCATTTCAAGTTTCTAAGAACCCTTCTTCAGGGGGAAAAAACTTTCAAATGATAAGATGCGAAGAGAACCACCTGCCGGCACAGCCAAAGACAAAAAGAAAAGGGCAAATGAAGCTTTGAAATGAACCTCATAATACGAGTACATTGTAATAAACGAGAGTCTGTGCTTGTGCCCTCTGTAGACCAAAAGTGACGTGCACGAAATGTCTAGGTGATACACCAAAAAACGTGAACAAATGCCCTATGTGCGTGAAGTGTGTTTTACCACAAACATGACACTGGCCCAAACCTATTATGTGAATATTCTGTGACTCCATGTATGATGTTAGAACACAGTACTAGATTCATATGCATCGAATAAACGATGATTACCTCCGGACACGATGAAGTTATAAAGAAACTGGCTGTGTTAAACGTGCGGGCAATTCTGTGGATGAACAACAAGAGTGTGCATCAAAACAATGTTATGTGTAACACCGTGAGATGTCAGACTTACAAGTGTGGAACAACGCTTACCGGCGTTAGAAGTCTAATGATGCATGAAACTGCGCGAGACAAAAGAATAGAGAGTAAAAATTAACGTGTTGAAAGAATGTTGAAAAAGAATGTCCCAATCCCGCTAAATATCAAGCAACAGATATGTGGCTCACCAAAGAGCCTTACCTTCATGTTACGACCACATGTCCATGTTGGCAAAGGATTCTATGAAACGAAGAAATCCCAGAGTTAAACATAACCCCAATTGTATGTCAATGTGATAGTGCCCCCGCTACAAACGCGATAAACGCGAAACAGACTCACCAGCGTCTGACGTATCTCAAATATCCGGGTCACCTGACTGCAAAAAGGCGTGTCTAAGGAACGGAACCTTAACCCTTTAAATACTAGACCTGCAGCGGATTCAAAACCAATTGTATTTAAACATTCTGTGAGATAGGAACGGATTTTTCCGCTTCCCTTTCTGGTACACGTAGTCACAGGGCCCTTAGGCAGGCCTTTAAGCTCACAGTTGCACGCATTGTTTTTACACACATTCTATCTTTGATCAAATATTTAAATACATTATTTGCGAGGTGTGCGGTTGGGAAACCACTCCTTCAGACACATCCATGTGTGTCATGCCTGCAACCCACTGTCTGGGGCCTAGGTAAGTCACACCTCTAGCAGGGTGCACTAGACCACAGGTGATGGCACAGTTGCATGAGCACTGTACCCCTACAGTGTCTAAGTTTATTCTTAGGCATTGTAAGTGCAGTAAAGTCATAAAGAGTATATGATGTGGGAGTTGGTCATTACAAACTCCACAGCTCTATAATGGCTTTATTGAAACCTGGGAAGTTTGGTAGCAAACTTCTCAGCACATTAAACCCACACTGATGCCAGTGCGGGATTTAATGTAAAATGCACTCAGAGGGCATCTTAGAGATGCCCCCTGAAAAACGACCAGCCCTGGTGTGGTTCCTGAATGGTTACACACCATTTGCTACCACCAGACAGGTTTCTGGACCCCTGGGTAGAGGGCCTCTACTCTCTGGGTCCAGAAACAAAGCCCATCCTGGGCAGAGGTGTCATGCCTCCTCCCCCAGGATGGGCTGGGTACACAAAGGGGAAGCTTTGAAGGCCTGCTGCCTATGTTGGCTGACCCTGCCTTTTGCTGCCCAAGCAACTGGCTCCCACTTGTTCTGACCCCCACTTTCGGTGGGAGAATTGGCGGGTAAACCAATTTAGGAAGAGAGGTGTGCCCACCGTTGCCAACCCCACCCCTCAGGTGGGGGAGGCGAGGTGAAGCACACATCTCAGTCCCCTCCTTCTTGAAGATGAAGGGACCTAGCCTATTAGGGAGAGGCTCGTGCCCCCTTCCACTGGAGGGTGGCATAATAGGGGGTGAACTCACCCAAAGGAAGGGACATATTGGTCCTGACCTGCACACCCCTGTAACACCCCTCAATTTAGTATTTAGGGGCGACCGCAGATTCCTGCAACCTACTAAGAAGAAGGACGGAAGTCGCCCCGCAGCACAGGAGACTGTATAGAAGAATTGACTTGGTCCCAGCCCTACTTGCTTGTCTGCAGTTTCCAGGGATGCAGGACAAGTCGACTTTTGGCGCTGGAACCAGAGACCTCCAGAATCCCTGATAGGACTGACTGCCTTCAACAAAGACCGGATCTCCTGCGGACAGTAGCTCTGTTCCACAGAAACTCCAAAGAAAGACTCGGAGCATACGGAGGACAAAGAAACTCGACGCCTGGAACCACCAATGCACTCGTCGCCTATGGCCCGAGTCGAAGTGGCCCACCGGTCCCCCACCACTTCAGAGTCCGAGTTCACCGTTGGTTTACCACCCCAGGACTCCCCAATGTAGCCTGCAGCCTCTGCATAGAGACCGCCCCAACTGCGAGTGGCCCAGTAAGGTAAAATCTGACCTCAAAAGGCACCCCAGCATCTGGCCGCAGTGCACCCTGGAGAAGAGGACCTGAGGTGCGCCTAGGTCCCCGAGCCCTCCAACTTACCTGCCCAGCTGTTGGTTCCTCCCGGAAGACTTCCTGGACCGAGCCCGCAGCCAAAAATCGGCAACCTCCATAGGACTGCATTGGGCTCCAGACACTTCCAAAGCACCCTGCACCCGCTCGCCCCTGCGCTGCTGGTGGTGGTGTGCATGTGGTGCTGACCTGGGACTCCCTTTGCCTTGACCTTAACCTTAGGAGCTTGGCTCCCAAGACTGAATGGCCTGCCCGTGAGCATCCCCAAACGAGGTGCCCCTAGCCCCATTGGCTAACATTGGCACCCTGCACTTTGCACCAGCCCTGGTGCCGCTGGTGGTGCACTTAAGAGTGCCAACTTGAACCTTGGGGAACATTAGTTCTAACCCCCAAAAGCAATTCTTGCAGGTCGTTTACTTACCTGCAAACCGATAACCTTCTTTACTTCCATAAGAACCAATGTTATGGTTTTTGTTCCAAAAATTTTCTGTTGAACTGACTTTTTGTATGAAAACCAAAGTAACTTTCTTTAAATCAAAAACTGTCATACTTGCCTGTATCATTTAAGGCCCAGTATGTGATAGCTCAGCATATCAGCCAAGTAGTCAAATTAACTGAAAAGTAATCTAAAAGTAATCAAAAGTAATTTCTATGTATTCTAAACAGTTTTTAAAGCAAATACAAACCTGTAACGATTCCAAGGCCATTCACAATTGCATTTTCTTGTAAAGTTTAGCATTTGAAAGTATATTCTACCTACCTGTGCCAAGTCCTGCTTGGTTCTAGAGATAAAACATAAGTATACCTTTTTATACTTATACCTAATTGGTCTGGAATCAGTCTGAGTGTGTGCCATCAGTTCTTGTCTGAGTGAATACCAATAAATGCTTAACACACCCTTCTGATAAGCCTAAATGCTCGACCACACTACCATAAAGACAGCTGTTAGTGATTAACTAATTTAGCCTCTGCTATACCTCTGGGGATCCCCTGGACTCTGTGCACACCATACCTTACATTGGTATAGTATATACAGAGCCAGCTTCCTACACTACTGCAGTAGCTTCTGGTAGTTAGGGCTCCACTGCACACATACGTACAGTGCTAGTCATGTACGTTCTACAGTTGTACTAATGCAGGCAGCAAGTTAGTCCTCCGTTCTACAGTGGTGATGATGTCCCCACTGTTCACAGATGTACAGTTAGTCCTCGCTTGTCAACAGTTGTACTCCTGCAGTATGCAGCAGTATGGGCTCCACTGCACAAGAATGTACAGTGTCAGTCTTCTCTTATCAACAGTTGTACTACTGCAACAGCTTGTGATAGTGGGGGCTTCACTGCACACAGAAGCAGGGGTAATGCTCACTGTTCCACAGTTGTGCTTCAATGGTCTGTCTTTCTTCTCTGACTGCAGAGGTCTCTGCATCAAAAGCAGACAAAAGTTGAGCATTGACGTGAGATCTCCCAACATCTGATCCTATACAACTGGCAAAAAAGGTTAATTAATGTTAAGAAAAATCTTCCTTTCTTTTGCATCACTTCTCAAGCACATTTCTTCTCCAGAGATTGGCAGTGCTGGCTTCAAAGTTAAAGAAGTCCAGAAGAAAAAAAAGAGTGAAATGTTCATGTCAACTCTTCAAACACCACCAAGGATGACGAACAACTGGGGTAGCTTCTTCAATAGGCAAATCAGGAAGCAAGAGAAGCAAGGTTATTGGGCACTCCCAAGCAGCAAATGACAAACCGCGATGACCCGTCATCAAGCATTTCACTATTCCAGCAAAGTTGTTAGGGCAACCCAAAGACATTTCGCTCCCAGACTGGCTCACAGTGAGCGCTTGGGATATGTGTTTGCATTTGTTTTACCCCTGCAGAAACTTGGAAGAGATTTTGAAGCGCTCGGAGAGCAGCCCTATCACTCTGAAATCCGTGATCGTTTAGAACCATACAGACCGTGGGTTTGTAATACTAATATGATAGCTCTACGCACCCCTCTTAGACATGAGACTCTGGGAGGCAGTGACTCGTTATATCCCAGCAAATAACGTGGTTCAATCTCGCATGCATTTACTTTTTTCTGGAATTAATTTTTGCATAAGTAATTGTAATTTTAGGGTGCTAATGTCCTGATGAGGTTATGTGATACTGAAAAATGAATCAAAACGAACAGTTAAGATCAATGAAAGAGGTACTATTTTTCAAGGAAATTGAGAAGATTTAGACACAGATTTGTAATTCTGTAGATGACAGAATTTCTGTCGCACAATGTTGTCCTTGCATGGCATGGGCTTTGGACAAATGCCGTGGCCCATATACAACCAAGGCAGACTAAAAATTTAAGTACAATGGGATGCTGGCTGTAAAGATCCTGTCTCAAGAACAGCACCTCATTTTTTTCATTCTGATATTCCTGATCAGGCTTGTGTGTAAGACACGCATGTCACAAGTCCCTGCTACATGAACTTGTATGTTGCTCACCAAAAAAATGCTAGGAACTGTTGGATAACATATCCACCCTAAGTGGTACTCCTATTAACATGGGTAACTACTATGCCAATTACCATGCAATTATTAAAAGTTGGTGGAATAAGATTTATAGACATGGTGAGCAGGCTTTTTCATTGGCATCCCAGTAGGGAGAATGGCTAAGGACTCTTGAGAAGTGCTCCTTACATAAGAAGTGATGGACGTCTGGTGGTTGGGGTCCCCTTGTGTGCATGTAGCCCATAAGGTCATACAATGTACAGCTGTATCCCCTGTTCCCTATCGCTCTTCCTTTACACCCTCCTTGCAGAAACCATTATAAAGCCAAGCATACATGTCAAGTTATGAAATTATAGGTACTGCATGAAGAAAGAAAGCCCCTTTGTGTTCCTCTCCTCTGAACCAAGCCAGTTCCAGGAGGTCAACTGTGGTCCTGAAAAGAGCAGCACTAAAACAAAGACAGCGGCCAATGGCAACAGCAAAGATGCACACCTCACGTAAAGAGATGGACAACCTTCCTTTGCTCAATCCCTGCACCCTTGTTGTGCCAAGAAAACCACAAGCCTGAGACAGCATCGGATTGGTTTCTAGTCTGCAACCTGAGACTTTGTTTCCCTGGTAGACTATGGCCATGGAGCTGGGGCAAAACAAAATGAAACTCACTGTGTCGTGGTTCTGGCTTCCTGTGAAACTTTAGGCTCCACTATGATTCCGAGAGGCCAGTTGGCTAGAGGTCAACTGGCAGAGCAGTGACTATAAGCTGTCCTATTTGGTTTATACCAGTTTCCCCTTCTATTTGGAAGATGCTCTGCTCACCTAAGCAGAGGAAGACTGGAAACAGATAACCGTCAGTCTCCCTTTGAGGTGAAGGGAGTATACAGTAGGATGAGGAACAAACCTGCACTGCTGCACCCTGAAGGAAAGAGCAAGGAGACTATTGGGCATGTTGAGACCCCGCCTCAGTTCAGACCACAGCAGTGTCCAGTGACCCGGTCTCCTTCAGTGAAGATCTTTGAAGGCTCAAGACTGCCGAGACCGTGGTCTCATCTGGAGCTGAGCGAGGTTCAGTGTGCCTCCACACCTGCTGCATCTAGACCTGCCCGAGGGTGACATCAACCCTCACACAAGGGCATCAACTCCTGCGAGAAGACCCATAGGTCTTCAACTCCTTCGCAGCACTTGAACCCCCTCCCTCCAAGTGCAGTCGGCACTGTCCTTATGAACTGCTGCTAAGTTGATCTGCACGTGTCCAAAGGCCAAGCCATGGGGAAGAGGAGCAGAACGCTGCAGTGACAGACGGTGCCCAGGCAGCGCGGTCTCCCTGCTGACGCAGTACTATAAACTAGAGCTAGGTAAGGTATCTGACTGTGTGACCATGCCTGTAAGAACTAAAACCCCACCTTCTCTGTAGATACTGTACGACCTGCACGAACTGACAGCACCTTGCCTGTAGATACCGTACTACCTTGACAAACTGACGCCACACTTTGCCGGTAGATACCATACTACCTGCACAAACTGACACGGCACTTTGCCTGTAGATACTGTACTACCTGCACAAACTGACACCACACCTTGCCTGTAGATACCATACTACCTGCACAAACTGACACCGCACCTTGCCTGTAGATACCGTACTACCTGCACCAACTGACACCACACCTTGCCTGTAGATACCGTACTACCTGCACAAACTGACACCGCACCTTGCCTGTAGATACTGTACTACCTGCACAAACTGACACTGCACCTTGCCTGTAGATACTGTACTACCTGCACAAACTGACACTGCACCTTGCCTGTAGATACTGTACTACCTGCACAAACTGACACCGCACCTTGCCTGTAGATACTGTACTACCTGCACAAACTGACACTGCACCTTGCCTGTAGACACCGTACTACCTGCACGAACTGACACCACACCTTGCCTGTACATACCGTACTACCATGACAAACTGACACCACACCTTGCCTGTAGATACCGTACTACCTGCACAAACTGACACCACACCTTGCCTGTAGATACCGTACTACCATGACAAACTGACACCACACCTTGCCTGTAGATACCGTACTACCTGCACAAACTGACACCGCACCTTGCCTGTAGATACTGTACTACCTGCACAAACTGACACTGCACCTTGCCTGTAGACACCGTACTACCTGCACGAACTGACACCGCACCTTGCCTGTAGATACTGTACTACCTGCACCAACTGACACTGCACCTTGCCTGTAGATACCATACTACCTGCACCAACTGACACCGCACCTTGCCTGTAGATACCGTACTACCTGCACGAACTGACACCGTACCTTGCCTGTAGATACCGTACTACCTGCACGAACTGACACCGCACCTTGCCTGTAGATACTGTACTACCTGCACAAACTGACACCGCACCTTGCCTGTAGATACCGTACTACGTGCACAAACTGACATCGCACCTTGCCTGTAGATACCGTACTACCTGCACAAACTGACACCGC
The DNA here is from genome assembly GCA_963921515.1 of Calotriton arnoldi. Classification (NCBI taxonomy): domain Eukaryota; kingdom Metazoa; phylum Chordata; class Amphibia; order Caudata; family Salamandridae; genus Calotriton; species Calotriton arnoldi. The sequence continues at coordinate 1,076,780 of CAWUFW010003803.1, read as the reverse complement.
ACCTAGTCTGTAGATACCGTACTACCTGCACCAACTGACACCGCACCTTGCCTGTAGATACCGTACTACTTGCACAAACTGACACCGCACCTTGCCTGTAGATACCGTACTACCTGCACCAACTGACACCGCACCTTGCCTGTAGATACCGTACTACCTGCACCAACTGACACCGCACCTTGATACAGTACCATCTGTTGCGACTGTATCTCCACTCTGAATGTGTGAAGGCCCATAAAAGACACAATAACTGCTACAGATTAACTACACTACTTATATTCAATGCTTTAAAATGAGTGACGACAGCAACTGGTGCTTTATGGAAACGTAAAACAAAGAATGGCAATGTATACCATACGCTCTTCCTTAAGTTACTACGCGTATTTCTTTAATATGAATAAAGGCTTATTTCTTTTCCTAAAGAGATTAACACTGCTTCGACCACATTTATTGCAGGCGTTATTTTTTGCCAGCTGACCTAGCCGTTCTAACACGCGCCAAGAATACGTCTTGGAAAACCGTGAGCATCAAAGCCCGAATAAGAGGTCCTTGGCCGCCGGCTGCGCGAGCAGTATTCCCTGGCAACTCCGGGTACAAGGATACGAGTCACATTTCACACAAGGGTTGTCTAATGCCCTGGAGGCCGCAGGCTCTGGGGAACGGGCCTGACGCCGAGCCAGAGGTGCTACTGTACTAACGGCATTTGCCACAGAATTACAATCGGTTTTTTAGCCTTCGTTCACTAGACCTGGATTGCAAAAAACCACATCCTTGAAAAATGTTAGTTCCATATTGCATCGGGCAAGTTTTGTTTTGTTTTTTAACGGGGAGAAGTGCTACATTTTACTTCAGGGTCTGCCACAGTACAGACGAGCGATGTTACTTTGTGACAGAAGCAAACCCGATCCGTACTGCAGCAGCCCTCTGGGAAATGTCTCTACAGCAGTGTAGACTAGGAGCGGTTCACAGCTTCCGGGTCACAGCCATCCTCAGACTGCATGAGGGATGCGACTGTGGTTCCCAGAGGACTCCAGGCAACCAGGGACAGCAAGCGCCAGCCCCAGGCTCCCCTCGCCAATAACTGCAGCCGGGCACTTTACCCCGACATGGTGAAGCGAACAAGGAGTGAGGCTTCCAAAATGCACGAGTTTGTGAAGAAAAGCCCAGGAATAGAACAGGATGTCTTTGGTGAGGCGCCCTACGTGTACCATGGGCGGGAGGCCCCCAATCGAGGCCTCACTGATAAAGGACAGGACATTCCGATCAATGACGCGAACCATAGAAAGGGCTTGGAAACCAAACTACCGGGATTGAGGCAACATGTCACAGCGATGGGGGTTTCCTCCTTACCAGCCACGCAGGATCAATGTGAGGATGCAGACAGGTAGTAGGCACGCAGCATCAATGTGAGGATGCAGACAGGTAGTAGGCACGCAGTATCAATGTGAGGAGGATGCAGACAGGTAGTAGGCACGCAGCATCAATGTGAGGATGCAGACAGGTAGTAGGCACGCAGTATCAATGTGAGGAGGATGCAGACAGGTAGTAGGCACGCAGTATCAATGTGAGGAGGATGCAGACAGGTAGTAGGCACGCAGCATCAATGTGAGAGGTAGTAGGCACGCAGTATCAATGTGAGGATGCAGAGAGGTAGTAGGCACGCAGCATCAATGTGAGGATGCAGAGAGGTAGTAGGCACGCAGCATCAATGTGAGAGGTAGTAGGCACGCAGAATCAATGTGAGAGGTAGTAGGCACGCAGTATCAATGTGAGAGGTAGTAGGCACGCAGCATCAATGTGAGGATGCAGACAGGTAGTAGGCACGCAGCATCAATGTGAGGATGCAGACAGGTAGTAGGCACGCAGCATCAATGTGAGATGCCGAGAGGTAGTAGGCACGCAGCATCAATGTGAGGATGCAGACAGGTAGTAGGCACGCAGCATCAATGTGAGATGCCGAGAGGTAGTAGGCACGCAGCATCAATGTGAGGATGCAGCGAGGTAGTAGCCACGCAGTATCAATGTGAGGATGCAGACAGGTAGTAGGCACGCAGCATCAATGTGAGATGCAGACAGGTAGTAGGCACGCAGCATCAATGTGAGGATGCAGCGAGGTAGTAGCCACGCAGCATCAATGTGAGGATGCAGAGAGGTAGTAGGCACGCAGCATCAATGTGAGATGCAGACAGGTAGTAGGCACATAGCATCAATGTGAGGATGCAGAGAGGTAGTAGCCACGCAGTATCAATGTGAGGATGCAGACAGGTAGTAGGCACGCAGCATCAATGTGAGGATGTAGTAGGCACGCAGCATCAATGTGAGGATGCAGAGAGGTAGTAGGCACGCAGCATCAATGTGAGGAGGATGCAGAGAGGTAGTAGCCACGCAGCATCAATGTGAGGATGCAGACAGGTAGTAGGCACGCAGGATAAATGTGAGGATGCAGACAGGTAGTAGGCACGCAGTATCAATGTGAGGATGCAGACAGGTAGTAGGCACCCAGCATCAATGTGAGATGCAGACAGGTAGTAGGCACGCAGCATCAATGTGAGGATGCAGAGAGGTAGTAGGCACGCAGTATCAATGTGAGGATGCAGACAGGTAGTAGGCACGCAGCATCAATGTGAGATGTAGGCACGCAGGATCAATGTGAGGAGGATGCAGACAGGTAGTAGGCACGCAGCATCAATGTGAGGATGCAGAGAGGTAGTAGCCACGCAGCATCAATGTGAGGATGCAGAGAGTTAGCAGGCACGCAGCATCAATGTGAGGAGGATGCAGACAGGTAGTAGGCACGCAGCATCAATGTGAGGATGCAGACAGGTAGTAGGCACGCAGTATCAATGTGAGGATGCAGAGAGGTAGTAGGCACGCAGCATCAATGTGAGGATGCAGACAGGTAGTAGGCACGCAGTATCAATGTAGTAGGCACGCAGTATCAATGTGAGGAGGATGCAGAGAGGTAGTAGGCACGCAGCATCAATGTGAGATGCCGAGAGGTAGTAGGCACGCAGCATCAATGTGAGGATGCAGAGAGGTAGTAGGCACGCAGCATCAATGTGAGGATGCAGAGAGGTAGTAGGCACGCAGCATCAATGTGAGAGGTAGTAGGCACGCAGTATCAATGTGAGGATGCAGAGAGGTATTAGCCACGCAGTATCAATGTGAGGATGCAGAGAGGTAGTAGGCACGCAGTATCAATGTGATAGGTAGTAGGCACGCAGTATCAATGTGAGGATGCAGAGAGGTAGTAGGCACGCAGTATCAATGTGAGGATGCAGAGAGGTAGTAGGCACGCAGTATCAATGTGAGGATGCAGACAGGTAGTAGGCACGCAGCATCAATGTGAGATGCCGAGAGGTAGTAGGCACGCAGCATCAATGTGAGGATGCAGAGAGGTAGTAGGCATGCAGCATCAATGTGAGAGGTAGTAGGCACGCAGCATCAATGTGAGGATGCAGAGAGGTAGTAGCCACGCAGCATCAATGTGAGGATGCAGAGAGTTAGTAGGCACGCAGCATCAATGTGAGGAGGATGCAGACCGGTAGTAGGCACGCAGCATCAATGTGAGGATGCAGAAAGGTAGTAGGCACGCAGCATCAATGTGAGGATGCAGAGAGGTAGTAGGCACGCAGCATCAATGTGAGGATGCAGACAGGTAGTAGGCACGCAGCATCAATGTGAGATGCCGAGAGGTAGTAGGCACGCAGCATCAATGTGAGGATGCAGAGAGGTAGTAGGCATGCAGCATCAATGTGAGAGGTAGTAGGCACGCAGTATCAATGTGAGGATGCAGAGAGGTATTAGCCACGCAGTATCAATGTGAGGATGCAGAGAGGTAGTAGGCACGCAGTATCAATGTGAGAGGTAGTAGGCACGCAGTATCAATGTGAGGATGCAGAGAGGTAGTAGGCACGCAGTATCAATGTGAGGATGCAGACAGGTAGTAGGCACGCAGCATCAATGTGAGGATGCAGACAGGTAGTAGGCACGCAGCATCAATGTGAGATGCCGAGAGGTAGTAGGCACGCAGCATCAATGTGAGGATGCAGAGAGGTAGTAGGCACGCAGCATCAATGTGAGGATGCAGCGAGGTAGTAGCCACGCAGTATCAATGTGAGGATGCAGACAGGTAGTAGGCACGCAGCATCAATGTGAGATGCAGACAGGTAGTAGGCACGCAGCATCAATGTGAGAGGTAGTAGGCACGCAGCATCAATGTGAGGATGCAGAGAGGTAGTAGCCACGCAGCATCAATGTGAGGCTGCAGAGAGGTAGTAGCCGTGCAGCATCAATGTGAGGATGCAGACAGGTAGTAGGCACGCAGCATCAATGTGAGATGCAAACAGGTAGTAGGCACGCAGCATCAATGTGAGGTAGTAGGCACGCAGCATCAATGTGAGGATGCAGAGAGGTAGTAGGCACGCAGCATCAATGTGAGATGCCGAGAGGTAGTAGGCACGCAGTATCAATGTGAGGATGCAGAGAGGTAGTAGCCATGCAGTATCAATGTGAGAGGTAGTAGGCACGCAGTATCAATGTGAGGATGCAGAGAGGTAGTAGGCACGCAGCATCAATGTGAGGATGCAGAGAGGTAGTAGGCACGCAGTATTAATGTGAGGATGCAGAGAGGTAGTAGCCACGCAGCATCAATGTGAGGATGCAGACAGGTAGTAGGCACGCAGTATCAATGTGAGGATGCAGACAGGTAGTAGCCACGCAGCATCAATGTGAGGATGTAGTAGGCACGCAGTATCAATGTGAGGATGCAGAGAGGTAGTAGCCACGCAGCATCAATGTGAGGAGGATGCAGACAGGTAGTAGGCACGCAGCATCAATGTGAGGATGCAGACAGGTAGTAGGCACGCAGCATCAATGTGAGGATGCAGCGAGGTAGTAGGCACGCAGCATCAATGTGAGGATGCAGACAGGTAGTAGGCACGCAGCATCAATGTGAGATGCCGAGAGGTAGTAGGCACGCAGCATCAATGTGAGGATGCAGAGAGGTAGTAGGCACGCAGCATCAATGTGAGGATGCAGCGAGGTAGTAGCCACGCAGTATCAATGTGAGGATGCAGACAGGTAGTAGGCACGCAGCATCAATGTGAGATGCAGACAGGTAGTAGGCACGCAGCATCAATGTGAGGATGCAGAGAGGTAGTAGGCACCCAGCATCAATGTGAGGATGCAGAGAGGTAGTAGGCACGCAGCATCAATGTGAGGATGCAGAGAGGTAGTAGCCACGCAGCATCAATGTGAGGCTGCAGAGAGGTAGTAGCCACGCAGCATCAATGTGAGGATGCAGACAGGTAGTAGGCACGCAGCATCAATGTGAGGCTGCAGAGAGGTAGTAGGCACGCAGCATCAATGTGAGATGCCGAGAGGTAGTAGGCACGCAGTATCAATGTGAGGATGCAGAGAGGTAGTAGCCATGCAGCATCAATGTGAGAGGTAGTAGGCACGCAGTATCAATGTGAGATGCCGAGAGGTAGTAGCCACGCAGCATCAATGTGAGGCTGCAGAGAGGTAGTAGGCACGCAGCATCAATGTGAGGATGCAGAGAGGTAGTAGCCACGCAGCATCAATGTGAGGATGCAGACAGGTAGTAGGCACGCAGTATCAATGTGAGGATGCAGACAGGTAGTAGGCACGCAGCATCAATGTGAGGATGCAGAGAGGTAGTAGCCACGCAGAGAGGTAGCCACGCAGCATCAATGTGAGGATGCAGAGAGGTAGTAGCCACGCAGCATCAATGTGAGGAGGATGCAGAGAGGTAGTAGCCACGCAGCATCAATGTGAGGATGCAGACAGGTAGTAGGCACGCAGTATCAATGTGAGGATGCAGACAGGTAGTAGGCACGCAGCATCAATGTGAGGATGCAGAGAGGTAGTAGCCACGCAGAGAGGTAGCCACGCAGCATCAATGTGAGGATGCAGAGAGGTAGTAGCCACGCAGCATCAATGTGAGGATGCAGAGAGGTAGTAGCCACGCAGCATCAATGTGAGGATGCAGAGAGGTAGTAGCCACGCAGCATCAATGTGAGGATGTAGTAGGCACGCAGTATCAATGTGAGGATGCAGAGAGGTAGTAGCCACGCAGCATCAATGTGAGGAGGATGCAGAGAGGTAGTAGGCACGCAGCATCAATGTGAGGATGCAGACAGGTAGTAGGCACGCAGCATCAATGTGAGGATGCAGAGAGGTAGTAGGCACGCAGCATCAATGTGAGATGCCGAGAGGTAGTAGGCACGCAGTATCAATGTGAGGATGCAGAGAGGTAGTAGCCATGCAGCATCAATGTGAGAGGTAGTAGGCACGCAGTATCAATGTGAGGATGAAGAGAGGTAGTAGGCATGCAGTATTAATGTGAGGATGCAGAGAGGTAGTAGCCACGCAGCATCAATGTGAGGCTGCAGAGAGGTAGTAGGCACGCAGCATCAATGCGAGGATGCAGAGAGGTAGTAGGCACGCAGTATCAATGTGAGGATGCAGAGAGGTAGTAGGCACGCAGTATCAATGTGAGGATGCAGAGAGGTAGTAGCCATGCAGCATCAATGTGAGAGGTAGTAGGCACGCAGCATCAATGTGAGGATGCAGAGGTAGTAGCCATGCAGCATCAATGTGAGGATGCAGAGAGGTAGTAGGCACGCAGCATCAATGTGAGATGCCGAGAGGTAGTAGGCATGCAGTATCAATGTGAGGATGCAGAGAGGTAGTAGGCACGCAGCATCAATGTGAGGATGCAGAGAGGTAGTAGGCACGCAGTATTAATGTGAGGATGCAGAGAGGTAGTAGCCACGCAGCATCAATGTGAGGCTGCAGAGAGGTAGTAGCCACGCAGCATCAATGTGAGGATGCAGAGAGGTAGTAGGCACGCAGTATCAATGTGAGGATGCAGAGAGGTAGTAGGCACGCAGCATCAATGTGAGGATGCAGAGAGGTAGTAGCCACGCAGCATCAATGTGAGGAGGATGCAGAGAGGTAGTAGCCATGCAGCATCAATGTGAGGATGCAGAGAGGTAGTAGCCATGCAGTATCAATGTGAGGATGCAGAGAGGTAGTATGCACGCAGTATCAATGTGAGGATGCAGAGAGGTATTAGCCACGCAGTATCAATGTGAGGATGCAGACAGGTAGTAGCCACGCAGCATCAATGTGAGGAGGATGCAGAGAGGTAGTAGGCACGCAGTATCAATGTGAGGATGCAGACAGGTAGTAGCCACGCAGTATTAATGTGAGGATGCAGAGAGGTAGTAGCCACGCAGTATCAATGTGAGGATGCAGAGAGGTAGTAGGCACGCAGTATCAATGGGAGGATGCAGAGAGGTAGTAGCCACGCAGTATCAATGTGAGAGGTATTAGCCACGCAGCATCAATGTGAGGATGCAGAGAGGTATTAGCCACGCAGCATCAATGTGAGGATGCAGAGAGGTAGTAGCCACGCAGCATCAATGTGAGGAGGATGCAGAGAGGTAGTAGGCACGCAGTATCAATGTGAGGAGGATGCAGACAGGTAGTAGGCACGCAGTATCAATGTGAGGAGGATGCAGACAGGTAGTAGGCACGCAGTATCAATGTGAGGATGCAGAGAGGTAGTAGGCACGCAGGATCAATGTGAGGATGCAGAGAGGTAGTAGGCACGCAGGATCAATGTGAGGAGGATGCAAACAGGTAGTAGGCACGCAGGGTCAATGTGAGGATGCAGGCAGGCGGCATGCAGTATCAATGCGAGGATGCAGACAGGTAGTAGGCACGCAGTATCAATGTGAGGAGGATGCAGAGAGGTAGTAGGCACGCAGTATCAATGTGAGGATGCAGACAGGTAGTAGCCACGCAGCAGCAATGTAAGGATGCATAGAGGTAGTAGGCACGCAGCAGCAATGTAAGGATGCATAGAGGTAGTAGGCACGCAGCAGCAATGTGAGGATGCAGACAGGTAGTAGCCACGCAGTATCAATGTGAGGAGGATGCAGAGAGGTAGTAGGCACGCAGTATCAATGTGAGGATGCATAGAGGTAGTAGGCACGCAGCATCAATGTGAGGAGGATGCAGAGAGGTAGTAGGCACGCAGCATCAATGTGAGGATGCAGCGAGGTAGTAGCCACGCAGTGTCAATGTGAGGATGCAGACAGGTAGTAGCCACGCAGTATCAATGTGAGGATGCAGACAGGTAGTAGGCACGCAGCATCAATGTGAGATGCAGACAGGTAGTAGGCACGCAGCATCAATGTGAGAGGTAGTAGGCACGCAGCATCAATGTGAGGATGCAGACAGGTAGTAGGCATGCAGCATCAATGTGAGGATGCAGAGTGGTAGTAGGCATGCAGCATCAATGTGAGGATGCAGAGTGGTAGTAGCCACGCAGTATCAATGTGAGGAATGGATGCAGACAGGTAGTAGGCACGCAGTATCAATGTGAGGATGCATAGAGGTAGTAGGCACGCAGCATCAATGTGAGGATGCAGACAGCATCAATGTGAGGATGCAGACAGCATCAATGTGAGGATGCAGACAGCATCAATGTGAGGATGCAGACAGCATCAATGTGAGGATGCAGACAGCATCAATGTGAGGATGCAGACAGGTAGTAGGCACGCAGCATCAATGTGAGGATGCAGACAGGTAGTAGGCACGCAGTATCAATGTGAGGAGGATGCAGACAGGTAGTAGGCACGCAGCATCAATGTGAGAGGTAGTAGGCACGCAGCATCAATGTGAGGATGCAGACAGGTAGTAGGCACGCAGCATCAATGTGAGGATGCAGACAGGTAGTAGGCACGCAGCATCAATGTGAGGATGCAGACAGGTAGTAGGCACGCAGCATCAATGTGAGATGCCGAGAGGTAGTAGGCACGCAGCATCAATGTGAGGATGCAGCGAGGTAGTAGCCACGCAGTATCAATGTGAGGATGCAGCGAGGTAGTAGCCACGCAGTATCAATGTGAGGATGCAGACAGGTAGTAGGCACGCAGCATCAATGTGAGATGCAGACAGGTAGTAGGCACGCAGCATCAATGTGAGGATGCAGCGAGGTAGTAGGCACGCAGCATCAATGTGAGGATGCAGCGAGGTAGTAGCCACGCAGCATCAATGTGAGGATGCAGAGAGGTAGTAGGCACGCAGCATCAATGTGAGATGCAGACAGGTAGTAGGCACATAGCATCAATGTGAGGATGCAGAGAGGTAGTAGCCACGCAGTATCAATGTGAGGATGCAGACAGGTAGTAGGCACGCAGCATCAATGTGAGGATGTAGTAGGCACGCAGCATCAATGTGAGGATGCAGAGAGGTAGTAGGCACGCAGCATCAATGTGAGGAGGATGCAGAGAGGTAGTAGCCACGCAGCATCAATGTGAGGATGCAGACAGGTAGTAGGCACGCAGGATAAATGTGAGGATGCAGACAGGTAGTAGGCACGCAGTATCAATGTGAGGATGCAGACAGGTAGTAGGCACCCAGCATCAATGTGAGATGCAGACAGGTAGTAGGCACGCAGCATCAATGTGAGGATGCAGAGAGGTAGTAGGCACGCAGTATCAATGTGAGGATGCAGACAGGTAGTAGGCACGCAGCATCAATGTGAGATGTAGGCACGCAGGATCAATGTGAGGAGGATGCAGACAGGTAGTAGGCACGCAGCATCAATGTGAGGATGCAGAGAGGTAGTAGCCACGCAGCATCAATGTGAGGATGCAGAGAGTTAGCAGGCACGCAGCATCAATGTGAGGAGGATGCAGACAGGTAGTAGGCACGCAGCAATGTGAGGATGCAGACAGGTAGTAGGCACGCAGTATCAATGTGAGGATGCAGAGAGGTAGTAGGCACGCAGCATCAATGTGAGGATGCAGACAGGTAGTAGGCACGCAGTATCAATGTGAGATGCCGAGAGGTAGTAGGCACGCAGCATCAATGTGAGATGCCGAGAGGTAGTAGGCACGCAGCATCAATGTGAGGATGCAGAGAGGTAGTAGGCACGCAGCATCAATGTGAGGATGCAGAGAGGAGAGGTAGTAGGCACGCAGTATCAATGTGAGGATGCAGAGAGGTATTAGCCACGCAGTATCAATGTGAGGATGCAGAGAGGTAGTAGGCACGCAGTATCAATGTGATAGGTAGTAGGCACGCAGTATCAATGTGAGGATGCAGAGAGGTAGTAGGCACGCAGTATCAATGTGAGGATGCAGACAGGTAGTAGGCACGCAGCATCAATGTGAGATGCCGAGAGGTAGTAGGCACGCAGCATCAATGTGAGGATGCAGAGAGGTAGTAGCCACGCAGCATCAATGTGAGGATGCAGAGAGTTAGTAGGCACGCAGCATCAATGTGAGGAGGATGCAGACCGGTAGTAGGCACGCAGCATCAATGTGAGGATGCAGAAAGGTAGTAGGCACGCAGCATCAATGTGAGGATGCAGAGAGGTAGTAGGCACGCAGCATCAATGTGAGGATGCAGACAGGTAGTAGGCACGCAGCATCAATGTGAGATGCCGAGAGGTAGTAGGCACGCAGCATCAATGTGAGGATGCAGAGAGGTAGTAGGCACGCAGCATCAATGTGAGAGGTAGTAGGCACGCAGTATCAATGTGAGGATGCAGAGAGGTAGTAGGCACGCAGTATCAATGTGAGGATGCAGAGAGGTAGTAGGCACGCAGTATCAATGTGAGAGGGAGTAGGCACGCAGTATCAATGTGAGGATGCAGAGAGGTAGTAGGCACGCAGTATCAATGTGAGGATGCAGAGAGGTAGTAGGCACGCAGTATCAATGTGAGAGGGAGTAGGCACGCAGTATCAATGTGAGGATGCAGAGAGGTAGTAGGCACGCAGTATCAATGTGAGGATGCAGACAGGTAGTAGGCACGCAGCATCAATGTGAGGATGCAGACAGGTAGTAGGCACGCAGCATCAATGTGAGGATGCAGACAGGTAGTAGGCACGCAGCATCAATGTGAGATGCCGAGAGGTAGTAGGCACGCAGCATCAATGTGAGGATGCAGAGAGGTAGTAGGCACGCAGCATCAATGTGAGGATGCAGCGAGGTAGTAGCCACGCAGTATCAATGTGAGGATGCAGACAGGTAGTAGGCACGCAGCATCAATGTATGTGAGGATGCAGACAGGTAGTAGGCACGCAGCATCAATGTGAGATGCAAACAGGTAGTAGGCACGCAGCATCAATGTGAGAGGTAGTAGGCACGCAGCATCAATGTGAGGATGCAGAGAGGTAGTAGGCACGCAGTATCAATGTGAGGATGCAGACAGGTAGTAGGCCTGCAGCATCAATGTGAGGATGCAGAGAGGTAGTAGGCATGCAGTATCAATGTGAGATGCCGAGAGGTAGTAGGCACGCAGCATCAATGTGAGATGCCGAGAGGTAGTAGGCACGCAGCATCAATGTGAGGATGCAGAGAGTTAGCAGGCACGCAGCATCAATGTGAGGAGGATGCAGACAGGTAGTAGCCATGCAGTATCAATGTGAGAGGTAGTAGGCACGCAGTATCAATGTGAGGATGCAGAGAGGTAGTAGGCACGCAGCATCAATGTGAGGATGCAGAGAGGTAGTAGGCACGCAGTATTAATGTGAGGATGCAGAGAGGTAGTAGCCACGCAGCATCAATGTGAGGATGCAGACAGGTAGTAGGCACGCAGTATCAATGTGAGGATGCAGACAGGTAGTAGCCACGCAGCATCAATGTGAGGATGTAGTAGGCACGCAGTATCAATGTGAGGATGCAGAGAGGTAGTAGCCACGCAGCATCAATGTGAGGAGGATGCAGACAGGTAGTAGGCACGCAGCATCAATGTGAGGATGCAGACAGGTAGTAGGCACGCAGCATCAATGTGAGGATGCAGACAGGTAGTAGGCACGCAGCATCAATGTGAGATGCCGAGAGGTAGTAGGCACGCAGCATCAATGTGAGGATGCAGAGAGGTAGTAGGCACGCAGCATCAATGTGAGGATGCAGCGAGGTAGTAGCCACGCAGTATCAATGTGAGGATGCAGACAGGTAGTAGGCACGCAGCATCAATGTGAGATGCAGACAGGTAGTAGGCATGCAGCATCAATGTGAGAGGTAGTAGGCACGCAGCATCAATGTGAGGATGCAGAGAGGTAGTAGGCACCCAGCATCAATGTGAGGATGCAGCGAGGTAGTAGCCACGCAGCATCAATGTGAGGATGCAGAGAGGTAGTAGGCACGCAGCATCAATGTGAGGATGCAGAGAGGTAGTAGCCACGCAGCATCAATGTGAGGCTGCAGAGAGGTAGTAGCCACGCAGCATCAATGTGAGGATGCAGACAGGTAGTAGGCACGCAGCATCAATGTGAGGCTGCAGAGAGGTAGTAGGCACGCAGCATCAATGTGAGGATGCAGAGAGGTAGTAGGCACGCAGTATCAATGTGAGATGCCGAGAGGTAGTAGGCACGCAGTATCAATGTGAGGATGCAGAGAGGTAGTAGCCATGCAGCATCAATGTGAGAGGTAGTAGGCACGCAGTATCAATGTGAGATGCCGAGAGGTAGTAGCCACGCAGCATCAATGTGAGGCTGCAGAGAGGTAGTAGCCACGCAGCATCAATGTGAGGATGCAGACAGGTAGTAGGCACGCAGTATCAATGTGAGGATGCAGACAGGTAGTAGGCACGCAGCATCAATGTGAGGATGCAGAGAGGTAGTAGCCACGCAGCATCAATGTGAGGATGCAGACAGGTAGTAGGCACGCAGTATCAATGTGAGGATGCAGACAGGTAGTAGGCACGCAGCATCAATGTGAGGATGCAGAGAGGTAGTAGCCACGCAGAGAGGTAGTAGCCACGCAGCATCAATGTGAGGATGCAGAGAGGTAGTAGCCACGCATCAATGTGAGGAGGATGCAGAGAGGTAGTAGGCACGCAGGATCAATGTGAGGATGCAGACAGGTAGTAGGCACGCAGTATCAATGTGAGATGCTGACAGGTAGTAGGCACGCAGCATCAATGTGAGGATGCAGAGAGGTAGTAGCCATGCAGCATCAATGTGAGGATGCAGAGAGGTAGTAGCCACGCAGCATCAATGTGAGGATGTAGTAGGCACGCAGTATCAATGTGAGGATGCAGAGAGGTAGTAGCCACGCAGCATCAATGTGAGGATGCAGAGAGGTAGTAGCCACGCAGCATCAATGTGAGGAGGATGCAGAGAGGTAGTAGGCACGCAGCATCAATGTGAGGAGGATGCAGAGAGGTAGTAGGCACGCAGCATCAATGTGAGGATGCAGAGAGGTAGTAGGCACGCAGCATCAATGTGAGATGCCGAGAGGTAGTAGGCACGCAGTATCAATGTGAGGATGCAGAGAGGTAGTAGCCATGCAGCATCAATGTGAGAGGTAGTAGGCACGCAGTATCAATGTGAGGATGAAGAGAGGTAGTAGGCATGCAGTATTAATGTGAGGATGCAGAGAGGTAGTAGCCACGCAGCATCAATGTGAGGCTGCAGAGAGGTAGTAGGCACGCAGCATCAATGCGAGGATGCAGAGAGGTAGTAGGCACGCAGTATCAATGTGAGGATGCAGAGAGGTAGTAGGCACGCAGTATCAATGTGAGATGCCGAGAGGTAGTAGGCACGCAGTATCAATGTGAGGCTGCAGAGAGGTAGTAGCCATGCAGCATCAATGTGAGGATGCAGAGAGGTAGTAGGCACGCAGCATCAATGTGAGATGCCGAGAGGTAGTAGGCATGCAGTATCAATGTGAGGATGCAGAGAGGTAGTAGGCACGCAGCATCAATGTGAGGATGCAGAGAGGTAGTAGGCACGCAGTATTAATGTGAGGATGCAGAGAGGTAGTAGCCACTCAGCATCAATATGAGGCTGCAGAGAGGTAGTAGCCACGCAGCATCAATGTGAGGATGCAGACAGGTAGTAGCCACGCAGCATCAATGTGAGGATGCAGAGAGGTAGTAGGCACGCAGTATCAATGTGAGGATGCAGAGAGGTAGTAGGCACGCAGCATCAATGTGAGGATGCAGAGAGGTAGTAGCCACGCAGCATCAATGTGAGGAGGATGCAGAGAGGTAGTAGGCATGAGGATGCAGAGAGGTAGTAGCCATGCAGCATCAATGTGAGGATGCAGAGAGGTAGTAGCCATGCAGTATCAATGTGAGGATGCAGAGAGGTAGTAGGCACGCAGTATCAATGTGAGGTTGCAGAGAGGTATTAGCCACGCAGTATCAATGTGAGGATGCAGACAGGTAGTAGCCACGCAGCATCAATGTGAGGAGGATGCAGAGAGGTAGTAGGCACGCAGTATCAATGTGAGGATGCAGACAGGTAGTAGGCACGCAGTATCAATGTGAGGATGCAGAGAGGTAGTAGGCACGCAGTATCAATGTGAGAGGGAGTAGGCACGCAGTATCAATGTGAGGATGCAGAGAGGTAGTAGCCATGCAGTATCAATGTGAGGATGCAGAGAGGTAGTAGGCACGCAGTATCAATGGGAGGATGCAGAGAGGTAGTAGCCACGCAGTATCAATGTGAGAGGTATTAGCCACGCAGCATCAATGTGAGGATGCAGAGAGGTATTAGCCACGCAGCATCAATGTGAGGATGCAGAGAGGTAGTAGCCACGCAGCATCAATGTGAGGAGGATGCAGAGAGGTAGTAGGCACGCAGTATCAATGTGAGGATGCAGACAGGTAGTAGGCACGCAGTATCAATGTGAGGAGGATGCAGAGAGGTAGTAGGCACGCAGTATCAATGTGAGGATGCAGAGAGGTAGTAGGCACTCAGGATCAATGTGAGGAGGATGCAGACAGGTAGTAGGCACGCAGGATCAATGTGAGGATGCAGAGAGGTAGTAGGCACGCAGGATCAATGTGAGGAGGATGCAAACAGGTAGTAGGCACGCAGGGTCAATGTGAGGATGCAGGCAGGCGGCATGCAGTATCAATGCGAGGATGCAGACAGGTAGTAGGCACGCAGTATCAATGTGAGGAGGATGCAGAGAGGTAGTAGGCACGCAGTATCAATGTGAGGATGCAGACAGGTAGTAGCCACGCAGCAGCAATGTGAGGATGCAGACAGGTAGTAGGCACGCAGGATAAATGTGAGGATGCAGACAGGTAGTAGGCACGCAGTATCAATGTGAGGATGCATAGAGGTAGTAGGCACGCAGTATCAATGTGAGGATGCATAGAGGTAGTAGGCACGCAGCATCAATGTGAGGATGCAGACAGCATCAATGTGAGGATGCAGACAGCATCAATGTGAGGATGCAGACAGGTAGTAGGCATGCAGCATCAATGTGAGGATGCAGAGAGGTAGTAGGCATGGAGCATCAATGTGAGGATGCAGAGTGGTAGTAGCCACGCAGTATCAATGTGAGGTTGCAGACAGGTAGTAACCATGCAGCATCAATGTGAGGATGCAGACAGCATCAATTGTTATTGTTATTTTAATTTTATAAGGCGCACAGCTACCCTAAGGTTTCCCGGCGCCGCCTGAAAGGAGACAACGTAAACAGAGGGGTCTACAAGTTAAATAACCAAGTTTTTAAGCCCCTACGGAAGTTCTCGTACGAAGCTTCAGTTCGAAGATTGATCGGAAGGGAATTCCATAAGAAGGGTCCTAAGTGGGAGAAAGAGCGATCGCCCATGCGCCCTAGTCTCGTCCTAGGAACAATGAACTTGGCCTGGGTGGCTGAGCGCAGAGCACGAGATGGAACATAAGGATGAACAAGGGTCTTCAAGTAAGGAGGTGCCTTTCCAGATTTTATTTTAAACATAAGACTCAGTGCTTTAAACTTAATGCGGCTTTCAATCCTGAGCCAATGAAGATCCCGGATAGAGCTGGAAATGGGAGAAGTTTTAGGTATCCTACTAAGCAGCCTTGCAGCCGCATTCTGTGCTAGTTGTAACTTGCGTAACACCTCCTTGGCGGCACCCAAATACAAGATGTTGCAGTAGTCCAGTCTTGAGGTGATAAGGGCCTGGACCACCGTACGTTGTGTAGAGGAAGGCAACATCCATAAGATTTTTTTTAGCCATCCAAGGATTGTGAAGCAAGTCGAGGCAACTCTCACAGCTTGCTGCTTCATAGACAGTTGGTCATCAACTAAGACACCCAGGTTTTGAACTTGATGTTTAGACTGGGGCAAAGGACCCATTTCAGTGGGCCAGTGCTGGGAGCCCCATAGGTCTTTATTTCGGCCCACAATCAGCACTTCAGTTTTCTCACCGTTAAGTTTCAACATGTTGGTATGCATCCAACCTGCAATGTTCCTCAGACCGGCCTGAAGTAAGGAAGGGTTGCGAGCTCCATCAGCAGAGAGGGAGAACACAATCTGGGTGTCGTCAGCGTACGAAAAAAGAGACATAGGTCTGACATAGATGTTAAATAGTAAAGGGCTGAGGATAGAGCCCTGGGGAACCCCATAAGGGGAATTATGAACCTCGGAACATGCTATCGGCGAGAAGACCTGAAACGTTCGATTAGTCAAGAAATCAGCAATCCACTTGAGGGCTTTAGCAGTCACACCCAGTAATTGTAGTGCATGCAGTAGCACAGAATGTGATACAGTGTCAAATGCGGCACTTAGATCCAAAAGTATAAGTGCCACGGTACCACCTGCGTCAACCTGCTGGCGCACCAGATCTGTGACCCCAAGCAGAGCAGTTTCAGTAGAGAAACCCGCTCTAAAGCCTGATTGAGAGCCATGAAGGAAATTTTGAGAGGTCACAAAAGATGTCAATTGTGAGTTGACATGCTTTTCTAAAATTTTAGAAAATGCAGGAAGGAGGGAAATAGGCCTAAAGTTAGATAATTGCGCGGGGTCAGCCGTAGCCTTCTTCAACAACGGCAAAACCATTGCGTGTTTCCAAACAGCTGGAACAGTAGCCTCTGCTAAAGATGTATTAAGCAGCTCCATAATTAAAAACAAGGATGATGGTGCCAATTTCTGAAGCACAGTAATAGGGATAGGGTCTCTAGGGGAGCCAGATTTAAGGCTACCCAATATTCGCCTAAAGGAATCAGTGTCAAGGGGTGCCCAGCAAACAAGGTTATCAAAATGTTTATCAAGTGAGTCAGGTTGTGCAGGTTCCTCATTAGTCGGAAAAAGAGAATTTCCGGTAGGCTGTACGGCACTATTAGGCGTAGAATTTTGAAATGAGTCATAAATTAATTCCACTTTCCTCAAAAAGAAAGTAGCAAGCTCCTCACAGTGTGAAGCGCTCAAATCAGGCGAAACAGGCAGACAGTCAGCCCCAGACAGATTTTTTACAAGCTTACATAATTTCTTAGAATTATTATGTGCGCTGGAAATAGCTGAAGCCACATAATCAGAGCGTGCAGACTTGCAAAGTGTATGATAAGACCTTAGAGCCATTTTGTAAATTAATTTGGCCTCAGGAGTATATGACATTCTCCAAATTTTTACATTTGCTTTTTTCCGCTTTTAAGATCTCTGTAAACCAAGGAGCAGGCGGACGATGGTTATTTGCCTTAATAGCAGATAAAGGAAGGCAGGTCTCTACAGAATTAAGAAGCCAACTTTGGACAGCAGCCACATCGTTTGCAAATGTGAGGATGCAGAGTGGTAGTAGCCACGCAGTATCAATGTGAGGATGCAGAGAGGTAGTTGACTCTGTGTGGCTTCTCCTAAAGGAGCTTCCCGCACCAAACTGCTCATATATTTCAGTTGTTCAGATTCACCTCTTCAATGGGACGCCTAGAAACAGAAGGCAAGAAAAGTACTGCGATACTGCACCCACTGCGTGGTCTCCAGCTGTTTTTCACATCTGCCCGACTCAAAGGATCTTTGAAATGCAACGCTAGAATTTATAGGTAGAGTTTAGACTCCTTATCTCTGGGGGGGGGAGGGGTGGAAGACTGTTCCGGGCGCCCATCACTCTTCCTTGTACAAACATACTTCCTTCCGTTTTCTGAGATTCTGGCCCCTTTTAATATCACATTATGGCACTATGGCCAGTGTCTCTTGGACTTCTGTTTCTCTGGAGCAAACACTTCCAAAGAATATAAAACGAAGGGTATTTAGTGTGTCTACCTAAACCCCTACCTTCCACTGCAAACGTTTGCAAGTCTCTGTCCCTCATCATAGGGGATGACCTCATTTCAAAAACCAGGACAGTTCCCAAACATAGAAAGACTACGATTGTATTTCAACCGAGGAGCACAGAACGACTTACAGGACATCGCTTATCAACATAGAAACAAAATGAAAGAGGCACTAAGGGAATGAAATACATGCACCTTTTTCACCCTGTATCATGAGAGTTCAACTGCTTTCTGTTTAGAGCTGCTAACTAATCTTGCCTTTGAACACATAAAAACTTTACGATTTACAGTCAACCCTCTCTGAAGGCTGGGACATGTGCTACATTTACTAAAGTCTGCCGAGCTGGTGAAACAGAGACTGTCCCGGCACGCCTGGCCACCCTACCATCATAGGCTGCATGGTGTAGGCCAGCCACCATTCTCCTGGGGGTTGTTCTTTCTCCTGTAGCTGCCAAAGACGTCAGCAAGGCACACACCACACTTCCGAGGCGTCAGAGGCGGACCCTGCACCAGCAACGTGCAGAACGGGACTGCGCAAGATGGAGTCTGGCAGTCTCAAGGGACAGCTCCTTGGCGACAGGAGATCGCTAAAGCCGGATCGAAAGAGTACTAGTAATGACAAACTATGACCCAGAAGCACTGTGTCTGTCCTTCTAACTGGAAGGACTGCGCCAGCTCAGTGTGGACTCACGCGGTGGCTCTTGGTGGGGGGCACGAGCATTATTTGTAAGGAGGTCAGCTGTAAGTGGGGAGGTGCCCTGACCTGCATACCATGGCTTCAGCTGAAGCAGTCCTTGGGGGCGGGGAGGTGGGGGTCTGCAGGTCAAACCTTTAGGTACAGCAGCATGCACTGGAGAGTACTGTACAACAACCCATCTTAGCTCAGCGTTGCTTGAAGTGGCTGGATCGAAGAGCGGCTCTACAACACTAATAAAAGCCTTACACTGACTCTACCGAAAGAGGACACTGCGGACCCATGGTCGCCGGCAGCAGGGTACTGCAGCACTCCCAAAATAACCATGCTGGAGTTCAGGTGAATGAGTAGTTAGGATGCCTTTCATTTTTGTTTTCATCTTAGAATATCTGCTGAGCGTTCAAAGACAGAAGTCATAAGTCAGACTGTCTTCTGTCAAATGAATGCTTTTTTTCCAACTGTAAACCTGCATGTTTGTGTAAATGTAGAGGCCATTTGGAAACTGTGCTGCTTGTAAAGGAGTGTGCGGTACCACATCCTGTGTTAGTAATATATGTAGGACAGTGTGCTACAAAGTGCGGCTACATGCCACACCCTTACCACTCTTCTGGTGAGTGGGCGTGGCTCACCTGCTACCCTTGTTCTGACATTGATGCTTGAATTTTTCAGAATCCCTAGAACTTCAGTCACATTGATGGCAGCACCCCCACTGTGAAAATTGTTCCAGCACCACAGACGACAGACATAAAAACATGTTTCAAAATATGACCATAAAGCCGGGGAGAGTCTAATTTGGATTGGTTGTGGCGCCGCTCAGTCTTAGGCGCACACTGCTGGTTGGTGAGTAATCCCTCTACCACAAGGAGGCAGCTCGGATGATAAACCGTACAAACTGTGCTCTGCAGCCCTGGAGCTGGTTCAGCCATTGCAAGCTCAAAACCTTCTAGGCAGCCAACTACAAAGCATCAGTATGTTAAAAGCAAAACGACAATCGTGAACATTACCTGCGCCATCTTGTCTGGTGGAATTCTATGTGCACATAAGTTGCAGTCATTTTAATCTATCACAGCCATTTTGTACTCTGTTGGTCACCTTTGTTTCACCCTGCCCTTACTAGCATCCCTCTGACCCTCTGACCGACCTGGTACGTGTGCTGGGGGCTATAAACTCTATTTGCCGCAACAAACCTCAGCGCCACTTGCTGCCACAAACTCGTTTTTCCTCTCATCTCTGTTTTCAGGTAAACCTTTGGACACTCTACCCCTCACTGCACCTAGTTACACAAACAGGTTCCAAACACCAAAAAGACTCTTGCAACATGATTTATTGCACTGCAAACAGCAAGACTTGTTATTACCAACAATGGGACCTGTTTTTATCAACAGAACGGACTCTTAGATCTGGCCGGTCTCACATGTTTTAGACCCTGAAGCAAGGTCCAGCTGCAAGATAAGATTGTCTGTTTGACCTGGGTGGGAAGAGAATTACTGTTGGGCTTGTGTGACAACCTGCCCGGGGCGGGGACCCCAAGCTTGTGTAACCATGTTGATGAAACCAATGCATTGTGTCAAACCTGTATAAAAGGAAGAGCCAAAGGAGTTATC
Organism: Calotriton arnoldi; assembly: GCA_963921515.1. Lineage (NCBI taxonomy): Eukaryota > Metazoa > Chordata > Amphibia > Caudata > Salamandridae > Calotriton > Calotriton arnoldi. The sequence goes on along the minus strand of CAWUFW010003803.1, from coordinate 1,056,441 downwards.
AGCAGAACACCTCCCTCAGACATCCCGGTGTCTGCAGTTGACGTGATCTCCTCATGAGAAATAAACCTTTTTCTTGTCTTCCAGTTTCCAGCGCTTGCCTCATTATTTTGATAGCGAACCCAAAGTGAATTAGAGGTGGAACCCTGCACCGGGCAGCATTGAGGTTCTTAGAAGACTCGCTGCCTTTCACAAATTGGCGCCCAAACGTGGGGGCCCATCAGCGACGCGTGGGTCCGGTAGAGAGGTCCTAACGACGGAGTGAACGACTAAACGATTGGGGTATACCTGCCTGAGAAGACCCTTGTCTGGCTGCCGATCGACTGAACTTCACCGGTTCCGAACGGACCTCTCTCGAGTGACCTGCGGTCCTGACTGGGACCTTAGAGGAACGCCGCATTGATTGTTGGAGTGAGAGGACAACCAGGCGCTGGAAGGGGAAGACGAAGAACCGTCCATACGGTCCGGGTAAGGTCGTGAAAAAACGACTTAAATTGATTGATTGAATAGTTTGATTGAAATACTAGTATTCCTTTTTTGATATTGAGTTATTTGCGACATTTCCCTGCTTGCAAACAACAAAGAATAGGAATATTCTCTCTTTGCAGGCAGCGAAGGACAGGTAGTGCAGACTTTTTGTCTAAATTGATTGAGATATTCATTTTTGACCGATAAATACGTCATGCCTGTTTTCTCTAGATTGTTTGATTGTAATTGTTTTGGACCAGACCGTTCGTTAGAGGTCAGTCAGCCGGCACCGCCGGAAGGCACCCCTAACAAGGACATGTACGTAAAGTATGGATTAGCCACCGTAGCTTATAGCAAACTATGGCATAAATACACTAGAAAGGACCGGGTAAATCAGTGGCCACTGACGGGATCTTTCGATCCCGCTAAAATAGAAACGTTAGAATTAGCTCTCCACAAAAAGAAAACTAGACCAGCCATGTTTGACAGTTTTGGTTTATGGCGAAAAGAGGCAGCTCAAAGAAAGAAAAGGGACGAAGCTAGACAAGATAAAGAAACGCGAAAATCAGCTTACCAAGCCTGTAAAAGATTAGAAGAAAAACTAAAAGAAAAGGAAATCGATAAAAAGGAACAGGAATCAAAAATATCAGGTCAATGCCCTGTTAGAACGCCCTCGACTCTTTACCCCAAGTTACCAGCAAAACAAAGGGTAGATGATGATTTATTGTTAGGTCCCCCAATCATATACATGCCACCCCCTTACGCCCCTACTCATCCCGTAGTACAACGACAGGACCACCAAAGTATAGCCGGAGATGGCACAATCGCCTCAGTCTCCACCGCCTCTGCTCCCACCGAGTCACCCACACCAAATGCCTCATCAAAGGATACAGTAGTAGAGGTAGGATCAAAAGAAAAAGGAGCACCCAGGGTCCCGCGATTAAGTAAAAATGAGCGAGCAGGCATTGATAAAATAGTTAAATCCCTCATAGATAGGAAGGAGACAGACGAGTATGTAACTGACATATGCAACTCCTATGTTGAAAACCGCAAACGATACTTTATTGTACGTCTCTGTTACCACACTCTTACTGCATATCAAGAGAAGTACCAAGATGTAGGGCCCGAGCGGCTAGTGGCTCTCTATAGGAAGGTAGACACCGGAGATGAAGGCGACAACGATGTTACAGAACTCTTTTCATCCACACTGGAGGTATTCCGTCACCTCGTGGAACAAGGACGGATAGATAAGGACAGGACATCTAAGATAGCAGGTCCCCCGGTGGAAAAACCAGATAGCATGATGCCGATAAAAGAAGCTGCCCCTTATTGGGTACCTCCTAGAGGACAAGGGACTCATGACGATATGAACCATCAAGACGCTAGAGGAAGGGTGGTCTACAATTGGGTGTATCAACCATGGGACAGACAGGACATTTTGACGTTCCGTAAATCTTTACCGGATTTACGAAAGAACCCCACCGCCTTTTACACCGAGCTAGGTACCGCTCTGGGATCAACAATAATGACACTTGCCGACATAGACTTGTTCTTCGGGTTATGTTTGCCAGCAGATGTGTGGAAACAGATTAGGAAAATAGACCATACCGAACTGCTTTGTCATACCTGGGAACAACTCAACACACTAGATAAACAGCGGAACCCTGGTCAAAAACCGGTTAAAGCAATATTGGACCTCCCTGACAAAATAGTGCAGAAAATGAAAACGCTGATCCCAGAGAAAAAGATAGACTGGTCCATAGTAACCACGTGCCGCCAGAAACCACAAGAGGATGTCTCAGAGTATTTCTCCAGATTTGAAACAGTGTTCTCCGATTACAGTGGACAAGACATGTCCACCGCAAACGGACACCACTTATTTGTGCAGAACTATGTCAAAGGACTACTGCCAGATGTATCCCAGAAATTACAAGCCAGCGAAAGTAGTTGGGCAGCATCTAAACCGGCGGCCATTCTCCAAATGGCCCAGTACTATGAGCATCAGAGAAACGAAAATGACAGGGCTACAGAAAGGAAAAAGAAGGACTTGAAGGAAAGGGTAATGGTAGCACAACTCCAGGGGGCGAATACAGGAAGGGAGCAATATAGGGGAGGATACCAGCAGAATACCCCTAGAGTACAGCCACCTAGAAACAATTCATCGACATCATATGTAGGACGCCAAGACCTAGGACAGGATTAATGTGCATTTTGCAAAGAATATGGACACTGGAAAACCCAATGCCCGGCTTTGTTAGGAGCTGGTAGGGGTAGAGGGGCGAGGGAAATAGCAAGTGGACAGAGAGGAAGAGGACGTGGGAGAGGGTATGCGAGTGAAGCAAGCGAGGAAAGGCCAGGAAGAGTGAACACATTTGACCATCCCAAACAGAATCAGTACCAACAGACAGATTATGACAATACGTACGACTTTGCATAGGACAGCCAGGGGCAAGGGAGGGATCCAGTCGAGCTCTATGTTGATCAGCAAGGCCCTTATGTTACCGCTGAGGTCCTGGGCACAAAGTCGCCATTTCTGGTAGACACGGGAGCAACACGTAGTGCACTATCCAAACGACTGATTTCAAGGGCACCCTTGTCAGGCTCACATGTGACCTCAATAGGATTTGACGGTACGCCCTACACCAAGCCTTTGTCCCGACCGATCCCTTTTAACCTTGACAACAATAGCGTCGAAACGACATTCCTCCTCTCTTCCAACACCCCAGACGCCATTATGGGTCTCGACCTTTTGAAACACTTCCATGAGACTATCAGATGCTCACCAGACGGAGTGCGTGTCGTCCTGTATGACAACCCCCAGCGGCATAGAGAGAACCCTTCTCAGCACATGTTTCACATCTCCGAGACTGACGCATCCCTACTGGACACTTTGCCATCACACTTATGGGCTAGGGCTGATTCAGACGTAGGACGAATAATGATTGACCCAGTACACGTAACAATACGACAGGACGCAACCCTACCGAAAGTACCGCAGTACAAAATATCGCCAGAGGGTGAGAAGGCACTGACAGAGATCATACACTCTTTGGTAGAGGCAGGGGTGGTAGAGGAAGTAGTGAGCAACGTTTGTAACAGTCCCATACTACCGATTGTAAAGGGAGAGGGAGACGGAAAAGCCTACCGCTTCATCATTGACCTGCGGGAGATAAACAAAATCGTAGTGCCACAATACCCAGTAGTTTCCGACATCATGACAATTTTGACTTTAATCCCCTCCACTGCCACCACCTTCACTGTAATGGACCTCAAAAACGCATTCTTTTCCATACCTATACACAAGGACAGCCACTATCTATTTGGATTCACCCTAAACTCCCGTTCGTACAGATTTTGCAGAGCACCTCAGGGGTACACTGAGAGCCCAAGCATCTATAGCCAGGCGCTTAAAAGACAGTTGGACGCCATACAATTGCCAGATGGAGTGGCACTAATACAATATGTAGACGACATCCTTCTAGCAGCGGACACCATACCAATAGCCGTCACAGCCACCATCAAACTACTCCATTTTCTTGCTGAGAATGGTCACAAGGTCTCCCGAAAGAAATTGCAGTTCTGTAAATCACAAGTGACCTATTTGGGTCACCTTTTATCCAAAGAAGGGAGGAAACTCACCCCTGACAGGATCCAGACAATTCTAGACACCCCTGTCCCCAAAGATCAGAAACAAGTCCGCTCTTTGATAGGTCTCACTTCATTTTGACGACAGTGGTTACCGAACTTTAGCCTCATTGTCAAACCCCTTCTACATCCCCTCACCTCTCCCCTGGACCCCCGAATGCCAGTCAGCCTTTAAAGAACTACGCAATGCCCTTTGTTCAGCGCCTGTCCTAGGAACCCCGGATTACTCCAAACCATTCTTCCTCTACACGCACGAGAGGGAAGGATGTGCATTGTCTGTCCTAACACAATCAATTGGTCACAAACAACGCCCTTGTGCATATTTCTCTGCCACCCTCGATCCAGTAGCCAGAGCGCTGCCAGCGTGCCTGGGCGCTGTGGCAGCTGCAGCAGTATCGATACGCCAGAGCGAAGGAATAGTACTCTCCAATCCAGTCACTGTTTTAGTACCCCATGCAGTCGACACACTACTAAACCAGACCAAAACCCAACACTTGACTAGCGCCCGACTGACAGGATGTGAGTTGACCCTGGTAGCACCGCACATTACCCTAAAGCGATGCACCACCCTCAATCCAGCCACACTGTTACCCCTACCCGAAAATGATCCTAGCGTGACTCCACTACACGACTGTGTGACACTAACCGATGAACAAACAAAGAGTAGAATAGATCTCAGAGACACCGCCTTTCTAGAACCAGATGGAGAACTATGGGTGGATGGTTCGTGCATCAAACTCCCCGACGGCACCACCTCAGCTGCATACGCTGTCACCACAGCCCGAACCATTCTGGAAACGGTCCGTATTCCCCAACGTTCAGCCCAGGCTGCAGAACTCATTGCCCTCACACGAGCATGTATCTTAGCGACTGACCCGACAGTTAACATATACACCGACAGCCAATATGCCTTCGAGGTGGTTCACCATTTTGGGATCTTATGGAAAATAGTTGCCACGACCGGGTTGAAATGGCCCGACGCCCTCCCATTGGCATGGTTATCGATGCACTCCACCCCAACCAAACACCGACTGACCCCGTATGAGGTGGTCTTCGGCAGGCCTATGAGCATTTGGGCAGCACCAAGACCCACCTCCATTAACGATGTCCCGAACATATTAATGTCGGATTACTTGCATAAATTGACAAACGAGCTAACAATTATCCACCAACAGGTGCAGCAAGCCTTGCCTGACGTATCCGGGGGCCCGGGACATGAAATAAAGCCAGGCGACCATGTATTGATTCGCAACTTCCAAAGAACGAAGAATCTGGAGCCTAGGTGGACGGGCCCCTGGCAAGTCCTGATCACCACCCGAACTGCCCTCCGAGTGGAAGGAAAACGAACTGGCTGCACGCTCATCATTGCAAACGAGTCCCTCCAACCCTGGCAACCTGTGAAGGGGTGAAGGTGCAAGAGGAAGTACTCGCGAGAGACCGACCAGCTCAGAGTTGCTACCCACAAGAAGACACCCTCGAACTATCAGAATTTCCCGACCCCACGGTGCCATCCAGGAAAGGGTACAACCTAAGATCGATGAAAGGAGGGAGCTCCAACGACCAGGCCACTAACTAAGTCAAGGTCTCAGATCAGTAGCACAGTCAAACAACGCTACCAGGAAAGCGCCAGACAAAAGTCTGTGGTCCTAACAGTTGTTGAGCTCCTCGAAGATGGAAGAAACTGAACACCTGCAAAACCACCGCAAAGGACACCAAGACTGCTAACCTGCACAGCACAAAGACAATTGCACTTGTAGCCGCATTTCTCACCTGTCTCCTGCTAATGGTCGCACTCTGGATCATTGAAGAGAATGCACCTGCATACAGAACATTGTCACCCACCATGCAACCAACCACCAAGAAAGAACACTACCTGGTATCACTACCGCCACATCTCCGAGAACGACGCAAAGAATTCTGGAATAATTCTTTCGTGCAGATGTTGCACCAGCACAATCTTGCCACCAATGCTACCAACTGTTGGGTCTGTGGGCTGTTACCACATGCCACTGAACATTCCATCCCTTTCATCCCTTCGCCCTTTTCTATTCACGGATCTTGCCTTGCCTGGATGATGCTCCTACAAGAAAGTTACAAAGACAATGCCACTTCCGACGGAACAATCGCCCAGTTCTACAACGAGTTCTGGCGAAACAAAACAGGAAGGACAGCCGCCCCCTTCTGCCCTCACACCTTCAATGCGACATTCCAGATTAATGTCCCCTCCAAAGAACGAGTGGAAATGCAAGTGTTCAATAATCCTAACAGAGCCACATTTTCCTACCTGAAGAAAAGAACTGCTGCAACACTGACTGTGGCCCTATCTGTGGTGAACGTCTCTGGCCTTGTATACATTGAAGGCCGTGGGAGTAAGAATGTGGGTCACAGCACCTGTAGCATTGTAAGGACTTTGAACACTGCCAACCCCCAGCGCTTGTTGCATCACCCAATATGTACTTTGTTTGTGGAACCAAAGCCTACACCTGGCTCCCAAGAAACTGGGGGGCACGTGCTACATCGCCTTTGTTTTGCCACCAACCTACACAGCCCCTGCAGAGCATCATCGAGAAAAGCGTTCTAAAGACATTGATCAAGCAGACTCTGCCTCACCACAGTTACTCGACGCAGCAAAAGGGCTCGTCCCGCTATGGGGTCCGATGGCAAACAGCCGAGCCATCAGACATCTGTCCCAAGCGGTAGAGACCGCCCTGAACGTCACTGCTGGCATCCTCACCAACAACACTGCTGAGCTCCAAGCGATCCGTCTGGTTACCCTGCAAAATCGCATGGTCCTGGACGTGGTACTAGCGGACCGTGGAGGAGCATGCCGCATCATCGGTGCCAGCTGCTGTGTATACATTCCTGATAATTCACCTTCTGTCTATGAAGCAATCGAACATCTCCATAGACTATCTTCAGAAATTCATCAAGGATCAGAGACTTGGACAATTGGAAGTTGGCTTTGGGGCATCTTGAAGGAGTGGGGTTGGAAAATATCAATGATTCTCTTGGTCCCAGTATTGACAATATGTGGTTGTTGTTTGGGTATACACTGTATACCACCTTTGTGTTCTCTTTGCATAACTACCTTGCACCCTAAGACTATGGACACTCAGCTAACAAAAATGAGAGTAATGTATGATCAAGAGATACAGGACATTATGGAGATCGAAATAGACTGACAAGCTGGAAAGTTATGTTCAAAGGGGCCACTGTTAAAAGCAAAACGACAATCGTGAACATTACCTGCGCCATCTTGTCTGGTGGAATTCTATGTGCACATAAGTTGCAGTCATTTTAATCTATCACAGCCATTTTGTACTCTGTTGGTCACCTTTGTTTCACCCTGCCCTTACTAGCATCCCTCTGACCCTCTGACCGACCTGGTACGTGTGCTGGGGGCTATAAACTCTATTTGCCGCAACAAACCTCAGCGCCACTTGCTGCCACAAACTCGTTTTTCCTCTCATCTCTGTTTTCAGGTAAACCTTTGGACACTCTACCCCTCACTGCACCTAGTTACACAAACAGGTTCCAAACACCAAAAAGACTCTTGCAACATGATTTATTGCACTGCAAACAGCAAGACTTGTTGTTACCAACAATGGGACCTGTTTTTATCAACAGAACAGACTCTTAGATCTGGCCGGTCTCACATGTTTTAGACCCTGAAGCAAGGTCCAGCTGCAAGATAAGATTGTCTGTTTGACCTGGGTGGGAAGAGAATTACTGTTGGGCTTGTGTGACAACCTGCCCGGGGCGGGGACCCCAAGCTTGTGTAACCATGTTGATGAAACCAATGCATTGTGTCAAACCTGTATAAAAGGAAGAGCCAAAGGAGTTATCAGCAGAACACCTCCCTCAGACATCCCGGTGTCTGCAGTTGACGTGATCTCCTCATGAGAAATAAACCTTTTTCTTGTCTTCCAGTTTCCAGCGCTTGCCTCATTATTTTGATAGCGAACCCAAAGTGAATTAGAGGTGGAACCCTGCACCGGGCAGCATTGAGGGTCTTAGAAGACTCGCTGCCTTTCACAAGTAGAGGGGACCCAGATAGCCACACAAGTCGCCTTCGTTCTAGGGCAGAATACCACAGAATACCACAATTTGCTGTTCTGCCGACTGCTGTAAACATCCTTTCATGGTTTCTGCTGATACTCCTGGATGCTGTGGATCTTCACCCTGGCAGCCATGTCACAAGCCGTCAGCTGCACTTTTATCTAGCTCGGACTCTTGGGCTAACAACACTTTGCATGTTGGGTCTTACTAGACGGTAAGAAGGATAGAAAGTACCAGTATGCCAAGTGATGTGAGCAAAAAAAAAAAAAGACCAGGACTTGATAATTGTGCTAGTGTGGCAAGGGGGCCAGTTGGAAAGTCTGAGTCTAACCAGATCACAGATAGCACAGCCTACCCTGACCTTGAAGACGTCAGGAGGATCGTATGTGTGAGCTTGGAGGTGGTTGGCAGAAAGAAGCACAAGACAATGTCAAAATTACTGTTGCTTGACATGAGATTGAGCAGAGTGCTGAGATACCTTGACTGTAGCTCAGAGATTCACCTACAGGACTGGGAAGATATGCCCAATATAATGGGGGACCTCCAAGAGAACAGAAGATACAGAAGGAATAAGGAAGAACGTTCCGTGTGCCAAGATGCCACGCTGTATTTAGGAAGCCACTGTTCTGTGACAGAAGCATCCCCCTCTGAAGTAAATTGATGGAGCACCCACAAATCAAGAATAGATTAATGAGGGCTTTGTCCAGGACTGGAGCTGTGTCTATAGAAGCTGCAAAGTGATGGCTTTAGGGCATTGGTGCTACATCTTGATGCCAGTTATTACGCTCTGACACCATGCCTAATTTGAAGCAATCACTCTGCCTCACCTCACTTCTCACCCTCTCCTTTAGAATTTTTACAAACGTTTGGCGGTCTTAGGATGAGAGGTTTCCCTGAAAAGTTTACTGCAAATATGGACGCCCTGCCAACTGCAAGAACCCATTTCACCATGGTGGGCAGCATGTTTGCATTCCACCATGCTTCTCTCACAAGTAGACGTTTGTGATGTATGTGGAGTATGTGGGACACTGAAAAGCACACACGTTCTACCACCTACTTTTAGGTTTACACATAAAATATACGAAGTGGGAATGAGGTTGAGATTCCCTTTACATAAACATGATGAAAAACCACCACCAACACAGATTTTTCTTTTTGTATTTATTGGAACATGGAACTGAAACCACAGCTGGCTGGAAATTCTTCTGACATTTGGCGGGTGCGATCTCCTGAGCACGCTTGGTCATCTAAGCCGTCAAACACTTCTAACAGTTTCAGCACAAAGACACAGGCCATCTTGGCTCCCGAAAGGTTGTGCTTGAGAGGCCTGCAACACCGGTATGGTATACTATTGACCTACAGTGGACCAGGGATCATGGCCTCACTGGACAAACACCAAAAACACTTCTAACAATTAACAAAGTTGGTGCCATCTCCCTCCACGCCCCCCTAAAAAAAATATATATATATTATTTTGCAGACACTGAAAATTAGCATTGTCAAAGCTAATATCTATGCCTTTGACGACAGACATTAAGTTGCCCCATATCATGTGGGACCCTTTGAGCCATTCCTGGGTTTTAGCTACTGTACTTTACTTGGCGAGATTTGCAAGCCCATACTTACAATGATAAAACTAAAGTCTCAGAAATCAACAGTCCACTGGCTAAACTGCAAGGACAAGAAGTGACTTAGCAGCCCAGTGTAAACACTGCACTATTTCCACCATGATCTCAGAATAGACAGACGCAGGATGTTAGGAAACTGCAACTCTTGTTATATGAAATGTTGCTTTTTTGACTTTTTATCATTAGACCTAGAACATTTTCTAGGATAACCGTTCCTATTACCATACCACTGAACTGTCTTAGAAGGGCACATTCTCTTAGACACACCTAAAAAATAGATAAAACACACCATAAAAATAATAACACAAAAGATTAAAAGATTAGGCATATGCTACATTTACGAGAACGCATTGGAAATTGGCAAGGATTTGCATTCAGGCAGGAGATTCTGTCCTACCTGTGTTTGCCAGGACATTATTTATCAGCCAATGAAGGTGCAGTCTGAAGCTGGGCGCCACCCACTGCCACACCTGCCCTCCACCGCTCGCGAGTGGGGTTGTATGTGCGCATAAACAGTGGTGCCTCTGAGAATTCTTTAATTGCGATGAAGCAGAAAGCAGGTGGCCTGGCTATCAATTAAAACAACCTGCTAAGTAATAATGTATTTTCTGCTGATTTGTTTATCGGACAAAGAACACCCGCAAGCCTGGCTTTATTCCAGGGAAGCAATAAAAAATAAATTCATGCTGTGTGGGGTTCCATGCTGCCACGCCCTATTGGATACATCAAATCAGAAGACAAGCGCGCACAATAGATAAACACAAAAGACTCCATACTGCAGAAAAGGTCTACAAAGGCACAATTCAGAAGTGAGGAGAGAGTAGAGAATCTAGTGATTGGTAATAATTTTTAATAGAAAAAAAACACATCTCCTTGATTTGGCAATGCAGTTAATTCAGAGCCTTTGCACATGTTCTACCATGCAACAGAAACCAGCCATTTGTTCGTCCTAGAATTATGGAGGAAGCTACAGGTGTGTGGGCGTACACGTTTTCACAGAGAAATCCTATGAGCTATGTGTCTGGAATTGACCTACTGTGGCATGCCCTCACGTGGCCCTAAAAGTATCCAAGCGCCTTTCTGGGCTGTGAATTGAAGTGCAGTCTAGTGCATTCATGGTCAGCACTGAGGTGCTGTTAAAAGCACTTATGAAGCGGGCAGGCCGGGTTGGACTAGGATGCCACTGAGTGTGTGTGCAATTACTTGCACCCTGTGATTCATTCTCCTGTCTGCAATAAGGGTTTCCTGTTAGTCCGTTTCGTCAACCCTCGAAAATTGACTTAAAGAAAGTATGCCTGACCAGAAGTTGGACCTGTGGGGCGAAAGAAGGTCTTTCTCCCTCTAGTGCACAATGGTTACTCCCAGGTGAATGTTACAACCATCTTGGGAGAAAAAAGTGGCTTTTAAGGGAAAAGGTGGAGAACAGCAGTACCACAAGAAGAGTGGGATCATTTGCAAAAAAAATAAAAAAAAAATACAGTTAACCACTCCCTCCTGTCAAACAGACATAGTTCTTTGGTGCCTCCGGAACAACAGGTGAAAACAGCGCTACAGCAAAAGATAAAGAGTTGACCAACAGCAAGCAAAGAGGGAGCGGATCGCCTAACGGCATCTTTATATAAAATGAGAAATAATTATTTTAATGCAGACGTAAGTTGGCTAGACTATAAATAGTTGACAAGGATATGAACAGAAATAAAATCCGTACTGTTGGACGAGTATACAAAATTGGGTTCATATATAACTGATTTATCACAAACGAAATAACTCATTTACGTGTATCATACCTCCAACCTATTTTCAATTTTTGAGAACCGGCATGGCCACAGTTTCAAAGTGTTTGTGCTAGAGCAGTCGTAAAGAATTTGAAGCATGCTCCCCAGAAAGGGAGCACTACACGTATGCTGGGACTGGTGGAGGGCCACTGTACTGCCTTGGGGTATCGGCTACAGGCCAGAGGTACGGGTCTGTACTACGAGCAAGAACTACTTGTAGGATATGTATGCGGGCTGGACGCCACCTGGTGATTGACAATGGATGGGTGCTACAACAGAGGTTTAACGCCATACACCAAGAGCCATCCTTGCGCTTTGCCATTAACAACCGGCCCACAGATTTCCGTGGAACCTGGGTGACGCTTCACGGCAAGTTTTTATATATATATATATATATGAGGAAAGTTGCAAAAATTTTGAATTCTGACACATTTTCCATGCTTTAAACAAATCCTAATATAAAAAAAATAGAGAAGGTATGGCAATTTTTTCGCATTGTATTATTGATTAACGTTTGTGCAAAATGTTGCAAAAGACTAAGAATAGTTATAACTATTTTTACTATGATTTTATTGTGAAGAAATTACAATTCCCTTTTGTAGTTTGCAACAATGCATTGCATTTTTCTGTGTGGCATAAAATCTGGATGTAAATCAGAAATTGTACATTGTGTGGAGGGGGTGGAGGAGATATATTTGTAATATCTCTTGTTCTGAGGAACACAGGAAACACTTTTCTGCAGTGGTTAGGACTCAGTGGTGGGGGACGTCAACTCTGTGGTGCAAGGCGTAGAGCTACCTAGTTATTCCATTTCTCTATCCTGATCCTTTTTACAGACACCAGTAACATGTCGCTTATATCAACCACCAATAATTAAATCTGAATGGCTGAGACTTACTACCTAACCCTTTGCGGACAGTCAGGTGAGACTGCATGTCGTATTCTTGAACCCTTTCTACCTCAGTGGAACAGTGCTTTCAGTGCAGGAAATGATGAAGGCGCCAACATAAGCTCTTCATTAGATTTTTAAGGACTTACTCAGTAAGGGAGTACATGGTCAGGAGAGGTCCACACAAACTTCAGTTTACTCTACGCCTCCCAGCACACTGCAGCTTAAAATTCAAGTTTCCATTTAAGTACATTCTTTCTGACCTATCAGCACGCTAGTTCGGTGAAACGAGAAAGTGTGTTGACATGATTCCACTGCACTATACAAGAGATTTCACTCATTTACGGTACAACGTTGGAAGACATTCTGGGTGAGTGTATGCTGCCACCACAAAGAACTTGCCTTCAAGCTACCACAGTAGCCATAGTCCCAAGTAAAAGAATGTCCCTGTTAAGAAAAGGCTGCATCCATAGCCATGTTCTGTCTGACTAAATAACAGATGATCAATATTCCAGATCACTCAAGTTCTAGCAAAAAATTAACTTCTGCTACCAACCCAAAAATACTGCTCGATGACCTGACTTACGGATCAAAATTGAATTTTCTATTTGTTACATTTCAGAACTTGTTGGTATGAGGCAGCGTTGTCTGAGGGCACGACATAAAGCGGTTGTTAATGACTAGCTCGTTAGCACTTTGTGAAAAACGAACTCTAGAAAAGTGCTATTGCACCATCCATGATTCTGTGCAACAATGCTAGAGCCCCAGAACTAGTCATACCAGTGTTGCGTCTCCAATAACAGAATCCGGAAGCCACTAGTTCTCTCGAGCAGTACCTTCACCAGACTCCATGGCATGTGCAGAAAATGGTTCACTTATAAGCAGAGCAATTATTAAAAGAGACGTAGACAGCCTCAAGGCCATCTCAGCTTGGATATTTGTATGAAACCTATAGATGGGACATATTAATGTCCAAGACGAAATGAGGCCATCTTAAGAGCAGTTTTCATCTCACCTGCCATTCGTCGCGAACGGATTATGTAGCTTTATAAATTATTCATCTTTTGATTATACCCACCGACTTTGGAACTTGAGATTAAACGTCAACGCAGCTGCAAACAGAAAAACAAGTATTTTCTTCCCCAGTTCATTTCCTGGTTGATGCAATGGTCAAAACATCTGGGACTTTTAAAAGGAACCATCTGTTTTATAGCCGACAGATAGAGCCATGTACGCGATTCGTATTTCCTTAGTACTACAGTGTTCTGTAAATATACACATCTAGAATAAAAAGGTTTCTATAGAAACAAATTTGCAACTTTCTTGTGACCAATTGCAAATTACAGGAATGCTAAGAGATCTTTTGTGGGAATTGTGAAATGAAAGCTTAGAGCAGAGAAGTTCGGATAAAGATGAGCCCCTGCGAGCCAAAAGGTAGAAAGCAAGGATAATTCTGATGATTTTGAAGAAAACTTATAACATGGGATCTGTGCCTTGGATCACTTCGGTGTAAATTATATCTAACTATGTAGGTTTATTTCAGGCTGAATCAACAGCCCGGGTAACTCGAGATGGGCAGCCACCACCCTGACTGGGCAGTGTTTTGGTGGAGGAAATAAATCCGTTTGTGGATGAAAAGAAAGAAGCGGGGATAAGCTGGCTGCCAGTGCTTGTCACGGACAGCAGGTGATCCCTACTCAAACAATAAAAATAAAAAAAACACTGCTACCACACACCAATTAGCTAGGAATTTTTCCATTGTATTTGGCTTACTGTTATGCTTTGCTGCTTTTTAAAATCATAAAATCTACTCAGAAATGAAGGTCACGCATTCACTCCTCCAAACATATGCCACCCAGGGCATACGTTTTCTTGTTCAAATTCTTGGTCTCACTTTACTACTACTGATCTGCAAGAAGTTGGCGCCATGCTAAGTGTAATTAAATTGGGTTTCCCTGATGCCATTTGCGTGTTATCCCTCCTCCACTCTTCCTCTCAAGGCGCGGACCACCATTGAGACACATCAATCTGATCCCGCCCTCTTTCAAAGTTCCCCCTGACTGGAAGGCAGGAGTAGTAACTCCCTGCCTTAAAAAAACAGAACCTGGATGGAGCCCTTCGTCTTGCTCTACTAAGGCTGACAGAGTGCATTGTAGTCAAGCAATTTACTACCTGTAAGAAACCAACTGTCTCGGGCCCTAGCAGCGTGGATCCTGCCCCGGACGGGGTACTGAAACATTGCCCTTCAGGACAGTCTGAGCTTGCTCCATCTCTGGGTTCCACCCACTCCTCACATGGTGATTTTGTTTTTTTTAAAGTTGGCACATCAAGCCATAGTACATTTCTTTCCTATTCTACATCTTCGCTTCCCCTGCCCAGACTCAACTAAGTTAAAACAATAGTGTGTTAAACTAAAGTCAAACGCTACAAGTACATTTGACATAGGAGACGATAGGTGAGGATATGGTTTTGACTCTGGCCTATGTCTTGCCATTTAAAGGGACAACCCTGCTTTTTTCCCTGGCTAGAAAAAGAGAAATACAAATACAGACTAAACACCTCCTGAGTAACCAGTGTGCTCTGTGTGCTAGTCATTCTAAGGGACAAGAGGGTAGTCTGTGGGTGAAATGCTGAGTGTCGGGGGTGTACTGTGCCTTCAGATGGCGAGTGGCAATACTGCAATGTGCCCTAGACTCACTAAGTGACAAGACTGCACTGTGCCCTTGACTCGCTAAGAGACAAGGTTGCACTGTGCCTTCAGATAGTGAGTGACAAGACTGCACAGTGCCTTAGACTCACTAAGTGACAAGGGTGCACTGGACGTGCTGTGTGACAAGGGTGCATTGTGCCTTCAGATGGTGGGGGACGACTGCACTGTGCCCTTGGCTCGCTAAGAGACAAGGGTGCACTTTGCCCTTGAAGAGTTGAGTGACAAATGTGCACTGTGCCTTCAGATGGTTGGTGACAAGGCGGAACTGTGCCCTTGACTCACTAACAGACATGGGTGCACTATGCCTGGACCCACTAAGTGACAAGGGTCACGTGTTCGTGCTTGCACAATAGGGCGTTGAGCGCAGAGAGAAATCTAGCCTTCGGTGCTAAAGTGCATCCCGTGTCAGCAGTTGCACCCACAAGGAGATTCCGTAAGGTTGTGAGAGCAGAGCCTGGGCCAGCGGTGTGGCCTCAGGTGAAAAGTCAGCCGCGCCCCTTTCGCAAGAACATGGTATTTGCCTAAAACAGGTAGGGTACTCCCACGAATTATATTTTTAAAGGGGCATGCGTGGCTCTAAATTAATTTTACAGGCACTGCTACGGTAAAGCAGGCTGCAGTGTTGCACAGCCACATTTCACCGCATCAAAGCCAATTCCCCAGCAACAGCGGAAGAATCCAAAACACAAGTCGCAATGACTCACTACTGTTTGCTGTTGTGACAAAATGTGTTCGAGTTCCAATTAGGAGATCTCAGATGGAATCTCCCTCGTGTACCAGGTCACGCGGAGCACAGGAGATGTGTGACGACAGGTATGACGGCAGGCGACGTCACAACTTGCTTGGATGTGCCCACGTGTGCTCTAGTCGAATCAGGGCGCACACTCATTTGGCCCTTCTGTGAAACTCAGGACACCAAGGGAATGGTCCCCTGGCTCTTTAATAGCTACTAACTCACTATAGCCATCTTATGTATTATTTACAGTGCTGGAAGGTGCAAGGCTGAGGCAGTAAGCACTATAGAAACACACTGCTGCTGCTTGCAATGCATTGTACATCACTGTAAAGACCGTGCCAAAACAGAAACGAAGGATGCGGGAAGGTCTCCAATGGGCCGCTTCATCGTAGGCCCTCAAGAGAGATTGCGACAATGTATGTTTACCCTGACGTTAATCTTCTGCAGGGATAAACTTCCACAAGACCGCGTTTCCCTACCAAGGTTCATTTTCGACATGCTAGCTTGCCTGCTAGCCCCTTTGGGCGGCGAGGGACCGCTCCACCTGTACGAATCAACTCCTGACAGACAAACTCCCAGTCCCTCCTGCACAAGCCCAGCTGGGCAGGACAGACAACACCGATAAAAGCATAAGCAGTGAGACTTACTCGGTATATTAACGCTGCCTTTAAGTGTTTGGAAAACACGTCCATTTAAACGGGCAGAACATTTTAAACTAATGGACTGCTGGCCCCATGGTCAGTAAAATTAATAACCCAGTGTGTCCGCACCCAGGACACCTACTACATGAAGCTCAAACGTATATTCTGAGTGAGCAAAATTGCTCCGTCATTGAGGATTTCTGACATTATCCACCTAATAGTCATAACTCACAGCAGGTTACGATACTGTTAATGAGCCTGGAAGAGACTAGATACGTCTGAGTGTCCAGCATCTTTGAGAGGGGCCACAATTTGACCCTCGAAGTCATGTTTAACACAGTTTCTAGATGGTGGCAATAAAGCAAGCTAAAAAGTTGGGCTGTTGGTGATTGTTTGCAAAGCCGCAGGCTCAGCTTGTTTGAGTCATGGGTGGAATCCCTCCACGATGCGCTACTGGCGGACTCGGGCCGTCTTAACAGCATCATAGGCCCCCTGGCAAAGCAGAGCACTGGGCCCTGCCTACACAACCATGCTGTGGAGGAGCTGCCCCTGGTTAAATACTGCTCTGTGCATAGATTTGAATGGGGACCCAATGCGTGTGGGGCCCCCGGGAAACTGCCCAGCGTGCCCATGCGTTAAGACGGCACTGGGCGGACTGCAGGAGCGCAGCACTACATGTGGAACGAACATCTGCGGGAGCGCTATGAACTGGGAGGCCGATCTGGAAGCCCATTGCTGTGGAGACCTTCTGGAGGCATCTTGTCCAAGTGACCACAATATTCCCTCACAGTGTTGGGAAGTACTGCACAGTGGACAGGGGGATGTTGATGTGTTTTGTGGGAGGGAGCAGCAACATAGGCAGTTGTGTTGCCGCTGCACAAACAATGAGCGAGGCTTCAGATGGAGCTTCTGGAGGTCACAGTGCCAGAAGTACAGTGGAGACCGGCAACGGGTATGCTTCGAGGCACTAGAAACGGTCTTTACTGTGATGCAAGGACATAACTTGGTATGGTGGGGAGAAAAGTAAGGGTTGAGACAGGATCAAAATCGTACATAGCTTTGGAAAATAAAGTAAAAGAAAAGCCAACAAACTGCAGCATAGGCATGTAGAACAAAGGGTCATGAGAGAAGACATAAGGAGAGGGTGGGCTGAGGAGGACTCAAGTAAGATCATCATAGAACCCTCTTCCAGCAGAGGGGAGTGGAGGGGCAGTAATGGTAACAGAACAAAACAAATACAGACAAAATATGGTAATTAAACAAAAGAACAAGAGCAAATATGAACTGAAGCCTAAGCAAAGTCCTAAGTGCAAGGCCGCTAAAATTAACTGGTTTTGAGGAAGCGGCATTTTCCACATAATTATGGATGTGCTACATTATCCGTCATTTCCTTCACAGTCTGCATGTTTAACAAAAAAACCCAGTTTCAAGCTCTAATGGATCAAAAGCTACTAAAAACACAGCAACGTGTTGCAGTGCAGTGGAAGCCCCTTCGCAAAGGTAGACTGCTCAGCTTTCTGTTGCTTATTGCTGTATTTGGGTGTTAAACTGCTACTAATGAGGTGAAACCTATGCCCAGACAGTGTTAAGAAGTGTAAAAATGGCAAAATAATGAAGTAATACTATCACAAAATGTGCAGCTCACTCTGCATAATTTGTCTTTTCTTGCTGCACAATTTAGCCTACCCCGACGCATAATTTGGTCCTCCACTGCCACAAAATTCCAGTGGCCGTGCCTACAGTTCCCTTACTTTAGAGTTGACTCAAATCCAGCTCCGACTCCGGGAATGTATCCAGACTTCAAAGATACACAAAACAAGTACAGCTCTAAACCGGATATAGTTTGATTGTGTCCTTGTCACAAACTTCGACTGTAAATAGGATATTTGTATGAACAGTTTTCTTCAAATGGGTAGGTAGAGGAAAGCTTTGACTACCAGCACTCCATATCGGAGTCTCTCGGATTTCAGTGACGGAGCAGCAGCCCTCTCATCTCGCCTTGTACACGTATAATGTACAATACCTACACTTCTCAGAGCGAAGCGTGTGCCTCACGTTTATCCGTTTTCAGTTGTTCCGTCCGTGTATGTGCAGGACAGCAAAAACAGCTGCCTCGGTCAACTCCATTTACTTTCAATTCAGACCAAGCACTGATCAAGTCTTGACCTATTGGCTTTGCCATTGCTTTTTGTCGATGTTGAGCAATTCCAAAATAGAAGGGAGAATCTGCGATCACTAGGGACCTGGGGTAGGATTAAAGTAATATGAAACAATGGTCCCTAATAGACAAAAGAATGTCATAGAATTCACAGAATCCTATTTTTTTGATTTAATAACCATATGCATTTACAGGTCTTCAATTGACAATAGAGAAATAATGTTCAGTGAGGTGAAAATGTGCATGTGCTCGAAAAAGTGACACGCCTGTGTGATATGCAGAAATAATTATGTATCACAGAACTTTATAAATGGGCGGCTCGGAACCACAGTTAAATACAGCTAAACGAGTCCGCCGAACTAGTCAATGGCGTTTCGATCCCTGGAAATAATGGGTCCACCAAAGGGGTCCGTATATGCATGAGCCAGAAAGTTAGTTGGGGTCATGAAGGTAGAGAATGTGCACCTTTGCGCAGGAGGCGCCGGAATGGACCTTCGATAGTCTGGAATAGTGGAGGAGTGCGGCCCGGTCCTGTCGCTGGTCCCAAATGACAAAAGCCAATGGCCCTGGCATACCGCTGCAAGTGAGCTGCAATCAGGGAACGCAGGAGCCCGTCCTGCAGTCTGGAGGACAGCAGCTTGACAGGGGAAAGAGGAGTCCTCTATTATGCTATGCAGGAGACACTTCCCCTGATTGCCCCTCATGTGCAGGTGTATAAAGGCCATTGGCTTTAGTCACCCAGCGCTGGTCGCACCTCTGAATGAATGGAGGGATTTGTACAGCACGCGGCTACTATTGGAGTGTCCCGACACTAGGTAGACAGCAGGGGACCAGCTCAGTCATTAAACAGATGGGTTTTCAAACGTTTATGGAAGGTCTTAGTTTCGAGGATGCTTCTCAGGGCAACTAGAAGGGCATTCCAGTATTTAACTGCGAGGACTGAGCATGCTGCGTCACCCCATTTTTTTTACATCTAGTAGGAGGTACAGATAGCAGAAGGGATAATTGAGATCTCAGGGGTCTATTCAGACAATTGGGGGTCAGTCTGTTCTGTAAATACTTGGGACCTGTTCTATAA
This sequence comes from Calotriton arnoldi, assembly GCA_963921515.1. NCBI lineage: Eukaryota > Metazoa > Chordata > Amphibia > Caudata > Salamandridae > Calotriton > Calotriton arnoldi. The sequence goes on along the minus strand of CAWUFW010003803.1, from coordinate 1,036,657 downwards.
AAGGCTGCATGAGCTACTGTCAGTCCTTTAAAAATAAGCCGCTTCTTCACTAGTAGCCAGATAGTGAGGTGGATTTAGGCAGTTTAAACAGGAGATGGATAGCCACATTCCATAGCTTTTGTATCAGGTACTCCGGTATACCAAGGTACAAATAGTTTGCATAGTCAAGTCAAGATAGAATCATGGCTTCTACCAGAGTTTTCTGGTCTTACCAGGGCAGAAATGTTAAGAATTTCTTTATCATCCTGAGAATCCTGCATGTAGTTTTGGTTAAGGCCGCGATCTGTAGTCTGAGGGATAGTTTGGTGTCTATAAGGACTCCCAAATTCCTGCCATTATCGATGTGTGGGGGGGAGGGTGGGGGCAGTCAGTTGACTGGCCAGGCTGAAAACCATCTGGGTAGGGGATTATTCCCAAACAGCAGGATCTCTGTCTTGTCAGGGTTGCACTGAAGAGCATTAGACCAAAGCCAGCACATTACATCGGCTACACATACAGCGAAGTTGGAGGTTTTTCCTGGACAATTGTTGCCATAAGTCAGTAGTAATTGCATGTCGCCTGCATAGGAGAGGACACAAATGCCGAAGGAGTCTATAAGATATGCTGGTGGAGATATTAAAAAGTGTGGGGCTCAGGGCTGAGCCCGGAGGCACTCCAAAAGTAACTTTTTTGGCTAGAGAATAGTAGGGTTTGAACCAAACTGCTTGATCTCGATCTTCAAAAAAGGACTTTAAACAGGACCAAGCCTTCCCCTCTAATCCAATCTGGGAGAGACGGTATAACAAGGTGTCTTGTGAGATCGTGTAAAAGCTGCAGAGAGGTCTAATAGAATCAATGGGCCGTTCTGACTAGCAGCGAGAGAAAATTTGATGGAGTCAGTAATTTCCATCAAAGCTGACTCTGTGCTGTGACAGGCCCTAAAGCCACATTGTGAGGAGTGTAGGAGGTTGTTACTGTCTGGGAAATGAGTCAATTGGGTATTCACTACCTTTTCAATTATTTTAGCTGCCCCCAGAAGCAGAGAAATAGGTTGGAAATTCGTTAGGTTATTGCATTTGTTTTTTTCAAAAGGGGGGATCACGTTTGCCTTTTTTCATATAGAGGTAACAAAGCCTGATTGTAGGGAAGTAGTGAATAGAGCATGAAATATAGGTCCTAGGCAGTCCCCTAGAAGAAAGATAACTTGAGGAGGTAGGGGATCACGGGGTGAGCCAGATTTACTGTTAGCAATTTAGCCTTCTTATTCCTTGATTGAGGGCATAGCATCCCTGTTTTCAATTCTTTCAGCATCTTTCTGGGGCTTAAGCCCCTTGTCCATTGGGCCTAGCTACATGACAGGACCATACTCCTTCACCATTTCAGACTATCAAAGTTCCATTCTGATGGGTTTAAGAATACCAGCCTTGGTATTAGGTGTTCCGATGTTCAATTGCACTGTCTGCAGGCTTCGGCACCGGCACGCTTTGTCTTACAAATTAAGCACTGGTTAGTTATGGCTCAAGTGAGAGTTAAAGAACGTCAGACTTTAAATGTACCCCGGTAGCCACATCCCCAGCACTCAAGGGGTGCATGACTAGCAGGTCAGAGTATTCCATGCTACTTACCTTTAAGCTCTGAAGATTTTAGGGCACTGCAAGGGAAGAGAGTCACCCAGAGTGCCTCTGAGCAGCAGGATTGTCAAAAATGTGTGCGAGGCCTGGGGCCAAAACTTAATGCGGGTCCCTCTAGATGCTTCTACCATGTTGGCCAGGAGCGATGAGTAGCACCTGCTTTTAAGAAGATGTACTTCAAGGAAAAAGAAAACATGGTGTCTTGCGCCAGTTAGTGGGCCAACTACACAAGCTGCCTCATTCTAAATGAAGAAGATGGGCATGCTACCAAATAAAAAAATATAAATATTTCTGAATGAGAAATGGTCCTGGAAAGTGCATGGCTTGGGGCAAAATGTCCATCTGCTTTTCCCCCACCTCATTGTGATGGCCATGCACAGAAGGAGTTGCCAGAATACCCCTGCAGCTAATAAAGGCTGCTGCTGCTCTCAAAAGGGTAAAAAAAAAAAAATATATAGAACACACTCATGACCGTAAAATAATTCCAACATTGTTTCCACCCATAAACTGAAAGCATGCATCAATTGGGGTAAATAGTATTTACAATGCGTTCCATTACCAAACTTGCCTTTACCACGCCTGCCTTTAGAACGATTTTCGTTGTAAAGACGGTAACCGATAGATTCAGAGCGAATGGGCGGGGGTGGGAGGTATTGGAAGATTGGAGGGGCTTCCTCCATTGAATTCATGAGAATGGAAGGAACAGGCAGGATCGGGACGCGGCTTGTTGAGGAGGGCTGGTGGCCGGATTTTCGGGCAGTTTTTCGGGGTGGGGCTAGTTTTTTTGCTGAGGGTGGGGGGCTGTGGTGTTTTTAGGGGTGGGGTCCGGGTTTTAGGGCTCAGGGCAGGTAGATGGGGTAATTTCTAGGGCTGGGGGCCGGTTTCAGGGCTCAGGACAGGGGGCTGGGTGTCTTTAGAGCTAGGGGTCGGTTTCGGGTTGGGGGCCGGGGGGTAATCTTTACCACGCATATGCCATTAGTAGTCTTGCCTTTACAACAAAATTCGTTGTTAAGGCATGCCTGCTCAAGATGCGGGTGTGGTAAAGCCGCGTTAAGGCATGCGATATAATCACATGCGTGGTTCTGCCATAAAACCCTCAATTGGACCGAAAACAATTATACAGTTAGAACTCAAACTTGGGTGGAAATATTTGACATCTATTCTGGGTGGTGCTTCAAGGGACGTGTGCAAAAAAAAAAAAAAGGCAGAAGCTAAATTAAAAAAAGATGACTTCATTTGCTTGTCAGCGCATGAACATGTATTCAATTTTGTTTCTGCTGAAGTGGGAAGCCCCAAGCAAAGCTGGAGTCTGAACATCTGTTGATTAGGATTATAGTACTAGGTAAACTAAAAGCAGAAGTAAAGAAAAGCAAAAAAACACGAGGAAATGCCATTTCATCATGTTCCTGGCTTAAAAAACAAATTAAACAAGGAGGGCAATAAAAGTTTGCTCTCATCTGTACAGGTCTAACTGGAAACTTCAGACCGTAAATCACTTTGGTGGGCATCGCACGCTGGTGAACACACTTAGAGTTCCGTGCAAACTCAAGACCCTTCAATTTCAGGAGGAAACCCTACATGCGGAGTATAGCACCCGCCTGAATTTACTCCATCACAGAGTAAGAACTGTTGAGTACATTCAGCTGGTTGATTGTACTCTGTATTTAGATAATCTGCTCGAAACTGGAGAAATTTCTGATACCAGCGAAATCTAAATAAGGGCTCGAGGGCCCCCAGCAGCGCGGTTTCCACAAAGGCCAGTGAACCAAGGAGAAGCTGTGGTCTCATGGCTGCATTGTCAGCTGGGAAACCAGGGTACCCACATTTTAAAGTCGGTTTCTCTTCACCTGATAAAGTTGGTAGAGCTTAGAAAGCGGTTTACCCTATATTACACACTGTGTACAAAACACGTGTTACACAAAAATGTCCATTTTGTGAGTTAGTTGCCCAACTCCATGGGTACAATAGGAAAGTAAGGTTCACATTGGCATAACCTGGCATCTCCATAGAGATGCAGCACCAAGCCTCTCATATACAGTTGGGCGCAAAATCGAAATTGGGTGCAAATGTTTTTTGCTCACACTTTCCACTTTGCATCTATTAAAGAATTCGTACAAACTGTGCGACTTCAAGTGCCTTTCACAGACAATTTCCTCTTGTCCCACTTGAAGGATATTAGGCTGGCAAATCAGTGCAACGAGTGAAATACTGGGTGCAAAAACGAATGCACCTTTCCGTTGATACCGCACTGTGTGCTGCAAACGTCGTAACTGGGTGCAACGCCATGTGCCAACAGCATTCCACCAGGGTTTTTTTGACATCTGACAAATCCGGGTAACTTGCAAGGAGGCCCAACTGCCTGCTTTTATAACAGAGAGGACAGGAGAGAAAACCAACAATCGAGTATTTTTTCTAATGAGATAAAATTTGCTAGATATTTTCATGGACTAACACATTTGAAGTTTTTTTAAGGTAATGAAATGTATTTCATTTAATGTGTGACATCTGACATTATTCAGTCATTGATATCAGCTATTTGAAAACGTTTCGATCAATAGAATTTCATAAGAAATTCTAAAACTTGTGGAACAATCGATTTTTACAATAGGGGTTGGTTCCAGTAATCTGCATGCACTCGGTGTACCTAGAACACCTGTAGCTCCAGTCACCGTCTATTGGGCAAGAACCTCTTCTGAGACTCTCCCCTTCCATTCCTCACTGGCCATACCCATGCAGCTCGAGTGTCCCCAGCAACCATGCCCTGGCAGGGTGCGATCAGGTCAAAGGCAACTAATTTCTCCTACTCCTGAAAGTGGTCTTTACATCTGCCCAGGAACGGTCGAAGGGCAGCACTGTATGCATATAGAATCTTACACAAACTAGGAGTGCTTGGGCAATCAGCACTGGCCATTCAAGGCCACTTCTTAAAACTCCCCTTTCCAAACACCACTAAGTTGAGTCCTGGGGTCGCCACAAAGTAAGGGGTCGCGGCATGAAACCGCTTAGACCAGCAAAAACACATCTTAGGAACCAGCCAGCAAGGCTGGGCCTACCTGGTAAAAGCACACAGGACAAAAGCCTCAGGTTTGTGCAGGACATGGGCTTCAGCTGACAGGTCAGGGCGCTTATTCTGGGACACAACAGCGAGCCGCACCCAGAGGGAAACCAGACGGTTGAATGGATATTCCCTGCATTGTGTATTACAAGAGCTCCCCAGTACAGGCCACCCTAGGCATGAAGGGGCAGGAGTTTGATGTGGAGAGTGGATGAGGATACCTGTTGACAGGGCTTTAGAGGCTTTATGAGAGGATATTCACAGAGAATGGTCCTGCTGCTACAGTGTCTTTCCTCAGGCTTGGGTCCTTATCTTGTCGCTGCCACTTTGTTGTAAGAGGTCTGGGGAACACCATGTCAATCTCAGCCTGTACTACGACAACTAGTTTGTGCATCACTTGAGCTAGGAGACAGATAACCACATATATAAGCATCCTGCCAGCAAGAAGAAGACAGTAAATGGGCTCCTCAAACCCACTAGGTGTTGAATTTTGCAAGGGGGGTAGGCCATTCAACCTTTAGGATGCTTACAAGAGTAACCGATGAAGTTCTCAACTGCTTTCAAGGTACTGTGGACTATGTTTGATAAGGCGTCCACCGGGGATAATCAAGGAGTTGTGTCAATTGAACTATTGATGGAATGAAGGCTGCAGAGATATTGAGCAGGATCAGGAGGTACGATCATTTTTGTCACTGATGAGTACATCATGGATTATGAAGGTATCAGGCTGGTTTAGGAATCCTATAAAAGGTTAGTCCTCGCGACCTATTCAAGTGAATTAGCACAGGCTGCTTTCTCAATTATATTTTCAATGAAGGGTAGCTGGGTGATGTGGTCGTTTTCCAGATCGTCTAGTTCAGGGTAGGGTTTTTTTTCCCCAGGAGGTAGAGGATGCGTCCTGTTTTGAGGTAATCTAAGTACATTTCTTAGCTAAGAAAGGAGTTGTCAATGTTGAGGAGAGTTGTGCAGGCATCTCTATGGATGATTTCATGATCGATGGTTGTAAGGCGTCATCTTTGTTGACAGTGTCCTTGAAGGAGTTCAGAATGGTGGATAGTTCTACCTGTGAGATGATACCAAAGGTTGTCCTCTTGTGGGTTGTGTGACGGGGAGCAGAGGAAGCATGGACACCTGTTTGGGGTTGTTGATCAGGACCTGATTTTGTCGATCATTGGTGGGGATGCAGATTGACGTCAGATTGATCATTAGTAGGTCTTGGAGGGTTAACACACTGCTTTGCTTCTGCTCTGCTTTTGTCAGTCACTTTGCTGATAGTGGTTTTCTAGAAAGTGTGTTTGGCTGTGGTGATAAAATATCTCCAAGTCAAGTGACGTGCTTTAATTTGGGCAAGATCAGAAAGGGTATTTCTTTTCTGATCTACTGGTTTTCTGAGGGTTCTTCAGTATTCTGGAGCACTGGCGTAGCAAGGGGGGGGCGGAGGGGGCGGTACGCCCCGGGCGGCACGAGAATTCGGGGCGGCAGGTAAATTTATCGCCAGCACCCCCCCCCCCCCGGCTCTTAGGCGCTCGGCGGCAAAAGGCAGGGACCGCCACGGGCGGCAGAGTGCCTAGCTACGCCACTGTTCTGGAGGTTTAAGTTTCGAGGTCTGCGTTCTCTCTCGTGGAGGGAGTCTAAGGGGGAAATCCTCATCAATTCCAGCTCCCCCACCCCCAAATTCATGACACTTCGTCCTACCTGGGCTTGTCACCCCAGAGAAGAAGGCCCCATGGGGGTCTCCAGTCACCTAATAGGCCACAGAAAGCCCTCAGCTACCCCCTTAATTACTGTTGAAGTTTATGCTTCAGCAGATGTCAGTGACACCGAGTGTAACAGAAAATACCAAGTGAAGAATATATCAAACAATCAAGCACGTGAAAGCCACTGTTATTCCCCAAAACATGTACATCATTTGGTTTGCAATGGAGCAAACATACACTGTAAGAAGCCATGGAGGCTTTTATTAACTGGGAAACTAACAACTGATCGAGATTTGTAAAGATTTTTATAGCACCTATTAAAAAGACCACTGTGGTGTGTAGTATAGTATTTGGGTGTTCAGAATTCGTTAAACCATATGTATATAAAATTAAAATTCGGGCAGTGCCAGCACTTTTTAGTGGCAATCAGACACATTCGGAGAGTGAAAACCGTTCTTTTCACACTCCGTTTCAAGAAATGACCGCGTCGTGCATTACGCTAAAGGTAATTCGCTAAAAAGCGTGCACTAGGCTATGTTGAGATATCACTGCTGTGCTAGCTATCTTTCGATGTGCATGCACAGGTTAGTCAGTGGCAAGCTTTGAAAAGCAAAATGATCCCAGGAACTGAATGTTTTGTCAGCACATGGCTCGATCCGATTAACAATGTTCTTTGAAAAGGCCGATGAGAGACTGAAATAGAAAGACATGCTACCGACAGCAGGGAAATGTAATTGTGGCAACTGCTGAGGACAGACAGATCAGGGCAGCCGAGATAACAAGCCACTTTATTATAGGTAATAGCAACCTTTTAAAAAGTATGGAGTGAGGTGATCTGATTGGCGTGGACTTTCCTTGCTATAGGACGAGATGGCCGGCACTGCGGCATGCACCGGTCACTTCACTGTCTCCTAATTGAGGTATGTCCAAGATGTCAATGAGAAGAACATGCTGTCTTTGGATTATCTGAAGGGATCTCAATAAAATCTTCCAAAAGGCAGTGGTTAGTTGTCAACATAACTGCCCTAAAATATGTGTCGATAACAATGGATGTGGGTTCACGACAATGCAAGAGCGGAAGAGCAGAGCTTAAGGAAGACTGCAAAATACTCAGGAACGTGGAGTTATTACTTCTTCAAAATTGGGCTTTTAGAATAGGCTATTGTAAGGACCTCATTCAGAGATGAGCGAAGGGGTGACCAGTGGGATAGATTGTCCTGCCAGATTACAAACATCACCAAGTGCGAGAGCATACCCAGTAAAACCTAATTGTTTCCATATTTTTCTCCTGTTCGTAATAGGAGCACAATGTGTGTGGAATCGAGCCGGGCATCAGGAACAGAATGCTACTCCTCATTCAAGGCCTTAAAATTCAGAATTATTGATTACCTGAGAAGAGCTGCTGGCTGCAATTGGCATTGCTGTGCTAGAAATTGGTAAACAACTCAAAACCGAGGCCTTTGTGTTCTTTGCCATTCAGATCATTTGTCTCATGTTCTTGTCAATTCTCTTGGTCCATCATCACCTCTACATCAACTTGCAGTATTGATTGTAAACATCAGTGAAACAACCCACACATTATATAGTAAGGACAATCAAGAATACAACAAAGTGGTTAAAGTGAGATAGATGCAGGTGCGCTTTAGGATTGTAAGCTTTTTAGAACTAGTCTTCGAAAATGGAGCCGGCTACCCTTTATTCGCTTTGTAACTAAGGGCCTGATTTAGAACTTGGCGAACAGTTACTCCTTCACAACGGTGACGGATATCCCATCCGCCGAAATATATATCCCATTATAAGCTATGAAATTTATGTTTCGCCAGATGGGCTATCCATCACTGTTATGACGGAGTAACCCGCCCACCAACATCTAGATCAGGCCATACATGTGTTATTAAATGGTACATAGTGCGCTAATATATAGTACAGTATGTGCTATTACATGGTAACGGTAAGAAATGAGGTTACTAGTTGAGGGGGTAGTACCCACCTCAAGTATGATCTCAACCCTTGTCAGGGTGATAAGAAGAAAATGGAAGGTGCACACGTGATGAAGTCAATACACGCACGTCGAAGTCTGTTCCAGAATTGCTTCTTTTTATTCAATCAAATTTGTTAAACCTGGCACACAGCCAACGCGTTTCGTTCCCGATTTTAGCCAGAGGGAACTTCGTCAGGGCTCCTATATAATCAATTTGACAGTAGCAGGATTGGACCTCAAGAGGCATAAATTAGCCACGATTACAGTAAGGTTAGTAGGTTCTCACGCTTCAAAATATTGGGCTTTAAAATTTCTTTTTCTTATTTGGCGAAATCAGTATAGAGAAAAGGTCCAGAACGTTTAGTCATCAAATAGACTTTATAAATAAAAAGTCATGCTGTATCAATCTACACGGATCCCATTCCAATCACGGGTGGCTCCGTTTGTCCTTAGTCCAGGAAGCCAGGTCGGCGATAAACACCCGAGTTTCCGCCGAGAACAATTACTCAGTACAAATCCAGCATCTTCCCACTTGCTTCGCTCTAGCCAACCCACCTTGGTCTGCCGTTTGTCTTTTTGTTGTTCCCTTGTCAGGGTGATCCCTTAAAAAGACAAAATTAATATGAGCTCCAACCTCTGGTAGTTATGGCACAGAGCAGATATACTTAACTTAGAGGCAATGTGTGAAGCATTTATGGAGTATTCAAACAGTAATTAAGTCAAAATTTAAATAAAATATCCCAAAACATTTAATTTGAAAAAAAGACACTAAGATGACAAAAATCCAATAAGGAGAACCTAAGTTATGGATTTTTAAAGTTCTAAGCAGAAATCGTGCCAAGAAGCACAACATGCCAATGATAGCCAATGGCTGCAGTAGAACAGGACCTAGGTGCAATTGGATGCTGACCACGATGGAGCACGGGTTGGATGGGCTAACCAGGTTCATCCTGGTCAAAATATTACCTTCTGATTTTAGTGCTTAAGCCCAATTCACCAGAAGCTTACACTTTTAACGACTCACAGGGCCTCAGGTGAGGCACTTTGAGACACACAGAGTGGCAGGCAGAGGCCCACAGGAAGGTCCAGTCTAGGTCCAGTTGCCACAGATCAACTGGATTGTTGCAGGAAAGGCCTCTTGTGACTTGCTGTGACCCTGTAGCTTGAACAGGAGGTCAGCCTTATGACCCTTGGAGTCCACTTGTTTTTCCTGGGTACAAGAGGGAGAGTAGGTCTGGTCTTCTAGATGATTCTCAGGTCCTTGACAGTAGGTTCAGTCCTCTTCTGATCTTCCACAGGTTACGGAGTGTTCTGAAGTGGATGCCTGGGGATAACTCATTTAAGTCTGGCACAAGCTAGTGGGTGAGAATGACCCCTGGAAATGCCCTAATTGAAGGGGTAAAGGTTCCCAGAGCTAACCCTACCCACTTTGGGCATGTTCAAGGTGGCTGAAGTCTACCCGGGTTTGGTGGGAAGTGAGTGTGTGTTGGGGGTGTACTATGTGAATCACCGTGTTTCAGCAACCAGAGAGTGGATACAAACAAATTGTTTTGGGATTCTGTTTACCTACTTCGAAGTGCTACCCAAATGTTACGTATAAATGTAGCAGACCGGTCAAACGGGCTTTGACACTGGAATATCAAAGGAGTCCCATTGTGACTAGGTCGGCCTGACTAGCTGGGAAGACAACAGAAGGGCCCTGCCAAAGTGTCAGCTAACATCTGCCTGTGATCGAGGAGGCATCTTTGAAGTGCACCCCAAGTGTCATATGAAAAGCTCCAGCAGACCTGTCGAGCAGGATGTGAGATTCAAACAGGACTTGGCACTTTAATGCCAAAAAATACCCTACCAGCCCCCCTGGCATATACGGTCGGGTTCAGAGGTGTCATCTCTGCCCATTAAAGTCAGACTGTTGCTTTGCTCCTGGGACCAAGTTCATACCTTATTCACATCTATTTAAACGCTAATTACTGAATGGCCGAAGTGAAAAACACAAAATGCAGATTTAGCTTCTAGGGACCTCAGGCAGGGCAACGGTAACTTTTTAATAGTTACCTCTCCATAATATTTAGAACAAATCCAACTTCACAATTGATTTAGATTTTTACCAACTATAAAAAATTGTTGCTTTTTTCTAGCCATTTCATTTCTGAGATAGAGTATTAGCAGTTAATATTGCATCCCAGTGCTTTCCTGTGGAACAGCCAACTCTGCTACAGTGAAAATAGCTTTGCAGTGCAAGTCAGTGTAAGGACATGTTTAACAAAAATGTTTACCTGTTCTACTTTTTAAATACCATGCACCCTGCTTTAATGGGTAGTGAGGCTTACAGAGGGTTTAGGCTTATCAAAGGGCTATTTTGACAGGTCGAATTTGCAATTCAACCCTGCACAGCCAGGCTACTGGTGGCAGGCTTGCAATCAGGTTTGTACTGTCACTGCAGTGGGTGGCACAATAAGTGCTGCAGCCCACTGGTGACATTTAACTTACCTGCACTGGGTACACTTTGGTACCACATACTAGGGACTTATAGGCAAGTTAAATAGGTCAATTAGGATTATACCAATTTTACCATGTTGAAAGTGGGGGCACAAGCTTTTACCACAGGTTACCAGGGCTAAAGTGCACAGAGTTCGATAGCCAGCAAAATAGGGTGCAGCTCAGTCCAACAAATAAACCCTCCTGAATTTCAAGGTTTGGGTGCACTGTCAAGGCATCATTATTACTTGAGTCACAGCAGCGGCTGGAGAGTGCAAGGAAAGCAAACATTGCCAGATTATGTATTCACCATGAAGACTGCCAGATCTGGGTCAGAATAATTTAATTCACAGATAAAGCAGCCGCAGGAGGTTTGTCTCCAAGTATGGATGATTGAATTCACTTACTATAAGAAAGAGGCAGCTGAAGACACCATCTGTGTTGATTTCAATACAAGTTTTGGCTCCACCGAGGAAACTCTGTTATTAAAGCGGATGTACAAAGCCAAAAGTATATTGTCATCCAAGCAGAAGTTTAAAAGGTTTCTTGCACCCCTGGGCCTCAAACTAGTTTCACAAAGGCACAGATGTTCTCCAACCGAAGACAATCGTGCAGCAAGAGCAGTGGCGGCCAGCACAGGTAAGAGCAGTGGCGCGGGGGGGAAGTTGCCAGAAAATGGGATAGGTCAAATTAAATTAAAAAACGAATAAAACAACTCACCTTGCGCTCGCCGCATCGCCTACTCAGCAATGTGGCGAGCGCAAGGTAAGTGGTTTTATTTATTTAATTTTAACTATTTCGTGGTCAGTCGACTTCCCCCGCCCCACCGCTCTTACCTGTGCCGGCTGCCACTGAGCAAGAGCTGCAAAGAAAACCGTGCACATTCTTCAATGCCATATTGCTTATGATTGTGTGCTTTGCAAGTTACCAGAAGAGTTGTGGATGTAGGGGTGTTGATTTTTGGGACGTTTAAAGGCCAGGTCCACGCTAGAGTAGATTTGAATCCGGAATGCTGAAGCCCCTCAATGGCAGAAAGGAAATGGGTACTGTGCACAACCTCACACTAGCATGACAAAAACGGCCATGTTCTCGAAGTTGGTGAAGCACTAAAGAACCCCACCATATTAATGGCCGGCCTAGTGAGAGTTTATAACTAAACAGTTGATATCAATGGAGCTAAGACTATACTTTGTCTCCCGTGCAACCTTCTAGGCCACAGGAAACGAACTGCAGCTTCCGAATAGCAGCGGTTTCAAGCTCAGTGCTCACGGAAACCAGCCTTCTGGAACTGGAAAAACGATAAGGGAGGAAAAAAATCAGACTAAGAACATAGATATTTCACCTACCCCTCTTTAAATATTTACTAGCTGGAAGAGCGAGATGGAAATTGCCCAATAACAGAAAAAAATTAGGTGTCTGAAAAATAATTTGCAATAAAATTGAACTGCAGAAGCAGCAGTCAATAAATGAAATTCGGTCTAAAACAGAACACTATTTATAACAAATATGTCTTTTAAGAGAGAACATTTTCGTAAAGCTCATAGTACAGAGGTCAAGTTATCCATAACAAACTACAATGGCTAGTTTTACAATAATAAGGAAAGCCAAAAAAAAACACACAAATGTGAAAATATCCTCAAAGCCCTAAATATTAACAATGCCATTTTAGAGCCGAGAACTATTGGCCAGAGGCTGCGTCACTAAACACACCCTCTGGCTTTTCTCTAAAGGGCCAACGACTGAGAAGGTGCAAACAACGTATTTCTACATGGGTGCAACCGTCCACCTCTGGTTCCAGTGCTAAGACAGTTTGGGGCAGGTTCTAATCTACCTGTAGAAAGGCCCAGTCATAAGAGATTTATAAAAAAATATGACTTATGTTCTTACCAACTAGCATCCAAAAACAAGCACCCTTGCGTGTGGTCAAAGCGGCTGTGGGTGAAAGGGCGACTGCAGGTGTATGGGGGAAAAGTCCTAAAGTGGCAAAGAACAGTTCGAACTGCTCTGTGCATTCCCTTAGTGAACACAACACGTTTACTTTAACGTTTCCCTGCAGAGTATTGGGCACCCCAAAATGTACCCACATCCGTAAGAGAAAGTTCCTTTTGCCCTCTTGAACAAGCGATGGGCAGAGTTAAAACTGGCACCAGAAATGATTGCCGAAGGGCACAAGAGATTTACCTGTACACCTGTTTTGGAGAAAAACCAGGCTGCCCGAGTCTGACCTGCTCAATCCTTCACTCAACCTGAGCATGTGCAGTGGGTTGCATGTTTTGTAAACCGGCTTGTGTGATTTGGTCCACCGGTTTTTGCCTCGGCTTGGTCGGACTGGTATACTCTGCGAGGGCAATGCATGCCACACAAATGGCATTTCTCCTGCCCTGGGCAAGACCATTCCGGATTCCTCGCCCCTGAAGCATCGCCTTGAGATGCACCTCAGAAATTCCCACCACAGTTTATGATTCTGATGGTAACAGGTCTTAAGCCTAGAGCCCGCCTGACACAAACAAAAAACGGATGAAACCCAGTTGTGCTCCTGATCTTGCGGACGGTGCCCATTTTGTGTGCACTGGTGAGACCATTCTGGATAGCAAACAGACACCTGGAGCAGTCAGCAATTCGTTTAGCATCCCCAAATCCAGCGTATGGGTAAAATGTAACCCAGTGCTTCATCATTTAAAACCCAATGACGCATTTTGTCTGGAGTCATACACCTGTTGGCTGTGGCTGAGGAACATTCCTGCCCGATTCCTCACAGTACCAGCCACGGCGAAGCCTCAATAAAGCAACACTGCGCTTTATAACCTTCTGAAGTGTGACATTCTCTAACACTTCCCGTTTACTTTCTAGCTTTGTACCTTCTGGCTATGCTCTGGCACACCCACATCTGATGGCATGAGATGATGCCTCCACCATACATTCCTCCATGTGGAGCCTCAGATTCTCCCCGGTCCCCCGCTTTCAATATGCCAGTTAAGATACGGCATGCCCTGGTCTATACATTATCTACTGTTATAGGAACCTCAACCAAAGCCTCATCTCACAGGCACACCTGAATCATCCGCTGGTCAAAGGACACTCTCCAACTAAAGCCATGCCCCAGTTTACAGGCTCAACACCTCCTTGTCCAAGGATTGCACCATCTGTGGACACAAGGCCTTTCCCAGGGACTCTACATGCGCTGTCCCAATGAATACTGCATCTGCGGCCCGAGACTCTGTACGCTCCACTGGATCTAGAACCACAGGTCTCCATTCATAGAAGAGCCTGCACATGATATCCCAGCGCGGGAACCATTACAATGAGCTCTGCGCCCCTGGTTTGTGCAGCAAGCTCTGTGCTCGACGCCACATATAACCTTGGGTGGAACCCTACCAAAGACAAGTGTGTTCTCTGCCACTCTCCAGGGGTCACCTGCCTGTGACCTCCATTTGTGATATGAATGTAGTGAGGGGTTTGCCATCTCCTAGGTACTCAATGATTGGTGTTCTAATAGTCAGGTGCATTATGGGATACTCAGCTGCTGTCCTGTTGATGTTCGGTTAACCATCCTAGGTTTTGGATCCCGAGCAGGAGAATGATTTTTGTGAACTGAGCTCCACAATTCCTTTGCTTGGTTTTCCCTTTAACTTCACAGCATATCTGCTCTGCGAAGAGACACCATGCCCCCTGCATTAGAACAAAATGTCACTTTAAAACGATTTGGTGATAAAGCGATTGAAACAACTAATGGAAACAGAGCAGCAATAAAACCAGCAGGTGTAACGGAGGGAACTACTGAGTCGTGTAATTGGTCAAGTCAAGGGCACAATCTCTTTCCTTGAGCCCAGCATCCTAAAACTGCCTGTTGTACCATATCTTTACTAATACCTCATCGCAATGTCTGCACCAGCCATTTCTTGCATAAACGAATGCGCACCAGATGCTTTAAAAAAAAGTTCTTTTATGGTGCATTCGGAGTAGACGTGGTGTAGGGGCTAAGTTGCTAATTTTGGAGCCTGGATTTGAATCCTGACCTCAGCACTTGACCTAAAATGATGTGATTCTGGGTTTTTAGTACCCTAGCATGGAACAGAAGGGATTAGCATAGAGGAAGATATGAGCTAGTTTTTGCGCCTGCTGGTACCAACAATGTGCATTTGTACGGCGCCTAGTTAGAAAGGCTACAAATATAAACAAACACTTATGCTGTAAGCAGAATGGACGCTTAATGTGTAGGCAAACCAATATCCAGGGAGAGCCACAATAACTGCCTGAACCACCCACTTTGTGTGGTCTTCGTTTTGCTAGTGAAAAACACTTGAACTACCCAAGACTACCCAAACCAGACCAGTGAGTAATCGGTTTGTGGGCCTTTTTACTTCCACTGCAGGCAGTAGTGAATTTTGTTGTAATTCACTACTGCATGCACAGAATTTTTTAAACGCTGAGCGCAAATCAGGGGCATCCAGACCACAGAGACCTGCTGTGTGTCCAACTGAACATTGCACACCACTTCACATGAAGGTGGAAAGAGCAGAAATCAGTGGATAATAAAGTAATTCTGTTCCTTACTCAAGGCAAGGATGCTACAGGCTTTTAAGAGAGCTGAGAAAGGTCAGACCCTCGTAGTGCAGTGGCCAGGCTCCAGTGTGAGCATCTACACGCCCTGGTCAATGCTCATGGTCTCTTGACATTCTCTCCAAGATCTTCCCTCCACGCGTGTAGGGCTGATCACATGCCTCTTCACACACCAGTGTTCCTCACCTTCTATTTGTGCCTCAAGCTACGCACATTGTGCCCAATTCGCAAAGGCATTTTTAGCTATAAAAGGACGTTTACGACCGAAAATGTCTTCATTCGTATCTGTCAGGTATTCACAAATGGACGTGTGAATGGTTTAAGACTACAGTCTTTTCCTCCAAGTCTGGAAAAATCTGCAGCAGTTGATGGCACATAGGAGGTGGGCAGTGGGCAGAACACGGCTTGGTTAGTCATGTTTAAGAGTTCCCACAAACATGTACATTTATGGCCATTTCCAAACCGAAATCCAATACTTTCCCAGCCTGAAAATGGTCGGAGGTTTGCAACTGGCCTTGCAGGACGAGAAGGGGAACAATCGCTCCCAGAGTAGGTGGTTGAATGAGGGACTTTTCTCCACGGGGAAAATGCGTTCCTCGAGTAGGAACAAAAAGGAAAGTAAACAGTGGTTTTGCACATTTGGCTGCTTTTCCCCCTGTGGATAGTTATGTGCTGTGTAGTGTGTACAGTTCCACAACGGGTTATAGACCGCCTTCAGAAAAGCACACGACAGATGCAATACTACACCTGGAGCCTTGCACTAGGTCTGAATTTCCACAGTTACTATTACACCGGTTTTGTCCTGAGCAAAAAGAAGACAGTGTCCAGGTAGGTTCAGGCAGAGTCGTAGAGCTCCACACACACTTTTCCACTGTTTGCGAGTCGCTCCCTTGATGGTCCAGATCCTCAGATTTCTTACCGTGCCCTTGCATGTAGTTTGGGCTTCTCATTTTATGCTCAGGGGTGAGAACCTCTGCTTCCCAGCCCTGTCCATGGGCACCAAGCTTCACACATCGCGTATCAAAGAGCTGGGATCCCCGCACTCTCTGGGCAGGTGCAGAGTGCCTCGACCACTACATACACTGGGCCCAGCGCGTCACAGACTAATGGTGCAACTGAAGCTTATTGGGGTCTTTGCTTGTGACCCAAACGTTTCACACTCTTTCCATGAGATGCACTGCGCTGCACACCATGCACCTCTGATATTTGAACCACATGTCCCGAGCTCCTCGCCAGTGGTACAACACAGAATGATGCACCCCATACAGGGACAAGATTCCCAACATCATCGGCTGCACCCCAAAAACCTGAGGCTTAGTGACAGTGTAATTATGGCTTGCGGTCAGTGCATGGGGACTCTATGAACATAGCATGCTTACTCGTGCCTGGTGTCTGATGCACCTATGAAGATGTGCCGACTAGGGACAACCCCATAGAGGTGGTCACTGTCCTGCATTACTGCGGCTACAAGGGTGGGAATCACAGCCCTGCTCCTCACACTACCCACGTAACTCACACTCCTTGCAGTGTCGTTCCCTGCGGCGCAAACACCTTACACTCCAACCGTGGCCAGTATAGCCACGTGCTCGAGCTCCTTACACCGCATTCCCACTGGGCCAAAGTTCCTTGGTGTCCATTCATGTGAGACCAGCACTACACACTGCCCTGCACACACTCCTGGCTCCTTGCAGTGCTCTGCACAAAGCTCCAAGCGCTACACCGGTGAGTAAAATGCAATTGTGCTATGATTGAAGGTAGAAAAGAGCACAACAGAAGCACCCCAGTCTCCCACTCAAAGAGGAGAGCAGTGGCCGTATCCACTCTCTCCTGGGCTCCGAGGCTTTGTCATTGGGGGTGGGGGGTGGGGTGATCTGCAGCTGTCCCTGCTGCAGGGGTTTCCAACACAGGGAACACGAGATTCTTAATCACACGAAACTTACAGCAACCTGCAGCTTAGTTTTCAGACAGGCCAAAGAAAATTGGCAAAGCTCCCGCTGTTGGCAGTTCACAAAGTGGAGCAGCGAAGGAGCTGGCCCTGGAGCAGCGAAGGAGCTGGCCCTGGAGCAGCGAAGGAGCTGGCCCTGGAGCAGCGAAGGAGCTGGCCCTGGAGCAGCGAAGGAGTTGGGGCTGGAGCTGCGAGGAGCTGCGGCTGGAGCTGCGAGGAGCTGCGGCTGGAGCTGCGAGGAGCTGGGGCTGGAGCTGCGAGGAGCTGGGGCTGGAGCTGCGAGGAGCTGGGGCTGCATGGAGCTGGGGCTGGAGCTGCGAGGAGCTAACGTTGAAGCTGCGAGGAGCCAACGCTGAAGCTGCGAGGAGCCAACGCTGAAGCTGCGAGGAGCCAACGCTGAAGCTGCGAGGAGCCAACGCTGAAGCTGCGAGGAGCCAGCGCTGAAGCTGCGAGGAGCCAACGCTGAAGCTGCGAGGAGCCAACGCTGAAGCTGCGAGGAGCCAACGCTGAAGCTGCGAGGAGCCAACGCTGAAGCTGCGAGGAGCCAACGCTGAAGCTGCGAGGAGCCAACGCTGAAGCTGCGAGGAGCCAACGCTGAAGCTGCGAGGAGCCAACGCTGAAGCAGCCAGCACTGAAGCTGCGAGGAGCCAGCACTGAAGCTGCGAGGAGCCAGCACTGAAGCAGCCAGCACTGAAGCTGCGAGGAGCCAGCACTGAAGCTGCGAGGAGCCAGCACTGAAGCTGCGAGGAGCCAGCACTGAAGCTGCGAGGAGCCAGCACTGAAGCTGCGAGGAGCCAGCACTGAAGCTGCGAGGAGCCAGCACTGAAGCTGCGAGGAGCCAGCACTGAAGCTGCGAGGGGCCAGCACTGAAGCTGCGAGGGGCCAGCACTGAAGCTGCGAGGGGCCAGCACTGAAGCTGCGAGGGGCCAGCACTGAAGCTGCGAGGGGCCAGCACTGAAGCTGCGAGGAGCCAGCACTGAAGCTGCGAGGAGCCAGCACTGAAGCTGCGAGGGGCCAGCACTGAAGCTGCGAGGGGCCAGCACTGAAGCTGCGAGGGGCCAGCACTGAAGCTGCGAGGAGCCAGCACTGAAGCTGCGAGGAGCCAGCACTGAAGCTGCGAGGAGCCAGCACTTAAGCAGGAAGCACTGAAGCTGCGAGGAGCCAGCACTGAAGCTGCGAGGAGCCAGCACTGAAGCTGCGAGGAGCCAGCACTGAAGCTGCAAGGAGCCAGCACTGAAGCAGCCAGCACTGAAGCTGCGAGGAGCCAGCACTGAAGCTGCGAGGAGCCAGCACTGAAGCAGCCAGCACTGAAGCTGTGAGGAGCCAGCACTGAAGCTGCAAGGAGCCAGCACTGAAGCAGCCAGCACTGAAGCTGTGAGGAGCCAGCACTGAAGCTGCAAGGAGCCAGCACTGAAGCAGCCAGCACTGAAGCTGTGAGGAGCCAGCACTGAAGCTGCGAGGAGCCAGCACTGAAGCTGTGAGGACCAGCACTGAAGCTGCGAGGAGCCAGCACTGAAGCTGCGAGGCCAGCACTGAAGCTGCGAGGAGCCAGCACTGAAGCTGCGAGGAGCCAGCACTGGAAGCTGCGAGGAGCCAGCACTGAAGCTGCGAGGAGCCAGCACTGAAGCTGCGAGGAGCCAGCACTGAAGCTGCGAGGAGCCAGCACTGAAGCTGCGAGGAGCCAGCACTGAAGCTGCGAGGAGCCAGCACTGAAGCAGCCAGCACTGAAGCTGCGAGGAGCCAGCACTGAAGCTGCGAGGAGCCAGCACTGAAGCTGCGAGGAGCCAGCACTGAAGCTGCCAGCACTGAAGCTGCCAGCACTGAAGCTGCCAGCACTGAAGCTGCCAGCACTGAAGCAGCGAGGAGCCAGCACTGAAGCAGCGAGGAGCCAGCACTGAAGCAGCGAGGAGCCAGCACTGGAAGCAGCGAGGAGCCAGCACTGGAAGCTGCGAGGGCCAGCACTGAAGCAGCGAGGAGCCAGCACTGAAGCAGCGAGGAGCCAGCACTGAAGCAGCGAGGAGCCAGCACTGAAGCAGCCAGCACTGAAGCTGTGAGGAGCCAGCACTGAAGCTGTGAGAGCCAGCACTGAAGCTGTGAGGAGCCAGCACTGAAGCTGCGAGGAGCCAGCACTGAAGCAGCCAGCACTGAAGCTGCGAGGAGCCAGCACTGAAGCTGCGAGGAGCCAGCACTGAAGCTGCGAGGAGCCAGCACTTAAGCAGGAAGCACTGAAGCTGCGAGGAGCCAGCACTGAAGCTGCGAGGAGCCAGCACTGAAGCTGCGAGGAGCCAGCACTGAAGCTGCAGGAGCCAGCACTGAAGCTGCGAGGAGCCAGCACTGAAGCTGCGAGGAGCCAGCACTGAAGCTGCGAGGCCAGCACTGAAGCTGCAAGGAGCCAGCACTGAAGCAGCCAGCACTGAAGCTGCGAGGGCCAGCACTGAAGCTGCGAGGAGCCAGCACTGAAGCTGCAAGGAGCCAGCACTGAAGCTGCAAGGAGCCAGCACTGAAGCAGCCAGCACTGAAGCTGCGAGGAGCCAGCACTGAAGCTGCAAGGAGCCAGCACTGAAGCAGCCAGCACTGAAGCTGCGAGGAGCCAGCACTGAAGCAGCCAGCACTGAAGCTGTGAGGAGCCAGCACTGAAGCTGCAAGGAGCCAGCACTGAAGCTGCAAGGAGCCAGCACTGAAGCAGCCAGCACTGAAGCTGTGAGGAGCCAGCACTGAAGCAGCCAGCACTGAAGCTGCGAGGAGCCAGCACTGAAGCTGCAAGGAGCCAGCACTGAAGCAGCCAGCACTGAAGCTGCGAGGAGCCAGCACTGAAGCTGCGAGGAGCCAGCACTGAAGCTGCAAGGAGCCAGCACTGAAGCTGCGAGGAGCCAGCACTGAAGCTGCAAGGAGCCAGCACTGAAGCTGCAAGGAGCCAGCACTGAAGCTGCAAGGAGCCAGCACTGAAGCTGCAAGGAGCCAGCACTGAAGCTGCAAGGAGCCAGCACTGAAGCAGCCAGCACTGAAGCTGTGAGGAGCCAGCACTGAAGCAGCCAGCACTGAAGCTGTGAGGAGCCAGCACTGAAGCAGCCAGCACTGAAGCTGTGAGGAGCCAGCACTGAAGCTGCAAGGAGCCAGCACTGAAGCTGCAAGGAGCCAGCACTGAAGCAGCCAGCACTGAAGCTGCGAGGAGCCAGCACTGAAGCTGCGAGGAGCCAGCACTGAAGCTGCGAGGAGCCAGCACTGAAGCTGCGAGGAGCCAGCACTGAAGCTGCGAGGAGCCAGCACTGAAGCAGCCAGCACTGAAGCTGCGAGGAGCCAGCACTGAAGCAGCCAGCACTGAAGCTGCGAGGAGCCAGCACTGAAGCAGCCAGCACTGAAGCTGCGAGGAGCCAGCGCTGAAGCTGCGAGGAGCCAGCGCTGACGCTGCGAGGAGCCAGCGCTGACGCTGCGAGGAGCCAGCGCTGAAGCTGCGAGGAGCCAGCGCTGAAGCTGCGAGGAGCCAGCGCTGAAGCAGCCAGCACTGAAGCTGCGAGGAGCCAGCACTGAAGCTGCGAGGAGCCAGCGCTGAAGCAGACAGCACTGAAGCTGCGAGGAGCCAGCGCTGAAGTAGCCAGCACTGAAGCTGCGAGGAGCCAGCACTGAAGCTGCGAGGAGCCAGCACTGAAGCTGCGAGGAGCCAGCACTGAAGCTGCGAGGAGCCAGCACTGAAGCTGCGAGGAGCCAGCACTGAAGCTGCGAGGAGCCAGCACTGAAGCTGCGAGGAGCCAGCACTGGAAGCTGCGAGCGCCAGCACTGAAGCAGCCAGCACTGAAGCTGCGAGGAGCCAGCACTGAAGCTGCGAGGAGCCAGCACTGAAGCTGCGAGAGCCAGCACTGAAGCTGCCAGCACTGGAAGCTGCCAGCACTGAAGCTGCCAGCACTGAAGCAGCCAGCACTGAAGCAGCCAGCACTGAAGCAGCCAGCACTGAAGCAGCCAGCACTGAAGCAGCCAGCACTGAAGCAGCCAGCACTGAAGCAGCGAGGAGCCAGCACTGAAGCTGCGAGGAGCCAGCACTGAAGCTGCGAGGAGCCAGCACTGAAGCTGCGAGGAGCCAGCACTGAAGCTGCGAGGAGCCAGCACTGAAGCTGCGAGGAGCCAGCACTGAAGCTGCGAGGAGCCAGCACTGAAGCTGCGAGGAGCCAGCACTGAAGCAGCGAGGAGCCAGCACTGAAGCTGCGAGGAGCCAGCACTGAAGCAGCGAGGAGCCAGCACTGAAGCAGCGAGGAGCCAGCACTGAAGCTGTGAGGAGCCAGCACTGAAGCTGTGAGGAGCCAGCACTGAAGCAGCCAGCACTGAAGCTGTGAGGAGCCAGCACTGAAGCTGTGAGGAGCCAGCACTGAAGCTGTGAGGAGCCAGCACTGAAGCTGTGAGGAGCCAGCACTGAAGCTGTGAGGAGCCAGCACTGAAGCAGCCAGCACTGAAGCTGTGAGGAGCCAGCACTGAAGCAGCCGAGCACTGAAGCTGTGAGGAGCCAGCACTGAAGCTGTGAGGAGCCAGCACTGGAAACAGCCAGCACTGAAGCTGTGAGGAGCCAGCACTGAAGCTGTGAGGAGCCAGCACTGAAGCTGTGAGGAGCCAGCACTGAAGCTGTGAGGAGCCAGCACTGAAGCTGCAGTTTTCGAAGCTGCTCAGTCACAAGAAACTGCTGAAGTGCCGAATACTGAAATAGCACTGGGACTTCCGCCCAGCCCTGGGGGAGAGTAGAAATGCACTCTTGCGCGCCCAAATATGGGGGATTTTGAAACCAAGCATTAGGCTACAATGAGCTGAGTGGGAGTAGTGCAGGGGGGCGTTAGTGGTCTGCTCCAGCACAGACTTCGATGCCTTACAGCACATCACCTGAGCACGCACTCTGAGCCGGGAGTTGGGAAGGTAAAGCAATATGATAAATTGAATACGTTTGTGCGTGAAACTAAAAGCAAAGCAAAAACACACAATGCCACGGGGCTGTCTGCTTCTAGCTGGAACAGACTGCAAGCCTAAAGGAAAAAAGAGAGGTGCCGCAAAGGCGAGTAACACCAAAGCAGAAGTAAAATGACAAATGGTAAATAAACACCACAGGTGGACCCGGTTTGTACTATGTCGTTAAACTGCTTAATTGCTTGTTTGACCAAAGCTGGATTAAAAGGGCGCCAAAACGTATTAACTGTGACAACACAGCTGAGCGGGTTGAGGTCCTGCTTTCACAGGGCATGAAACCTGCAGGTTCCATTGTCAGTAAGGCTGACTCGGTGCTTTACATTCTCAGGTGTTGCCTATGGACAGCTTCTAGCAGTCTGTCCTGCAAGACCAATTGTGCACAATACCAATACTTGCAGTGGGCTTTGGTTCAGCCCATTCCTTACCACTGGTCAGCTTTCTAGGCAATTCCAGTTGCTTGCTCCTTGTTTGACACCTTTTCCTCCACTACCCAAGTTTGCCACTCCCCTGTAACATAGCTTCTTTACCATCATTTTGACTGAATAACTTGTATTCTTCCACAGTCAGGGAACTAGTTTTAAGTCTGGCCTGACACTGTAGCTGTTACACGACCTATTGTTACCAATTCTGTATACTACCGGGAGCGTGAGCATTGGTGTCCCCCATAGAAGCACTACTGTCTCACCACATACTGTTGGCTATTTGGTGCATCATTCCCACTCTTGCGGAGTGCTTGCATTGCTATGCATGAGGCACTATTTCACATCACAAAAGTGCACTGTATTCATCACACATTAAATTCCTTGCCACGCAGACAGCATTCTTTTTTTCACTGCACCAGGTTTAAAAAAATATATTTTAGTCGGGACTCAAAATGAAAGCCAGACACTGTTTTTGCCAATGCTTATTTCTTTTGATTTCAGTATCCGTTTCCATTGCACCGCTCTTTTGTTGTTCCCTGTCCCTCTGCGTCCCTTTTTTCTTTAATTAAATAGGTTTCTCAACATTTTTAGGAAGATTTGTCAGCAGTATTTTGCGATTGGGCCACTACTTTCTCTACAATATCTTTCAAACACCTTTATATACATTATTTTTTACCACTCCAAGATCAATGTCCACTATTTTAGAACTGTAAATTAAAAAAAACAAAATATGCTGTTGCATCATTATATAAGCGCATGCATTCATGGTTGATGCATCTGTGCATATTTGTCCTCACACGTAGCATCATGATGCATATGTATGCATGTGCACATATGCATAATCACACTGTGGGATTTTTGTTTTGTCCATGCTGTTGACCATCTGCTTCGGCCATTTTCTTTTTTTTACCCGATGCTGAGGAACATCATTAAAAAGAATAGGCAAAGCCAAAAGATTAGATCGATTGGCTTTGCCAGTGCTTATTTAGGCTGGCATGGACTGCTTAACTTGGGTGAAACGACGCACAGGATTTAAGCAATAATAGAACAATTTAACTTATTGGATGCGCTGTACAAGTGGTAAATATGGTTTCGTGAAATAATTTAAGACTGACCATTTACATAAATGTGTCTGTAAAATACATATGGCCAAATAGGATTAGAACATCAAAGAGAGATTAAAAATAATCAAAATAGAGAACACTTACAACAAGTACATTTTGCATTAAGAAAGTTAGATGCTGGTGAGAAGCACCTCTACGAGTAAAAGCAGAGCTGTAATGTTAAAAGTTACTGGTTTTATCACGTCTTGCAATGAAGATAGATAGATAACTTCATTATTGGGGGAGGAACAACTGTAGCAGACTCACCATGCTACCTGCCTCATCAGGGGAAGTAAGCGCTATATAAATATAATTTACAATTACATTTTGCTGATTGTCTTTATTTGTAAACTAACAACTTCAGTATTAGGAACGAGCGGCGCCACCAGTCTGGTCCTGTAGAACTACACGACTGAATGAATATCCTTTTTATGTAGCTCCCTGTGAGTTAACAAAAGCACCTCTAAGCACTTGGTTATTAACGCCCTTGAAAGTGTCTAATGGTAGTTTTTGTAAGCTCTTGTCCTTCAACCCGGTATCTGATCTCATCAGGGCCGGCTTTAGCACTGGTGGCGCCCATTGCGACAGTCTTTTTTAGACCCCCCTCATGACCTCATCCTCATATTCCCTCACTACCACACGGCAAAAGGGACCCTCATCTCTCCATAGACCCCTCTTTTTAAAGCGCTGGTAAAGGCTGGCATTACTAATCCACTCAGCTCTCCACTTTAAACACAGATCTGTTCTTTGCAGCAGGCATATTACCTCTCTGCGCTACTTTCTGGAGAGTCAAAACCGCCACTAGACAAAACTCTGATCGCTCTCTAGCAGGAACATGATTTACAAGAGTTATGTTGACATTTTTATTGCTACCCAATAGTTAGACGCATATGGAACTCTGCAACAGGTGCTTTTAGATTATATGTTATTGTTAAACAGAGCGCCCACAACCGGAGGTCAGCACCCCCCTTCCAGGTCAGCGCCCAGTGTGGTCGCACCGCCCTGGTTCTCTACGTACTCGGCTGTTCCTCTCTCGCCTAGAACCGAAGGCCCCGCACTCACATCTGTCACTTCACTTAAACTACACAAACATTCCTTTCAACTAACCGCCCTTCTCTTGAAAAGATGCTGGGCGCACATTCTACATGAGGCTGCTTCCGCTTCCTCAGGACTGGCAATACGAAGACGATAGATGTGTCTAAGGTACATATAACCAAAATGTGGTTACAAAACCAAAAAGACAGAAAATGTGGTTACAAAACCAAAAAGAGAGGACAAAATAATAATGAAACAAATGATAACACTAGCACCACACATGCTGGCGACGAGAACCACGATTGATAAAAAACAGTTTAAGAGAAAAATACGAAATCCATTCTCAGGCAAATTATATTGAAAAAGTTGAAGGATTTGGTCACTCCGCAGCAGATTGCGCACAGATTGTTTTTAAAAAAGGGCATCAATATAGCTATATCATTACAAACATATTTGTTAAGTAGGGTTTGAATTATACCCTAGTTTGGCACCAGAAAAAATAAAGCAGTTATTAAGCATTGTCAATAGTGTTTTGAGTACAAATTCTGTTCACAAAATTATTCTAGTTCCAAAGAAAGAAGTTAACCAGGCAGGTCTGGCTCTCTGGACTATTGACTGAAGTGTTGCCCTAAGACAGGAGCTTAAGACCTGCATTATCTTCGAAAAGCATCATGAAAGGTAGAGAGAATAAAAAAGTACATTCACGGACTTATTGCAGAAATGGCCCTCAAAGTACAAGTTATATTTGTCCTTATTTTTTTAAAACTTTTTTTGAATGAGCATGTATTCCGATTAATGTTAATGTCCATTTCTCACTATTAGTACGACAAAATGTACTTTACACACCACCTCTGACCGTAAACTAACATTTAACCCAATTCTCATTATGAATTAAAAATAAAACTTGATTTAAATCAGGATACTTTCTGCATTGGCCGCCTGCCATTCCTTGGACGTTGATAATAAACTAAGAGATCAACTCTGCAAATTCCATATCAGTCGAAAAGAAAATAGGTTTGAATCACTCCAGAAATGGAGTGGAAAATAATCTATTTGTTGCACAGGTTTGGAGCTCTCAAATGAGATTAATTTCAAGATATCATATAAATTACAAGAGCATTCGAGGGTACCGTTTTTTAAAAATAACTTTTCCATGAACATGGAGTGCAACCACTGAAGTAAAATAGGCGGGAAAAGGCATTCAAGAGCGTGTTTTTTCTTTTTAAAAAGTTGGAGAACAGTTCACAGAAAGGAACTTTGCCCTGCGAGCCTTAGGCCAGCTATGAAGACTTACGGGGATTGGTTTAACAGCCGTCACACAAAAGAGGCGGAGCAAACATTCAATTAAAAGTTCAGCAGGATAAGGCATCTGTCGCGTGCTAGGTCCTAATGTCCAGTAGGCCACCCTTCCAGGCTCAATAAATGATTACCATTGAGTGGAGTAATAGAGTTTGTATACTTTTATTAGGGTTCTGACCTCCATATAATCTAGGTTGAGGGGAACAGGAGCATCACAAAAATCCGGCATGATCTTAAAAGTATCTGAGGATTTATCTGGTCTTTAAATCTTTAAAATACCTCTTAGTATCGCCAACCAACATCTCGCAATCTGACCAGTTCTAGCACACTGCCTTCGTCTCCTTCACTTTCATAAACCTTTGTACTATCAGAGTATAAAAACCCCTATCATAACTTTTAATTAAACACCCATTACCTTGCATTTTTTTGCTTCGCACGTTTCAGTGTGAGATGTCACCATAACGAGGGGCGCATCCTTATAAGAGGGCAGCTATTGAAATGACGTGGCACTCTCCATTGTGATAAGCAGATAGAACTTGAATGTGCTTTCCTATTTTAGAGTGCAATCATCATCATAAGCCAAACCATATCTGGACCACTAACTGGATGATCATAAATCAGTGCATGTCCTCTACCACCACATACTCCCACAGAAAACCAAACCTTTTAGCCAATGCAACCAACATAATCACCCTTGTTTGGAAAAATTTTGAAATGCTGAAACTCAAATGGCCTGATGAGCCGCTAATTTTGAGAATATATAGATAACAAATTTACCATGGCAAAAAGCTTATAAAAAGGAGATTGCTGTTACCATTTTTCATAATTATTTAAGAAAGCATTTGATATAGCAAAGGCTTGATGTGGAAATGCAGTATACAACGGGTATTACTTTTAATCAACTCAACCTTTGCTCCTTCTATAACTGACCAGAGAAGGTGGGAAGACAACAGTCAACATACTCAGACCTGGCGTGGCTTCGCGGCGAAAGAACATGGCCGCCTGTTAGAGCGTCTCCGAGGCCCCCTCTCCTGCCCCATATATCCGGCCTAATATCCGAACCTCCGGTGCTAGAATCGCGCGCCGGAGGTGTAGCGGTACACATTGCCGTGATCCCGAGTGCTGGCGGTCCCCGGAAAGCGGAGAAATCCCGCCCGGAATTTGCGGCCTTCAGCCCTGGAGAAGCCGGGACCTCGAGTGGGCACGTCTGCCTGACTGGGTGCCTGGAGCGACGGCAAGACCTCCCCCGCATGCATCCGCGGAGGGACGCAGGCAACTGAGGTGGAGGGGCATTCACACCTTGCCACAACCTACGTGGTGGGGCGCTGCCCGACGGAAATACGGCCTGAAGACTACCGGTGGGGCCGGCAGCATCGACGCCAGCCCCGGGGCACTGACCTGAGGGACTCGAATGATCGGCGGATGTAAGGTACATCGGCGCGCAGGGGTGGAGGAGGTGACTGACATATGAGCCCAGCGCCGGCGAGTGCGCCTGAGATTGGACCCGTGGCCCCCCCTCCCCTGGCGGTGCGGAGCGGGCCCTAAGCCAAGTGTGCACACGGAGCCTACTCCTCGGCGCCTGCAAAAGGTCCACCGTTAGGTTGCGGAACAAGCATTCGACTACACAGTCCGTTACCGGGAGGAATATGCTCGAAGGCCCACAGTTACGGCGAGGTGAGAAAGGCACAAGCCGAGCAGAGCCCCCAGAGACTGCGCTACGCGCTGGCGGCGCGGGCCCGGCCCTGATCATGGCTAACCCGAGAAGTACGCAACGTCTCAACAGAGCAAGCTGGACCGCTACACCTGCCCAAGGGCGGAATTGCCCGAACGAAAGGGACCTGGCGACACACAGCAAGGAGGGACAGAGCACGATCCGCCAGAACCCACTATGAAAGACCTGATGGCGGCGATCACTGGAGTGCGCACATCTATAGACAACCTCTCCTCGGAAGTGACGCTGATTAGAGCTGACCTTACAAAATACAGAGAGAAAGTCAAGCAGCTGGAGCTCACCACCACGAATTTAGTAGAGGACACCTCACAACTGCGGAAGGACATTGTGGAACTCCAAGCGTTCCGTAAAATCGCTGAAGACAAGCTGGACGATTACGAGGGCGCTCGAGACGCAATAACATACGCGTTATTGGAGTGCCGGAGAAATCGGAGGGGCCCGCTGCTGACCTGTTCATTGAACACCTGGTGACGACAAAGCTACAACCAAAGGGACTGTCCAAGCTGTTTGTGGTGGAGAGGGCGCACAGAGTACCTGGGGGACGCCCAAAACCGGGAGCCCCCCGTCCCATACTGGCCAGGCTATTAAACTACAGAGACAGAGACACGATCCTACAGGCCGCCAGGGTCGCCCCGCCGATAAAAGTGGATAACTCAGAACTCGCCTTCTTCCCTGACTTTACCCAGGCAGTACAGATGCGTCGACGCTCTTTCCTAGAAGTCAAACGAAAACTGCGTGATAAGGGCCTTAAGTACGCTATGCTTTTCCCGGCGCGTCTGCGAGTTGAGGCGGAAGGAAAAGCGCATTTCTTTGACCAACCTGAGTTGGTTTCTGACTGGCTGGACGGCTGGAGGACCTCGCCGGAACGGAACCCAAACAACCACTGAACACTAAGAACTGCCTTTCTTGATTTGAAGCTTGAACGCTCTATACCGTATGTTCCTCCCAAACGTAGAGACAAAATACGCAATCTCTTAAAGGCCTGAAGTCCTTGACTAAGAATCTCTGGTACTAAAAAGATGGATCAATTTGTCGCAGGGCGCAACACCACAGAAAAGTACCTATGTCTTGTGTTGGCAGGAGGGGGGACCAGAGGGGCACTGAGGCCTCCCCTCATTTTCTTCTATTAGTACACGTTGGGCGACAGGCACTCTGCATTTGATTAATATGGGTAGTTTGGAGCCCAGAGTGCAGGGGAGCAGGGTGGGGGGTTGTTGGGAGGGATTATCGTGTTTTTTTTTTTTTTGTTTGAGTTTTTTCAATGGTACAGTCCGGATTTGTGCAAGTAACAGTCAGTATGCGTCACTAAGACATCAATGGGTAAGCAATGGAATAAGGAAGTCAAAATACTAAGTTGGAATGTGAACGGGTTGGGGGACAAAATCAAGAGAAGTGTAGTATTGCAATATATTAGGAGATTGTCGCCAGACATAGTAATGCTTCAGGAAACACACCTGGTGGGTAACACATGCAAGGCCATGCATAGATGGGGTTACGCAATGGTGGCACATGCAGGTTTCGCATCTAACTCCAGAGGGGTGGGCATCCTGCAAAAGAAATCATTCCCCCTGACTCTCACGTCCACCTATACAGACGACCGTGGCAGATATGTCGGAATCACGGGCACTTGGGAGGGCCGAAC
Organism: Calotriton arnoldi; assembly: GCA_963921515.1. Lineage (NCBI taxonomy): Eukaryota > Metazoa > Chordata > Amphibia > Caudata > Salamandridae > Calotriton > Calotriton arnoldi. The sequence continues at coordinate 1,007,157 of CAWUFW010003803.1, read as the reverse complement.
GATCACATTCATGTCCATCTATGCTCCCCGGGGCTGCAAGCTGCAACCTTTGCAGACCTAAGCGCCGTGTTGATAGCACTGCCAGAGGGACACTTAGTGCTCGGGGGTGACTTTAATTCAGTAATTTCGGGCTCCCTAGACAGACACCCACCCCGCACACTCCCACATACAGCGCATTCTTTTCCAGTTTCCTAGAGGCAATGGGGCTGGTGGACGGGTGGAGAACCTATAATCCTGATAAGATCCAATACACCTTCCACTCAGGGGCACACAGCAGCTTCTCTCGCCTGGACTACATAGTCATCCCGGCTACTCAGGTGATGGAAATCCAGGAGATCAGACATCTGGCTAGAGGTGTTTCAGACCACTCCCCGATCTGGGTCCATATGGCCCTGGATAGCGCACAAGTAGGACGCATTGCCCCTATCAACCCATGGTACTTAAAACACCCCAAAATACGCAAGGACCTCACTAAAGCCGTAGATAACTACTTCCTAGAGAACGAGAATTCGGTAGACTCCCCGCAAATACTATGGGAAGCCTTTAAAACGGTGATCAGGGGCCAGGCACTCTCTCTGATTGCGGGAACAAAAAGAGAAAACATAAAGGACGTATCAGAGGTAGAACACAAACTTTACCGGCTGGAACAAGAAGTGAACACTGACCCGTCCCCTGAACTACTCCATACACTTCGCCTCCGACAGGCAGAATACCGAGCGCTGGTCACAGACCGTGCCAAAATAATGGGGCAAAACAGGCTGGGCCGGATCTATGATTGGGGGGATAAGGCTGGAAAACTAATCGCCTGGTTAGAAAAAAGAGAGCATGCTAATCGGCTGGTTCCAGAAATCAGGAGCTCGGATGGCTTCCCCATAACGGACCCACAAGACATAGCCGAACAGTTTGCAACGCACTTTCACACAGTATACAGCGCGGTGAGCCCACACACTGAAGAGGAGTCCACAGCACTCCTACAGGATATCTCCCTCCCAGGGCTATCAGCCACTGATCGGGAATACTTGGATAGTGAGCTCTCCCACGATGAAATAGCGGCTGCAATCCGAGCGCTCCACTCGGGCAAGGCCCTTGGCCCCAATGGCATCCCGATTGAGCTCTACAAACTCCGTCCGGATAAGTTGGCCCCTTATTTGAAAACTATGTTCGAAGACAGCCTTGAAGAGGGATTGCTACCCCCAGATCAGAGAATAGCAACCATAGTTACAATCCACAAGGAAGGGAAGCCCAAAACAGACTGCGCCTCCTACCGTCCTATCTCGCTGCTCAACGCAGAACCAAAAATCCTTGCCAAATTACTAGCCAACAGGCTGATTAAAGTAATAGGGGACTTAGTACATCCTGATCAATCCGGGTTCATGCCAAGGAGGAACACGGCGTTAAATCTGCGTAGAGTGCATGGAGTGTTGGGAAGGGTGCCGACCATACGAGAAGATGCAGTCATCGCCTCCCTAGACGCCACAATGGCCTTCGATACACTTGAGTGGCCCTATCTATTTGCCGTGCTTAAAAAACTGGGATTCGGAACGAACTTTAGACGATGGGTACGATTACTATACGCCGCACCTATGGCACAAGTGGTAGTGAACAACAAAAAATCCGAGGCCTTCACGCTTGGCCGAGGGACACGGCAGGGATGCCCTCTATCTCCTTTACTCTTCGCTTTGGCCCTGGAACCGCTTGCCGCATGGATCCGCAAAGACGTGAGGATCCGTGGAATGCGATGGTCGGCAGATTGGGAAGACCGTATTTCCCTATACGCGGACGACATCCTTCTATACCTGACGTCACCTCAGAGATCCCTCATAGTAGTATTTGATATCCTATCCGTATTTGGCCGATTCTCTGGGTTTCGTATCAACTGGCAGAAATCTCTTCTGTACGTCCTCTGTGGAAACTCTCCGCCCCTTCCCCGGCACTGCCCCGTCCCAATAGCAATAGACGGATTCAAATATCTGGGTGTATTCGTCTCCCTAGACCGCACACTCCAATGTGCTCGGAACCTGGCTCCCCCACTGCAACGGCTCAAAAGTGACATTGCACACTGGAAGTCCCTCCCGCTTTCTCTCCTGGGCAAAGCGGCCCTTTTTAAAATGCTGTCCTTACCCCGCTTCCTATATGCACTGCAGAACTCGGCAAACCCTGTCCCAAATACGTACTTTACAGAAATAGAAGGACTCCAGCGAGACCTGCTTTGGAATGGAAAGCCACGTATTGCTCTGCAAAAACTCACGCTCAGCTGGTATGACGGCGGAATTGGACTGCCAGACATTAAAAAATATTACTGGGCAGCACAACTGGTAGCAATAAACCATGGCACCTATGGGCAGCCGGACAACCCGGGGTTTACTATGGATAAATGGATTCTCCCAAACGGGACATATGCCAGGGCACTGTACTCCAAACCAAATAGGTTCCCACTCACGGGTCCAACCAACCACACAGTTAAAATTTGGCATTCGGCAACCAAATCGTTAGGATGGCACAATAAACTAACTCTCGCCACACCACTATGGGACTCCCAAAAACTTGGTGACCTAAGAAAATCCAAGGGCTTTAGCAAATGGGACTTAATTGGCATCTCTCACATCAGAGACCTTTGGGGTAAAGAGGGTGTGCAAAAATTTGAAGCCCTACAGGGTCAATATGCCCTAGCGGATTCTGAGCGCTTCCGGTACCTGCAGGTCCGACACGCACTACAAACAGTATTGCCCAATGACTCGGCTCCACCAGACGCCTCCCCACTGGAGGATAGGATATTGGATGGGCACTTACCTGAAAAAGCCATCTCCCTAACCTATCGAAAACTCATCCATAATGTGGAGAATCCCCTACAATCGCTACGAGAAAAATGGGCAGAGGACGGGGTGGAAGTAGATGATGAAGACTGGCAGGTAGCGGTCTCCTCCCCCAGAACTGTTGCTATTTCTGCACGTCTTCGCCTGGTGCAACTAAAGGTACTTCATAGAATATACATGACAGGTCCCCGATTGATGCACATGGGCTTTTCAACAGATGGGTCTTGTAGGAGGGGATGCACACAGCTGGGCACATTCATCCACATACTGTGGCACTGTGAACAGATCCAGGAATATTGGCGCAGGATACACGAGGTAATGAGCATAGTAACGGGAGTCGAACTCACACCACAAGCCCCTAGATGCCTCCTCAACGTCTGGGAACCCACTGACCTTACCACACACGCCACAATATGGGCCACACTCGGATACATAGTGGCCAAGAGAAACATTGCGCAGCTATGGGGGGCTACAAAGGCACCTACGAGTTCTGACTGGGAAAGAGACCTGGATTGGTGTATGCTGCGGGAAAAAACGGTGTATATGACAAGAGGTTGCCCGCGCAAATGGTCTAAGATATGGGCCCCCTGGAACGAATACCGAGGCAATATATGCACTCCTCCCCGATTGCTGGAGTCTGATGATCCCCTCTCCCCTTGAATTCCAATGCATTATCTTGTAATATTTATGTGTATGATTGAACTCACAGTACTTCCTTCCAGTGAAATATGTGGAACTGTACCATGTTTTGAAAATTGTTCAATAAAAAGAGTTATAAAAAAAAAAAAACATACTCAGACCTGAATGCGACTCTTAAATGACAGCATCAAGCACAGAGACCCACCAAGCTCTCCTATCACTTTACTGAACAGAGAGAAGTTCCACAGTTAGTGACACACAACCTAGGTAAATGGAGTGTTAGAACGCCTGTTTCACACGTTGAAGCTTTCATTCAAACCAACATTTTGGATGCAGAGCAGATGTTGCACCTTGAATATCCAGGAAGGTAGTAATAATTTTCATGGTTTGCTTTTACCAGCTATAAGAATTTTTTTTTTGGAGGAGTCAACATTGGAAGTCATATCACAAGATCCCTTTGGTGCAAGATGCTTTAATGAAGTGATCTTCAGGCATTTTCTAGAAGGACCTTCTAACAGTTCTAATCTCTTTGGCCGTTTTCTCCTGTTATAGGAGGACAGAACTTTGAAAAGCTACTTTCACAGAGATAGCTGGGGAAAGATTATAAAATGTAAACAAAAGGACTTCCAAGGAGGCTGGAGGGAATTTGTCACTGAATCAGATGTCTTTCCAATTACAGCGATGGGCTGATCCAGTGCATAACAAAGGCTGCCACTGAGCATGGGATGTTCATATCCGACGAGTCATCTGCCCTGGATTGAACACATTGCTCCAGAAAGTAAGCAGCAACACACCAACCAGAGTTTTAAAATAACAGTAGATGTTCTTTTGTGAAGCCAGTAGTTTGGACCACTTGCATGCATACATAGTTATATAAGGACGTGCTCTGATGCAAGTGCAAAATAACAATAAGAAATATAGCTTCAGAGTACAAGCCATATTATATTTAGGAACAGTGTTTGCGATAAGGGCGGATGTGGGGCGGCACGATTCAACAACAATAAAGTTCACAAACTTTTGCAGAGCTTGTCAAGTTGGGAATCAAATGCCAGGCCTCATCATACCCTTGAAGCCAGAGGATCTCCACCTTTAAACTCCATTTTAAAATTTCGAGAGTTAGCAGGACTGATGCAGAAGGTAGTGAGAGTTCCACTGTAATTAGATGGCCTGTTTCACCTGGAATCAAGCCCTAATCGACTGCCAATGCAGTGATCTAAGTGGAGGTGTAATATAGGTGTACTTCCGGATTCTGATGAGCCTAGCAAGCGAGTGCAGTATGACACTCAGTGTGAGGAGAGCATATTTTTTTTGGGGAGGGGAGTCCAAAGAGCAGCGATTGCCACTATCAATGGGGGCAGTACAAGTGATTAGATTGCTATCTGAACAGCAAAAAGATAGAGTTTTTCACGCCCAGTAGCAGCTTAAATTAGGGAGTCTAAGCTATTTTGGAAATGCGTGCCCTCTTGGAGTCAATCAAGAACACCAGAAATTTAGCAGATTCTACAAAAGGAAATTTGCTGAGATCTGAAGATAAAAGACGACAACAAAACGTTGTCTTACTGTGGTTTTACTTCAAACAGGCTTTTGCCTTCCGACCACAACTGCTGACTGGCATCTCTCTAAATTCTGATGGCATCAGCTTAAGAAGGTACAGTAAGAGCAAGTAATGTGTCATCAGCAAACTGTTGATGAACATACCATACTACTAACAGCATCACATAGATATTTAATAAAGATAGTAAAGGAAAGGAACCCCAGGGCACTCCACAATGCACACTGGGGGTAGCTTCATCAGGAGCAAGCACACCATTCACAAAGCGAAAACCACAGTGCAAGTATACTAGCAACGTGTTGACAAACTAGAATGTTTTGCCCAATTATGTGCACCTAATTGTCACATGGGTGTGCAAAAAAGTGCTTTCAGAAATGTCACATCCAGATGGTGGGAACGGATATTTACAGGCGAGGGAAAAACTGGGGTGACACTGGAAATGTGGTAAAAGCCCAGAAAGTTGAAACTTTATAGGTCTTTAGTAACATTTCCATTGCATTTTCCATTCTCATTTATGCTCTTAATTCTTCTCTAAAAAGGATAGGAGAAGTTTGTAAATAGCTTATGAAAAAATTCCCAAACATTCCCAAATTTATGGGGGGTTTATTCACATGGACAAAAAGAGAAAAAAGGGCAAGGTGTGCCTTTATAAATAGCTACGCAGAGGCAAATATTCAGCCATTCGAAAATCCACAGGTTTAGGGTTCATTGCACACAGATGAATATATTATCTTCATTGTTGTAAGGGTGTATGCTTTGGGATTTTGTCACCCTCATGTAAGTTGTAAATCTACACAATACCTAGGTGGAACTCTGGAGGAGTAGATTTAAGATTTTTTTAAAAATGTTAAATTTGTCTCAATATATTTAATTTCCATCCGCGGTCATTAGACAAAGAGGAGGGGTAGCCGGTTTGCTAACTCACTGGTTAATGTACGCGCTTCTGAAAGCCATATGTAATTTGTCCGAGATTCAATTTGAGTCTACTGTGATCAGCCGGTTCCCATTCTGAGGTTGATAGAATGGGTATCGAGTCTGTACGGTAGTAGTAATACAATTACCAGCTTTGTAATGACCGCAGCTACTTGTGAGAGAGCAGTGTGCTCTGTGGAAGCACAGCTGTTGTTATTCATTGTGATAATAGTTTGTAGGGGCCCACTCTGTAATATGTCCTCTTAGAAATAAGTGGCAATAGTGGCAAGGGCGGGGAGGAAGACTTGAAAGTGCTCATCTGACTACATGATAAGGGCTCCGTGAGAAAGGATGTAAACCACACCAGGACCTATCCAGCCACATTCATGTTGGATGCTAGACCGATGGACAAGAGTTCTCAAAGGACTACAGTATTAAATGAAACTAAAAGATACAAAAACATGAGCAAGTAGGCATTTCTCTTAAATGTCTTGTACGTCATTAGCCACCAGCAGAAAAGTTGTCTCACCTCTATGGCATGAATGGAAACCACATTGATAGAGAAGCGCTTGGAGGATTAAAGTTATGAGAAAACGTCGTTGAAATGAGATTTTCTCTCCAGCATTTTCCAGTATATGGGAGTTGGTTATCAGGCGTAACTTGTGACGACAGAAGTGTCTAGGAATTTCCTTTTTTTTTTTTTAAATCATAAAATGAGGCCAGCTTTTAAAGATGTCAGACAAAAAAAAACACCTTGATATGGGGATGAGTTAACTTTTAGCTGGGGAATAGCATCGAGAGAAAGTTTCGAGAGGAATGTGGTATGAATAACATTTTATCGGCGTGAAAATTCAGCTTGAGACACTTGAGAAACTTTGGAAGTTAGGAAGAAGAAAGTCAAATTGTTCCTCACAGGACCAGATATTGCTAAGGTTGGGTGAGAGGCTATAATAAAGTTTAGGACATTACCTTTGCACCGGGTAAGAAAAATATCCATTTGTGGAGGATTAAAAGATTCGAGGATGAGCTGTATAATGAAGTCAAACAAGTGATGGTTCAAGCCAAAAGCTGAGATTATCTTCTGTGGGGAACCATGATATACAGCGTCTAAGAAAGGGATCGAAATAGAGACTAGGAGTACCCACGGTGGAACTCAGGCTTAGGGGTGCTGGATGAGTGCCTGTCACTGTAGAAGGTAAGCGCTTATCCAGAAGTAAAAAAGATGGGAAGATAAATAACAGAGAATCGTGGGTCTAAGCTAAAGTTAAGTTTCTGCAATGTTTCTCCAGTATGTTCTCTCATAGCTAGATGACCCTTCCTCTCCAAGTACTCTTCACATTAAAAAATGTTCCTACTCTAGCAACTGTCTGGTGGATTATTCATGAGCTGAAGGTCTGTGGTCACTTGGCAGTAAGTATGGGTGCAGAGTACAAGGCAAATCTCATCACTGATACAAGCTTCTGTTAAAAGCAAAATGACAATTATGAACATTACCTGCGCCATCTTGTCTGGTGGAATTCTATGTGCACATAAGTTACAGTCATTTTAATCTATCACAGCCATTTTGTACTCTGTTGGTCACCTTTGTTTCACCCTGCCCTTACTAGCATCCCTCTGACCGACCTGGTACTGTGCTGGGGGCTATAAACTCTATTGCCACAACAAACCTCAGCGCCACTTGCTGCCACAAACTCGTTTTTCCTCTCATCCCTGTTTTCAGGCAAGCCTTTGGACGCTCTACCCCTCACTACACCTAGTTACACAAACAGGTTCCAAACACCAAAAAGACTCTTGCAACATGATTTATTGCACTGCAAACAGCAAGACTTGTTATTACCAACAATGGGACCTGTTTTTATCAACAGAACGGACTCTTAGATCTGGCCGGTCTCACATGTTTTAGACCCTGAAGCAAGGTCCAGCTGCAAGATAAGATTGTCTGTTTGACCTGGGTGGGAAGAGAATTACTGTTGGGCTTGTGTGACAACCTGCCCGGGCGGGGACCCCAAGCTTTTGTAACCATGTTGATCAAACAAATGCATTGTGTCAAACCTGTATAAAAGGAAGAGCCAAGGGAGTTGTCAGCAGAACACTTCCCTCAGACATCCCGGTGTCTCAGTTGACGTGATCTCCTCATGAGAAATAAACCTCTTTCTTGTCTTCCAGTTTTCCAGCGCTTACCTCATTATTTTGATAGCGAACCCAAAGTGAATTAGAGGTGGAACCCTGCACCGGGCAGCATTGAGGGTCTTAGAAGACTCGCTGCCTTTCACAAATTGGCGCCCAAGCGTAGGGGCCCATCAGCGACGCGTGGGTCCGGTAGAGAGGTCCTAACGACGGAGTGAACGACTAAACGATTGGGGTATACCTGCCTGAGAAGACCCTCGTCTGGCTGCCGATCGACTGAACTTCACCGGTTCCGAACGGACCTCTCTCGAGTGACCTGCGGTCCTGACTGGGACCTTAGAGGAACGCCGCATTGATTGTTGGAGTGAGAGGACAACCAGGCGCTGGAAGGGGAAGACTAAGAACTGTCCATACGGTCCGGGTAAGGTCGTGAAAAAACGACTTAAATTGATTGATTGAATAGTTTGATTGAAATACTAGTATTCCTTTTTTGATATCGAGTTATTTGCGACATTTCCCTGCTTGCAAACAACAAAGAATAGGAATATTCTCTCTTTGCAGGCAGCGAAGGACAGGTAGTGCAGACTTTTTGTCTAAATTGATTGATTGAGATATTCATTTTGACCGATAAATACGTCATGCCTGTTTTCTCTAGATTGTTTGATTGTAATTGTTTTGGACCAGACCGTTTGTTGGAGGTCAGTCAGCCGGCACGGCCGGAAGGCACCCCTAACAAGGACATGTACGTAAAGTATGGATTAGCCACCGTAGCTTATAGCAAACTATGGCATAAATACACTAGGAAGTACCGGGTAAATCAGTGGCCACTGACGGGATCTTTCGATCCCGCTAAAATAGAAACGTTAGAATTAGCTCTCCACAAAAGAAAACTAGACCAGCCATGTTTGACAGTTTTGGCTTATGGCGAAAAGAGGCAGCTCAAAGAAAGAAAAGGGACGAAGCTAGACAAGATAAAGAAACGCGAAAATCAGCTTACCAAGCCTGTAAAAGATTAGAAGAAAAACTAAAAGAAAAGGAAAAATCGATAAAAAGGAACAGGAATCAAAAATATCAGATCAATGCCCTGTTAGAACGCCCTCGACTCTTTACCCCAAGTTACCAGCAAAACAAAGGGTAGATGATGATTTATTGTTAGGTCCCCCAATCATATACATGCCACCCCCTTACGCCCCTACTCATCCCGTAGTACAACGGCAGGACCACCAAAGTATAGCCGGAGATGGCACGATCGCCTCAGTCTCCACCGCCTCTGCTCCCACCGAGTCACCCACACCAAATGCCTCATCAAAGGATACAGTAGTAGAGCTAGGATCAAAAGAAACAGGAGCGCCCAGGGTCCCGCGATTAAGTAAAAATGAGCGAGCAGGCATTGATAAAGTAGTTAAATCCCTCATAGATAGGAAGGAGACAGAAGAGTATGTAACTGACATATGCAACTCCTATGTTGAAAACCGCAAACGATACTTTATTGTACGTCTCCGTTACCACACTCTTACTGCATATGAAGAGAAGTACCAAGAGGTAGGGCCCGAGCGGCTAGTGGCTCTCTATAGGAAGGTAGATACCGGAGATGAAGGCGACAACGATGTTACAGAACTCTTTTCATCCACACTGGAGGTATTCCGTCACCTCGTGGAACAAGGACGGATAGATAAGGACAGGACATCTAAGATAGCAGGACCCCCGGTGGAAAAACCAGATAGCATGATGCCGATAAAAGAAGCTGCCCCTTATTGGGTACCTCCTAGAGGACAAGGGACTCATGACGATATGAACCATCAAGACGCTAGAGGAAGGGTGGTCTACAATTGGGTGTATCGACCATGGGACAGACAGGACATTTTGACGTTCCGTAAATCTTTACCGGATTTACGAAAGAACCCCACCGCCTTTTTCACCGAGCTAGGTACCGCTCTGGGATCAACAATAATGACACTTGCCGACAGACTTGTTCTTCGGGTTATGTTTGCCAGCAGATGTGTGGAAACAGATTAGGAAAATAGACCATACCGAACTGCTTGGTCATACCTGGGAACAACTCAACACACTAGATAAACAGCGGAACCCTGGTCAAAAAAACGGTTAAAGCAATATTGGACCTCCCTGACAAAATAGTGCAGAAAATGAAAACGCTGATCCCAGAGAAAAAGATAGACTGGTCCATAGTAACCACGTGCCGCCAGAAACCACAAGAGGATGTCTCAGAGTATTTCTCCAGATTTGAAACGGTGTTCTCCGATTACAGTGGACAAGACATGTCCACCGCAACCGGACACCACTTATTTGTGCAGAACTATGTCAAAGGACTACTGCCAGATGTATCCCAGAAATTACAAGCCAGCGAAAGTAGTTGGGCAGCATCTAAACCGGCGGCCATTCTCCAAATTGCCCAGTACTATGAGCATCAGAGAAACGAAAATGACAGGGCTACAGAAAGGAAAAAGAAGGACTTGAAGGTAATGGTAGCACAACTCCAGGGGTCGAATACAGGAAGGGAGCAATATAGGGGAGGATACCAGCAGAATACCCCTAGAGTACAGCCACCTAGTAACAATTCATCGACATCATATGTTGGACGCCAAGACCTAGGACAGGATCAATGTGCATTTTGCAAAGAATATGGACACTGGAAAACCCAATGCCCGGCTTTTTTTTTTTTTTTTTGGAGCTGGTCGGGGCAGAGGGGCGAGGGAAATAGCAAGTAGACAGAGAGGAAGAGGACGTGGGAGAGGGTACGCGAGTGAAGCAAGCGAGGAAAGGCCAGGAAGAGTGAACACATTTGACCATCCCAAACAGAATCAGTACCAACAGACAGATTATGACAATACGTACGACTTTGCATAGGACAGCCAGGGGCAAGGGAGGGATCCAGTCGAGCTCTATGTTGATCAGCAAGGCCCTTATGTTACCGCTGAGGTCCTGGGCACAAAGTCGCCATTTCTGGTAGACACGGGAGCAACACGTAGTGCACTATCCAAACGACTGATTTCAAGGGCACCCTTGTCAGGCTCACATGTGACCTCAATAGGATTTGACGGTACGCCCTCCACCAACCCTTTGTCCCGACCGATCTTAGCGACTGACACGACAGTTAACATATACACCGACAGCCAATATGCCTTCGGGGTGGTTCACCATTTTGGGATCTTATGGAAAGAAAGAGGGTTCCTGACTTCACACGGTACACCCATCCTGCATGGAGATTTAGTCTCCGCCTTGACGCAAGCAGTCCTCCTCCCCAAGAAGTAAGCAGTGATAAAATGCCAAGCACATAGGAAAGTGACTGATCTCATTGGACAGGGAAAATGCACTAGCAGACGTTACTGCCCGAGCCACGGCAGGAGACAGAACTACGACACGAATGTATGTGACCAGGTCACAAGCTGAACGATGGACTGACGCTAGGACCACTGTAAGGGACATACAGACTACAGGCACACAAGACGAATTGACCGAGTGGGAAAAGGTGGGACTAAAAGACGAGGAAGATTGCTGGAGAACTAAAGACGGAAATAAATGGCTGTTACCCAATGCCTACCTCATCCCCATATTGACCATGGCACATTTACCAGCACACATAGGCTCCACCCCCATGATTGAACTAATCACCAGAGTATGGCATAACGTCAAGATAGCAGAATCTGCAAAACGCCTAGTACAACAATGTATAGTCTGCCTACAACACAACCCAGGGAAGGGGACAGTAGTACCACGGGGAGGGTTTGGAGTCCCTGACCACCCCTTTGAAATCCTTCAAATGGATTACATTCAACTAGAGAGATGCCTTGGTCTAAAATATGTCCTGGTGGTTGTGTGCGCTTTTAGCAAATGGGTGGAGGCCTATCCCACCCGCGACAATACCGCCTTAGCCACTGCAAAAGTATTGCTGAAAGAATTCTTCCCCGATACGGACTTTGCACAATTTTATGGAGCAACGACGGCCCCCACTTCGTAGCTGAGGTGATACAGAACATACTGAGAGGGGTGGGGGTAAAACAAAAGTTCCATGCCGTCTTCCACCCCCAATCAGCGGGCCTGGTAGAGAGACAATGCAACGTTGAAACTAAAACTAGCCAAAATAGTTGCCACGACCGGGTTGAAATGGCCCGACGCCCTCCCATTGGCATTGTTATAGATGCGCTCCACCCCAACCAAACACCGACTGACCCCATATGAGGTGGTCTTCGGCAGGCCTATGAGCATTTGGGCGGCACCAAGACCCACCTCCATTAACGATGTCCCGAACATATTAATGTCGGATTACTTGCATAAATTGACAAACGAGCTAACAATTATCCACCAACAGGTGCAGCAAGCCTTGCCTGACGTATCCAGGGGCCCGGGACATGAAATAAAGCCAGGCGACCATATATTAATTCGCAACTTCCAAAGAACGAAGAATCTGGAGCCTAGGTGGACGGGTCCCTGGCAAGTCCTGATCACCACCCGAACTGCCCTCCGAGTGCAAGGAAAACGAAACTGGCTACATGCCCATCACTGCAAACGAGTCCCTCCAACCCTGGCAACCTGTGAAGGGGTGGAGGTGCAAGAGGAAGTACTCGCGAGAGACCGACCAGCTCTGAGTTGCTACCCACAAGAAGACACCCTCGAACTATCAGAATTTCCCGACCCCACGGTGCCAACCAGGAAAGGGTACAACCCAAGATCGACGAAAGGAGGGAGCTCCAACGACCAGGCCACTAACTGAGTCAAGGTCTCAGATCGGTAGCACAGTCAAACAACGCTACCAGGAAAACGCCAGACAAAAGTCTGTGGTCCTAACAGTTGTTGAGCTCCTCGAAGATGATGGAAGAAACTGAACACCTGCAAAACCACCGCAAAGACACCAAGACTGCTAACCTGCACAGCACAAAGACAATTGCACTTGTAGCCGCATTTCTCACCTGTCTCCTGCTAATGGTCGCACTCTGGATCATTGAAGAGAATGCACCTGCATACAGAACATTGTCACCCACCATGCAACCAACCACCAAGAAAGAACACTACCTGGTATCACTACGCCACATCTCCGAGAACGACGCAAAGAATTCTGGAATAATTCTTTCGTGCAGATGTTGCACCAACACAATCTTGCCACCAATGCTACCAACTGTTGGGTCTGTGGGCTGTTACCACATGCCACTGAACATTTCATTCCTTTCATCCCTTCGCCCTTTTCTATTCACGGATCTTGCCTTGCCTGGATGATGCTCCTACAAGAAAGTTACAAAGACAATGCCACTTCCGACGGAACAATCGCCCAGTTCTACAACGAGTTCTGGCGAAACAAAACAGGAAGGACAGCCGCCCCCTTCTGCCCTCACACCTTCAATGCGACATTCCAGATTAATGTCCCCTCCAAAGAACGAGTGGAAATGCAAGTGTTCAATAATCCTAACAGAGCCACATTTTCCTACCTGAAGAAAAGAACTGCTGCAACACTGACAGTGGCCCCATCTGTGGTGAACGTCTCTGGCCTTGTATGCATTGAAGGCCGTGGGACTGAGAATGTGGGTCACAGCACCTGTAGCATTGTGGGGACTTTGAACACTGCCAACCCCCAGCGCTTGTTGCATCACCCAATATGTACTTTGTTTGTGGAACCAAAGCCTACACCTGGCTCCCAGGAAACTGGGGGGCACGTGCTACATCGCCTTTGTTCTACCACCAACCTACACAGCCCCTGCAGAGCATCATCGAGAAAAGCGTTCTAAAGACATTCATCAAACAGACTCTGCCTCATCACAGTTCCTCGACGCAGCCTGATAATTCACCTTCTGTCTATGAAGCAATCGAACATCTCCATAGACTATCTTCAGAAATTCATCAAGGATCAGAGACTTGGACAATTGGAAGTTGGCTTTGGGGCATCTTGAAGGAGTGGGGTTGGAAAATATCAATGATTCTCTTGGTCCCAGTATTGACAATATGTGGTTGTTGTTTGGGTATACACTGTATACCACCTTTGTGTTATCTTTGCATAACTACCTTGCACCCTAAGACTATGGACACTCAGCTAACAAAAATGAGAGTAATGTATGATCAAGAGATACAGGACATTATGGAGATCAAAATTGAACATAACTAGCCAGCTTGTCAGTCTAAGGGGCCACTGTTAAAAGCAAAATGACAATTATGAACATTACCTGCGCCATCTTGTCTGGTGGAATTCTATGTGCACATAAGTTACAGTCATTTTAATCTATCACAGCCATTTTGTACTCTGTTGGTCACCTTTGTTTCACCCTGCCCTTACTAGCATCCCTCTGACCGACCTGGTACTGTGCTGGGGGCTATAAACTCTATTGCCACAACAAACCTCAGCGCCACTTGCTGCCACAAACTCGTTTTTCCTCTCATCCCTGTTTTCAGGCAAGCCTTTGGACGCTCTACCCCTCACTACACCTAGTTACACAAACAGGTTCCAAACACCAAAAAGATTCTTGCAACATGATTTATTGCACTGCAAACAGCAAGACTTGTTATTACCAACAATGGGACCTGTTTTTATCAACAGAACGGACTCTTAGATCTGGCCGGTCTCACATGTTTTAGACCCTGAAGCAAGGTCCAGCTGCAAGATAAGATTGTCTGTTTGACCTGGGTGGGAAGAGAATTACTGTTGGGCTTGTGTGACAACCTGCCCGGGCGGGGACCCCAAGCTTTTGTAACCATGTTGATCAAACAAATGCATTGTGTCAAACCTGTATAAAAGGAAGAGCCAAGGGAGTTGTCAGCAGAACACTTCCCTCAGACATCCCGGTGTCTCAGTTGACGTGATCTCCTCATGAGAAATAAACCTCTTTCTTGTCTTCCAGTTTTCCAGCGCTTGCCTCATTATTTTGATAGCGAACCCAAAGTGAATTAGAGGTGGAACCCTGCACCGGGCAGCATTGAGGGTCTTAGAAGACTCGCTGCCTTTCACACTTCACCCTGTCACCATGCTGATACTCTCAGGGACCAGATTTTGTGCGAATGGAATTTAATCAAGTATCTCCTCAAAACAAACAAGGCTTATCGTTATACGGTTGGGAATGTGGTGCCAAAAAGAAAAAAAAACACAAATATGTAATATACCCAGTCTGTGGTTAGGCAGCACATTTTAACAAGTCTACAGATTGCCCTCGTGGTTGGGCAAGAGACAAAGCTCTAGAATTGTAAATTTTGCATTACAGTAGGATTTACAAGCACCGCAACTCTGAAAATTGTTAAAAATGACCCATGCAACAGCTTTTCTTCCAATATAATCAGTGTCTGAGCAATTACAGTTGCCTGGGAGCAGGCCAATTATTGATAAATGCCATGGTGTAGCTGTCGCACATGCCACTTATAAATCTGTGCTGTTTCCCCTGGGCTCTAGAGGATGCACGTTAACAAATGATCTCCTTCCACAGCTCCAAGTCACCAACCGAGCTGAAATCAATTCTGGAAAAGACAACCCTAAGAAGAAAGTATTCCTATTGTGTGGATACCCAGCTTCCATGCTTCCCACATACCACAGGTTTGTGCAGTAAACTACTGTTGAACAGCAACACTCCTGCTGCGCCCAGCAGCACTATGTTTGCATGCATCTAGCTGCAAAATACCACACCCTTTGCAACAAGTGGAAGGCTATACTCCAACCAGGCCAGGTGCAATGAGACACACCATTCTGCACCCTATGAAATGTGACACTCCCACCATGCCAAGCGAGAAATTACGGCTTGGCCACGCCCTGTTCAAAATAACAGTTCAACCAAGGATAGTTCAGAGCAGGTGGAGCATATCGGAGTCTGTACCCTACTTGAGCACCACCTCAGAATAGCTCGCCAAACACTGATTTAAGAAATAGTTTGCACCAACTTTCAAAACCCGAAAAGGCAGAGCTTCCAAATCGTTTACTGGTACAGTGAGAGAAACTTATGGTAAACAAAGTCACTCCAGGTGGACATGAGTCATTGTCCCGATTTGAAAGTAGTGAATGGTGATGATACAGAAAAATGAACCACCCAATGTGACGTATTACATAGAACACACAGTAACCATTGCCACTTATCTCTAAGAGGACAGATTCCAGAGTGGGCCCCTAGAACCAGTATGCTCATAATAAAGAACAGCAGCTGTGCTTCCACAGAGCACACTGCTCTCGCCTGAATAGCTTGGCTCATTACAAAGCTGGTAATTGTATTCCTACTACCGTACAGACTCGATACTCATTCTATCAACCTCAGAATGGGAACCGGCTGATCACAGTGGCCTCAAACTGAATCTCTGACAAATTACATTTGAGTTTCAGAAGTGCGTACATTAACCAGTGAGTTAGCAAATCGGCTATCCCATCTTTTTGTCTAATAGTCGCGGGTGGAGATTAAATATATAGACACAAATTAAACATTTAAAAAAAATCTTAAATCTACTCCGCGCAGGTTTCCACTTTGGTACTGTGTAGATTTACAGCTTTTATGATATTCACAAAATCCCAAAGCATACACCCTTAAAACCATGAAAATAATATATCCATGTGTATGTAATGAATCCTAAACTAGTGAATTTTCGAATAACTGAGTATTTATCCGCGTCTTCCTAGCTATTTATAAAGACACACCTTACCCTTTTTTTGTTTCCCTCGGTGTAGAAAAACACCTCGTACTTCAACCCCCATAAATATGGGATGGTTTAGGGATTTTTTTCATACACTATTTACACACTTTCCACACATTTTTTAATCAGATTTAAGAGCATAAATGAGGATAGAAAAGAAAATGGAACGGTTGCTAAATATCTATAAAGTTGCAACTTTCTGGGACATTTGCAGTGTCACCCAGACTTTCCCTCGCGTGTAAATACTTGTTCCCACCACCTAAATGTGATATTTCTGAAAGCGTTTTGTGTACAACCATGTGAGAATTAGGTGCACATAATTGGAAAACATCTACTAGTTAGTCAACATGTTGCTGAAGTTTCCCTTTATTTGAATGGCACACGAGCTCCAGGCGGAGCTACCTCAGTGTGCGTAGGTGGAGTAGGAGTAAAGGAGTACATCATGACACGCTACCCAGAGTGGATGATTTTTAATATCATGGACATCTTACTTTTCCAATGACATATTTAAAGTTAAGCGGCAGATACCAAAATGATTGTAAATTTAAGCTTATATCTACATTAAAATCCATTATTACAACTTTCAGAATCCCTGCAAAAGCATACAAAAGGAACAACCTCTTACATACCACAGGTGTGCACCATTTCACACATTCACTTCTAAAAATTAGAAGTGAACATAAGAAAACAAATTTGATATAGAAACGGACAACCTACACAGTGTGCATTTCTTGAGCACGCAGCTCAGCACACAGGACATGTATGGAACCACACGTGCAGCCCATAATCTCGTTAATTAATTTCCGATGCAAACTGTGGTACAAACGGACAAGGCATTATAAGCAGATTTGTAATGAAGCAATTTTTACACGTGTCCTGCACGCGAGATGCATTCACAAGGATTCAATTTCCTGAAGACTGCTAAAAAAATAAGTGTCAAACAAGGAGGAGACAACACCGTCAATAACGCTGGGTATTCATCAAGAAGCGGCATTCTAATAAAATAAAAGTGTAATTACTATAGAGCACATCTTGTAACAGTAAACACCATGCCAGCCTTGCCCTTGTAGACACCCCTGGTTTAATCTGCTCATTTCCAAGCAGGATCCTCAGCACTAGCGATTGAATGTACTTTTATTCGATGGGTACACATTATCGATCTTCAGCTACTTTTATTAGGGCTTGTGGTTTAAACCAACAAGCCAGTCAGTTCCAGGAATGACGATCCTCTTTTATTCCACTGATGTACAATAACCTAATCGAGGTCTCCCAACGAAGTGAAACATTTTTGGGTCGCACCTTATTTACCACAGCTCAAGTACATGAACCCCACAAAATCCATCCTCTGCTAGGTGGCCTCTAAAACCAAGTCCCTCGTCCTCCTCACCCCCGTATAAATGCATTACTCGGGTGCCTTCCTAGTTTTCGCTTGCAAGCCACCAACTTTAAAAAAATATATTTTTATTAGTTTCATATAATACATCACATTAAACCTTCTAGTTAGAGCTTTTTTATATATCTATTTATTAACAGTCATGGTGCTTATCTTTGCAAAAAGGAAGTACTTTATTACACATTAAAACTCACTATTATAAATTACAAAAGTGTATCGGGTACTAAGTCTCTAGTGCAGGACTACAACCTCAGTGAGGATGCCCACTCGGCTCTCCCTTCGGCTTCTCTTATCTGAAAGATACCCTGGTGTGGATCTTGGACATAGGTGAAAAGCTGGTAGGAATTAGCAGGCACTCAGTCTACCGTGCTTCAGTTCTGGTCCTCCCTCTTTGTGGGAAGACATGTACACTGCTGCTAAGCCAGTCAGCTGCCATGCTACTTGGAAGGAGGCACAGGCCACAAGGAAGAGTTTGGGGGCATCTACGAGTGTGGCTGTCTTCTGTCGGTGGCCCTCTTTTCTGGGAAACGGCACAAGCTGGAGGTTGTAGGCCACAATATGGTCTACTTCCTCGTGGACTGTCTGGTGAGTCGGCAATTCAGCTGATCCAGACTCCCAGCAGTTGAGGTGAGGATGCAGTCTGCTTTCAGTCTCCAGCTCATGGACGACAGTCGAAGTGCTTCAAGTTTCACCCGTGGTAACTTAGCTAGATCTGGCACACTTCCGGTTAACCCCCCCAGCACTTGAGCACACAATGGGCAAGCGCATTGATGTTTCACTTAGCCTGCTCAGGCACACGTTGGCTAATGTCATTGGGCTGGCCACCACAAAGTCCTTTCGGCATACTTGGGCATCGCCACCGCTGCACCAGCAGTTGAGAGTGATGCACTTGGGCACCCTTCTGCATTGCTGCAAATTCTCCACCTCGGCGATGCCGACAGCTAAAGTGACCACTCTTCCAGTATTTTCATGGACCATCCATTATTTTATAGTGAAGATCTTTTGTTTTCTCACTTATGTATGCCTGTTGTCCATATTTATAGGAATTGTAGGCAAGAACAGCCGTAGTCGAACGCCATATGATTGTGTCTGCCTAGCAGGTCTCCACTAGCGAGGCTGTGCAGCAACCAGGCAGAGCCCACTGCCTAGAGGAGCCAGTAGAGCAGTGCCATCTCCTGCTGGCCTGGCATTTCTGGTCAACAACCCTGAACACAGTCTGCCTTTGATCCTCTGCACTAAAGGCAATCATTCATAAGCCTCACGCAGGGGACACACGTTGGCAACCATCACATTATTAACTGAGAGTCACATGTCAAAGGCACTGCTGCACCGCATTAAAAACAACCATTTGCAATGCAATAGGTCTCGCATTTTCGAGAGTTTAAGCTGTTGGCATTTACAATGCCAATAGCTTAAAGTTTCGAAAATGTGAGACCTATTGCATTGCAAATATTTTTTTGTGTCAAAACGCCCCATTCTGCGCTTTCACGTTAATGGAGGCTGCGCCCCTTTCTTTAGACAATCCGCGTCTAAAGAAAGGGGAGTGGCCGACGTTAAAGTGAAACCACAGCATAGGGGCTTTGACAAAAAAAGCTGTTTGTCAAGTTGACAAACAAATGCTGTTTTGTAAAAATGCCCCATGCCCCGCTTTCACCAATAGCAGCGTGGCCTCCATTAATGCGAAAGCACCGCATGGGCGCTAGTAAACAACATTTTTTTTTATTCAAAATAAATAAGCACAGACGCTAAACTTAAAGCGGACCACCCTGTTAAAATAAATAGAAGAAACGCGGCTGCTATAGTTAAAGCAGACCGCCATTAGTAATCAAAATAAAGCGGGCGGCGTGCTGAGACGTAGTGGGTGGAATAGGGGCAAATCATTGAACAAAATAGTGCTCACAGCCAAGATAAAGCAGACCGTTTAACAAGACAAGTAAAAGGTCCAGTCGTTATAGGAGGTTACAAATGCAGACAAGGCGGTACCAAGGAGCGACTAACAAGCCTATTCAGGAATGAAAAGCAATCATTTTGCAAGGACGGTAACAGGAGCCAATTGAAAAGAAGGGCGGGACATTGGCGGAGCTTCAAGTCCATAACTCAATACAGCATGCCACACACGCGCTGCCCAGACTCGACCCAAAAAGTGCACTTGGGATAAATGGGACCACGAGATCAGTCTACAATGCAGAGAAAAAAAAAACTGCCCAGAAACACCATCATAGACGTAGGAAAAGCGAGAGGGTCTGGGTGGATACACGTCACCCAATGACTGCTTGGAAGGTCAGTTTTGGCGTATCATTAGAAGTAGGTACCTCAAAGGAAAGAGGGCCACCAGGTGGCGTGGCCACTTCACTCCACGTCATCAAGGAGACTATTGCCAATCCTGGATTTTCAGGTGCCAACATGGTGCATTCTTGGTTTTGTAGTATTGGTGTGCTTTCATTAAAGTAATATGACCAACACGCCTGATAACTGTGATTTTCAGGTGAGACAGCCAAAATTGGAAGCAGTGTCCATGACACTATGGAAAGTGGAGGTCGGTCATCCTGCAGTGACAATAAACGCACCATTACTCTTCTCACTGTGCATTGCTCCCATAAAACAATGGTTGCATCCTCGAACATCAGGGTAATTTAACAAACAAAATTACCCTGTAGCACGCTCTGCAGTCTTGTGGGATACATAGGATAGCCACTGCTGTCAGAGGTCCTTGGGCACGCCTTCTTCAGTGCTGGAATAACAAGCCTTCTACCAGCCACACACAGCTGACATCTGGCCCTCCTTATTTTTATTCCAATGCCAACTGGCGAGCCGGTGCCACTCACTGATCAATTAAAAGGAGCTGGAGGAGAGGGGTTGGGGCCGGGGGCGGGTGGGAGAGGAAAAGCAGCAGCTGGGGCATAGATGCATAAAAGGATAGGCACAGAGAAAGGCCGGTAATAGGCAATATGATGAGCAAGCATTGCACTAAAGACTGGCAAATGCTAAGCTGTTGTGCTTTTAGGCAAGGGAGAACAAGCAGCGACCGGTCACCAAGGATGGACAACAAAATCAGCCCTGGCATAAAAGTTCAGACCACCCCCCACCAAATAGGAGGCGACAATTAGAATGAGGTTGTGGGTCATGGCAGGCCATCCTGCTCTGAGCGCACTGCCCTAGCCTGCAGTCCACCTGGAAAATGCCAGAGTGGCCACTCCAGTCCCGGTCACCCACACAAGCTGGTTGGTGATTGAAGATGTTGGTAGTGGGTAGAGGACAACGAGCAGCCTTGCGCAAGGTATAATAACGCACTCGGTAGCTTCACCACGTTGGAGGACAGGCGTAGAGGGGGTTTGACGATCAGGCATGGAGCAGACATTCACGGGAGTGCAGTCCAATACTGGGGACCCAGGCAGATAGCCAGCCATCAAGGAAGCAGGCACTGAGGCACAAGCTTGCAGCAGGCACATACACGCACTGGTCAGCCAGGCATGTGACAGGGAGGAGAGGAGGCACAGAGTAAGCAGGGAAAGCGGACAAAAATAGCCCTCTGGTAGGGTATGTGCGGTTGTGTGTGTCCTGTAGGCAGTCAGCAAGACTAACGGTGGGGTCAACTCGTTCGATCATTCTTCTGATGTTGGATAAAAGGAGGAGTATGTAACACCAGTATATAACGTGTTCTTTGTGTGTTGCATTGAATAAACGGTGCTTTATTGTGGTAGGGATTGAGCATGACCCAGCCTGGCTCTGGTCAGGGATTGAGAAACTGTCTCGAGCTGATGCTGCCGTCCAATTAAAGAAGTCGCAGAAAGCCACCCGGATGGCTGCCAGCGAGTACTCCCCGTAGTATTTAATCAGTGGCACTGCGCGTCAGCTGTAGTAAATATGTAGATTAGTAAGCGCGCTGCGTGTTGGTGCCTGGGACCCACGTTCATTGATTCATGGTGTTTTATTATCCTCTCCTAAATGAACGAGTTATGCATATTCAACACCCCCTTCCTCGTGCTGTGTGTGATAAAGTCTGCCTTTCGTGCATCACGGGGTGTGAACCTCCAGAGACAGCCCCATGCCCCTCATTGCAATGTACGTCTACTGGCTGTACGGCAGGCACGGACAAAATAGTGCTCACAGCCAAGATGAAGTAGACCGTGTAAAAAAGACAAGTAAAAGGTCCAGTCATTATGGGAGGTAACAAATGCAGACAAGGCGGGTACCAAGGAGGGACTAACAAGCCTAATAACGACTCGGAAGCCAGCATTTACGAAGGACAATGACACAAGCCAATTAAAAATATGGACGGAGATTGGGCGGGGCTTCAAAGCCATATTCCAATATGCGCTGCCCAGGCTCGACCTAAAAAGTATGGGAACTATGATCCTGAGTGCAATGGGGCACGGTCAGGTATGGTGGGGAGGGGCTAGAGACGATGATAAAAGAACAATATTTTGGAACTATTTTGCTGGCCTTCCACCTTCAGATAACACAGGTTAAACTAATCAGTGGGAAAAACTCTTACAAAACAAAAACTCAGTCAGTTCAAGTGATCACTACAGCTGTCCGTGTGTATTACCAGAGAGCCACAGAACGGAGTCCTGGTTGGTGCAGTGGGGAATACTGACATCTATTTATATGCTGCAAGGTTCCGCCCTGCAACAGTAAGCACTGTGAATATGCAAGACATTATTTTAAAATTGAATTACAAATGCACACAGTATAAGATAGTATCCAGAAGAGGTGCAAAAAGATTTCGTTTTCAGGAAAAACTAGTGCTTTCAAAATATATAGCTTTAGTAGTGTGCAATTCAACTGTATCCAGTGCAAACCTTTTTTTTTTTTTTTTTAATAAGTGACCAATAAAATAACACACTACAGAATTCAGCTGGTATCTCCCTTACCGTACCTCTCAAAATAAAATACAAAATCTTTGTCACCATGACACTTCAAATTATTCCATAAATCAAAGCCTAAGCTAGAGCGGTGCAAGCCAACAAATTAGCAGGGAGCACGGAGCCAAAGGTAGAAGAACGCTGCCAGCTTTACACTTCACTGAAGGTGCATCCACAGGCCCACTGGCTACTTGCATTACCGGCAGGAGTCCTTTGCATTAAACTCACAGTTTGAACCTTTGAAGAGGTCGCATAACCACCCACTGCTGCCTCTTGCTGTGCACAGAGCCATCACTGACATCAAGACACACAAACAGCTTTCACCTTGGTAAAGCAGTCCACTCCCAAGGGAAGTTCTATGCACCGCTTGTATTTAATGTGGGCTCCCTAGCAGCATCCGCGTGATGAGAAGGCGGTGTGCTGAGAAGTCGATACGAGTGGGGTCTTTTGGTCCCTCTTCTATTTTTAGGAATCGTAGTCCCTCTGCTCTTTGTAATGGTTCCTCTTTTACACCCCGTTTCAGGGCCTCACCTCAACGCACACAGGTTTGTTTTTGTGTGCCGGACCACATATTTTACTTTTGGTGGGAGCAATAGATGGACTTCATAGTTTATGGGGCACTGCAAACACTTTGTGAGGAGGGGTCAGGAATGTACACTATACGCGATAGCGTTTATTACAAACCAGCCTCAACATTGAAGGACCGAAGTAAATTGCCGGAGTTTAGGCCATTAGAGCAGGTGTTGCTTGCCATGATGACAGCAGCAAAAAGTGGTGCAGCCTTTCCTAACATGAGCACCCATCACTGATACTCTCTACAGAGGCCACGCAGTGTTCCACTGGGATATCTTTGACACTTCTTGATAGCTTCTTTCTTGTTTGCAGTTGTTTTTGGTGCGGATCTTGGTGTGCATTCATGCCAAAGATACATTTAATATTCAAATCTGGTATTCAGGTGTCAAAAACTTGTAAAGATAACTTGTGGATTTATATCAATTGTGTGGCAAGTGTGGAAAGGGTTGTACTTGCTCCAGTTTGCAAACCCATAGTACATCCCACAAGACACCAGTGGCAAATGACCTCAACCACCGCGGTTGGGCCCGGTAGCAGCTATCTGCCCAGTGTTCCCCTGAACGGGGTCTGGCAGCTAGGTGTATGGATGGGTCAGAGTGGGGAGGGATGGTTCTTGGTGGGTGCACAGTTGGACAGACAGAGGAGCGCTACAATAGATACAAACAAACGCTCGATGCACACTGTCCACATTGTGAACAATGTGGTTTATTCGCTCCCTTAACAGTACGAGAAACACCCAGCCTGCTTTGTCCACCAACCGTCTCCAGAGTCCTGTCATGAGCTGACGAACACCAAGCAGCATTCCATGTATCCCACGACACAACCCTCGAGACCGTCAAGGTTACATGTGGCAGACTACTAATACATAGATCACAACAGTAGTGTTTTCCTCTCTACCGAGTCTCAATGTTACATGATCTGCAGCGAGGTGGATAAGCTGGAGGTGGACGGGTTCTGGCGTGGATTGGACATCAAAAGGTGCTGCTACAAGGAAATATCAGGAAGGTCTGTGAGAAAATCCAGAGGTAGGTTCAAAGCTTTCAGGCCTTCAGACACACACTGTGCTCTTGAGCATCGTGTGATGCAATCCAAGAGAGCATCTGACAAGTCATGGAGCTTCTTAGTGGTAAGGTAATGCTATGCCACCCCACTGCCAAAGGGGTTGCTTGCCTAGCTTTACACAAGCTGTGCAGACAATTCTTCACTGCAAAGGGTTCCTGTACTAGGCTCAGCAGCCTTCTCTGCTACATCGGATAAGAAGGTAGACTTTAGTTAAGATCCTGTGGCCTTTTAAGAAGGGAAAAGGTTTTAAAAATTAAAATTAACATACAGGAAGTAAAAAACTTCCATAGATTGCATTGTGCTAAATTATCATGTTCTGTTGGGAAATTACATTAGGATAGATCTCTTGCAGGTCTCTCTGATGTACGGTGATCACATGCCTGCTAATTACACAATGTCTGTAAATTGAACTTAATGTCCAACTGTTCCATGTCAGTAGTGCATTGTGCTGTGTGTGATGTTACACTGAGCCCATTTTGGGTGTACACTATGCAATGAGTGATGGTGCACTTTGCTGCAGGTGGTGGCGCATTTTTTCTGAGGGTGGTGGTGCACTTGCCTCTGGCTGCAGTTGGATTTGCGGAGGGTGTTCTGAGAGCGGTAGTGGCTAATAGTGTGAACAACTAATGATGCACTGTGCAGCACATGGTGGTTAAGAGCAGATTCTGAATTTCTTCCATTGGCAAGATACCACCTTTTTGTTAATAATGCTCCTTGTGTCCCTCTCCTTAACTGCTCTGGAGTGTAAATCATGCAAGGCAGCAAACCTCACCTGGGCGTTCCTCTACAAGATCATGCCTCAATGAATTAAAGCAAATTAGGGTAAGAATGGATTTTTGCGACACCCATATAATACTCCCTAGCATGAACATACTATTTGCAACTTACTCAGCCAGTTTGCATATTGCTTTTCCCGCCCTGTGGTTACATGTCTTGCAACTAGCCATCTTTATGAAATCGTATAAAAAAGCTGCTCGAAATCCAAGTAGATCACAAGCTCCGCTTAATATTTTCCTCTGGCCTTTCATGCAAAAACTTCTGCTCTATTTAATCAGACATGCCTTCTGCTATGCAAAACTGTCCTGTAATCTATTGATGCATTTTAGTTGCCCGTCACTTTCACTCTATTAGAGTTTAGCTCACGCCACAAAGCGAGCCCATTAAATCCGCCAGTACTGAGGACACTGTGCAACCAGCCTTTCTGCTGCTTCTGATTGCGCAGTGTGATGAGCTATGCCTTTTACTGGTCCTCCTAATCCTAGGGCAGTAAGAGGTGATATAGGTAGGAACAGCAGCCTTTCAAGTCTTCAACTGCATTCAATATTTAAAATGAAATTCTTATTTACAAAACGTCCATCACCTCAGAACCTCCAATTTATTTTGGAGAGGACTATTGACACCGAGAAATAGTAATGTGCCCAAAATTGGACAATAGGTTCAGAAAGCTTGAATAACTAAAATGCCATGGGTGGAGGAAGTGACTTCACACACCCTTTTATACCCAATGACATCACCGGGTTGGTCCCTTCTCCACTCCTTAGCACCTCCTACTTGTTCCAGGAAGATCAAGGAGTGTAAAATAAAGAAAGTCAATAGGGCTCTTAAAACATTGTTCAATTTCTTTTCTTGACTCTTTTGCTGAGATCCCGGAGACCTGGAGTAGCAAAGACATGGTCAGAGCTACCACAGGGTAAAACTAGGCCTAGCAGCTACTAGCTCTGCCTACTCCAAGGGAACAAACTTACCACTTCACATCTTACCCCAGTCAAATGAACTATGCCATAGACTGAGGTACCTCATTCCACCATTTCCGATGTACTACACTTTACAAACTGTGCGGATTTGTATTCCAGCATCAGCTACTCAATACCAGACACTACATCTTACAACAGCGTACCCTCCATCCAGGTAAAAGCACGTCTTCTTACATGCCCCACGTAGAGTTAAAAAGGACAATTCTGCTACAGACTACATATCCAATTCGTATGTACTTAACCACCGGACAGTACAGACATGCAAATAGGGATCTGTAAGAAACGTCCATACAGGTTTTCTAGGAGAAACCTTCTATCTTGCTGTGTGATTCATCTCATACAAGTGTCTTCAGAAAGCGATTACTAGAGGACAGTTAGCTTATGCTGAGCTCAGGAGTACCCATCCTGAGTGTTTTCTCAGTGATCAACAGGTTATCCCTGCAGTACAAAGAATCACAAGAAACATTAGTGTCTGTGCTGTGCTCTCTGGAGGCACAACTGCAAATCATGAGGGAGATTACCAGGCACCTTCCCTCACCGCCTGGCAGGGATAAACAGTTCAGGTGTGTTTACCAAACTGCTTGCACTGAAAAGAGTCTCGTACTACCTGAGCAGCACACAAGGCATCCAATGTATTCTAGCATGAAGGTCCAACCCTGGACCCTCCCAAGATTCTTAAAGTAGGTCCCAACTAGAACCAGTGCGAGGGTTTAGGCACCCGGGGTGAAGAGACATTCACTCCCCGCTCACCTAATCTCTGACATAGGAGAAGCTTTGCTGCTTGTAGGTGAAATCTTCCTTGTGGTAGGTCACAGGGCTCTACCTACCTCTTCTTAAATGGATCATGCCGCCATCAAACCTTTACTACAGTTTCTGAACTAATTTAAAATCACAGGGGGTGGGCCTAAAGCAAGAAAACATCAACACTCCAACACCCTTAACTGAGCACTGAATTAGTATCATTGAGCGTGCTCAGTCCACCCAAATGACCCTCACCTCTTACATCGGCTCATAATATCTGGCAATCATTGACCAGCCCCAGAGCACCTCTGGTGTGGCTGCCTTTCTTTGATGTCACGGAAGCAAAACAGTCTGTGCTGAGACCTAGACGTATTATTTGTGCTCAAAACGGGAAACAAGTAATCTGTGCAGAGCACAAGCCACTCGACGAACAGCTCGCCTCCCTTACCCAGTGTGAGGAAACACACAGTAGTTTCCCAGGCTGGTGCATCCACCCTCAAATTACTGTAACAATGCAAGCTCAATCTCTGAGCACAGTGGTGAGAAGACGACCCCATGAACGCCACCACAGCCTTCTTCTGTAGGTGCCCGATTAGTGTGCGATTCGGCCCGCTTTAGGGAGAAAAGCCCCTTTCGCCTAACCCAGCTGCATCTTTGTATTATTGCCGACCATGGGCCGTATTACAGAAAGAGTCCCGGGGGTGCAACAGGCATGTGCGCCCACTTAATACAGAAGGGGTCACAGAGGCTTGTGTGGCCCATCTGTAATATAGACAGTGCTGGCGCACATGTAGCACCGCAGCTATCTCAAGAGGACGGTCCCTCATTTGCAAGGGGGCATGGCCCCATGTAAATAAGGGAATCTCTTTGCCTCTGCGCTTGCACCGTATTATATGGATGCAGGCGCAAAGGCTAAGAAGCTGTCTGGAGGTGTCATAAAAAGGTGGTTGCACTGTCAGTGGGCCCCTGATAGCAGCCCTCTGGAGGGAGGGAGGGGGTCCTATGGACCCTCCAGACATCCCCTTGCAAGCGGGTGCAGTCACTCACTGCACCCGCCTGCAAAAAGATCTCTAATACCTCTTTTAAGTGCAGCTGGGTTGCTGCCTGCACACTGAAACACAGAGCGGTTGTGAAGCAGCATGAAATCGCGGCTGCCCTGGAGGCAGTGCATTCACTGTAACAGGGCGCACTTTCCCTGTTTGTGCATGGCGCACATATTTAAAGGTGTGCCGTGGTGCAAACAGGAAAAGTGCGCCCTATGTCCAATAGGGCCCCAGATAAACTGAGGAAGAGCAGGCTAGTGGTTCCCACATTTTTATCTCATTTCTCCTTGCTTTGCACCCAAGGAAGCAGAAGATCAGACATTCCCAATGCTTGCCTTAGTGTGAAGCCGTCTGTCTTGCCAGTCTAGGTGGAGGGCATTGGCGTAAAGAGGATTTGGTTAAGTACACTGGATAAAAAGAATACATGAATGCAAACAGAGGGGATACAAGGGAATGTCAAAATTAGGTTTCATGCTTTCATGACTGTGCTCATCAAGTTTATATGCTTCATCATACCTCAATATATAGATCTAAAAGAGTGTCAAAAAATAATGTCGAAAAAGAAGGCTAGGCAGACAGGAATGTGTTCTCAAAGACAATCCTCACATATGAAAGGCAAGCATGGCTCCAGTCTGAAAACATATACACATTTTGCAAAATGTAACAATTTTAAGCCAATGCTCCCAGGTTATATGTGAATACATGTACAAGTATGAAAGCAAGGTTGGTGATTGTTTGCTTTCAAAAGAAAAATGGACATAAAACAAACTGCAAATTGAAATATACGTTTTACTAAACTATTGCGAAACTTTAAAACACCACTTCTCCAATGAATCATTTATTAAAATGTGGCTGAAGCATGTCAATATTTTTTACAAAAAGATAAATAATGGAGGACCTTCTCCAATGAATCATTTAGTAAAGTGTGGTTGATGCATGACAATATTTTAAAAAACGATAAATAATGGAGGGCTAATCTAAAACCATTCTAAGCAACATGAAAATAAATTAGGGGCCCAGTTTAGAGAAGCATGCCTGTAAACCATACCCCTATAAAACTTTGTGAATTCCATTTTCGCATGAGGAAATATTCAGAAGTATACTTGTGTAAGAAAAATACCACGGAGTGGTTGCCAACTCACTTTCCCAACACTTGCTGTCTTTTTCAGGAGTACATTTCCAATTCTGTCCAATGCGGACCAGAGGAGGAGTTGGTGAATACCCTTAAACATGTTAGTTTGTGGATGTGCAGAGACTCACAGGCAATTCCAGCTCTATAACTACTGCTTCTCATCTACTTCCAGCCCCTGTATGTAGATTTGCAGAATGGTGGCAAAATCAGAGCCTTTCTAGAATCCAAACCCTGGTGTAATATGAGCCCTGACACAAACAGAGGCGCTATTATCAGAACTGGGATATGGGAACACTGCCATAATTTGTCACCATACAGTCTGCCCAAAAGGGACAGGCGTATTTTTTTTTTACAGGATAAGTAGACTTCTGAAGCATCCTGTCCCTTGAACAAGTAAATATTTTAAGATCTCACACCCCTTTGGGTGTGGTACTAATCCAGTTGGGTCAAACCATGTGAATTAAAAAGGCAAATTCTAGACGGCATTAGGTTGTTAAAGGTCCAACTAAAACAGAAGCATTTTTTATACAAGTCAATGTGGAGTTATCTGCAGCCCTACCAATACGGCAGTTCTGGTGTCTGTCATGGACCTTATGGAAGTAAAACATGCATTCTGTTCTGAGGGGATGATGAGTTGTAAAAGCTCCTGTGTACGCTAAACAAGCCATAATCTCAGTGAAGAGAAGCCTCTGACTCGCCACATCCAGTACAAATCCAGCCCTCTTGGTTGTTTTACATATGTTTTAATAATATAAGTACAGTAACTGATACCACCCATGACCTGGTGCTAGCCTACTGTTATTGGACACTCTAAAGCAGCCATGATAAAAACTATTATTTTATGAAGCATATTTGGGGCATCTGGCACATGAGGATTGAATCGAAAGGGATGTGGAGTTTCCAACTGGTCCCATGTCATCAGGAGCACTGTGCAGTAATAACTTTTTATGCAACAGCCTTTTGCATCATGGAACTTATAGTTTTAACTTTTCTATTATACCTACAAGTCATTTGCTACTAGTCTGGCCAAGTAAGGCACTGTAGGACAAAAAGCCAGTACTGGATAAAGACCGTCTTAGTTACATATGGCCAGATGGCAACTCTGTTCCAGCAGCCTCAAAATCTATTCTAACTCGGCCAAGGACAGAAATGTTGCTCTTGCCACCATCAGATCAACGTGAAAGGAGGCACGTAGGTCAATAAAAACCAACATTTCCCATCCACCATGTTTAATTCTGCCTCTCAACTTTGGGGGACCTAGTCAATTTCAAGTCTTTCACTGTGCCTTATCCCACACCCCTAATTAATTCATACACTCACTGATTGGGTATAGTTTTTAGACTATTTGTCAACGCCTTTTTGAAAAGGGCTACTAAGCACTCAGTAGTGGACTAATCCCTTTGAGGGGTCTGTAAGTGGAGATTAAAGCGTCACAGAATAATGCTATGCAAAACCTGGTGAAGGTAAGCAAGTAGTGCAACCAGTAAAGGAGAGGTGAACTGGGGATACCAGTCTTCAAATATGCCCCAAAAAGATGGCAAAGCCCAAGCAGAAGAGTCCTATAAGCCTACAAAGAAGGTTGCATGGGTGGGCGTCTTATGTGTTTGACCAGGTATGCTTAGGCAGAAAAACAAAGGAGGCATGACTTGCCAGGGACCAGATTATCCAAATGCCAGGGAGAATGTAACAGTCCACACTGTGGCCCCTTAGTTTTGGCATTATTATAGAACTCAGCACCAGTACTCGCAGGAACACTCCACTGCCCTGTACAGTCCACCACCAGGGACTGTACGACTGGCCTTTCGGGAAGCCTGGCACTGCCAGACGGTTCAGCTGTAAAGGACCAGTGGGTGGGCAGTTTTTTTATGCGACGGGAACAGCCCACACACTGGTCCTTTCCAGTTGCCCAAACTGGCAGAGCTAAACTGCCCGAAAGGCCAGTCCAACACTGAGACAGTAAGCTTGCAAGCGGAGAATCACCCGGCGTGCCGTTCAGCATTAAGCGCATTTTCATCTAAAATTACTCTGTTATGGTTTTGAAAAAAAAAAAAAAAAACACCACAAATCATCCACTCAAAACTGTAGAAGAAAACTAGTATTTGCCATGGAGAGCTATCGCACGGACCCTAACCCTCCCAAGATGATAGGAGTTCTGAAAAGCTCACGCGCTGGCAACAACGTGTCTTCGACGTACATGTGGCCTGGAGCCGGTCTGAGTCCAGCCTGCTCTCCCGCCCTTGAGCAGTGACTCACCGCACTCACTCGGCGCCTGGGATGGCTCACTATTTTTGGACTCGCCCGGGTTGGCTTTGCTATCAGCAGCACACAGGCTGGGCCGCTCGTGCCAACCTACGCCCCACTGCCCGCACTTCCTGGAAGAGAGGACGCTGCGTTCACAAAGCACCTGAAAACAAGAACACGGACCCTTGGATACCTGCAGGAGAGAGGTAGAACAAAAGAGCCTGCAACACGCAACGCTGGGAGTGTCGGCTTGAATCACCTCTTGGGAATCTCCAAGGAAAAGAACTGGCAAAACCGGAAAGCAAGTCATTCAGCTGTATCTGAGCGCGGACTATCCAGAGAGCAGCGGGATTGCCAAAAGAAGCTGTAAAACATGGTAACTCATCCGCAAAGAAAAATGCCATTTTGTCCAGATCATGTGTTCCCATTCTTCTAAATATAAAACAGTAATTTATTTTTTACTGTGGCTCAGGATCATGGGAAAAGAATCTCAAACTCGGAATGACTAGAAGCCTGGAATCCGAACGACACCACCTTCTACTAAATAACCAGGCAGGCAAAAATAGTGTTTATAAAGAAGTCAAATCTAAGCTTGCCTACAAATTTCTGAATAGATTCAGAGCGAGAAGTGTAACACTCGCTGCTGGTTGAGAGGGCATTATCACAGGAATAATGCCCCGGTTGCCTTTAGCGCCAGAGGCTCTTTTCTGATTGCCAGGGCATTATCACTCTAATGAAGGCCCTGGAGCGGCAGAGGATTAGAAATACTGCCACGTGCCGCATGGCCCAACATTCAAATGTCCTTTTCTGTCTCACTGTTTAACTACATTCGTTGCTCAGTGGTTTGACTATTCTAGCAGAGCTATAACCAGGGCCACTGGAATTACGCAGAAGGGGAAAGCTAAATTATGTGGCCGGGCTAAGTAAATTAAGCAGCAAGAAAAGCCAAAATATGTGGAACTCATTGTGATAGTGCCAAGTTACCCAGAGCACTCAACTTGATTAAAAAATAACACCATATAAACATTCATGTTCCAGTCTCTTTATTGAATCCATAGGCTCTTTATGATCCTTAAGCCCACACTTCTTGACATCAGTAAAAATCACGTTTTCTCCACATCAACACAGCCAACACGTGTTTCGTCATTATGGCGAATTTGCCTCTGACACCATCAGGTTTTGAAATGTTATCCTTGTAGTCACATCACAGCTAATATTATAACCTGTAAATTTCAATTTACGTATCACATACAGTACAGGGAAAAGTTTCCAAACTGAACAGTTTAGCGAGCTGACTGGAAAGTGCTCCTTCCCACCAAGTGTCAACGCCAGATACACACGTGGTGTAAAGGAGCACTCTTCTCTGGCCATGCGCTGGCTTATTGTAATAGTACTACTTCATTATTTTGTTATTTTTACACTTGTTAAGACTGCCTGGGTATTAGTTGCACCTCAGTAGTACCAGTTTAACACCCAAATGTAGCAATAAGGAACAGAAAAGTGATCAGTAAACCTTCGCTAAGGGTCTTCCGCTGCATGGCAACATGAGTCATTGCATTTTTAGTAACCTTTGAACCATTTTAGCTAGTAACACAATTTTTTCGTTAAAATCTGCAGATTATGCAGCAGATGATAGATTATGTAGCAAATGCTGCAAATCTATAAGTATGTGAAAAAAACTGTAGCCAACAATCGCATAATTTCAGTGGACATGGCTATGGCTATAACTCTTCAGCTGAGGGCTATGCGGGTTGACTCATGCCGTTTCCAGGGGCATAACAATCATTTGTTCAGAGATGCAGTGGGATCAGGACCCATAGGTTAGAGGGGGCTCTGCATTCCAATAACAGATGTCTTCTACTGCCCAGGCAGATGGTAAGGAGGCCATTTTCCTTGCTTATATGTAGTCTCTGGCACCCTTGCCAGGCGACTGCCCTCTCCCTTATTCACACACACTCACATGAGGTCCATGCCTATAACTTAGGGAGCTGGCATTAAAGGGCTGAGTTGGTATCAGAGCCAAACCATTTTAAATCATGTCACTTCCTAAAGTCCAGGACTTCCTTCCATTCCGCTCACGACTAGACCTATCAAGAAAGACAAGATGCAGGATCTTCAGGGGGAAAATAAAATATTTTAAGTACTCCAGTTGGGGGAAATCAGAAAAAGAAGAGCTCTAGAGTTCTCCAATGTCAGGTTAAAGAGGTCCAACCGGTCCTGCATCTTCACTCGCTTCGCATTCTAGCTAAAGTTTTCACAGAGTTTTAATGGGGAAAGAAAACCTCATGTACCAGAACTCATTGTGATGCCAGGACTGTCAGAGCACAGGACATCCCAAATATGGTATATAAAAGTTGTATAAAAGAGAAGTAGGTATTAAAAGCATACAAATTTGGTTTCAGGGAAAAATTTTAACGGAAAACAGTTTTAAAGTTAGCGAAACTTAAAATGTCAACAGTTTGAAATTTTTTTTTTTTTTTTAACTTTTCCCCAGTTTTATGTCAAACAGATGGAAAAACATGCTTGTGCCTTTGAGGCAATGACACTTTTGCATACAACTGAGCCATGCCACTTTGTGTATTTTAATGGAGAAAGCACGGATCTTCTGTCAAGCATCTCCCAACCTCTGTTTTTATCAGTTGAATGCTACCAAGGAAGGAAAAAAACGCCAAATCTCCCATGAGTGGCTTTGAACGAATCCAGCTGCATACCAAGGTACACTTGAAAGCCAGAACAGAAATTGCTACCTTTTAAAAACAGTCAATTGAGCTGGACAGTGTACATGTGGCCCATCCTGCAAATGTAAATCTTGCAGGGTATACAGTGTCCTAAAAGTAGAATGATCCATTTCATCCTTCTGTTGTCTCTCCTGACTTGTTTGTCCAAATTGGATGGCATGTGATAAAAGTATATCCAACTTCGCACTATAACATCCACAAACACTGGTGCCTAGGCTATGAATGCTTCTCTGGGTGCACTGGGGTTGGAAGGAATATATTTATAGTTTCTAGGAGAAAACAGCAAGCAACACCCAGGATATTTAAATCAAGAAAGGCGATTGTTTACTTTAGAGACGATTCACTATTTTTCTGACTCCTCTAGTGCTTAGTTTTTCTACGGACCACTAAAGAAACAGGTCAGATAAAGACGAGGATTGCTGTGTTGGTCTGAGCTCAAAGTTGATCTATTTAGGAAAGTTACTGTAGATCATATAGAGGGGCACAGGATGGTAAAAACAGACAAAACCTCAAGGTGTATACTTAGACCTGGCCAAGACGCAAACATGCTGCCAGTCAATAATAGGACCTGGGTTTGTCGCCAACAGGGTTTGGTTCTGCTATTTTGAATCCCACTGTGATTAATTATCACCATTACGAGTCGAAAGGAAGGCTACTGCCTTTGAAGTGGCGTTGCCATATCACCCCATGTCAAGAGGACACCCAAGTATTCAGTTTTGAGCATTCATCTAATTAGTGTAATCTGGACTTATAGCCTTTGTTTGTTTCAGTGAAACAAAAGGAGCCTGACACACCTGATGGCAATGTTTTAAATGAAAACCCAGAACTGGAAACATGGTGCCCCCATGCAATGGAGCGGTTAGACAACGCTACCTCAAACAGTGTCCTCCAATACTGGAAGAAGCATTGTCCGTGTCAAATTATGAGCAGATCACAGCGACTAACACACTGGAGCTGGTCAATAGCTACAGCCAATCACTAGATGGGCATGTGTGCTGGTCAGTAATGAAAAGCAGCCCAATGTGACGAAAGTTGCCTCTAAACAGTGACACCCCAGGACACAATGAGGAAAAGCTACTTATCAATAGTCACCACAATCACTTACCAGTAAGGCTTGTCAGTTACTGCCAAGAAATACAGGGAGAAGTCAATAGTGACATAAGCGGCTGGTCACCAGTAAGATTCAACTTCCAGCTGAGATGTGCACTCTCTAAATAATCAAACCCAATCACAATGACGTGCGGCTTATCGTCATTTTCGTCAATACATTGACATGCAGACTGGGCCAAACGTTGCAAAAAATAATGCAGTCTCATGTACTGAGGGGTCAGGGTTACACAAACCAAGACTGCCACTGCACTATAGGTCAATAACTGCAATGGTCTGTAACACGCCTTTTATTTTAAGCTTATCTTACACATTCCCGAAGAGAAATACATTTAACAATGCAACAATGGTGCAAACAATCACGACGTCATGGCAATGGAACAAGAAGCACTATGCTATTTTTAATAACGCAGCACTGGTTGATCTCGGAAAAATGTTCCAATGCGTGTGATACAAGGGATTAACAATTAAAGGTCTCCACCTTTTAATTACAAACACGGCAGCAGATGAAAATGTGAGCGGGAGAACATGGAAGGGAACAGCCTCAAGAAAGCCGATAAGCCTGAGGAGATAATAAAAGGAGAGGGTTAGTTTGTTTTTTTGGAGCGTCGGTGGTTGTGCAATGGCTCGTGAGATGTCCTGGCTCACTGTGGAGCCGGGAGGACTGGGGCGGGGTAGATGGACAACAGTGAGTGCAATTCACCCACTCCAATCTGATCAACAGTCAGAGTGAAATACCAGCTTCTCCCTCCAAACTTACTTAAACTTGTTTCCATGGGAACTGTAACCTGGGAAGCGTCCTCTGGAGCCCCCACCACATCCCCCTGGCTCAAGCTCCCCGGTGTCGTACTCTCCTCCTGCTGAACTGCTCCCATCCCAAAGGATGGAATGACGGGGCATCTTTCAACAAGGATGGGGGCAGATGAAGGTACACCGGGACACGCTAGCGAGAAGGCATCTGCGCTCATTAGCAGCCGTTCTTAAAATCAACACTCCCTCTTCCCAAAGTGATGCGACCATCCAAAACACATCTGCGAGGGTAGACGTACCCCCAAACCTGTGGTAAAGTGGGAGGCAGTGCGAAATAAGCACTGCGCTGAACATCTCGAAAATGGTCTTTAAACACTGACCTGGAATGTCCCATTGCCTCAACAACAACGGGAGAGCCCGTTGAAAAGAAAGCAACACAATTACGCAAAAACACTGAAGACAACATAGTAAAACGTATTCATGTAAAAAAAAAAAAAAAGACTACCTTAGCCATCGCCCACCAAATAGGAGGCACACAAACCCAGACTGCCACAATGTATTCCGAGTAGCCAATAAAAGGAACTTAAAGAAGTTGAGGCTGTGGAAAGTAAAGCAGATGAAAAACAAACGGAACAACGAATAAACAGGTTCATTTTGTAGTTTGAGTTTCTGCAACCTGGTGACAAGTTGTTTGTGAACTGTCGAGTAAAACTGCCAAAAAGTCTTGAAAGGGGGAGGGGAAATAAAGACGGCGGGGGCTTCTCGGTGAAGCTGCAGGCTGCCTACCTGGCCTGTTCTTGGGTCCTGGTGCGCCCCTGCTGCCTGGTGGGCTCTCTATTTTGGCTGCTTGCTTTCACCACTTCCTGCTGCAGCAAGGATTCGGATGTGCAGCAAGGCTATGCGAGTCAATGTCTCAGCAGTGAAACTGACATGAACGCCTGCTCGCCCACTCCCTACTTTCAGGGGCGGGACCAAAGCCACGCCCTCTCGGCTAACTGCTGGAGGTCCCGGGCGCTATTGCTCCGCCCATTTCCCTGCATGGGGAGGAACCATAGTCTCCGCCTATCCTGCAAGGTCTTTGCTGCTTGAGGTGGGGCCAGCGCCTAACACTAATCTCAATCCTCCAGTCTAAAGGCGGGGCCCTCACCATGCCTCGTATCGTTCCTGCTGTGTAGGGAGTCTCTTTCTGCCCCGCCCACTCCATGCCACCTCACGGGGCGGGACAAAAGAACACGCTCGCCTAGTTTATAACCCGTTTTCTTTCCCTATCCGTCTCTGCTGAGGGGCGGGATCAGTGCCCTACGGCGGCCCCTGCTGCCGCAAGGTAGGGTGTCCTCGAGTCCCTTGCACTCGTTGCTCCCCGGCCTTCCCTATAGTTCCGCCTACTCAAGCGTGGGAGGGTCCAGAACTTCTTCCTGTCTGCCCACCCCCTCCTAATGAGCGGCATTTGCTGCAGGCAAAGGGCGGGTCCGGACCTTACTCCAGTCCAGCCCATTCACCGCCTATAGTCTCGCTAGTGTGAGCACTCGAGTGAGGTCAGTGCTTACCCAGCCGCACCCACGCGCTGGGCTGGGGAAAAGACAGCAGGGGGTCTTTTTGTCGCCCCCCCCCCCGTCTGTGGATCCATACATATACATCACTGCTGCAGTTTCAGGGAGGTGCATGTCTCCCCCATGCTTTCAGTCTCGCGAGTGTTTTAAAAAGCTCAGATCGCAGTTCTAGCCCCTCCATGTTTGCGGAAGACACGAGAGGGGATAGCGCAGTCCATCCCCGCAGCCCACCCGCTCATTGCTCGCAGTATTTCTTCTGTATGCTGAGGGTGCGGATCAGAACCTCCCTACACCCTGTGCCAGAACCATGACATCATTGGCAAAGCATCACGGGAGCAAAGAGAACCCGCCCTTCTAAAGGACGGATTTTGATTTGTATATTTGAAGTTTTCAGAAAGCTGTGATGGTTTTAGCGCAGGTGCCACCCCTACCCAGGTTTCATCGGGAAGCCTGCTTACATTTTACAAGGCTACCCTGCTCCCTTCTTGAAAACCAGATTTAGGTTGCTTTTTTCGGGTCCCTTTGAATTAGATGCCCTAGTTCAAGACTAGTCAGTCAGCAACTTCTGCAGGCCATTAACCTCAAACTGCTTTTAAAATGTCTTCTTTCTTGCACACTGGCTTTCATCTAGAAGGCACAAATCCAGCAAAATCCAAATGGTAATACCAAATCTACTATTTTATGCTCCCACATGTCTTTCGAAAAAAAATGGTACCTCACTTGTTTGGGAAGGTCTAGTGTCTGTGACAGGAAACGGGCCAAAACACTACATGGACACACAACATTTTTCCACTGTGTTGTGGGGTGACAGAACTCTCAATACCAAATTAAACACACAGACTCTCCTTGGCAATGCAAAGATAGTATTTACTATAGCCTTATAGCCCACCGTAGCGGGCTATATTGGCCATTAAAGTCCCGCTCCAGCGTTAAAGGCCCAAGGCGAGGGCCTTTAACAAGGGAGCGGGACTTTAGTGGCCGGTATAGCCCTGCTACGGAGGGCTATAAGGCTATTGGAGCATCGGCCCATAGTAAAAATTTCAAATAAAGTGAGAACAATATAGTTGCAGCTTGGTCTGCACATGGTGCTCACGCAGTAAAATAAATAAACCTACCTTTGTTTCTGGCGGATGATGGTGGCTGCCCTTATGTCAAATGCTGCACTTGAACTCCACTGCCTGAAGGTACTGCAGAGGACAAATTTAATATTGTCGGCAATTACTTTCTGGTCTTCACTCGACCTAATCAGGATGACGATGACAGGGCATTAATAAAATTAACATCAAGAATGCCAGGCAAAGGAAAGGTATGTTCCGTTTTTAGTGACAGGAATAGGTGTTTTTTCTGCACATGCGCTTGGTGTGAATTGGACATTTTGTAAATAACGAAGAGCCCACCCCATGTTGTTTAACTCCGCAAGCTAGAAAGCGCACCGGTTTTATTTAAATGAGGTAAGTGAGGCCCACATTTTAGAGTAATAAGGAGGCTCGTTAAAGTGTCTGCCTCATTTTGAAAACGTAATTATATATTGTTGTACATGCGCCCGTACATGTAGTCTTGCTAAAATAGTTCATTAAAATTCAGCTTCGCAGCGGCCTGCACTAGCGGCTTCCTTCGCCTCTCACTGAGTTTGTTGTAATCCATAAAAATTGTGTTTATCGAGGACAGAATCTACTTTCAATGGAACAATTATGTCAATAGCATTTCTCCACCAAACTTACCTCCTGGTTAAATAGAATATGTATTTTACTAAACGCAATACTTTTTCTATATGGGTAACTGCTTAAAAAAGCCAAGATTCTGGGGTCATTGACCCCCCAATCTGTTGCTTGATCTGCTATTTGCCACCGTGTCCCTGTAAAAAAAGAAAAAGCCTGCCGTTTGAAAACATTTTACATTTAGCCAATGCTTGGAAATAGAAGCAAAATGGAAAATTTAAGCCTGTTTGCTAAGCATAAAGTAGGAATCAATGACGAATTCTGAGCGTTATTGATGTCTGTTTCAGTTGGTTATTTT
This sequence comes from Calotriton arnoldi, assembly GCA_963921515.1. Taxonomy (NCBI): domain Eukaryota; kingdom Metazoa; phylum Chordata; class Amphibia; order Caudata; family Salamandridae; genus Calotriton; species Calotriton arnoldi. The sequence goes on along the minus strand of CAWUFW010003803.1, from coordinate 967,548 downwards.
GTGTTTCTTAAGTTCATTGTATTATTTTCAAAGGGTTCATTGTGTATTTCTGGCAGTGTAGCTGAAGTGTGGAACCATTACTACTTTCTGATATTATAGTAAATAACATCATTTGTTTTGTTTTCGATCTGCTTTAAAAATAAGTACTGCCTGTAAAAGGGCTGCTAATTTGGGCTTTCACATTTAGCCTAATTTAGGAAAGGTTAAGCATCAGTGATTTCTCAATGCCAAATGCAGGGCTTTAAGTGGGCAGGGTCCTGCCGGTGCTCACCGGCAGTTCTGAGAAGCAAGTGCTGAGACAGGTCTCTTTCGGGCTCTCCATTTTTGCCCTCACCGTCAGCGTGAAAAAACCATCTTAATTCTGCAGCTACCACCCTTCACTGACATTGATGTAACTTCAAAGATACTCGTTATGTTTCTTTGACAGTCTCATCATGTCACAACTGAAGCATTTTCAATATTATATACAACAAAGCCATAGTTGTTGCCTACTTATCTTATGCAACTAGCGAGCATTGACAAAGCCATTAGTCCTGGCTTGTTGTAGGTGTAATGTTACTTGTTGTATTATATATCTGGATGCAATGACAGAAGCAGCAAAATACCAGTTGGGCGGCACATTAAGCTAAGCACAGATTTTTAGCTTGTTTATTTTTAAGCCACGCCCTTAATTACATCGACCACGCCCGTTTGAGAGACCCCCCCAGTTTTTTCATCCCACTGAAACCCCTGGCCAAATGTACTGTTAGTTGCCAGCGTGATGCTTCAGGTCCATTAGCCTGGAAATTATGTTCACTTTTGACACAAACTGACAGCACTGGGTATATGGGTTAGTTTTCCCATCCAACCCAATGGCTATTCTGATATTGGGTCAATAATGCTCACAAATTGGCCTGTATGAGGCATAGTGCTTTCTGCATTACATACCTTTTATATGCATTTAAAACAAACAACACTTCCAACCTTTCACTTTCATTTTTGGAGGTGCCCTGCTCATAGACCCAAAAGAAGCAGATTTATTCCGGCATTTGTTAAAAGCCCGACTTTAAATGCCCCTTACAACTATTGGTACTTTGTAGGACTGGTTTGTTCTCTACATCTGAAGCTGCCACCAATTTAATAAAAGTGAAAAGGTCAAGAATATATTTTTCACATTTAGCACTGGTAGAAGATGAGACAGAGAATGGCTGTTTCAAGTTAGAAAATTAGATTGATAGAAACTCCTTCCAACGCAGTACTTTAACCACACTTTTAAAAAAAAATAGGCCATGACCAGGAACACAAAAAACCAGACAGTTCACATAAATTGAAAGAAATTTGTTGAGGCTTTTCACAAAACTGTACAGCTCTTCACTTTGGTATGACTGTTGAGCTAACTGTGATTTTAAACAATATTAGAACATTGGAATGTTGAGAGCTCCATTGAAAACAATGGAGTAGCTCCGGGCTCATAATGGCTGGTATAAGCCCGGAGCTCCAACATTCCAATGTTTCTTTGTTCACAGCTGTGGCTGTGAACAAAGGCTTCAGGGAGCCTGAGGGGATTTCAATCCCCTCGTGCTCCCTAAAGCCTTTGTTTTATTTGTTAGAACATTCTGCCCTCTAGTGGCAGAATGTTCTTATAGCCCTTCGTAGCTGGGCTATACCGGCTATTAAAGTCCCGCTCCCTTGTTAAAGGCCCTCGCCTTCAGCTCGGGCCTTTTACGCTGGAACGGGTCTTTAATAGCCGGTATAGCCCGCTACGGCGGGCTATAAGGCTATAGAATGGATTGCTCTTGGCTGCTTGTGGAGTTTAGTATTTCAAAAAACAATGGTCCCTAGACAATATTCTAGTACAATACAAATTAATATAGACTCAATCAGTACTATATTTCTGTCCAGCCGGACAGGTATTTAATATGCAATAAAAGTATAACATAAAGTAAGGGAAACAATCCAAGTGGGACACAGCCTGCGTCCTACTAACATGAACAGACAAACAACATTAAGTAAAGGGTTCAGGCAAAGAGAACGTGTCTGTATACAAATGTGATACAAATGAAACAGACAGAATATCGTAGAAACACCATTACATATTCAAACATAGCAGTTTAGTGAATGTATATGGTGTACATTTTGTTGACGGCGTTTCGATCCCTTGAATAAATAGAGGGATCATCTTCAGGACACTAGAGTTACATGCCTGTATGCAATAGACTGTAATTGCGTAAACCATGGAAAAATAGGGAGAAAGCAAAAAAACACGAAGTTAAAAAGTTAAAAAGGGCAGCTGATAGTCCATACATACGTGCTCATGAGGTTATCTCGAATGAGATACCAGCCGTGATGTGCGGTATTAATAAAAACGAAGGTGAAGAAGAGTTGGCCGTGTTTAGGGAAGGCAGTGTAAGAACGGATCAAAGACAGAGGAGAGCCAGGGATCATGTGACATGATCTGGCAAGTGAGGGGAGCGAGGTTGAGATGCTGGCCGTGAGATAGAAAAGAGCGGCGAAGTAATCGTGGCGATGGCGCTACCAATGCATCTATTATCAGTGGTCGGCATGTATGTGCTAGCACGCAAAAAGGAGAGCATGGGCTTAATGCTTACCCTGGCCTATGTGGGCAGTGCTGGCAGGACACTGTGTACGACCTGGGTGATCCAGTCAGAAATGGGGTCCTTGTGAATAGCAGGACACCATCCGGTTATGAACAACCAATGGTTTGCTGGAATTGAAAAATCTAAATTAATGCGTGATTAGCAGCCAAACATGTGTGGAAGGCTGCAGGCTGCTTACAATAGTGCGGACGCTTACCAAAGAGCTTGGGAGGTCCAGTAAGGCTTTAAAGAGTTATTAGAAATCGCATCTGAAGTCATAAAAGCTGGCCGGAATTAGGCCTGCAAAGGGAAAACATGGCTAAATTACATATATGCCACTTATTGAGAGGGTCTGAAGTTGCGCTCTATTTGGCCGCGCGCTTACCGTGGCAATTGGGGTGCCGTGAATGGCACAACGATGGGAGAATCTGCGTTATTTTGAGGTACGGTGAAGCCTAAAATTAAAAACAAGGGACTGTATGAAAGGAGAATGAGGGCTGATGAACGTCATAGTAGGTGGAGTACATTGAAGCGCGAGCTTACCTTGATTTAAAAATGAGCAAGAATAAGAAGGAGCCGCAATCGCGATCTCCGTGGTGGGCAGCCCTGGAAGGTAGAATCATACAGGGACTGGGTTAACACCAATAATGCAAGCGGTTGATAGCAACCTCAAGGGGGGGGGGTTTGTATGGGGTGTTATTTCGCGCTTACCGAGTGAATCTCGGCGTCTGTTTTGGAACGCGGTCTCAATGGACACCAGCCCTGGAACAAGGAAAAATTAGCAGCCGGGTTAGCACCGAGGGTGCGAGCGTTCTAATTGTCAGATGCTTGGAAGAAAGAAAAAAATTAAACATGCTTACCGAGTGAATCTCGGCATCTGGCTTCGGTCGTGCGCAGCTAAGTGGGTAGCGGCGGAGTTAAAACAGAGTTACTGCGGTCACGTGACACATAAGGAGTAGTGTAGAGGCCCGGCAAGGTGAGCACACCATGACCGCCTTCTTAGAAAGATGAAAAGTTGCACTGGAATGTGTCAAAAGAGGCCCATAGAGGGTAAAGAAAACATATATGAGGATCCAATCATACAGTGTATAAAAAATAATAGAAAATGAGGCGGCAGAGTAAAACCAGAATTATAGCGGTCATGTGACAAATGGGAAAGAGTGTGGAGGGCCGGCAAGGTGATCCCAACATGGCGGCCATCTTTGAAAAGTGAAGAGTTGCACTAGAATGTGTCAAAAGGGGCCCGTAGAGGGTAGAGAAAGCATGTGTGAGGGTCAAATCATGGAAATAATTGAAGATAATGGAAAACGAGGGAACTTCCATCAATGCAATAATACTCAGTGATTCGCTTTTCATTTTAAAAAAAAATATTTGCAATTCCTCTGAAATTGCCAACTGTGACAGTAATGCCCAAGACGAACAGTTAGAGTAAAGAAGTCCAATCTTCAAGGCGGTTGAGGCCAGTATTTATACTGCCCATTTTCAAAATCCATTTAAGTTCCTCTTTGTTAAGGAGTTGATGAATATCAGCGCCCCTGGGTGGTGGTTTAATCACGTTGATGATTGTCCATTTCATATCGTCCTCAGTGTGTCCTGTCGCACGGAAGTGTTCAACCAGTGGGGCATTTGGAGTATTACAGCGTATCCTGCTACGGTGTTGGCAGATCCTTATGCGTGCCTTCTGAGTGGTTTGGCCAATGTATATTTTGTTACATGGACATAAGATAGCGTATATGACGTTACAGGTGTTACAATTTGAAAAGAATTTACGTTCAAACTTAATCTTATCATATGCAAAATCTTTACCCTCTATGGTAGTTTGGCAAACAATACAATCCCCACATTTGGCATGTCCTGTCAACGGCGGTAGGCCCCAGAGGTCATTTAGGGTGCTCTTAGCATCTAATGATGGTAGGGTTGCACGCACTAGATGGTCTTTAATATTTTTGGCTTTGCAAAAGGCGAACAGGGGACGTTCTAGATTAAGCACTCCTACATTAAGCACTTTCCAATGTTTGATGACACTTTTGCGAATGGCATTAGAAGCCGGTGAGAAGGTTGTTACGCAGACCATCCGGTTCTGCGAATTCTTAGTTTTGGGTTCGAGAAGTACATCTCTGGGGCAGTACCACGCTCTCGAGCGAATTACGGACCAGTCTGCGGGGATAACCACGTGTTGTAAGTTTATAACTCAGGACCTGTGCTTCCTTAAAGTAATCTTCTTTCATTGAACAGTTCCTCCTGATTCTGAGGAACTGAGAATAGGGAAGTGAGTCCCTGAGGGCACGGGGATGATGGCTGTCATATCTGAGCAATGTGTTGCGCTCTGTGGGTTTCCTGAATAAACTGGTTATCAGTTGTCCGTCTTTATGTTGGATGTTCAAGTCGAGGAAAGGGATGGTGGACTTGTTATATGATAAAGTGAAGTTCAAACCTCCACAGTTGTTATTCAGCCAGTGGAGGAATTGTTTCATGGCGTCGTTGGAATCATGCCAGATCATAAATATATCGTCTATATACCGCTTCCACAGAGCAATGCCACTGTGGAAGGGGTTCGAAGGCGATAGTATGCGACTTGTTTCTAAATCATCCATATACAGAATGGCCAGGTTTGGGGCGAATACGGCCCCCATAGATGTACCCTTGACTTGCCCATAATAGTGGTCGTCAAAGAGAAAGAAGTTTTTTTTGAGGCATATTTCTAAAAGCTGCAACACAAAGATGGTAGGAACTACATGTGGGCGGGGTCGTCTATTCAATACTCGTTCAATAACGAGCATGGATTCAGTTTGAGGGATATTGGTGTAAAGTGACTCCACATCCAACGTACAAAGTATGTCGGATGTGGGGTCAAATGGATGTTCCTCAATTAGATTTATCATGGACATGCTGTCACGTATGTAACATTCGGTTTCTGGCACAAAGTCTTTGATGAAGTAATCAACGTACTGGCCCAATGGTTCCAGAATGGAACCACACCCTGAAACTATTGGGCGACCTGGTGGTTTGTCTTGATTTTTGTGAATTTTGGGCAACGTATAAATCACAGGTGTTCGGGGAGACTTAGTGTTTAAGAATTGATGTTCTTTCTTACTGAGAAACCCAGTTTCCAAGCCATCGTTAGTAACCTGGAGAATGAGTTTCTGTATTTCTTTAGTTGGATTAGTAGGAAGTCTACAGTAATGGTCAGTATTCGCCAGCTGTCTTAAGATTTCATTTTTATATTCAACCCTTTCTTGGAGGACAATTCCACCTCCCTTGTCCGCAGGTTTTATGACAAGGGAGGGGTTCGTTCTTAGTGATGATAATGCCTTTTTTTCATCCAGTGATATGTTGTATGGTACAAAGCAGTGATTGCTTTCCAGTCGGGTAACATCACTGAGAACCAATTTCTCAAAAGTGAGAATTTCGCCTGGAACCATATTAGAGGAGGGCGAGAAGGTAGATGGAGGTCTAAATGGAGTGTTAGGGTTATTACTGGGTTTAGGATTAAGAAGGAAGTAACTATGCAATCTTATCTTCCTAAAAAACCTCAGTAATTCCGTCTGTAAATCAAGGAAATTGGGCCGAGTGGTGGGCACAAGCGAGAGTCCTTTACTTAGTAAGGACTGCTCGGGGTCAGATAATCAATGTGTGGAGAGGTTGAAAATAGGTAGTATAGAGCTAGAGGAAGGTTCATCATTACTTGTTACCATTGATAATGTTGGCGGCGTGTGTGCCGCTCCCCTGGGGGGTTGGGCCATCGTTGTTGCTGTTTTACTTTCCCTCTCTTTGGGGGTTCGGTTTGTCCCCGCCCTAAAAAAAGATTTCTGTTAGAGGTGCTTGGGCCTTCTCCTTGGTCTGAACTATCGGAAGATTCGGCCGATGTATCAGAGAAGCCAACTAGATTTTGGCGTTTATTAAAGCGGCCCCAAGGTCTTTGGTTTTGCGGATTGCTGTAAGACCTATTAGTGTAGAAGTCTTTAGCTAGGTAGGGGTATGCCCGCTCTTGGGTAAAGGCTTTAATATCCTTCCTTACTTTGTTGGATTTTTTATTTTGCTCCAACCTGTGGAACTCATCTATGGTCTTCTGTACTTCTTCTAGAATCTTTTTACCCTCACTTGTGGGATTTTTGTCTTTGATTTGCTTCTCCAAGTCAGTGATTTCATCAGTTAATTTTTTCAATTCTTCAGTAGCTATATCGATACCAAGAACCATCCAATGTCTGGAACAGGTGGTACCGATATAGCTAAAGCCAGTGATATATTTGGGGTTGTCTGTAAATACCCCAGGAATATTTCGGACTATCAGTCCTGCTGGGATGATGTTGGCTTTTAAATATTCAGTCAACATCCGTGTCATCAATTGTAGGCGGACAAATTTCTTTTTGCAGTTTTCTAATTGTTCCCCCAAAGATCGATTGGGATCTCCAGGTGTGTCAGTGGAATCAGAAAGCAGAGAGGGTCCCTCTAAAATCTTCTTTATATAGTCATCGGAGTAGAGTGGTGTATGGTCAGACATACCCTTTTCGAGTGATAATACAAAGGAGACAAAAAAACTGAAAAAAGGGGATTTGTAGGCAGTAGGTTGAGCCGGGAGAGTACCCACTTGTTAGAAGGGGATAAGAGTGCGAAACCCTTGCAATCAAAAGATTGCGCTACATACTGTTGAAAAGCACAAGGGAACCCAATATGCAATCGGTCAGGGACCTTGGGTAGGTTCACTATTTCAAAAAACAATGGTCCCTAGACAATATTCTAGTACAATACAAATTAATATAGACTCAATCAGTACTATATTTCTGTCCAGCCGGACAGGTATTTAATATGCAATAAAAGTATAACATAAAGTAAGGGAAACAATCCAAGTGGGACACAGCCTGCGTCCTACTAACATGAACAGACAAACAACATTAAGTAAAGGGTTCAGGCAAAGAGAACGTGTCTGTATACAAATGTAATACAAATGAAATAGACAGAATATCGTAGAAACACCATTACATATTCAAACATAGCAGTTTAGTGAATGTATATGGTGTACATTTTGTCGACGAGCGTTTCGATCCCTTGAATAAATAGAGGGATCATCTTCAGGACACTAGAGTTACATGCCTGTATGCAATAGACTGTAATTGCGTAAACCATGGAAAAATAGGGAGAAAGCAAAAAAACACGAAGTTAAAAAGTTAAAAAGGGCAGCTGATAGTCCATACATACGTGCTCATGAGGTTATCTCGAATGAGATACCAGCCGTGATGTGCGGTATTAATAAAAACGAAGGTGAAGAAGAGTTGGCCGTGTTTAGGGAAGGCAGTGTAAGAACGGATCAAAGACAGAGGAGAGCCAGTCGTCTTCGCCTTCTGAATTATGGCAAATATTGCATGTTCTGCGTAGTGTCAAGAGTGTCCCCATAACTATGGGGGTGCTCTTTTGTACTGCAAAGCCTGCAGTGTCAAGAGCCTGTTCACAGGGATAGTGTCCTTTCATTACAGAGTCCAGAAGCTCCCTGAAGTATGCAATGGGTTTGTGCCCTATCAAATACTTCTGTGTGAGGACAGCTGTCATCACCTGACTGTTGCAGTGGCAGAATAAATAAAACTCCTTGGTGCAATTAGGAGTTCCAAAGACCGGAGCATTTGTTATTTCACTTTTCAGCTTTTGAAAAGTCTCCTTCATCTCTGATGTCCATGTTATCCTGCCATCTCTGTCTCTTGCCTCACAGCTAACAGGGGAGCTATTAGTGTGCTATAGTCAAACACCTACTGTCTCACATAATTACAGAGACCCAGAAACATCTGCATTCCTTTGACAGTTTCTTGTTCTGTCATTTGGCGGATGGACGCTGCCCTTCCAGGTGTTATACACCTACCAGATGCTGACAGCAATTGTCCTAAGTATTGTAATTCTTCCTGGCAGTACGGAATTTTCTCCCTCTCTACTTTGTATTCTCTCTGTGCAAGAGTGATAAGAAGAGATATAGTGTCTCTTCTGCACTCATGCTCCGTGGGGCTACAAATCAATATGTCATCAACATATTGCAAGACAGTACTGTCACATTGGAAATTTGACAGGCCATTCTTTATGGCTCTGTTGAACACGCTGGGGGACTCGTAATACCCTTGGGGTAAACGAGAGTACAGATACTGACTTCTGCATTTTTGAGAACGCTGTCAGTGGCTGTCTGGGTGAAGAGAAATGCTGAAGAAGACATTCTTTAAATCAATAACTGAAAAATACTTGGCATCCTGAGGAATATTCATTAAGACAATGGAGGGGTCAGGGACAATAGGGAATTTTGGTACCAATATGTTATTCAGAAGGCGCAGGTCTTGAACCATGTGTCAAGTATTACCCTTAGCTTTCTTGACCGGGTAAATTGAGGTGTTGCAAGGAGACACTGATCCAGCGGGCTACTAGCAACAAGCATTCATACACTAAATACTCACCTGGGCCCATTCATTCACACTAGCTAGCAATCACCGCTGGGGGGTCAGTTGTACTCCTTATCAAAATCCCTGCTACCAATTACCTTTTCTGATTGAAGAGTAATGACTTACCAATGGACCTTTGATAACTGGGGTTGATAAGAGATCATACAAAACATAATTTCATTAAACACCTGAAATAACCACTGACTCAGGAAGTTTTAAAATGTTTATCTAAAATTTTAGCAGACTAAAATACAAACTACATAATACTTAATCGCATATCAAGGAGGAAGCACACTATAGTCACCTATTAATCACAATTGACAGTCCCCCAGAAAGGAGAAGATAGAGGCAGCAGTACAACTAAAGATTACGCATTTATAGTTACCTAAAGGTGTGAAAACCAAACCCCTTGGCCAAGGAGTTGGAAAGAGGGTCCCCAAGAAAGGATGAAGACCAAGACCTCCGGACCAGGTTCAGGACAGGATAGATGACCTCTCTACCAACGACGCCTGCGTCGTTCCCCTCTCTGACACTTTGTTCCTCCTCGTGGTTCTTCCGCGTCTCCCTCTAATGCAGTTCGCCGCCCCACCTCACGACCTCTTCAGACAGCGATTAAGTCTGCTCAGTTCTCCTGATCAATCACGCCTCAGCTCTTCTGCTCGCTAAGCCTCTACGCCACGCTAACTAATTAGCTAATTCTATATCTATTATACCCTTCTACGCCCATGTGCCTCCCATTAATGTTTCAATTTTATGGGCCCACTAATTCTGATTGGACAGGGACAGGGGGCTGATCCTCACACCATGTCAATTTAGTTAAATTTTCTTAAGCCCATTGTTTTAGACTCCCGCCCCTCTCAATTAATACATTTGCTTTATTTCCCACCCGTTTCACACCAATATTAATACAAAATATATGCAAAATGTATCATTTCACAGGACATTCAGTTGAACTCTGAAGATGATCAGCGGGTCATGTCCTTGGACATCCTCCAAGTTGACTTCATCGCTTTGCTTTGTTAGTTTTCAGAGCGCATGCGCAGGTCACATGACTCTCGAGCTGCTGTTTAGCCAACCCAGGCCCACTTTACAAACTAATAGAAAATCAAAGAAGAAACATATTAAAATAAAATATAAATGTTTTCACTGTATACCTCCTACTTCTACCCTAATCCCATTTATTTATAAATGTCTATCCCGCATTAATAGCTTTAGAATACCACATTATTAATTGCAGCAATGCGAAAGCTTTAGCATGTGAGAACATTAAAGCGGCCATTTTAGCATACACTGCGCAGAAGCAAAAATTCCCTCCAAGCAAAGAAAGACGTCATACCACGTGACATGGTTGACACATGCGCAATAGAATTCCCGCGTTATTAGCGGCCATTTTGGATTAGACGAGGATTACTTATTAGTGGAAACACATAGGCAAGCGTCTTCTAGATAAAATATGTTTGTGTTGCACATTATTAGTAAAGACATTACAAGGTTTTAGTACAAATTAATTAATACTGTGAGAGGATTGCTTCCGAGCAAGTCTCATTGTGAGTCCTTGCTCCATCAATCCCCTCTCTGATGGCGTTTCTGAGCCATCAAAACTACCTACAATCAGATGCCAACTTTAGCATATTTCAGTCACATTTTCATTTTTACACTGTCCATTCTTATCTTTTCCCTTCAGTTTCTTGTAAATTTCACTTCTCAGGTCTTCTAATTCAATCTCTTCAAATTTTCTTTTCTTGCCTCTTCCTGTCACCCTAAATGTTTCCTTCTTTTTACAACATTTGCACCATATCATTATTGACAATACTGATATTGCTATCCCTACTAAGGGTACTATTATTTGACCTATAAGTCCTTTCCCTACATTAGTAAACCAGGTACCAATTGACTCAATGCTATTTGTCAATCTTTCCCATACACTATCAACTTCCAGTGGTTTCAGTTCCTTCTCAAGTTTAGTAATATTCTTTATGTATGTTCCAATTTCTGTACTTTTGTCCGGAATATACGTACAGCAATGTTTCGTTTTCAACATTTTACAGACTCCGCCCTCTTATGATAATAATATATCTAGAGCAAGTCGATTTTGCATAACCATAGATCTAATCGCAACCATCTCCGCATTAATCATTAGAAATCCTCCAGCAGTATCCGTTGATAAACGATCAACCACTGTAGACAACTTACATATTCTCCTTGAGTTCAGAATTACTTCCACTGAAGGTATCAATGCACCAAATATATCACCTACAATTTCTGAAAAACTAGCTCTCTTACTACGTGTTAGTTCACTATTATTTTCATTGCTCCCAGTGTTTCTTTTAACATGGTATATTTTTGGAAAAACTATTCCAAAATAACAACTTCCATACCACCGTGCAGGAAGCCTAAAGTAAGCCTTATTCCCACACACATAATATATTCCAGGAAAAACTGAATCTGTTCCTCCTTTTAGTCCCCAACCTCCAAGAATTAAGAAATTGTGTTCACATTCACTGGTACCAATAAAAACATTGTTATATTCAGTTTTTAGTAGTATGAAGACACATTTTCCCTGTCTTTTCAAAATCTAGAGCCATAGCAGCTTGAGCCTTGCCAGGTGTATAAATACCCTCTTTCTCATCCCAAGGTGGAATGTGAGCTTTATGCTCAGACGCTTTCTTTTGGAAATTCTGTCTTCTATCTTCAACTAAATTTAAAAATATCTTTTCTTCTTCACGTAATGAACAGGTTAGATTGCTTCTTTGTGCATGTGTTATGTCTATTGACTTCATCGTTAAGAAAAATTCTCCCATAAATTGTGCATCTTGACTACTAAGCACTGGGTTCAGATTCTTTCGAATAGGAACCTCTGAAAATATCACATCTATATTTGAATAATAATACTGAAGTTTCCCTGTTCTATAAAATAAACTAGTTAGTACACTACATGATATACCATAAGTTAAAGCCAAATGATGTTAGGTTAAACCTTCTGCTACTGATTCAGGTAACTTCATACAAACATAACAATCACTAACATCCAGGGTATCTACGTACTGAAACAATAATTTAGTACAAACATTTAAGCTAGTATCATTATCTGTTACAACGTGATGAAAATCTGGTTCATCTTCTGCTTCTATTTCTATTCTATCACTTTTCAGGTTATCTATCCTTCCCTTGGTATTGGTGTTATTCTTTTTGTCCATTATCATAAGGTAATGAATTGCTACAATCACAACTAACCATACTATAAGCACCACTACCAGACTACATATGCATATAGCATAGCATCTCTTACAACATTTCCATTTCGGTCTCCCAGAAACTCTGTCCTCAGCCATTTTTGACCAAGAAGATTTCTCTTCTTTTTTTTCCCCTCAAAACTTTAACGTTATCAAGGTGGTTTCACTTCTTTTTCATAAGTCAGCTCTGCACTTGTTCCTTCGTCACCACTTTCACTATTCTCTGAACTTTCGCAGTCTTCGAGAATCACATAAGTCCAATCAGGACCTTTAAACTTACTGTTCATGATTTTCAATCTTTTGCTTTTTTGTTTTTCAGACCCACTTGTTTGTCCAGATAAGCTTGTTACTTCATTTACTTGTTCTGGGTCCTCACTTCGTGTTACTATGTGATATTTCACTCTTTTAATAACACTAGGCCAATGATCACCCTTTCTGACTTTCTTGGATTGCACTGTACCTTCACCTTCTGAGTCTTTTCCCAATACTCCTTTATTCACATTAATATGTGGCACAATTTGTTTGTCTTTGTTTTCAGTTTCCCTCTCTATCTGCCCTCGTTCAGGTCTTATTGTTGTTTCTTCAGATGCCTGAATGTGCGTCTCTGTTAACTGGCCCTGTTCAGGATTGACGTTTTCTTGCTTGATATTTTCAGGTTCGATGTTTTCTTGGTTTTCTTCTCACTGAACGTGATTTTCTTGTCCTAACTGGTTCTGATCAGGGCTTATTGCATTCTGTACTTCTGCAGCCTGACCGTGTTCTTCTGAACCTGTCTGTCCCTGCTCAAACTCTGTTGTTTCGTTGTCAGTTTGAGCCCAATTTCCTTTCCCTATATGGGCATGCTCAGGTTCCTTTATAGTTTCAACCTCCCTTTCCTGAGCTTGTTCTTCTTCACCTATCTGGTCCTCTCTAATTTCCTCTAATCTAGCTCTGCTCCTTGTTTTGATAAAGACTTCAGGTATATCAACCACTGGTATCCAGTCCTGACTTGTGCTCGGTTGTTCTTCAGCTACTCCTGAATCTATCACTTGGGATTCTTCAGCTGTACAACCTTCTGCTTCCTCAGCTATTGATGCTGACTGAGGATCTCTCTATTCAGAAGCTGGCACCCTTTTGGTATGGCTTACATGAATCCAATTAGGTAAACCTGCACATTTCACTGCTGTGTTTGTAACCAATATAACCTGACAAGGTTCGCCCCACCTGGGTGATAAACACGTTTCTCTGGTGTGATGCTTCACTACCACCCAGTCTCCGGGGTTCAGATCATGCTCTTGTTCAGGCTGCCTGGAAACTGCGTCTTCTCCAACCTGGTGAGAGACAGAACGCACTAGGTCAGCCAATGCTTTGCAATAATCTAGAACCATATCATCAGTTATGTTCAGCAGTTTATTGCCAGGTACATAGGCTTGTCTCATTGCTCTTCCCATGATGATTTCATGAGGACTCAATCCTGTATTCCTATCAGGAATGCTTCTGAGTCCCATTAAGACAAGAGGCAACGCATCTGGCCAATCTAACGATGTGGATGCACACATTTTTGACAATCTTGATTTTATTGTGCCATTCATTTGTTCAACCACTCCAGAAGCCTCCGGGCGGTATGCACAGTGCAATTTTTGTTCAATTTTAAATGCTTCACAGATTATTCGAATTACATCGTTATTTAAGTGACTCCCTCTATCTGATTCCAAAGTTTCTGGGAAACCGAACCGTGGAATGAGTTCTCGTAATAATAGTTTTGCAACTGTATGCTGTCATTCCTCCTGGTAGGGTAAGCCTCCACCCACCTTGAAAACAGACACACTATGACGAGTACATATTTCAGTCCTTTACATGGTGGTAACTGAATGAAATCTAACTGCAATCTCACCAATGGGCCTTCTGCCTTTCCAATTTTTCCCAGACCAACTACTGTTTTCCTTCCTGGATTATTCATTTGACAAGTTAAACACCTCTGGCAAAGGCTCTCTGCTGCAGCCCTAAACCTTGGATTGTACCAACGTTGTCTGAAAAGTCTAATCACGGCATCGCTTCCTACATGTGTGTCCCCATGATACATTCTGGCCATGTGTGAAATTAGGCAATCAGGCATGACTGGTCTGCCATCTGGATAAACCCACACATCATCATCTGTTCTTCGGGTACACCCTATTTTCATCCAAACATCCTTTTCACTCTCTTCAGCATCATCCTGCAATCGTCTCACATCATTACATGTTTCAGGTGTTGAACATAGCATAAGTTGGCAGCTGATTCCCATTCTTTCGACTTTTCTGTTTACTGCCATTCTATTTCTGGCACAGTGTTGAGCGATTAGGTCTGCATATCTGTTACCGGCTACCACCCAGTCATCTCCTGACTGGTGTGCGGCACATTTCACCACTGCCAATTCTTTTGGTGATTGTATTGCTTCCAATAATTCTTTTACAAACTGCCCATTTTTGATTGGGGATCCTGAAGAAGTCATGAAATCCCTCTGCATCCACAGTTGGCCAAAATCATGCACAACCCCGTACCCGTATTGACTGTCCGTAAATATGGTCACTTTTAAATTTTTCCCAATTTTGGAGGCTTTAATCAAAGCAACCAATTCAGCTATTTGTGCAGATTTGACTCCTGGTAAATAGGATGCTTCGACTATTCCGGAAAGTTCACATACAGCATAAGCTGCACTCAATTTGCCATCATCATGCCTTAGGCATGAGCCATCCACAAACAGCTCCCTGTCTGGGTTCCTAAGGGGCATTTCCTGTATGTCAGGGCGCGGCTTAGTACACAACTCTGTGACTTCCAAGCAGTCATGTTCTGTGTCGTCCCTAACTTCTTCACAATATGGATCTGGTAATAATGTTGCAGGATTTACAACTGTGCACCTAGCTATGGTCACATTCTCAGCTCCTAGAATTATTCGCTCATATTTTGTCATCCGACTAGGTGTAAGATGCTGGGTTCTAGTTCTTGTCAACAGAATCACAACTGCATGTGGGACGAACACTTTGACAGGGTGTCCCATTCCTATTGACTCACTTTGTTCAATGCTCATAAAGGTAGCAGCTACTGCTTTTAAGCAGCCTGGCAATGCTGCAGCCACTGGGTCTAATGTAGCAGAAAAATATGCTATAGGACGTCTGTCCAGTCCATGTTTTTGTGTTAAGACTGAAAGTGCACAATTTTCTCTTTCATAGCAAAATAATGTAAATTCTTTTGTATAGTCAGGTATGCCCAGGGCAGGTGCCTCACACAAAGCATTTCTTAATTTTACAAATGCACTGGCACTTTCATCATCCCATTCAACTGGATCCTTTGCCTTCTTTTTGGTTAACTGAATTAAAGGCTTTGCTAGTAGAGAAAACCCTACAATCCATTGTCGACAGTATCCTACTATTCGAAGAAACATTCTCACCTCTCTTTGTGTTACTGGCATTTTCATTTGCTTAATTATTTTTATTCTCTCAGAGGTTATTCTTCTCTTTCCTCTCTCAATTTGGTGTCCCAAATACTTAACTGTCGTTGTACAAAATTGTAACTTCTCAGGTGACACTTTGTGACCTTCCTCAGCCAAATGATTGAGTGATGCAATTGAGTGGGTGACACAATCGTCATGAGTTCTAGATGCAATTAACAAATCATCTATATATTGTAGCAAGACTGAGTTCCTGGGCATTACTAATTTTTCTAGGCACTTTTTCTGTATCTGATTAAAAATGGAGGGACTTTCTGTGTACCCCTGAGGAACACGATTCCACACATAAACGTGATTTTCAAATTTGAACGAAAACAAATATTGACTATCTGGATGCAATGGAATTGAGAAAAATGCTTGGCACAGATCAATTACGGTAAACCAGTCTGCGTTCCATGGTATTTGGTACAAGATTATTGCAGGATTTGGTACTATAGGACAACAAGGTACTACAAATTTATTAATTTTCCGTAAATCTTGAACAATCCTATATTTTCCACTCGGCTTTTCAAACCCATGATTGGCGAATTACAAGGGCTACTCATAACTTCTTTTAATATACCTTGTTTCACCATTCTTCCTATTTCCTCAGTAACTCCTGCTTTCACTTCAGCACTCATTTTATACTGTCTGGTATTTGGGAAAATTGCGCCTTCCTTTACAGTTATCTTTAATGGGTCTATATTTGCCATCAGACCTACTTCTTTTCCAGTAAAATCCCATACTTTTGAACTCACTGTAGTTTTTAACTCTTCTGGTAATTCATCTTTGGTTATCAAGGAGAACATTTCATCTACCTCCGTACCTTGCTTGGCTATCATGAATTTGTAAACATGATCTTCATCCGGGGTCTGTATTGCAACACCATCCGGTGTGCAGAAAATAGTGCAGTTCATTTTGCACAGTAAGTCTCTGCCCAGTAAATTTACTGGACTAGAGTCACACACCACAAATTGGTGCATTTCTCGGAAGTTTCCGATTCTTACTTCCATGGGTTCTGTAAGGGGTGTTCTAATCTTTTGATTTGCTACACCTACAACTTGGATAGCTTCTCCAGAGAGAGGGAGGTCTGGGATGTCTGCTGATCTTACAGTAGAACGGGTAGCGCCAGTGTCCAAAAGAAAGGTGATATCATTACCTTTTACTTTCCCTTCAACATATGGACCTGACTGATCTACCGGCAAGGATGCGCCAAGTACACACTCCTTCTCCCCCTCTCTTAGGCACCGTCATTGATAATCATATGGATTAAAATCATCCAGTAAAAGAAACTGTGAAGTTACATATTCATTCTTACCACTTCCTCCTTGATATCCGACGTCTGTACCGTGCTTTGCTCTGCTTACATTACCCTATATAGGGGCAGGTGGCAACTGACTCTGAGGACTTACACCCTGCTGTGAGTCATTCTGCGTCTGTGGATTTAAATTATGATTTGGGCCATTATTATTTTGAATCTTTTTACATTCGTTCTTCCAATGTCCCAACTTTCAGCATCCATGACAAGGAAATTTCTTTTTAGCCTCTTCTCTACTCATTCGTCCTCTTACCTTTCCACCATTTCCTGTGTCAGCATTCGATCCAGATTCTTTTCCCTGACTTTCTGATGGGTTATCTAAATTAATTCCCTGTCGCTCAGCCATTTTCACTTGAGCCCACATCACTTTTTCTTGTAGTTTCTTGTGTCTATCCTCAATGTCATCCCCACAATATTTAGCATATTTTAAAATCTCATCGATAGGCTTTCCCTGCCAACATAACATATGTTGCTTAATCATCTGACAAATCTCTGGTTTTAAACCATAAACAAATCGATAGACAAACTGACTCATATTTTTGTCTCCAATATCTTCAAAACCGCTGTACTGTTTGAACACCTGTAATAGACGTTCATAGTAGGCATGTACCGATTCATTTGCTTCTTGGGTAGTTCTGTCTATTTTCACCCAATCTGTTTCTTTGGGTGGTATTTTTCCTTTCAAGTAAGTTATTACCTGGTGATACTTTTTCATCACATCATTTGATGGGGCACCTGTCTTTGGATCCCTAGGATACTCTTCACTAGGCCAGTCGATTGTAATTTTACAGTCTGTCAATTGACGGTCCCCCAGAAAGGAGAATATAGAGACAGCAGTACAAACTAAAGATTACGCATTTATAGTTACCTAAAGGTGTGAAAACCAAACCCCTTGGCCAAGGAGTTGGAAAGAGCGTCCCCAAGAAAGGATGAAGACCAAGACCTCCGGACCAGGTTCAGGACAGGATAGATGACCTCTCTACCAACGACGCCTGCGTCATTCCCCTCTCGGACACTTCGTTCCTCCTCGTGGTTCTTCCACGTCTCCCTCTAATGCAGTTCGCCGCCCCACCTCACGACCTCTTCGGACAGTGATTAAGTCTGCTCGGTTCTCCTGATCAATCATGCCTCAGCTCCTCTGCTCGCTAAGCCTCTACGCCACGCTAACTAATTAGCTAATTCTATATCTATTATACCCTTCTACGCACATGTGCCTCCCATTAATGTTTCAATTTTATGGGCCCACTAATTCTGATTGGACAGAGACAGGGGGTTGATCCTCACACCATGTCAATTTAGTTCAATTTTCTTAAGCCCATTGTTTTTGACTCCCGCCCCACTCAATTAATACATTTGCTTTATTTCCCACCCGTTTCACACCAATATTAATACAAAATATATACAAAATGTATCATTTCACAGGACATTCAGTTGAACTCTGAAGGTGATCAGCGGGTCATGTCCTTGGACATCCTCCAAGTTGACTTCATCGCTTTGCTTTGTTAGTTTTCAGAGCGCATGCGCAGGTCACATGACTCTCGAGCTGCTGTTTAGCCAACCCAGGCCCACTTTACGAACTAATAGAAAATCAAAGAAGAAACATATTAAAATCAAAAATAAATGTTTTCACTGTATACCTCCTACTTCTACCCTAATCCCATTTATTTATAAATGTCTATTCCGCATTAATAGCTTTAGAATACCACATTATTAATTGCAGCAATGCGAAAGCTTTAGCATGTGAGAACATTAAAGCGGCCATTTTAGCATACACTGCGCAGAAGCAAAAATTCCCTCCAAGCAAAGAAAGACGTCATACCACGTGACATGGTTGACACATGCGCAATAGAATTCCTGCGTTATTAGCGGCCATTTTGGATTAGACGAGGATTACTTATTAGTGGAAACACATAGGCAAGCGTCTTCTAGATAAAATATGTTTGTGTTGCACATTATTAGTAAAGACATTACAAGGTTTTAGTATAAATTAATTAATACTGTGAGAGGATTGCTTCTGAGCAAGTCTCATTGTGAGTCCTTGCTCCATCAACACTCCAGGGTAAATCCCTCCTTGCTCTAGCAATGCCTGAATAGTAGGGGCAATGCCCTCATCTGCTTCCTTGAACAGGTGATATTGCTTCACTCTGGGTAGGAGGGCACCTTCCTTCAATGTAATCCGGAATGGGGCGGCAGTGTGGATGAAACCAACATCGTGGGGACCCTTAGTCCACAAGGTGTCTAGTACTTGGGACAGATCTGCTTCCTTTACTGAATCAAATATTCTGCTCAGTGTGGGTGTTCTGACTTCTAACACTGTCCTCAATGGTATGTCCTCTTGAAAAACCACATCTGTTTTCTAGGGGTCACCATCAAACAGTTGGTCATCCAGTATCTTTCTTACCAACTTTCCTGGCTCTGCGAAGATGACAAATGCCCACAAAACATTATTATGGTCTCTTGCTATGAGAGTGCTGTAATTTGGAGTTATTTCTAAGGCTTTTATCAGCAATAAAAAATCGGCTTTCAATAGCTGAGAGCCTTGCCCTTGTCGAAAAAGGAACTCTTTGGGCAATTGAACCTCCCTTCCCAGTAACTCTGGTGTGTCTGCTATGATGATATATACTGCTGTAGTGAATGCCTTCAAATCATTGGGTGGTGCTCTGATTTTGTCTCTGGTGGAGGAATCTACTATTAGTGCCAGGGATGAAGCAAATCATGGCCCCATCTGGTTCAAAGTGAATGGCCATATTTAATTTGGCCATCAAAACTCTCCCTAACAAGTTCGCTGGGGCAGCTGGAGAGAACAGTAAACCGCAATCAATGTGTTTCTTTCTACTTACATCACCACTGGTTTGGTAAAAGGAACCCTTATAACTTCCCCAGAGAGTCCTTGTATGTCCATTGATCTGTTGGAAATCGGAAGGCCTCCCTTCCTAATAAACAATTTGGTTGCTCTTGTATCTATGAGAAATGCATATCTCTTGGCACTGATTGCTACCATCACAGTGGGTTCCTCATCTGGCCTGTGTGTTACTGACAAGTCTGGACACATAGAAATACTCTGCGGGCACCTTCATGTACACCATCCCACAGGATTCACCTCAAAGGGATTTCCTCCCCTTACAACTACACTTTCTTGCCCACTTTGGAGTGGAATCCTCATGGGGGTGCGTGGTAGTTCTGCTGAGGCAGCCGCTGCTGCTCTTGGGGCACTGCTGGCTGCTGCACATTTTGCGAGGGTGTCTAGGGCACATATATTATCTGTGGGCTTTGCTGTGGCTATACTGTCATATTTCCTGGTTGACTATATATTCCCATCCTTCCATTCTGCTCATCCCATCTCTTTGTGTTGCAGTCTTTAATTAAATGCCCAAACCTCTGACAATAATAGCTTGCCTGATCTCTTCTTAGAGGACCCATCCTACCTCTTCCTACTCCTCCTCGTCCTCCTCTACTACTTCCTTGTGCCCTTACATCATGCTACTGCTCTGGTTACTGCCTTTGGGTGGCCCCTGGGACCTTTCCCACAGATATTGCAGTCATCCGAGTGGCCACTGCCCCTACAGCACCTTCCATTGCTCCCTTCTTCGCTAATTTCTGCTGCACTAACTTGTCAGCTACTTCCTCTGCCACTTCCTGTTTACTCTTTTCTTTTTTTTGCAGAAAATGGATTATGTGTGCTTGAATTTTGGTCCAGGGCTTGGCCTCCAGTGCCACTATGTTATCTAAGCAGTCCTGCACGTCCGGGGGTAACCCTTTCTTGACTACTATATAAAACAAAACAGTATTACCTCCTGTCACTTCCCAGCCCTGACCTACCACCTGGGTCCACTTTTCTTTCATCTTATTGATGTATTGCGCGGGGTCCTAATTTAGTTGCATAGACTTGGTCATGAGGGATCCGATGTCTGGCCTTTCAGGGTACATTGTCCTCAGCTGATGCCACACTAGAGATCTGATCAAATTAAATGGAGACCCATCACATCTGAAGTCAGTGAGGGTCACATTTCCAACTCCAACCTTCTCAAATACTGTGTCTGTTTCATCCCCTATGAGGGAACTGAGCAGGCTTTTTACATTCCCTACTGCCAGGGTGATCCCTACAGTCTGTTTTTCAAATGCCCTGATCCATTTCCCTGCTTCCTCTGTAAGCAGTGACAATTGCTTCCTTATCCCTCTGTGGCCAAGGATCATACTGCAGTGCCCCAGGTCCCTTACGTATCAGGAGCATCTGATGCAAAGGGGTGATGGCATGCTGGGGATGATGCTGTCTGGCGTACTGATAAATAAAGGTGTGCAGTTCCTCAGGGTTCACAAAGTGAGAGGTATTTTTGTTCCAGATACGGGGAGTATACTCCAATAGGAGCAAATGCCCTCACACACCCCACGGGGTGTCATGCTTCATCATTGGGCCAGCTCCTCGTCAGGCTGGCACTGCAATGCCTGACAGACACCCACTAGGGGGCTCTTTGCCGGAGATCTTTCTATAGCTGATTGATGAGGTGGGTGTGTGTGGGCTATTGTGCAGTGTGTAGAGTGGGGTTCTAATAGTGAGTTAAAATAGGTCTAGAGATGTACATTGTCAGATTCTTTAATGATTGGACTCACTACCGTAATTAAAAAATTTGATGCTTCTCTAGGATGCAATGGTCCTAATGAGCAAGTCAAGGGCTTTATAAAAACAAGGTCAACATGTTTCTTGTCTATGTCTGTCCAAAAGGATCAATTGGCAATTCTTCAGGACCTAACAAGAATAACCTATACTACTGTATGAGTTGATTCAGTAATAAGTGCAGTGCGCTGTAGTAATCAGTCATATAAAAGGTCACGATGTAAAACTGTACCTTGATGGGTTGGAAGCAGAGCCGGTGTAGGTCTCACGGCAGACGCCGCACCACATCTGAGAAGCTAATAGGCGTTTCGTTCTGCTAAATAGGGCCCTACTAAGGGTTACTATCCAGATCAAGGTACAGTTTTACAGGTAAATGCCCGCAGCCGAGTATTGAACTGAAACACATAACTCTTAACTCGAACTTCCCCTCCCACAGGCATGTATAGTACAACTGTATAAACATTAATGCCCACCTCCTGCTGGTGTCAGGACGTACACAGCAACCCTTCACATCCAACAGGGACCAACAAACGTACTGCAACAACCAGCTCCCAGGCCAATCACTGTTTACCATTTAAACTATGCAAGCCCGAAATAACTGACGTTTCGCAACCCTCATCTACTCATTGAAACTTACGTGAACTACCACTCTCCATTCATACCATCCGGTACAGGTGCAGGGTACACCAATGTCAGGAAGTTGGCCCTACGACTTACCAGGGCCTTAGTCATAGTCCCCTTCCCTCATACAATTACACTAGGACAGCCCAATGGTGTTTGCCAATAACTCCAGGCATTCATACATCACCTATCTTTTACTAGGCTATGGTAGAAGCCAATCCCGGAAGGGTAGAGAGGTAATCCTGGGTGTGGATACGTCCTCCCGATTTGTATATTAATCGCCAAAGATTTCCCATCCTGTGTAACAAAAGCTCGGCACTAAACTCTCGTGGCGTCACCCGCTCAGGCGCGGGGAAGGAAGCAATTCCTTTTTGTTAAATAACCCTCACACACTCTAATAGTGTCATGCTTCATAGTCTGGTTCACCCTGACTCCTAAAGGTCAGGGTGGGCTCAACCATATTTCAGGGAGCACTTAAGAGAGATAGGCCAGGGGTCTAAGGATTAAACATCCTCCTCCGTCTCCAGGTATCCCTTTATTTGCAGAGTCGCAGGGGATATTAAAAAGAAGTGAAATAGGGTCGTCAGGAGGTAACTGTCCTATGACCCTAGTGCCATGCCAACATGTTTCAGCCCTATTAGGTGGCCCAAATGGGTCCTGGGCTTTCTTCAGGGCGAAATGGGGGTCTTCAATGAGGGTGTGTCCCTATTTTTTTCCCCAAAAGAGGGTGCAGAAAGCTGCACTCTCGTGAAAAGATGGAAGGTATACTTATCTCCCATCCAGTAGTATTTTGTATCCGCCTTTAAGAGAAAAAGTGAGAAAGAAAACATATTTTTATGTTTTGCCCTTCACACAATTCACCCATGTAATTCCAGCATACTGGGTGCGCTCATGTGCTCTCACTCCTTTGCCTTGTTGTGATGTACGATCAAACAAGCTTTTTTTGGGGTCATATTGTCCCATCTAGTCGCATTTAGCGGCATGGACATATAATCGCATCTTTATGTGCAGTCCATGAACACTGTACTGTTAAAAAACTCCATGGTAATATTCCACTGCTGTCTCACAAAACATTCCGCAGGCATCCATCTCACATTCACTCTAAAGGATCTTACTCCTCTTTTCATTTGTGATTGTTCTTACATGTCGAGCATCTTACCCTACTCAGGAGGATTTATTGTATCTCAGGGGGCTGCGGTATTGGGGGTAGCCTTGTAGTCAAACTTTTCTCATACATCACCACCTCCCGGTGCCAACGCCATTATTGTGTCCGGTATACAGTCTGGGGTGGTGCTTAACGAGGAAGCATCCGTCCCACCCGTGGCCGGCAATGGGTCCTCTTCCTGTCCCGTTGCCTGGGACACTTCCTCGTCGAGTTGCATGGTTCCGTCATCTCCGACCATGACCCTTCGCTCTCTCAACAGGACCGTGTTAGGATCGCTACCAGCCAAACTGACCTGATGCAGCAGTCTTTTAGTTCAGGAGCCCCATCTTTTTCATTGGCAACGTGGTTTGTGTGGTTGTAGTGCGTCACCTCGAATTTCCAGCCATCCCCACACTTCCTCATGTGTTTCAAAGAAATGCGCTTCCCCCTGCACCAGTACTTTCAGTTTTACAGGGTACAGGAGCATGTACTGGAATTGGAGGGCCCGCAGCTTCTGTTTTAGACCGAGAAAGGATTTGTGTAAGTCCTGCACTCGTTTAGTGTAGTCCGGGTATATGGAGATCTTAGCATTATCACAGAGGAGGTCAGGGTGCTCCTGTGCCACCCGGAGTATGATGTCTCTGTCCCAGTAGTTAAGGATTTTAAGTATCGGAGCCCTCGGCGGTGCTCCAGGGGGCGGCGGCGGCACCATCGCCCTTTCTACTATAAAGAGATCAGATAGTCCCTGAGGTTGAAGTTCAGTGTTGACCCAGTTCTCCAGGAATTGTTCAGCGGATCCCTTTTCCACCCTTTCAGGGAACCCCAAGACGCGGATATTGTTTCGCCGGGACCTTCCCTCTGCATCTTCTGCCCTCCGTTCCAAGAACTTTGTGGCAGTGGTCATCTGTGCCATTTGTTGCTTGAGGGTGGCCACCTCCCCCTGTAGATCCGCAATATTACTTTCCGCGGTTGTGACTTTGTCTGCCACTTTACGTAAGTCTGCTCACAGCAGGTTCACGTCTATGGATACTGTCTGTATTTGTTGCTCCAGCGCCGTTCTGGAGCCCTGTATTGCTGCCAGTAGCTCCGCTTGGGTGGGTTCTGCTTCTTCATGTGCCTCGCCGTCGTCACTTGGGCCCAATTGTCTCTGAGTGCGATGCCGTGGCATGGTGTATTGGGTAATCATGTTTGTAGGTAAAGCGTGTGCTACCATTGTCCATGGTGGATTACACAGAGGTGTGCACCAGTAGTGAGCAGATATATGCCATTGCCCCGGGGGCACCACTTCCCAGTTTACTCTTCCAGACCTGGCATGACAATCCGGCATAAGCACTTAGCCCGCAACGTACCTGCAGATCGCAACCTCAATTATGCTGCGCTCAGGAACACCAGCATCACTTTATCCCTGTGTTTCAACGGCTTCCGGTACACCAGGCCATGAGCTAGTCCACACAGGGGTCCTCTTACCTCCCCCACTGGGCCCCTGACCACCTGCCGCTGCCTGGGTACAACGAATTATCGCCAAACGTATTCTCCAGCATGCCCCAATAGTGCCTCAGATTCACTGTTTCTTATCCCCACACCTGCCGGGGGCCCATTCCTTCTGAGACCATTCACTGACACTTCATGCTTCATATCAAAATAGGAGGAATTGTCCCAGTGTTAGACCCCCAAGCTCACCTTCCCTCTCCACCCGGCAGTCCCCACCAGTGTTCCACTGACTCCTCATAGGCGATTGCACCAAACAGCTCACTACACCACAGGCCCGGCAGATGCAGTACCAGCCACGTGTACTCAGCTAACAGGTGGGTCTGATCCGGGCCAAGGACGTAGTTACCGCTCAGGTAGTAGCATTTAATATACGCTGAGTCCATGTAGTATGTGTCCCCTATTTGGCTTCACACTGCCCCTATGCTCTCCTGTTACTAATGTGGCTGCTGGGCCCAGTGACACATGCAGAAACATCAATGGTGCTCTGACGAGGCAGGGAAAGCTCCTCCGGCGGCCAGGCCCATGCATGTACCTCCCAGGATTTGCTTCTCTGTCTGTCGGGGGCCCTGTTCGTTCTCCGCAGGAAGGGGACTGGGAGATCACACAGGAGCGCAGCCGCTCCTTTCCCTCCAGTGTGGGCCCGCTCCGCCGGCTCTGTCCGTCATTCCAGCGGGCGCACCAGCTGGCCATCCACCGTTGCTGATGTGTCCTTCAGCCCAATCTCCGCTGCAGGCAGGAGGCCCTGCTCAGCTACGTGGGCCTGACTTGGCGTCGCTCGACTCCGGTAAGGGCCTCCCGCTGCTCTACTGCTGGTGAAAACCACCTCCTGTGAGCCCTTGGAGGGCTGTGCAGCTTCACCCTATTTCTGCCGTCCCTGGGGTTCCGATGGCTGTTACGGGCCTCCAGCAGTTCCACAGCCCGCAGGGACCTCCTTCGCCGTGTCTCTCGCAGGCCGGACAGCTGCACCCAATTTTGGCTGCCCATAGGGTTTCCACTCCGGGGTCTCAACAACCGCTCCGGAACTTGTGGCGGACGCCGGGGCACTCCCCCAAGCCCGAGTCTGTCGCCCACGGTGAACTGTTTATTTCATGCTTTCTAGGCAGTATACCGCAGGATTATGCATGATTGGTTAATCGATCGGCTGGGAGCTCAGAGGTTCTCGTCCTGTTGGCCATGTTGCTTGGCCATGCCCCCGCTAAATCTTATATTTACATTGTATTTACATCCGTGTTTAGCATTACCAAGAAGAACACGCTGATACATAAACAAGGATCATGATTCGGTCTGTCCTCACCTTTAATAGACGCCAATTCCCATCCCCGTGCACAGGCAGAATTTTAGCTTAAACACGGCATCTGTTTACCTCCTCAAATAGTGTGCACTGGTCTCTGCAGCAGGGGTAGGTGGTGTTCCGGTGCCTGCCGTCAGGTGGGGGCAAAAGGAATCTCCTATCTGGCTCACCAACTGTTGCGGGAGACAAAACTCCCAATACCGAAATAAACACACAGACTGTCCTTGGCAATGCAAAGACAGTATTTACTAACTGTCGTGACAGAGAGAAAAACGTTTAGCTTACAACGCTGACTACACCTTAGTCTTGCTCAGGCTGTCTATTCGTTTTTTTTCCAATGGCTGCTCGCAGACAGGTATTTTTATACACACTAACACAATGCTTTATTACACATAGTAAATAATAGTTAAATTGCAAGTTACAGATTTAAGATGGCAAAACACTCAAAGACATGCGACCTCATAACCTCGAATTCCTAAACTAATCCATTACACATTCTTCGTTATTCTTCCAACAAAGGTTAACAACCCAGAATTCTTCTGCCTATGAATGCGTGTGTGTTTCATGGTAGATGCAATTTGCGTGAAGTGTGTGGCAGCATTGTGCACCTAAGACCTTCGTGTGCTCAGAACTTAGTTACTTCCCTGCACCCATTGTTTAATTAAGCACCTATGTGCTCTGAGCAAATTCGATTATATGAACCTATTGTCTAATGAGGCCACTATCTGTTTGGAGGCACGGGGTGCATGCTGGTGGACCTGTGTGCTGATGTCATAAATGCTTACAAGTCTATTAAGTATGAGTTGGTCAATAACTAAAAACCCTTTTAAGTTTCCTATTCCACTACATCCTTAAGTGAACTTTTCACCTTGTTCATGTTAGTGTAGGATTTGGGCCTAAACTGGTTTTTAACCACGAACAGATGCGTGGTGTTTTGCTTGGGCTTGATGTTTCGCTATATATTTTCATGTTTCATGTTTTCTACAGCATGTGTCATTTTTTACACTTCCTAAAACAACAGAAAACAGGCCCTTTTTTAGGTTTCACCTCCACAGTGCTTGCGTTGTGCTTGCAAAATCTCTTGTATTCCAACAAAAAAAATCTTAAAAGGGGCTTAGAACCTGCACCTTTCTTACCTGAACTTACTATTCGTTGATTACGTCGCTCTAATTTACATGCTTCTGATTGGCCACGACGTCGTCTGCACGTCGTCGGCTTTCACTTCTGCTCCGTTTTGCTGTCCTTGATACGTACTCTGCAGTACTTTTTTTTTCATTTACGAGCGAGCACTCCATACGAGAGCATCTGCAGGCTGTCTCTCTCCTCCCTGTTGTCTTACAGCCTCTGCCTGGGTCACACCTCATTGCTTCCCCCTCACGTATCGCTCAATGCCCGTACTTACTGCAGCCACTTATCTTTCGCTTTCTTCCTCCCGTATCCTTTATTGCCTGTGCCATGCTTGTTTAATAAATACATGTTTATGCACTGTCCTCTATACCAAAGAAGTAATAAATGCATTCCCACTGGAGAATGCATGTTCTATTTACGTGATGCGTTGAGAAGCAATTTTGTACGGAGCCATGCTCCTGGCCTCAAGGGTGCTTCACAGCAGTAGCATAACACAATGTTAACTATTGGTAGGATTTCTATCTGGCTCTTACAGAAGTCAGTGGTAAATGAGCATCATTCCAGTTCACTAACGTTGATTACCGCTGTGTCCCATGGCCTTGTGTACTACAGTTACGTTTATCAACATTTATTTAGCATATTCTACTGGGCGTATGACACCATAGTGCTTTCTTAATTTAGGCACCATTATTGTACAATTTCAGTTTTGTACCCATTACCCCACATCCTCTCCTCTTTCAGGTAAGGGGACTTTGGATCGCATCCTATGTGTACGGTGCTGTAATTATTCCCTTTAAAATACATAATTTATTACAATAAAACATGAATTTGTCTCATGTTGCAGCTCTCTTTCCCTTTGAGGAGCACTGGTTCTCCTCCTCTTTTAGGGGATGGAATGTACCTATTCCCCTTTTAAGGGATGTTATAGTGTTCTCTCCTCCGCTTTCGTCTGGTTTGCGGTTTGCCATCCCTGCATCTCTCTTGTTTAAATTGATATTGATCCAAGTCTCACTTGTGTGGGAAATCTCATTACTCTACTTCTCCCATCGCCCTCTTGCTCCAAATTTTGAAGTTCTTCCTTACCGTGGGGTTGAATTGAGGCCAGTCTACTAGTCCACGCCAGTGTTCTCTCTGTTATGCCCCTGCCAGAAGCTGCGAGGATGCTCCGGTGGGCCTTGGCATTGACTGCTTGCCTGTGTGGAAACAGCCAGTCATGTTCAGGGACACAGCCCACTGGCAAGTCATTTGCCTGTCCATGGAGCAGGGTGAGAGCGAGAGTAGGAACGCAGTAGTTCTACTGTTTCTCTCTTAGTTTTCAACACTGTACAATCTGGACAGTTTAGGACTGCTGCCTCAAGACAGATTATATAGTGCTGCTTGGTTTTTAAGTCGTTCTGGTTAGAGGCTTATTTGGAAGATAGTTTACTTGGTTAATGCACTTGTTGCAGAAGCTTGTGCAAGCTCAAGGACACAGGTTCAAACCCAAGCAAGGCTGAGTTGCTTTACCGCATTCCAAGGTTGGTAAAAAATAAATTCCTTTCTGTTGGTAAATAGCAACACAAGAGTGCCACCCTGCGGAGTATAGTTCTGCACACTGATGCCAGCTGTGGCATTGGTAAAACTTTGAAGTCCATTTTCTTGTGGGTCAGGCCATGGGATTTAATTTTGTAGAAAATAAGCCCTCCAGTTTTATCGCAGTGTACCCCATTGTGATTTTACCTTTGTCAGGCCTTGCTTCCCCCCTTTGCCTATATGAAATTTTTTTCATCCTGGGCACCCCAGTTTGTTATTCCCCCAAAATAGTCGAGCGCAGTTGCAGTAACACTTTGAAAAAACCCATCTGTTTAGCCTGTTTGATAACAATATGCCCAAAAAAACATTGACAAAGGTATACTGCCCACAAAAAGAAATGGCCCAAAACAGAACATGGATACATTACATTTTTCCACTAAAACCTGGCCCTTTTTTTTTTGCAAAGTGGGTAACTATGGATATTGGGCCCTAATTCAGCTGGCACCTAGGGAAACCTAGCAAACTAGACACCCGTGGGAATCCAGAATGGGGCAACTTGTTTTTTTTCCCCAGAATTCCTTTCAGACCTCAAACTTTGACAAAAAAAACACATTTTCCTCACATTTCTGTGATGGAAAGTTCTGGAATCTGGGGGAGCCACAAACGTTCTTCCACCCAACATTTCTCCAAATATCCCGATAAAAATGGTACTTTTCATGTGTGGGTAGGCCTATTGGCCGTTAGAGAAAACGACCCAAAACACAACATGGATACCTCACATTTTTCCACTCAAAACTGACCCCTTTTTTTGCAAAGTAGGTAGCTATGTATTTTGGGCTCTAACGCAGCTGCACCTAAAGAAACCTAGCAAACCTGCACATTTTTGAAAACTAGACAACTAGGGAAGTCCATGGGTGCATTACTTGCCTGACTTTCACTAGGCAAGTTTACCAAGAAGCCCTTGCAAACGTCAAACTTTTGTAAAAAATACACATTTTTCTCACATTTCAGCGATTGAAAGCTCTAGAATCTGCGGGGAGGCACAACTTTCCTATAGCCCTGAGTTCCAACATGTCCCCGATAACAATGATACTTAACTTATGTGGGTGGGACAAGAGACTACAGCACAAAAGGCCCTAAAGTGCTACGTTGATGGATAAGCAATAGGGGTAGCTGCGGTTTTGGGGCCGTGCTGTGGTGCCGCCCATGCAACCCTACAAACCACAGACATTTTTGAAAACTAGACAACAAGGGGATTCCAGGGTGGTGTACCTTGCATGGATCCCATGAGGTTTTCTTACCCACAATGCTCTGCAAACCTCAAATTTTGCCTGAAATCACACATCTTTGTTACATTTTTGTAATGGAAATGTGGAGTTGTTAGAACTCTCTAAGAAATATGGAATCCAGAACCAATGTGATCGTGTAGAATTTTGATCTTGGAAGGGAGAAGGGAGGTTGGAGCTGGGAAGCTGGTGGAGTAAGGTGGAGGTATCTGATGATGAATAAAGAAGAATAAAGAGAAATGTTCTACACTTTCCTGTGTGAATCTTTACATAACTGGTGACGAGTTGAACCCCATTCTGTGCAGGAGACAGACAAGTGATCCCTCCACCCCTGGATATACGACGCATCGAGTCTTAGAAAGAAGGAAAACAAACCTATTACCCAGCGTTTCTACAAAGCCACTAATTTCCATGTCATTGTACTGTGAGTACAGCCAAAATATTAATGAAAACTCGCTGGGCATGTTCATGCTTTCATCTGCCGGGTACCGAGTGAAACGGACACCTGTTACCCAGCGTTTCTACAAAACCACTGATTTTCCGAGACAGTGAACTGTGAGTACTGCCGAAATATTAAATAAAACTCCCTGGGCATGTTCATGTTCTCATGTGCCGAGTACCGGGTGATATGTTTTTGAACTTCCTGGGCACGTTCATGTTCTCGTGTGCTGAGTACCGGGTGATAAGTTTTTTTTTTGGCCACATGTACCTGATCGGACAGTTTTAATTTCCATTGCTTTTAAAAATTATGATCTACTAATTGGACACATTGTAGACATCGTAAGTTTATAACTTATAACTGCCATTTACTTTTAAAAGCTTCCTTTGTGCCTCGCGACTTTAGAATCCTCGTCACGATTTCAGTACCTTCATCTCCCACTCTGTCAACTTCCAATTCCTTTAGAAACATGTCGGACGACACTTCTGTGGCGGCCATTTTGGGAAGCTGGGAACTACTTCTTCTACTTCAATACTGCATATGAAGAACTCTTAGAAAGAAAAAAAGGAAAGGAAAAAACACTCTCTAATTCCCAAAGAAACTCACGTTGTGCAATGTTTGAGAGGAGGCCATTTTAAGAAGTTGGGAAGACCTTCGTAGATTTCAATACCGCGTACAAGAAACATTTTCCTACCAAACGCAAACTATGGATCAGAGACAACAGATACCAGCATTATACATTACTGAAGTTGACAAGTATTACTGCATTGGGTTTGTTGCTTTAATTTATTATCTTAATTTATTATTTACTTGCAATTAACCTCATTTTCTTTGCAGGTGGGACTATGTAGCACATGCTGTTGTGTCATTTTACAAGTAAGATTTCCCTGTGTAGTAAGTGAAAAAAAAGAAAGGAGACTATTACTACACTACACCATGACAGACCAAGGCTTGTCTTCACCACCCACTTTTCTCGCCACTCCTGGTGAACCTCCCACTCCATGGAAGGAATGGAAGAAATTATTTATTACTTATATATTAGCAACCGGTGCTGACAAGTACAGTCCTGTAAGGAAACAAGCTATTCTACTCCATTACCTTGGGTTGGAAGGACGACGATTGTATGAGAATCTTCCTGAGATCTCTTTTGGCATGGGAGATGGTCAACCGAGCAATGTATATGAGATGACAATGCAGATGTTCGATGCACGCTTTACTAATAGGGGGAATATTGTATTGGAAAGACATACATTTTTCTCTCTGGTGCAAAAGGTAGATGAGGATATCGCAACATATGTTGCTGCATTAAGGGGTCTCTCTTTGACTTGCCAATTTGGAGGGTTGGGGGATTACCTCATACGAAATCAAAGCGTAAGGTGCGTCAACAATAAAAGGGTAAAGAAAAAATTACTAATCAAAGATCCTACATTGGAAGAAGCAATTCAGATTGCTAAGGGATTAGAACATACTGATTTGTGGCTTAAGGAGATGGATAAATGTGGTGGTGGTGAGTTGTCAAAAGAGCATTCGTCCAAAGTGACGGTGGTGCATGCATCAATTGATGAAACAAAGTAAGTAAAACACAGTGTAAAATCTCAGCCCTCAGACAAGCCAAATGATAACTGTCACTCTTTTCCTACCACCCCGAAGTTTAACACGAGGGTGGTCAAATGCTACAGTTGTGGAGCTCCTGGCCATATTGCATCAAGTACTAAGTGCATGGCCAGAACTGTAACTTGTCGAGTTTGTGGTTGGAAAGGGCATTTTGCCAAAGTCTGTAGAGCTAGCGCCCAGTTTAACCAAGTTCAAGAAGTAGACAACACGTGAGAGTATCCAAGAGTTAATATTGAACGTGGAGGAGTGCGGAGCAGCAAGAGAATCGGAGGGTAACTCTACTGTGCATGCTGGTAGTATTGTCATTGAAAGTACTGACAAATTAGAGAAACCTCATTGCATTATGGGTTTGGATGAGTGTAATGTCAAGATACTGGTTGATTCTGGGAGTTTATACACTTTGCTGTATAAAGTGTCACGTGGCCAATAGGGACATTGTCGACATCGCTAAGTTAGCATGAGCCCCGCAGCCATGATGCTGCTTTTGCGAGCGTTACTACATGGCTTTATTTTTGCAAGACTCTGTTTATGCCTTTCGCATGAGAACCGTCTGCTTTGTTCATTCTCTGCCTATTCCTGGAGTATAGTCTGAACACTGTGATCAAGGTCGATAAACAATGCCCCTTGTTATTCTGTTCTGGTCAGTCCCTAGCACCTAGACAAAACATGCTAATGCAGCTGCTGCTGGAAACTCGTACTTATATTATGGGGATGCATGTTTAGGTAAAACACATTTGGAGAGGAAGCTTTCCAGGGAGAAGAGCAATGCGGTTCCTATGATGTAGACATACCATCAAGGCACTAAGGTATGGGGTCTGCTGACAAAGCCCAGGGATCTTCTATTATATAATAATACTTCTTCTTACCTAGGGGAGGGTAGTTAGGCCTTATAGTCCTTTATCCACTGTCTTTATATGATGACATCTCCCTTTATGATATATGGCCTTACTGCAATGCTAAGTGTGTTAGTTTTATGCATTTTTCTGCTGGTTGTGGCTCGTATACTGCGTTTTAGAGCACAATAGTTAAAATAAACATTTTAAACTATATTCGTGTTTCGTCAGTTCTTACTGTGGACATGTACGAGAGAGTGAGCGAAAAGGTGTGTCTTGTTACCACGATTCCTGAGAGATACGGGAGTGTTGTGTTCTGGGGTGTCTAATCATTTGCTTCTTCATGAGTGTTTAGGAGAGTGAGTGAGACACTATAGCTAGTCGGTCCTGGGTTCGTGGGCACTAAGGTGGTGGGAAGGCTTAGCCCCTATATACCGACGTCCCATATTCCTGCGCATAGTTCTGTGTATGTGCAGAATCCCTGCAACATGGCGCCACCAACGTTTGGTCTGGTACTTATACGCGAGACCCCTGAATAGCGCTTGTGCTTGTCCACAATGCCCTCTCACCAGTTCCGGAGACGTCCGTGGTGGGAGGGATTAACCTCCTATATATGAGAATTATAGGTTTTTTCAAGCTTGAATTTTTAAAAAGTTTCATTTTCTTTGTTCTTCACCCAGTGTTGCGCTACCGTTTCTCTGATTTGATTTCCAGTGTATATAATGGCTCAACCAATTAACATTGCTGCACCTAACCCCGCCGCGGTTACTGCTCATTTGACTCAACATGGAGTCCCGGCTGCGGGAGCAGCTTTTATATTTGTAGTAGAGGCGAACATAGCCTTCCGCTTCGAAATTTTTTATTCTTGGGTTAAGTTTCCGGCTGTTGACGGGAACGATCACTTCTTTCATGAATATGAACGCGGTGCGGTTCCTCAAGTATACTGCCCGTATCGTTTACTTGAAGCTCCGTTGTCGGCTTGGGAGCACACCATATGGTTTAATGGCGCCCTTCCTCACCCTGTCTCTCTGGTCCGTCTCGGCCCATTATCGGTCGACGGAGCTACATGGCCTGTTTTGGCGGGATTTACTCCTCATCCAAATTATCTTGGAGTTACTATTGCACAGCTGCGTGCGTTACACACATCGTTAATTAATATACACAGGAGTGTCATACAATATATGTCTCGTAATCTATCGGCGGCACCGGCTGGTGCCGCTCCGCCACCAGGGCATGGTGGTGGCGTGGTTATTAGTCCTATTATGATTAACTCAGTGATGGGGAAACGTCCACAGAATAGGGATGATTCTCCCTTCTGGTTGGCCGAGAAGTTTGAGCAACTCGAAGCTGTTTTTCCGATTACTTCTCTTGTGGATAAACACAGGATACTTACAATGAGCTTACCTAAGGGCCTTATTCTCAATCTGGCTGTTTGCACCACTTGGGGGAAGGTGTTTGCAGCAGTTTATTCGCTGTGTTTTGGCACCCCCTCAATGACCGTGCTTCTGACGGTTCTTAAGAAGGTTCAGGATGAACATGGGGCCGAGGCCGCACTGGAGTTGGGGATGAGATTAGTGGGCGCGTTCCCTATTGTCTCGGACATGATCCTTGCTAACGTCAAGGGGGAAGCAGTTAGCTTGCAGGTGAGTCAGCGCCTGGAGGCGGTAGCTGACGTGGATAAACAACGTGAACTACTGAAGATTATTGTGAAAGTATATAACTCTTTAGGGCGCAATAATCTGGGAATTAAGCCCTTTAGTCAACCGCAGACTAAGACCCAGCCTGATAAGGAGGGGCATCCAGTTTTTCCTAAAAAGGCTCGGAACAGAAATCAGTGGCAGCAACAGCAGAAGCAATGTTCCAGTGCAGGTTCACCGACACCTGATGCTTCTGAACGTAGATATGATTTGCGTGACCGCTCTAAAATTAAAACACCAGAGAGGTTCCAAGTTCCTGATCCGCGCTCTCCTCATTCCTTTCAGGAATCATCGGATCCACAGTTCAGTGGTGGAGATCATCAGGATCGCAGACAAGGCGAGACCACCCAGCAACGACGTGATCCGCCACGCCAGTTTGACGCAAAAGCCAAACTGGAGGGACTACCTCCTTTTCGAGCCCCGTTCAGAAGAAGAAAGTTGCCGCTTTGACAGCGAAGTATGCCTCAGACAGTGAGAACCCTGCTCCTCGATTTGAGATGGGCAGTGACACTCCTCGATAGCGCGGCGGAAGTTACCATAGTGCGGGAGTCACTCCGTCCTTGTCTAGAGGCGAGAGCAACTGGTACTTTTATTACAGTGGAAACAGCTGATACACGAGTTGCACCCCCTGATAGGCTTTATGAGATAGTCCTCCGAATTGAAGGTGATATTAAACGGACAATTAAGGGTGTCTTTTGGGACAACCTTACGTCCTCATGACATTTTGCTTGCGGAGACAGATTGGCCTCCTCCATTTGTTTTGTCTTCTTCCCGAGGGGAAGAAGTGATACTCCTGAGTTTTTCCCGTTACATCTCTGAAGAGGCTAAACAAGCTTACGCTTCGGAATGGGCTTTGGCCCTAGCGCCGGCTGTGTATCGTAATCAGGTGGGCTGGGATAAGGATTCCCCAGCACATGAAATTCCTTTACGATCTATGCCACAGGCACAATATCCGATCAAGCGTGAAGCGAAAGCATCCGTAAATGACATTTTGAACCAGTTGGAATACCAGGGTGTCATTGAACCCTGTATTTCATCCATGAATAACCCTCTTTTTCTGATATCGAAACCGGACGGTTCATTTCGTATAGTTTTGAATTACAGACATTTAAACAGTCACATGTGTACATTTGCAGTGCAAAACACACACAGCTCTGCGTTAGTGAATAATATAATTCGCAAAAAATACAAAACAACACTGGATATTTCCAATGGATTTTATAGTCACAATTTGGCTTCTAGTAGCCGTGACTTGACCGCATTTACCACGGTCGGCAATCAGAAGCGATTTACTCGCTTGCCAATGGGCTATAACAACTGTCCTGGGGCTTTTGCAGCGCGTGTTGTGTCTCTTTTACACAACATTGACCCTGATGCTTTCTCATTCGTAGATGACATTTATCTAACAGATGATGTGTTAATACTGCATCTTGTACTTGTGGATCCCATCACACTGTCTTTTGCAGACTTGGGGTACACATTTAATTTTTCTAAATCACACATCGCCTGTCTGTCGGTACTTCTCTTGGGCTACGAGCTCAATAACGAAGGTAGGTGTTTAGCACCCCACTTTCTGGAGAAATGTGCACAATTGCAACCTCCTTCCACATTGAAAAAACTGCAATCCTTGCTGGGCTTTTAAAACTTTGAGAGGACCTACATTCCTGATTATGCCCAGCGTATCAAACAGCTTTATGCATTGATACAACCCTCTTTTTCGTCTTCCAGCTGGCTTCCGGAACATACTTCGATTCTTTGGTCTTGTTATGTTATGTAGCTTCTAGAGCGCACGGCTACTCCCAACGGGAGTGTCCCGGCGCTTGAGACAGAAAGAGAGGTGGGGGGGATAGAAGTAGTGATTTCACAGGTGCTAAGGAAGACTAAAGAGCCATGTCTTCAAAAGTTTCCGGAAGCATAGCTCTGTGTTAGCCTTTCTGATGTACATGGGCAGAGAGTTCCACAGAGTTGTAAAGGATCTTCCTCCTATTCTAGCCTTAGCAAAACGAGGGATGGTAAGAAGTTCACGATGATTAGATCTCAAGTTTCTTGCTTGATAGGATTTATGAATTCTTTTCCGAAGATAGAGGGGGCCACTTCCATTTATTGCCCGATAGGCAAGAGTAAGCGCCTTAAATTCTATGCGTTTTTTACGGGCAGCCAATGAAGACTTAGCAAATGGGGAGAGATATGATGTCTTAAAGGAACATTTCTAATAAGCCTTGCGGCTGCGTTCTGAATTATCTGCAGTCTCATTAGCAGATACATTGGTATACCCAGATATAGACTATTGGCATAGTCCAATTTTGAGGTTATCAATGCATGTACAATAGTTTTCCTGCAATCCATCGGAAGAAAATGAAGAAATCTTCGTAATGCCTTCATTTTCCAGAAGCAGGATGATGTCACGAGACTTATCTGGGATTTGCATGAAAGAGTATTATCCACCTTAAAGCCCAGATTTCTCGCTGAGGGCACTGGCTGTGGAGGGGATTGAGCAGTGAAGGCCACCAGAGATCAGAGTGGGGGGAAGGCTGATTAAAAAACAAAACCTCAGTTTTGTCATCATTCAGCTGCAGACAATTCTTTGTCATCCAGGTAGATATGTCAATCAGACATTCCTTAAAATGTGTGAATGCGGCCTCTGAATGATCTTTAAAAGAGAACACTAGCTGGGTGTCATCAGCATATGAGATGACACCCACGCCATGTTGCTCTATAAGAGTAGCTAGGGGCGCAAGGTGAATGTTAAAAAGAGTGGGGCTGAGAGCCGACCCTTGGGGAACTCCACATTTCACCAATCTTGGTGATGAGACATAAGGGTGCAGCCTTACTTTCTGGGACCGCCCTTCAAGAAAAGAACTGAACCAGGCCAGAGTGGTCCCTAAAACTCCCAGTTGTTTTAGCCTGTCAAGAAGGATCTTATGTGACACAGTGTCAAATGCTGCTGACAGGTCTAACAGCACCAGCATTGCACAGTTGTTCTTGTCCAAGGTTTCCCGGATTGTTTCAGTTACCTCCAACAGAGCTGTCTCGGTGCTGTAGCCAGCTCTGAGTCTTTGCAGTCTGATCTGCTTGTGACCATCTTCTTGTTAACACGTGACAATTCTACGAACTTGGTCATAAGAATTGTGCCAGGGACTGTAGGTTTCACATATTTGACGTTCAATGAAGGTGACAAAGTACCAATTGCTTATAAATCGCCATTGTATACATCAGCAGAAATGCGATTTTCCACAGTTGGAAACATTTTGACAGCGGTCCAGATGGCGATTGTGAAGGAATGCTCTCTGGCGCAGGGAAAACGCATTCTTATGGTTTCGTCGGTTCCTACTTTAGAAGCAGTGACAAAGGCGAGTGTTCCGAATTCTAAGGCTTTGCATCCGAGTTGGATACAATGAGCGAGTTCTTTGACATTGGCTGATGTCACGTTTATCTTTGATCCCTCATTGCAGACACCGGAGTTTTTACAATATGAACATGTTCATCCTCCTCCGTTGTCGGTACTACCTTTGGATCAGTACAGCTGTATCATCTATACCGACGGCTCTGCTCAGCCAGCCATCGGGTCGAAGCATGCTTATTCAGTGGCTTGCGTTTTTGTGGCAGGCTCAATTGTAAATGGTGAATTTAAGTCTTCTATAGTCCATACACAGGTACTCGGAGACTGTACGGCTCAATTGGCGGAGCTGCGTGCTTTGATTTTAGCTCTAGAATTCGCAGATCCTGATGTGAACACTCTTGTTGTGTGCGATTCCTACTACTGTGTGCAGGCTTTCAATGACAACTTATTCTTTTGGTCTCAGAATGATTATCAAAACTCTAAAGGTAGTGCAATAAAGCATAAAACGCTTTGGGTCTTAGTGGCAGAACTTAAAGAACGTTTGCCGCTCACACATGTTATTCATACTCTTGGCCATCAGCGTGTGGGAACACATGCTGTTGGTTCTTCTTTGGCTGAGGAGGCAGCCAAATCTGCGGTGGCCACATGTTTAGTAGCAGCAGTTAATAGGTCCATGACTAAGATTGATAGTGATATTCTTGCGGCGATTGCTGCTACGAAGGGTGGGCCAGACTTCCTACAAGGTTTCCCTTCTAAGTATTCTTATCATTTGTCACCTGAGAAAGTCCCATTTGCTACGATACCGTCCGTTGGGGATCGGCTGATTCCCAACGAGGACCGCAGACTTCCTTTGATCATAGCCGCACATGAAGGCATTGCTTCTGCACATGCCGGAGTTTCTGCGACTGTTTCTATTTTACAGCAATGTTATTGGTGGTGTGGTTTATACAAACAAACCTGTAATTATGTACTATCTTGTGACATTTGTCAACAGATTAAACCATCTACGGTTGCACCACCACATACACAGCTATACATTTCTAATCAACTGTTTGGTTGTATTTATCTTGATCACTGCAGTCCTTTGACTGCTGACACTGCGTATACAAATATTTTAGTTGCAGTGGATTCATGCACTAGATTCCTTTGGGTTTGGCCGCAACGCAGTGCTGATGCTCGAAATGTCATTAGAGATTTGCGTGTCTTTGTCGGGACTTTTGCCTGTAGCACCTTTCATTCTGACCAAGGTCCTGCGTTTGCCTTTAAGGCTTATAGGGATGCAATGAGGTCTCTGGGGGTGCTGGTGCAGTTTTTGTCTCCATACAGGCCTGAGGGCAATTCTATAGTGGAGCGAATGAACCGTGACTTAAAGCAATCTTTGACAGCTAGAGTCTTAGGTACTGGCAGGAGTTGGCTGACTCATTTGTATGGGGTTCAACGTGCACTAAATAATCTCCCAAGAAGATCTCTGGGTGGGCGGACACCATACGAAATGCTCTTTGGCATTAAAATATTTGTGCCAGAACTTGATGGTCTAGACGTTGTGGTGGCTGCTGCAACATTTGACATGGATAACCATTCTACTATGTTGCAGGAACTACAAAAGACCTGTGACAAACTGGCTAAAGATCATTCACTCTCCACTGAAACAGCGTTGTTGATTCCTGTAACTGGTTGGCTTCCTAAAGTTGGTGATCTGGTACGAGAAAAGCTGGAGAACAAAAAAGAGTTTGGTCCCTCTTATCGTGCACCGGTCCCAGTACTTGGATTGAAGGGTACTCGTACAGTGATTTTGCCTCCTTTGCCTAGCCGCAAGGAAAACAGATTTATCTCTATTGACATTGTCAAGCCACACCATATGGCCGATACTGAATAGTATGACCCCCAGTATTCCAAGCCAAGCAGTTTCACTGAATCTGATGGCTTCAACTTCTTCGACTACTCCCCGCGTTATGGAGAGGGAGTTGGAAAATTCTCTTGATTTCTTGCCTGTGGTACCTTCATCTTCCCCTAATGCAGACGTCGAGTATGATTCTCCTCCAGTTGAGGTCGTCATTGACATTCCTGACCATAACCTACATAATCCTTCTGATGTTGCACAGCCTCCTTTGTTGTGTTTGGGAGCAAGCGGTTATTACATGAAGTTTCTCTTATGATTCGTCTTCTTCGTCCTCATCTGTGCCAACACCTCCGACATGTACACGTCTTTTCATTGCCTGGTTCAAGAAGACTTACCTGGTCCCACCCTGGACATACATCTGGATGGTGCTCACGCTTATATTCCTTTTTATGTGGATTGGGTTTGTGACAGTGTTCTTCTTGCTCATCAATGGACATTATTTGCCTGAACGCTCTGCTGTGAAATTTGTTGATGGTGTTCTGGCTCCCCATACATCATCCCATATCATGAAAAGAGATCAAGCCCTCATAAACATTTCGGCCTTTCCTGTTGTTGATGGCATCGTTTGGGATAAAGTTGCATTCGATATCCATGGTCCGACGGAGGTTCGGAATATTCCATACGTGTTCCGCGTTTCACTAGGAGATGTGGTATCACAGGACATACACTCAGTCAACTGGGATGTTCAGGCAGTTCATTCATTGTTTTCTGATTTAAAATATTATGCTGCATTTGATGCTGAGGATTCATATATGAATTCTGTACATTATACGGATTTATTCTGTTACCAACATTATGGCCATAATTTCTTGCACAAAGCAAACATTTTAAGACCACTTTTTAATTTTACACAGTGGGAACATTCTCCGACTCCTTTATAGGGGAGTTCTAATACTCCACGGAGTAAGTTCACATGCTTTTAAGATTATAATACGTCCAATCCAGAGTCCCATTCTGTTAGAAATGGGGGTCTCTAGTTGGCAAGGGCTTGCACCTTTGTCCAAGTAGGGACCCTTCTTCCTAGTCAGGATAAGGGAGTTACACTCCTAAAATAACCCCTGCTCGCCCCCTTGGTAGCTTGGCACGAGCAGTCAGGCTTATCTTAGAGGCAGTGTGTAAAGCATTTGCACATAACCAACAGTAATACAGTGTAAGCACTACAAACGGACACCACACCAGTTTAGAAAAATATCCAATATTTTTATATACTTAAAACAAGACCAATACGATAAAAATCCACAG
This sequence comes from Calotriton arnoldi, assembly GCA_963921515.1. Classification (NCBI taxonomy): domain Eukaryota; kingdom Metazoa; phylum Chordata; class Amphibia; order Caudata; family Salamandridae; genus Calotriton; species Calotriton arnoldi. The sequence goes on along the minus strand of CAWUFW010003803.1, from coordinate 926,416 downwards.
TACAGTACTTTAAAAATCTTCAGTTATCACAGTGTCCTTAAAAACAGTTCCTTGATGTCGATAGCTCCGTCCGGGGCTATCACAGCGTCGTGAACAAACGGATCCAAACAGTTCTGGCTGACCGCGGCGTCGCGGGTCAGCTACGGTGTCGGGAAGACCCGCAAACAGTACCTTTCAGAAATGCAGGGCGTCGATGACCTCGCGGTGAGCTTCCGAACACACAGCGTCCGCAGGTGTCGGTTCCGGAGGTCGGTGCAGGCGTCGTCGGGGCCCTCGAAGTCACTCGCGTTGCAGATCGATCTCCTCTCTGTTGAAGTCAGGAGCGCCGGCGTCGGGTGCTGCGGTGCAAAGCGCAGCGGTGCGGCGTGCGGTGCCCTCAGGTCACGGTGCGAGCAGCGGCTCGGTGGCGGCGTCGGATGGCGTCGTTGGTGAGACCAGGGTCGTGGTGTGAGATGAAGGCGGTGCTCGTCACGGTGCTGGCAGGTCACAGTGCAGCAGCGGCGTTGTAGCTGCAGCGCTGTCGTCGGCTGACGAACTGGAGTCGATGGCACTGGCGTCGGTGGGCCAAGGCTGCGGTGCGGGATGAAGGCGGTGCGTCGTGTAACTTACGAGCGGTGCCCCCGAACCACGGTGCAAGCAGCGGCGTCGAGTCCGGCGTGGAGCGGCGTCGTCGGGGATACCACAGCATCGTCGTGAAGCGAGGTGGTGCTGAGTGCGGTGCCCACAGGTCGCGGTGCGAGCAGCGGCTCGGTGGCGGCGTCAGCAGGCGTCGTCGGTGAGACCAGGGTCGCGGTGCGGCATTGCGGCGGTGCCCTCTGCAGTGCCTTCAGGACACGGCGTCATAGACGGCGTCGGGCTTGAAGTCTTTGCTGTTCCTGAGACTTCTTGAACAGGGAGCAAGCTCTACCTCAAGCCCTTGGAGACACTCGCAAAGTAGATTGCAGAAAGTTCAGTTCCAGTCCTTTCACTGCCCAGGACAGAAGCAGCCACTGTAGGCCAACACAGCAAAGCACACAGCAAAGTGGTAGTTCCTCCTCACAGCTTCTCCAGCTCTTCTTCTTGGCAGTCTTCTTTGTCCAAAAGAGTTCTAATTTTCTGGGGTTTGGGTCCCCCTTTTTATCCTCAATTTCTCTTTGTCCTCTGAAGGCAGAGAGGCCTTTGCCTAGTCCAAACCAGTTCTGGTCAGTCCTGGAGCACTTGGTTGACAAGTCTTCTTCTTTCCTTTCACAGTGCAGGCCAGGGACATCAGACGCACCACAGGAGGTGGAGCCAGCATTGTGGAGGGAAGGCCCAGCCCTATTCAGGTCCCAGGTGCATCTCCTCCCACCCATCTACATGTAGATCTTGCTATTCAGCCCTGTGCTGACTCACCCTGTCTCCTGGCATCCCCCAGCCCCTGTCACTCACACTCCAGACAAGGAATACACAACCTAGCAGAGGCAGGCTTGGATGGTTAGACAAGAAAATACCCACTTTCTAAAAGTGGTATTTTCAAACACAGAATGTTAAAACCAACTTCACTAAAAGATGCATTTTATCATTCTGAGTCCAGGCATACTAAACTCGAATTTCTACCATGTTCCCTGGGCCAGTTAGGATTATAAGCTGTAATAATCAAAACTGCCCATTCTGGCCTATGGGGAACAGGTAGCCTTGCAATAGTGAAAAACGAAATAGGCTGTAATTCACTATCAGGACATGCCACACACACCAGGGCATGTCCTACCTTTCACATCCAATGCACCCTGCCCACAGGGGTACCTTGGGCCTACCTTAGGGGTGACTAACAAGTAGAAAAGGGAAGGTTTAGGGACTTGCAAGTGTGTGCACTTGCCAAGTCGACATGGCAGCCCCAGGCTGCACACAGTCTCTGCAATGGCAGGCCAGAGTTACAGTTTACGGGCTGTTTGCGTGGGTGGCACAATCCAGTGGTGCAGCCCACCAACAGCATTTGATCTATAGGCCCTGGCACTCTCAGTGCACTTTACCAGGGACTGACGCATAAATCAAATAGGCCAATCATGGAAACACCAATCCATAACACATTTTATACAGGAGCACTTGCACTTTCCCACTGGACAGCAGTGAGGAAAGTGCGCAGAATCATTACACCAACAAAAACAGTCAAAACCAGGAGGTCAGAAAGCAAAAAGTCAGGGGAAACACGCCAAAAGATGCCAAGTCTAACACATGTCCCCTCCAGCTGAAAGTAGGGAGAACTACCCAACCCCATTGGAGTTCTCTTCACTAAGGCGGAAGAACCTGGACAGACCATCTGCGTTGGCGTGTTCTGTACCAGGGCGGTGTTCCACCGTAAAGTCCATTCCCTGTAGGGAGATAGACCACCTCAGCAGTTTTGGATTCTCACCCCTCATTTGCATCAACCATCTGAGGGGCCTGTGGTCCGTCTGAACCCGGAAGTGAGTCCCAAACAGGTATGGTCTCAGCTTCTTCAGTGCCCAGACCACAGCAAAAGCTTCCCTTTCTATGGCACTCCACCTCTGTTCCCTTGGGAGTAGTCTCCTGCTAAGGAAGACTACAGGCTGATCCAGGCCCTCTTCGTTCAGTTGTGAGAGCACCGCTCCCACACCATGCTCTGAAGCGTCAGTCTGCACGACGAATTCTTTGGAGAAGTCAGGTGCCTTGAGAACGGGCGCCGTGCACATGGCTGCCTTCAGGGTATCAAAAGCTTTCTGGCAGGACTCAGTCCAGATCACTTTCCTGGGCTGCTTCTTCGAAGTCAGCTCTGTTAAGGGGGCAACGATGGTGCCATAACCCTTAACAAATCTCCTATAGTAGCCGGTGAGACCTAAGAAGGCTCTCACCTCTGTCTGGGTCTTGGGGGGCTCCCAAGCCAGAATGGTGTCAATCTTGGGTTGTAGGGGCGCCACCTGGCCGCTTCCTACCTGGTGTCCCAAGTACACCACAGAACCCTGCCCGATCTGGCACTTACTGGCCTTGATCGTGAGGCCTGCACCTTGCAGAGCCCTCAACACTTTCTCAAGGTGCTGTAAATGTTCTTCCCAGCTGGAACTGAACACAGCAATGTCATCCAGGTAGGCGGCACTGAAATCCTCCAGTCCAGCTAACACCTGATTGACCAACCTCTGAAAGGTGGCAGGGGCATTCTTCAACCCAAAGGGCATCACCCGGAATTGGTAATGACCTTCTGGGGTTGAGAATGCTGATCTCTCCTTGGCCCCATCGGTTAAGGCAATCTGCCAGTACCCAGACGTTAAATCAAACGTGCTGAGGAACCGGGCAGCTCCCAACCGATCAATGAGCTCATCAGCTCTGGGGATGGGGTGCGCGTCAGTCCTGGTGACGGCATTGAGCCCACGGTAGTCCACACAAAACCGGAGTTCTGGAGTGGCACCGGGTGCAGCAGTCTTTGGGACCAAGACCACTGGGCTGGCCCAAGGACTGTTGTAGGGCTCAATCACCCCTAACGCCAACATCTTAGAGACCTCCTCCTTGATGCTGGCCCTGACCCGGTCAGTCAACCTGTAAATCTTGTGCTTCACAGGAGGGCTGTCACCAGTGTCCACGTCATGGGTACACCAGTGAGTAACACCCGGGGTCAGAGAGAACAGTGGGGCGAACTGTCCCAACAACTGGTGACAGTCCCCCTGCTGCTCCTGAGTCAGTGTAGAGGAGAAGATCACACCCTCCACTGACCCATCATGCTCCTTGGTAGACAGGCGGTCAGGGAGAGGCTCACTCTCCTCTTCCACCCCATCATCTGTCGCCAAGAGCATACTCACTTCGGACCTCTCGAAGTGGGGTTTGAGGTGGTTCACGTGAAGGACCCTCAAGGGGTTCCTTGGAGTCTGCAAATTCACCAGGTAGGTGACGTCACTTTTGCGCTCCACCACCTCATATGGCCCAGTCCACTTGTCCTGCAAGGCACAAGGTTCCACTGGGGCCATGACCCACACTTTCTGCCCAGGTTGAAATTCGACCAGAGTGGCATTCTGGTCATACCACCTCTTCATCTCTTCCTGGCTTGCTTCCAGGTTCGCCTGAGCGAGTTTCCTGAAGCGGGCAGTTTGGTTTCTAAAGGCCAGCATGTAACTAAACACATCCTGGGGAGTTTTCCTGGGAGCTGCCTCCCAGCCTTCCTTTACCAAACTCAGAGGTCCTCTGACAGGGTGGCCATACAGGAGCTCAAAGGGGCTGTACCCAAGAGACTTCTGAGGCACCTCCCTGTATGCGAAGAGCAGGCATGGCAAGAGGACGTCCCACTTACGCCTCATGGGTTCTGTTAGACCCTTGATCATGCCTTTCAAGGTCTGGTTGAATCTCTCCACCAGACCGTTTCCTTGTGGGTGGTAAGGAGTGGTGAACTTGTAGGTTACACCACACTCCTTCCCAGGGATGTCATATACTTGGATATGAAATTGGCCCCCCTGTCAGAAACCACCTCTCTAGGGAAGCCCACACGGGAAAAGATCCCCATTAACGCCCGGCCCACCACTGGCGCCATCGTTGTCCTGAGAGGGATTGCCTCCGGGTGGCATGGTCCACCAAGACCAGGATGTACCTGTTGCCCATGGCTGTCTTGGGATCCAGTGGCCCCACAATATCCATCCCTACCCTTTCAAAGGGTGTTCCAACAACAGGAAAAGGTTGGAGAGGAGCTTTGACCTTCCTCCCACTCTTACCACTTGCCTGGTAAGTTTGGCAAGACCTACAGTGTGCATCTGACTGCCTTCGCATTTGGGGCCAAAAGAAGTGGGTGACAAGCCTGTCAAAGGTCTTGTCCTGCCCCAAATGTCCTGCCAAAGGCACGTCATGAGCCAGACCCAGTAGGAAGGTCCTGAAGCGCTGGGGTACCACCAGCACACGGGCTGACCCAGGCTCAGCAACCTTAGGCTCACTGTATAGGAGACCATTCTCCTTGTAGATCCGATGTGACCTGGACTGATTACCAGCTGCCTGGTCTGCAGCCTGCCGCCGCAGACCCTCCAGAGTAGGGCACTCATTCTGCTCCCTGCAGAACTCCTCCCTGGTGAGACCCCCTTCTTGCTGCCAATGGGTCAGCTCAGAGATGTCTCCCAGTTCGGCTACCTGCTCCCCTGTAGGCACCGGGGCGTCCCCCTCGAGGTCCGCCTCCTCCCGGTCCGTGGGAACTTCAGGGGCCGGTTTCCCGCGCCCCCTGCCCTTCCTCTTGGCAGGGACTTGGGCCATTGTTCCAGGCTCCAAGTCCTCTTGATCACCCTTTCTGGCTGCCATTGACCGAGTAGACACGCATGCCCACTCTGGAAACCCAAGCATCTCCAAGTGAGACCTGAGCTCAACATCCTTCCATAAGGACTGCTCCAGGTCGTTACCTAGCAGACAATCTACAGGCATGGTAGGGCTCACAACCACCCTCAAGGGACCTGAGACCCCCCATTCAAAGGGAACCTGCGCCACCATACACTGGCGCTCAGAGTTGTCCACAGCAACTACTTGGTGGAATGCCCCTGGGACTACCTGCTTCTCAGAGACCAGGTGACATCGGACTGAGGTCACACTGGCTCCAGTATCTCTGAGAGCCTCTACCCTGTTCCCATTGATGGTCACCCAGGTGCTATATTTCTTTGTGTTAGGGGCACCTGGTTTCCTGGGACCATCTCACTGTCCCCTAGTGAGACGAGGGTCATTTCTGCGGGATCCCCACCCTCCTGTGGGCACCCCTCCTCCCCAAGTGCTACACTAGCCAACACTTTGGACTGTCCACCGGTGGGTGGCTGTTTCCCCTTTGGGCACTTGGGGTCCCCCTTAAAGTGACCCACCTGGTCACATGCATAACACTTGCAGGGGCTGGTCTCAACAGGCTTCCCTGTAGAGACCCCTTTCTTCTTATCACCTGGGGGATGGGAACCTTTACCCTGGGTACTAGTTTGGGGCCCTTTAGAGAACTCCTGTGCTTTACCCTTGTCCCCCCACTTTTCTGCTGGGGACCCTGCCCACCTTTGGCTGAGTCTCCCCCAAACGCTTTCTTGTGGACCCTGGTACTCACCCAGCGGTCCGCCTCCATAGCAAGCTTCCTGGGGTCAGTTAGCTTACTATCAACTAGGTGCTGGCGCAGATCTGCAAAACATAGACTAGACAAGTGCTCCCATGCAATCAAATTGTAGAGCCCCTGAAAATCTGTTACATTACTGCCCTTCACCCAACCATCCAGCGACCTACAGAACATATCCACACATTCCAACCAAGTGTTGGCCTCAGACTTTTACTGGACCTAAACTGATCCCTGTACTTTTCAGGTGTGAGCCCATATCTAGTGAGGAGAGCGTCTTTCATGTCAGCATAGGTGAGGTCCTGCCCCTTACCCAAAGCTATCAGAGTATCCCTAGCTTCCTCTGGAAAGAGAGGCCACAACCCCGCTCCCCAGTTCCTCTCAGGGACCCCATTCATATGAATAGACGACTCGTACCCTTGAAACCACCTTTGTATGTCCACCCTTTTTGTACTCTTTACCTACATTCTTGGGGATGTGTACAATCCTGTCTGTGTGTGCTGAAGAATTGCTGCCACCATCTGAACCGGATCTACTCTTTAGCTCCAGCTCCTTGATCATTCTCTCATGATCTAGTATCATTTTCCTTTCCTCCATGGCTATTCTTTTCTCTTCCCTCTCACTTTCTATTCTGAGTTTCTCCAATTCAAACCTCCTTACTTCCCGCCTGTCCTCCAGCTCCTCTGGGGACAAGCTACTGCTGCCTGGCCTGGAGGGTTCCCCCGCTCCCAAAAGCACATCCACCCTAGGAACAGGCTCCTCCACCTCTCAATTGAGATCACCAGATTGCCCACTGGCACCTCTGGTTGCTACCCAGGCCCTCAGCGCCTTTTGTAGCTCATCCTTCCTGGTGAGGCCTCTGACCTGGACTTTCAGGTTCTTGCAAATCGATTTTAACTCCTTGACATTGTAGGCTTCCAATCAATCCTCCTCAAAGGCAATTTCTACTGATGCAACAGATGATGCAATTGATTCAGGCATGTTGAAGTAGCAAGTTCAAACTGGCAAGATCAAAAATAGGCCAAAAAGAAAAAGAACCTGTAAGTGGTACGTAATGGTCTGCGATATGGTAGTAGTGCACACCAATCACTGTAAGTCAAGTGCAAACACAAGTCCTATCCTCACCGCTGACAACCAATGTTAGAAATGGGGGTCTCTAGTTGGCAAGGGCTTGCACCTTTGTCCAAGTAGGGACCCTTCTTCCTAGTCAGGATAAGGGAGTTACACTCCTAAAATAACCCCTGCTCACCCCCTTGGTAGCTTGGCACGAGCAGTCAGGCTTATCTTAGAGGCAGTGTGTAAAGCATTTGCACATAACCAACAGTAATACAGTGTAAGCACTACAAACGGACACCACACCAGTTTAGAAAAATATCCAATATTTTTATATACTTAAAACAAGACCAATACGCCACAGTACAGTACTTTAAAAATCTTCAGTTATCACAGTGTCCTTAAAAACAGTTCCTTGATGTCGATAGCTCCGTCCGGGGGTATCACGGCGTTGTGAACAAACAAATCCAAACAGTTCAGGCTGACCGCGGCGTCGCGGGTCAGCTACGGTGTCGGGAAGACTCGCAAACAGTACCTTTCAGTTGGTTGTCGATGACCTCGCGGTGAGCTTCCGAACACACGGCGTCCGCAGGCATCGGTTCCGGAGGTCGGTGCAGGCGTCGTCGGGGCCCTCGAAGTCACTCGTGTTGCAGATCGATCTCCTCTCTGTTGAAGTCAGGAGCGCTGGCGTCGGCCGGCATCGGGTGCTGCGGTGCGAAGTGCAGCGGTGCGGCGTGCGGTGACCTCAGGTCGCGGTGTGAGCAGCGGCTCGGTGGCGGCGTCGGATGGCGTCGTCGGTGAGACCAGGGTCGCGGTGTGAGATGAAGGCGGTGCTCGTCAAGGTGCTGGCAGGTCACGGTGCAGCAGCGGCGTCGTCGTAGCTGCAGCGCTGTCGTCGGCTGACGAACTGGAGTCGATGGCACCGGCGTCGGTGGGCCAAGGCTGCGGTGCGGGATGAGGGCGGTGCGTTGTGTAACTTACGAGCGGTGCCCCCGAACCACGGTGCAAGCAGCGGCGTCGAGTCCGGCGTGGAGCGGCATCGTCGGGGATACCACGGCGTTGTCGTGAAGCGAGGCGGTTCGCAGTGTGGTGCCCACAGGTCGCGGTGCGAGCAGCGGCTCGGTGGCGGTGTCAGCAGGCGTCGTCGGTGAGACCAGGGTCGCGGTGCGGCGCCTTCAGGACACTGTGTCGGCAGCGGCGTCGTAGACGGCGTCAGCAGCGGCGTCGTAGACGGCGTCGGGCTTGAAGTCTTTGCTGTTCCTGAGACTTCTTGAACAGGGGGCAAGCTCTATCTCAAGCCCTTGGAGACACTCACAAAGTAGATTGCAGAAAGTTCAGTTCCAGTCCTTTCACTGCCCAAGACAGAAGCAGCCACTCTAGGCCAAAACAGCAAAGCACACAGCAAAGTGGTAGTTCCTCCTCACAGCTTCTCCAGCTCTTCTTCTTGGCAGTCTTCTTGGTCCAAAAGAGTTCTAATTTTCTGGGGTTTGGGTCCCCCTTTTTATCCTCAATTTCTCTTTGTCCTCTGAAGGCAGAGAGGCCTTTGCCTAGTCCAAACCAGTTCTGGTCAGTCCTGGAGCACTTTGTTGACAAGTCTCCTTCTTTCCTTTCACAGTGCAGGCCAGGGACATCAGACGCACCACAGGAGGTGGAGCCAGCATTGTGGAGGGAAGGCCCAGCCCTATTCAGGTCCCAGGTGCATCTCCTCCCACCCATCTACATGTAGATCTTGCTATTCAGCCCTGTGCTGACTCACCCTGTCTCCTGGCATCCCCCAGCCCCTGTCACTCACACTCCAGACAAGGAATACACAACCTAGCAGAGGCAGGCTTGGATGGTTAGACAAGAAAATACCCACTTTCTAAAAGTGGTATTTTCAAACACAGAATGTTAAAACCAACTTCACTAAAAGATGCATTTTATCATTCTGAGTCCAGGCATACTAAACTCAAATTTCTACCATGTTCCCTGGGCCAGTTAGGATTATAAGCTGTAATAATCAAAACTGCCCATTCTGGCCTATGGAGAACAGGTAGCCTTGCAATAGTGAAAAACGAAATAGGCTGTAATTCACTATCAGGACATGCCACACACACCAGGGCATGTCCTACCTTTCACATCCAATGCACCCTGCCCACAGGGGTACCTTGGGCCTACCTTAGGGGTGACTAACAAGTAGAAAAGGGAAGGTTTAGGGACTTGCAAGTGTGTGCACTTGCCAAGTCGACATGGCAGCCCCAGGCTGCACACAGGCTCTGCAATGGCAGGCCAGAGTTACAGTTTACGGGCTGTTTGCGTGGGTGGCACAATCCAGTGCTGCAGCCCACCAACAGCATTTGATCTATAGGCCCTGGCACTCTCAGTGCACTTTACCAGGGACTGACACATAAATCAAATAGGCCAATCATGGAAACACCAATCCATAACACATTTTATACAGGAGCACTTGCACTTTCCCACTGGACAGCAGTGAGGAAAGTGCGCAGAATCATTACACCAACAAAAACAGTCAAAACCAGGAGGTCAGAAAGCAAAAAGTCAGGGGAAACACGCCAAAAGATGCCAAGTCTAACACATTCCTATAAGTTAAAATTGCCATCTCCGTCTAAATTCATATTGACTCACACTAAATTGATTTATTCTAATTCCTTTAGGACTGATTTGGCCTTACAAGGTTACGAACATTGGAAAAACACCATTGATTTGAAATACATTTGGGGTACTAATGATTGGCAGGTCGAAGGTACTGAAGCTCTGCATTGTGCATGTCTAATTCCGACTCAAATTTTGTTTTTAAATGACACGGTGCAGCAGACTACTTGTTTTGGTTTGGCTACAGCCAAAAACTTTAATGTTCCTTCTATTCCTTCATTGGCTGAGTACGATATGTGGCGTACAAACACCAATCCGATGACTGATGTATTGCTTGCCCTGTTCAAAAATGGTAGTATAAATATTTTTGATGTCGAACCCTTGGGGTGGTTGTTGTGGCCAACAGGTTCCAATGCATGTCAACTGCGTTTTCTTAATGCAACAACAGGTTTCACACAAAGTACACCTGATCCACGTTTCCCACATTCTCATTCTGTCACCACGTATTCGGTTGGGAAATTGTGACAGCAATGGTTGGGACACTCCACACTGTCGTCAGTGAAACAACACCTGTCCCTTTTATCGAGTGACATCAATTTGGTTGATTTTATTCTAGGCCCTAAATCACCTGGATAAAAAAGATTTATTTATGAAGCATATAATGAGTTATGGAAACTGTTGCAGATGGAAGCTGCGGTGCGTCTGCGCCAAATTGACCAGGCTAATTTGGAAAAAGTTCTTGCTGTGGTGGATAATAGTATTAATACATTATCTTCCCGTATATACACCTTGGATAATATTGTTTTCTCTGTTATTGATATTGTACAGACTGATGTATCTGTGTTGTATCATGGTCAAAATCAATTACGCTCTGTAATGCAATTTGCATGGACGTTACAAACACTCAAAATGGGGAAAGCTCCATGGGATTATTTGAATGCTTCTGCACTATTTTTACCGTTAATTTTGACTGATACACAGAAATTTATGTCCATGAAAGACGCAACTTATACACTGTTACATATAGAACAATTAGAACAGTTACCTTTTTCTGTAGCTGAGACGGATTCAGCTGTGTGGTTAATACATGGAGTTATTTCACTGCCCTTCTCGCTATTTCAGTTCACATCCTGCATGAAACACTACCCGGTTGGGCATTTTGAGCCCCTGGGAAGTGCTTTTATCCATGAATTGTGGTCATTGCCTTTCACCTATAGATGTCAGCGTGCGGATAAGGAGGTTTTCCTAACAGGGGAGGATTGCGATTCCACAGTAGGACATTCCCTAGTTTGCAAACAAGTTAAATTGCACGGTGCCTGTAATGTGTTGGCACCTAATCTGGCTTGTTTTTTTGAAAGGTACGCCCATCCCAGCAATTATTCCTGCGCTCACGTTGCTTTCTAATGGCAGTTATCTTATTTTGAATAACCACGACTGCTGTGGCTTACGGGCTGGTATCCCGTATATAGTAACGGTTTCGCAATGTGTTACTTGTTGCAGCAATGTCCTTTTTCCACCCCCGCATGGTTTAGTAGATAGTTCGCTTTGGCCTTCCATTCCAACTTTGAAAACAGATTTCAATAAACTAAGCAGACTCAAAGCGCTATTGTTTCAACAAGAATTACCAATCCCCCACTCCATTTTGGAGAATTAATACAACAAATATTTAATGCGTCTGATACTGAAGGCCTTGCTCAATTTTTTAAACTTGTGGGATCCGGCCTCGTTTGATCTTTTCAGACGATTTTTGGAGTAATACCGGCCTTTATTCATTCTATTTTTTTTCACCGCCTTCGGAGTGTTTCCATTGATCCTCTTGCTGGCGTGCGGCATGCTGGTACTTCTGCTCCTGTTACGCAATGGCTGCCCATCTTGTGGTACTGCGCAGACCCGTCCAATTGCGACTGTACCATAACCAAATGCAACAACTATTTGGATGTTTGCCATTGGCAACGCTTGGTGTGAGTTATGGACTTACCTTTCGCTTTGCCTACTTCACTTGCATGCAACCTGTGTTCTATTGCTGATGGTGCCCTTTCTGTTGGGCCTTGGATATATGCCTCTCCAATACATACGGCGCTGACCTGGATTATGATCTGTTAATGGGTCCATTACTGGCCCATGACCAGGCCTGTTCTGGGGACGGCCGTTTGATGCGTGCGGCTGCACTTGGAGTATGGGCAGACTGGAATACCTGTGAGGCTGCACAGCGCCTCTTGCAACGGAGTTTCATCGAGTATCACGCAAGTTGCCCGGATATGCTCCTGGAGGCATCTGATTATGAGGAGCACGTGTGTTCCTTCGAACTGCTCAACTGGATGACATCCCTCTTTGCTATGAACGACAGGGATGACCTGTTGGAACGACTTGCATTCCACGGTTCACGTAATCTAATGAATTTTCCGGACTCGCCTTAAAAACATTTTAATCTACAATTTTGACATTTTTATGATTTGGCCGTTTTTCCAAGCTTTTGATCCTGCTTACCGTTGCATTCTGTTTTTTCTATAGGCTACAAACTGCCCAAGGGGAGGGTGTCACGTGGCCGATAGGGACATTGTCGACATCGTTAAGTTAGCATGAGCCCGGCAGCCATGATGCTGCTTTTGCGTGCGTTACTACATGGCTTTATTTATGCAAGGCTCTGTTTATGCTTTTCACATGAGAACCGTCTGCTTTGTTCGTTCTCTGCCTGTTCCTGGAGTTTAGTCTGAACACTTTGAGCAAGGTCGATAAACAATGCCCCTTGTTATTCTGTTCTGGTCAGTCCCTAGCACCTAGACAAAACATGCTAATGCAGCTGCTGCTGGAAACTCGTACTTTGATATTATGGGGATGCATGCTTAGGTAAAACACACTTGGAGATGGAGCTTTCCAGGGAGAATAGCAACACATCTGGCTTATTATTTAAGGCCATATCCAGCGATCCCAGCAAAACCATCTGCCACAAACATGTCGGACTGCCTAGGTCACCACTACCAGCATGTTGAATGATTTCACAGCTTTCTGAAGCACTTTTAACAACCTAGCAATATAGAACAATGGCTTACCCACCAAAAAGCAAGTTAGTCAACTCACTACAGTTTCGCCGGGTAGACCAAAACAACTGTCATCAGGCTTAACAATGTAGCCAGGCCCACACGAATAATTCAGCAGTGGAGGAACCAAATCATAACAGGATTAGATAACTAGTGCTGGAAAGGAGAATTAAGGGACACGTGGCATTATACCATGAAAATTATATCACAAGACATATTCTTTGGTGTTAGTGAATAGCTCTTTTTACTTTTTAGTTCACCGGTAAACAAATATCCCAGTGCTATTCATAACTTGTAGATTTCTTAAGAAAAAAACTATACTGATTCAATAAATATTATGTAAACGTTTGTCACCAACACTTAATCGATGTATTTTGCATTGATGCTCAGGAATGTCAATTTATTAACTATTAATTTTCACCTCCCAGAGAAAAACAGATTATGAAGCATATAAATAATGTACATCGCAGAAAACAAGCCTACTCATGCAAACGTCTTTTAATAAAATGTGTGCCTCATTTTGTTGATACATTCCAGTTATATTTCTAAACTTGTTTTCAGTTGCGGTTTAACTTCTGTTCACATTACATGGACTCTGGGAACAAGTCTTTCTATTAAGAATGTGCCATGCAGAACAGTACAATACATTTCCTGTCTGTTATGAATGGGTTTCAGCAAGCACATTTGAAGTTAAAACTTAAGATCTTGAAAAGAGATGCAACATGTTTAGGATTCTTATAAAGTCCCTAATGCCCTCTTGAAATCATTTATGTGTTGAGAACGTCTGTGATGTAAACATGAACTTGCATGACTAGTGAAACAAAATGTTTTTAATGGCGAAAGGGAAATCATTTATTTCATCGTATTTGAATTCTATTTAATTACTTATAGTTTTTTGTTACCTGCTGTTGACAAAAACCCTTACACACAGTCCCTCATATTGCGATATTAATAGTATTCTGGTAAAAGTGTCACCAATTTAAATGACTTAATACAGCACTCAACAACTAAGAAGTGATCAGTTATATTTTCCAGTGTGTTAGGCAAGGCTCCACCCAGGTGGAGTACTTTTTATAGTTTTGGAAACGCTTCAGCCAGAGGGAAATTTATTTTTGTTCTAAAACCTGCAAATTATGCAGCGGATGAAATGTGTGTCAAGTGCTGCGTATTTATGTGGTACTTAAAAAGGCCCAAGCTGTAGCAGTACATATTTCCATTATAACCATTCCATAGAGCCAAGTATCTCCTGCTAGCTCCATTTTAAAGGCACTATCTTTCTGCAGGATTCAAAGCCAACTTTATTCATGCTGCAACACTAACCCGCTAAAACCAGTACACAGAGGCTATGGCCAATGTTCAACCCACCAGCAGCATATAAAGACCACATCCCTTTGTCTTTTTTCACCATACTGTAATATCCACACGTAACATTCGCATATTCACCTTGATGTCTCTTGATCAACCATTTGCAACACTCTACCCACTTTCTTCTGTGGCAGTTCATGTGGAATGCACTTCTTTTTCGTCATTCCACTTTATTTTGGCATACATTTTTTCAGGGGTTTATGAGCCTATGGCACAATCCTACCATAGTGCAATCTGCTAGCTCCATCATCATCTGCCAACGAAGCCAGACTCATCTGAGGTACAACAAATTCTCAAAATCTATACCATCCACCACTTATTACAAGGACCATTAATTCGCTGACTGAATTACTGGCCCACTAATGTCTCATCTGCTTACTAGCACCCTAACTCCGAACATTATTGCATACCCCTAGCCCTCCATTCTTTAGCTTGAAGCATTAATGACTGAAATTCAAACCTTATCTTGCATTTTACCTAAATCCTAACCAATTGTTAATTCAAGTTACTGCCACCTGAACCCTATATGATGTGGTATTTCTTCAAACCATGGGGTGCCACAGTCCAGTCTAGTTGTAGCCCACAGAAACTGTAACCTACGCACAGTGTGTGCGGTGATCTAAACTTGTGTTCCAGAAGTTATCTGGTGCAAATGCCTACCAGGAGGTGCGAAAGACAAAAATATCAGCGAGACCCACAGGAGTGTGCATGAGGGCCCTCTGAGAATCAGTGGACAAGGTACCTCTGTAGTCAGAAGGTTTAACTATCTTTAGCCCCAGGGTTCAGTGAATTTGCCTCCAGTAGCTATTTAAGGAGAGAAAAGACCAGAGGAGAAGCACGGAAAGGTAGCTGCCACCATCTAAGACAGCACCATGTTCTGTGTTAAAACACATAGGAGTAACCCATTGAGAGCTTGGTTGAATTTAAACAAAATACCATAAGAGCCAACAAGGGGATCATTCCATATTGCTGTCCGTGCTGGCATTCTGAAATGAATGCCACAGATCCGTGCTCAGTGTTCTGATTTTTGGAGTCTTCGTTAAAAAACAAACTTACAATTTAACTAAAACAACTCATTTAGACGTTTTGGAAAATCTGAAATTCCTATGTAGCTTTTCAAATACAACAAATTTGGGAAACATTGAAACTACGTGGTATTGTGTTGATGCTAAGCATTGTCCACAAGATGGTCTCACATATTAATTAGTTAAGAGACCGAAACGTTGACGTCCATCCACCATTTGCTTCTGCGTAATCAAGCCATTCTTTGCCAACGTGCAAGTAATTTAGTCATCTATAGATTGGTTTCCTGATTATTTACTTCATTGCATTCATTGTGAGACCTGCCTACTCATTCTCCTTGACCTCTCTGCGGCATTCGATACAGTTAACCATTTAACCTTACTCAATACACTTAAACTTCGCTTCGGTCTAAATGGCACTGTCCTCAACTGGTTCACCTCCTATTTCCAACACAGAACCCAGCAAATCAAAATCCAAAATTGCCTCTCCAGCCCCACTCCCGTCTCCCTTGGTGTCCCCCAAGGATCTATCCTCTCTCCTGCTCTATTCAACTTATTTATGGAACCCCTTACACTCCTACTTAAACAAGCCGGTATTAACTACCACCTGTATGCCGACGATACCCAACTGTACTATAAAATAAAGTCCCACTCAGATGTCCTAAACCTTATCACCGCCCTGGCTAATATACAATCCTGGTTCTACTCAAATCATCTCAAACTCAACCCACACAAAACTGAAATCATTCTTTTCTCCTAAAAACAACCCACTCCCCATCCAAACATGGATCTCTGACCTTAATGCCCTAAACTGTTCGCTCTCCTTATCCGAATCAGTAAAATCCCTTGGCATCACCATTGACAGTAAGTTAACGCTCAATTCCCACATAAAAAACTCGGCGAAAGGAGCACTTATCACGCTCCAACATCTCAAAAAAATCAAACCTTTCATTCCACTGGAAGATTTCAAATCTGTTGTCCAATCTCTAGTCCTCTCGAAAATTGACTATGGCAAAGCCCTACTCTCCGGATCTCCCAAAGTCCACCTTGCCCCCCTCAAATCTGTTCTCAACCTAGCGGCCAGGCTTACAACTGACTACAAACGCTCTGACCACATCTCGCCTGCTCTCAAGACCCTTAAATGGCTTCCTATCGAAGGCAGATCCTCTTATAAAATAGCCTGCATAACGTACAAAGCCCTTCATCAAAAGACCCCCTCTACCTCTCAAACAAACTCAAAAAGCGGGCAGTGCCCGACAGATGAGAAGTACCAATTCTCTCCTCCTCGTCCCCCTCTGTTAAAAAAGAAAGCCGCGCAATCTCGCTCCTTCTCTGGTAAGGCTCCCAGCATCTGGAATGCCCTCCCTAAAGATCTATGACTTAACCCTTCATACGTCAGTTTCAAAAAGACCTTAAAATGCACCTGCTCAACAAATATTGGGGTCCTTAATCCTTCCATTACCATACCCGTCATACTCTTCCCCCCCCTTCTGGAACCCCATTTTCCCCCTCTCTTCACTCCTCCTATGTCGACCCCACCTATTCACCCCCTTCCCTACCCATCTTCACCTCTTCTTCCACCCTACCACCCCTTGCCGAACACTTCCCCTCCCCCCGTTTCTCTCACTTGCAAAACCCTTCCTTATACCCAAAAAAATGAGTCTTCCTCCTTTATATTGTGTAATAATTTGTAATTACTCTATTCACGTGTTGTTTTTGTAAATTGCTACTTCCTTGCATTTTTCATTAAGTCATTCTATATTACTCAATGTGGTCCTCAAAGTCTATCTTGTCTGAATGCTTCTTTTTGGACGCCACCGTTTTGTATTCCATGTAATATTGTAATTCCAATGTAAAGCGCTCTGATACCCCGGGTGGAGCCAGCGCTATATAAAACCTTTTAAATAAATATGATGTAGACATACCATCTAGGCACTAAGGTATGGGGTCTGCTGACAAAGCCCAGAGATCTTCTATTATATAATAATACTTCTTCTTACCAAGGGGAGGATGGTTAGGCCTTATAGTCCTTTATCCACTGTCTTTATATGATGACATCTCTCTTTATGATATATGGCCTTACTGCAATGCTAATTGTGTTAGTTGTATGCATTTTTCTGCTGGTTGTCGCTCGTATACTGCGTTTTAGAGTACGATAGTCAAAATAAACATTTTAAACTATATTCGTGTTTTGGTCAGTTCTTACTGTGGACATGTACGAGAGAGTGAGCGAAAAGGTGTGTCTTGTTACCACGATTCCTGAGAGATACGGGAGTGTTGTGTTCTGGGGTGTCTAATCATTTGCTTCTTCATGAGTGTGTAGGAGAGTGAGTGAGACACTATAGCTAGTCGGTCCTGGGTTTGTGGGCACTAAGGTGGTGGGAAGGGTTAGCACCCTATATACCGATGTTAGAAATGGGATCTCTAGTTGGCAAGGGCTTGCACCTTTGTCCAAGTAGGGACCCTCCTTCCTAGTCAGGGTAAGGGAGTTACACTCCTAAAATAACCCCTGCTCACCCCCTTGGTAGCTTGGCACGAGCAGTCAGGCTTATTCTAGAGGCAGTGTGTAAAGCATTTGTACATAACCAACAGTAATACAGTGTAAGCACTACAAACTGACACCACACCAGTTTAGAAAAATATCCAATATTTTTATATACTTTAAAACAAGACCAAATACGATAAAAATCCACAGTACAGTACTTTAAAAAAATGATTACGTTGCAAGATAACTTCTTCTTTGCAGGAATATTTCAAAAACAAAGTTCGTACGAGTCGGTAGCTCCGTCCGAGTCTACCGCGATGCTGAAAACCACAGAATCTAACAGTTCCAGCCGACCGCGTCGATACGGGCCAGCAGAGTCGTGAACAGACTCGGTCACAGTACCTTTTCTCGTTGTGGCGGGCACGGAGCGTGCGAGCCGGTCGGCGTTCGTCGCGGTTGCTCTGCAAAGCGGAGCGTGCAAGGTGCGGTGTCCCTCGATGCGGTGCAGGCAGCGGCTCGATGAGCATCGTGCAGACGGAGTCGGTGAGTCCAAGGCGTGCGGTGCAGGGCGAGACAGTGTACGATGCGGTGCTGACAGGTTGCGATGCAGGCGACCAAGCCGGAGTGCGGGAGCTGGCATCGGACAGCGGTGCGAGTCGGAGCGGTGCGTCGCAAACGTGCGAGCGGTGCCCCAAATGCGATGCGGTCACGACTGTTGAGCCAGTTGCAGCAACAGCGTCGGTCTGGTCCGGCTGGCACAGTGAAGCGATGCGATGCGAACTGCGGTGCCCACAGGTCACGGGGCAAGCAGCGGCTCGGTGGCGATGGCGTCGGACGTCGTCGTCGGTGAGACCAGGGTTGCGGTGCGAGATGCGGACGGTGCGGTCTGCGGTGCAAACAGGACACCGGGCCAGCGATGGAGTCGGTTGACGGAGTCGGTTGCGGTTCCCTTCCTCTGTGGCAACTGAAACAGCGTTCCAGAAGCGGTACCCAGAGGCTTGTGAAGTCTTTGCAGTCCCTGAGACTTCTTAACAGGAGGCCAGCTCGGTTTCAGGCCCTTGGAGATACTCAGCACAAGTTTGTAGAAAGTTCAGTCCAGTCCTTTCACTGCCCAAGACAGAAGCAGCAACTGCCGGCCAACCCAACAAAGCAGTCACTCAGCAAAGGGGCAGTACTCCTCCTAGCAGCTCTTCAGCTCTTCTTCTTGACAGGTTCCTTGATTCCAGCAAGATCTAAATTCATGGGGTCAGGGCCCCAATATTTATATCCCAAATTCCTTTGTTCTCTGAAGGCAGAGAGGCCTTTGCCTGGCCCAAACCAGTTCTGGTCAGTCTTGGAGCACTTTGTTGACAAGCCTCCGTATTTCCTTTCAGGGTGCAGGCCAGGGACATCAGACGCACCACAGGAGGTGGAGCCAGCATTGTGGAGGGAAGGCCCAGCCCTATTCAGGTCCCAGGTGTACTCCTCCCACCCATCTACATGTAGATCTGGCTATTCAGCCCTGTGCTGACTCACCCTGTCTCCTGGCATCCCCCAGCCCCTGTCACTCACACTCCAGACAAGGAATACACAACCTAGCAGAGGCAGGCTTGGATGATTAGACAAGAAAATACCCACTCTCTAAAAGTGGTATTTTCGAACACGGAATGTTAAAACCAACTTCACTAAAAGATGCATTTTATCATTCTGAGTCCAGGCATACTAAACTCGAATTTCTACCATGTTCCCTGGGTCAGTTAGGATTATAAGCTGTAATAATCAAAACTGCCCATTCTGGCCTATGGGGAACAGGTAGCCTTGCAATAGTGAAAAACGAAGTAGGCTGTATTTCACTATCAGGACATGCCACACACACCAGGACATATATTACCTTTCACATACAATGCACCCTGCCCACAGTGGTACCTTGGGCCTACCTTAGGGGTGACTAACATGTAGAAAAGGGAAGGTTTAGGGACTTGTAAGTGTGTGCACTTGCCAAGTCGACATGGCAGCCCCAGGCTGCGCACAGGCTCTGCGATGGCAGGCCAGAGTTACACTTTACGGGCTGTTTGCGGGGTGGCACAATCCAGTGCTGCAGCCCACCAACAGCATTTGATCTATCGGCCCTGGCACTCGCAGTGCACTTTACTAGGGACTGACACATAGATCAAATAGGCCAATCATGGAAATACCAATCCATACACATTTTATACGGGAGCACTTGCACTTTCCCACTGGACAGCAGTGAGGAAAGTGCGCAGAATCATTACACCAGGGAGGTCATAAAGCAAAAAGTCAGGGGAAACACGCCAAAAGATGCCAAGTCTAACACATGTCCCCTCCAGCTGAAAGTAGGGAGAACTACCCAACCCCATTGGAGTTCTCTTCACTAAGGCGGAAGAACCTGGACAGACCATCTGCGTTGGCGTGTTCTGTACCAGGACGGTGTTCCACCGTAAAGTCCATTCCCTGTAGGGAGATGGACCACCTCAGCAGCTTTGGATTCTCACCCCTCATTTGCATCAACCATCTGAGGGGCCTGTGGTCTGTCTGAACCTGGAAGTGAGTCCCAAACAGGTATGGTCTCAGCTTCTTCAGTGCCCAGACCTCAGCAAAAGCTTCCCTTTCTATGGCACTCCACCTCTGTTCCCTGGGGAGTAGTCTCCTGCTAAGGAAGACTACAGGCTGATCCAGGCCCTCTTCGTTCAGTTGTGAGAGCACCGCTCCCACACCATGCTCTGAAGCATCAGTCTGCATGACGAATTCCTTGGAGAAGTCAGGTGCCTTGAGCACGGGCGCCGTGCACATGGCTGCCTTTAGGGCATCAAAAGCTTTCTGGCAGGACTCAGTCCAGATCATTTTCCTGGGCTGCTTCTTAGAAGTCAGCTCTGTTAAGGGGGCAACGATGGTGCCATAGCCCTTAACAAATCTCCTATAGTAGCCGGTGAGACCTAAGAAGGCTCTCACCTCTATCTGGGTCTTGGGGGGCTCCCAAGCCAGAATGGTGTCAATCTTGGGTTGTAGGGCGCCACCTGGCCGCTTCCTACCTGGTGTCCCAAGTACACCACAGAACCCTGCCCGATCTGGCACTTACTGGCCTTGATCGTGAGGCCTGCACCTTGCAGAGCCCTCAACACTTTCTCAAGGTGCTGTAAATGTTCTTCCCAGCTGGAACTGAACACAGCAATGTCATCCAGGTAGGCGGCACTGAAATCCTCCAGCCCGGCCAACACCTGATTGACCAACCTCTGAAAGGTGGCAGGGGCATTCTTCAACCCAAATGGCATCACCCAGAATTGGTAATGACCTTCTGGGGTTGAGAATGCTGATCTCTCCTTGGCCCCATCGGTTAAGGCAATCTGCCAGTACCCAGACGTTAAATCAAACGTGCTGAGGAACCGGGCAGCTCCCAACCGATCAATGAGCTCATCAGCTCTGGGGATGGGGTGCGCGTCAGTCCTGGTGACGGCGTTGAGCCCACGGTAGTCCACACAAAACCGCAGTTCTGGAGTGGCACCGGGTGCAGCAGCCTTTGGGACCAAGACCACTGGGCTGGCCCAAGGACTGTTGGAGGGCTCAATCACCCCTATTGCCAACATCTTAGAGACCTCCTCCTTGATGCTGGCCCTGACCCGGTCAGTCAACCTGTAAATCTTGTGCTTCACAGGAGGGCTGTCACCAGTGTCCACGTCATGGGTACACCAGTGAGTAACACCGGGTGTCAGAGAGAACAGTGGGGCGAACTGTCCCAACAACTGGTGACAGCCCCCCTGCTGCTCCGGAGTCAGAGTAGGGGAGAGGATCACACCTTCCACTGACCCATCATGCTCCTTGGTAGACAGGAGGTCAAGGAGAGGCTCACTCTCCTCTTCCACCCCATCATCTGTCGCCAAGAGCATACTCACTTCGGACCTCTCGAAGTGGGGTTTGAGGCGGTTCACGTGAAGGACCCTCAAAGGGTTCCTGGGAGCCCGCAAATCCACCAGGTAGGTGATGTCACTTTTGCGCTCCACCACCTCATATGGCCCAGTCCACTTGTCCTGCAAGGCACAAGGTGCCACTGGGGCCATGACCCACACTTTTTGCCCAGGTTGAAATTCGACCAGAGTGGCATTCTGGTCATACCACCTTTTCATTTCCTCCTGGCTTGCTTCTAGGTTCGCCTGAGCGAGTTTCCTGAAGCGGGCAGTTTGGTTTCTAAAGGCCAGCATGTAACTAAACACATCCTGGGGAGTTTTCCTGGGAGCTGCCTCCCAGCCTTCCTTTACCAAACTCAGAGGTCCTCTGACAGGGTGGCCATACAGGAGCTCAAAGGGGCTGTACCCAAGAGACTTCTGAGGCACCTCCCTGTATGCAAAGAGCAGGCATGGCAAGAGGACGTCCCACTTACGCCTCATGGGTTCTGTTAGACCCTTGATCATGCCTTTCAAGGTCTGGTTGAATCTCTCCACCAGACCGTTTCCTTGTGGGTGGTAAGGAGTGGTGAACTTGTAGGTTACACCACACTCCTTCCACAGGGATGTCATATACTTGGATATGAAATTGGTCCCCCTATCCGAAACCACCTCTCTGGGGAATCCCACACGGGAAAAGTTCCCCATTAACGCCCGGCCCACCACTGGCGCCGTTGTTGTCCTGAGAGGGATTGCCTCCGGGTACCAGGTGGCATGGTCCACCAATACCAGGATGTACCTGTTGCCCATGGCTGTCTTGGGATCCAGTGGCCCCACAATATCCATCCCTACCCTTTCAAAGGGTGTTCCAACAACAGGAAAAGGTTGGAGAGGAGCTTTGACCTTCCTCCCACTTTACCACTTGCCTGGCAAGTTTGGCAAGACCTACAGTGTGCATCTGACTGCCTTCGCATTTGGGGCCAAAGAAGTGGGTGACAAGCCTGTCAAAGGTCTTGTCCTGCCCCAAATGTCCTGCCAAAGGCACGTCATGAGCCAGACCCAGTAGGAAGGTCCTGAAGCGCTGGGGTACCACCAGCACACGGGCTGACCCAGGCTCAGCAACCTTAGGCTCACTGTATAGGAGACCATTCTCCCAGTAGATCAGATGTGACCCGGACTGATTACCAGCTGCCTGGTCTGCAGCCTGCCGCCGCAGACCCTCCAGAGTAAGGCACTCGTTCTGCTCCCTGCAGAACTCCTCCCTGGTGGGACCCCCTTCTTGCTGCCAATGGGTCAGCTCAGAGATGTCTCCCAGTTCGGCTACCTGCTCCCCTGTAGGCACCGGGGCGTCCCCCTCGAGGTCCGCCTCCTCCCGGTCCGTGAGAACTTTGGGGGCCGGTTTCCTGCGCCCCCTGCCCTTCCTCTTGGCAGGGACTTGGGCCACTGTTCCAGGCTCCAAGTCCTCTTGATCACCCTTCCTGGCTGCCATTGACCGAGTAGACACGCAGGCCCACTCTGGCAACCCAAGCATCTCCAAGTGAGACCTGAGCTCAACATCCTTCCATAAGGACTGCTCCAGGTCGTTACCTAGCAGACAATCTACAGGCATGGTAGGGCTCACAACCACCCTCAAGGGACCTGAGACCCCCATTCAAAGGGAACCTGCGCCACCATACACTGGCGCTCAGAGTTGTCTACAGCAACTACTTGGTGGAATGCCCCTGGGACTACCTGCTTCTCAGAGACCAGGTGACACCGGACTGAGGTCACACTGGCTCCAGTATCTCTGAGAGCCTCTACCCTGTTCCCATTGATGGTCACCCAGGTGCTATATTTCTTTGTGTTAGGGGGCACCTGGTTTCCTGGGACCATCTCACTGTCCCCTAGTGAGACGAGGGTCATTTCTGCGGGATCCCCACCCTCCTGTGGGCACCCCTCCTCCCCAAGCGCTACACTAGCCAACACTTTGGACTGTCCACCGGTGGGCGGCTGTGTCCCCTTTGGGCACTTGGGGTCCCCCTTAAAGTGACCTACCTGGTCACATGCATAACATTTGCTGGGGCCGGTCTCAACAGGCTTCCCTGTAGAGACCCCTTTCTTCTTATCACCGGGGGCTGGGAACCTTTACCCTGGGTACTAGTTTGGGGCCCTTTTGAGAACTCCTGTGCTTTACCCTTGTCCCCCCGCCTTTCTGCTGGGGACGCTGCCCACCTTTGGCTGAGTGTCCCCAAACGCTTTCTTGTGGACCCTGGTACTCACCCAGCGGTCCGCCTCCATAGCAAGCTTCCTGGGGTCAGTTAGCTTACTATCAACTAGGTGCTGGCGCAGATCTGCAAAACATAGACTAGACAAGTGCTCCCATGCAATCAAATTGTAGAGCCCCTGAAAATCTGTTACATTACTGCCCTTCACCCAACCATCCAGCGACCTACAGAACATATCCACACATTCCAACCAAGTGTTGGCCTCAGACTTTTTACTGGACCTGAACTGATCCCTGTACTTCTCAGGAGTGAGCCCATACCTAGTGAGGAGAGCGTCTTTCATGTCAGCATAGGTGAGGTCCTGCCCCTTACCCAAAGCTATCAGAGTATCCCTAGCTTCCTCTGGAAAGAGAGGCCACAACCCCGCTCCCCAGTTCCTTTCAGGGACCCCATTCATATGAATAGACGACTCGTACCCTTGAAACCACCTTTGTATGTCATCACCCTTTTTGTACTCTTTACCTACATTCTTGGGGATGTGTACAATCCTGTCTGTGTGTGCTGAAGAATTGCTGCCACCATCTGAACCGGATCTACTCTTTAGCTCCAGCTCCTTGATCATTCTCTCATGATCTAGTATCATTTTCCTTTCCTCCATGGCTATTCTTTTCTCTTCCCTCTCACTTTCTATTCTGAGTTTCTCCAATTCAAACCTCCTTACTTCCCGCCTGTCCTCCAGCTCCTCTGGGGACGCCAGCTCCTCTGGGGACAAACTACTGCTGCATGGCTTGGAGGGTTCCCCCCCCCCCAAAAGCACATCCACCCTAGGAACAGGCTCCTCCACCTCTCCATTGAGATCACCAGGTTGCCCACTGGCACCTCTGGCTGCTACCCAGGCCCTCAGCGCCTTTTGTAGCTCATCCTTCCTGGTGAGGCCTCTGACCTGGACTTTCAGGTTCTTGCAAATCGATTTTAACTCCTTGACATTGTAGGCTTCCAATCGATCCTCCTCAAAGGCAATTTCTACTGATGCAATTGATGATACTATTGATTCAGGCATGTTAAAGTAGCAAGTTCAAACTGGCAAGATCAAAAATAGGCCAACAAGAAAAAGAACCTGTAAGTGGTACGTAATGGTCTGCGATATGGTAGTAGTGCACACCAATCACTGTAAGTCAAGTGCAAACACAAGTCCTATCCTCACCGCTGACAACCAATGTTAGAAATGGGATCTCTAGTTGGCAAGGGCTTGCACCTTTGTCCAAGTAGGGATCCTCCTTCCTAGTCAGGGTAAGGGAGTTACACTCCTAAAATAACCCCTGCTCACCCCTTGGTAGCTTGGCACGAGCAGTCAGGCTTATTCTAGAGGCAGTGTGTAAAGCATTTGCACATAACCAACAGTAATACAGTGTAAGCACTACAAACTGACACCACACCAGTTTAGAAAAATATCCAATATTTTTATATACTTTAAAACAAGACCAAATCCGATAAAAATCCACAGTACAGTACTTTAAAAAAATGATTACGTTGCAAGATAACTTCTTCTTTGCAGGAATATTTCAAAAACAAAGTTCGTACGAGTCGGTAGCTCCGTCTGAGTCTACCGCGATGCTGAAAACCACAGAATCTAACAGTTCCAGCCGACCGCGTCGATACGGGCCAGCAGAGTCGTGAACAGACTCGGTCACAGTACCTTTTCTCGTTGTGGCGGGCACGGAGCGTGCGAGCCGGTCGGCGTTCGGTGCGGTGCAAAGCGGAGCAGTGCAAGGTGCGGTGTCCCTCGATGCGGTGCAGGCAGCAGCTCGATGAGCGTCGTGCAGACGGAGTCGGTGAGTCCAAGGCGTGCGGTGCAGGGCGAGACGGTGTACGATGCGGTGCTGACAGGTTGCGATGCAGGCGACCAAGCCGGAGTGCGGGAGCTGGTGTCGGACAGCGGTGCGAGTCGGAGCGGTGCGTCGCAAACGTGCGAGCGGTGCCCCAAATGCGATGCGGTCACGACTGTTGAGCCAGTTGCAGCGACAGCGTCGGTCTGGTCCGGCTGGCACAGTGAAGCGATGCGATGCGAACTGCGGTGCCCACAGGTCACGGGGCAAGCAGCGGCTCGGTGGTGATGGCGTCGGACGTTGTCGTCGGTGAGACCAGGGTTGCGGTGCGAGATGCAGACGGTGCGATCTGCGGTGCAAACAGGACACCGGGCCAGCGATGGAGTCGGTTGACGGAGTCGGTTGCGGTTCCCTTCCTCTGTGGCAACTGAAACAGCGTTCCAGAAGCGGTACCCAGAGGCTTGTGAAGTCTTTGCAGTCCCTGAGACTTCTTAACAGGAGGCCAGCTCGGTTTCAGGCCCTTGGAGATACTCAGCACAAGTTTGTAGAAAGTTCAGTCCAGTCCTTTCACTGCCCAAGACAGAAGCAGCAACTGCCGGCCAACCCAACAAAGCAGTCACTCAGCAAAGGGGCAGTACTCCTCCTAGCAGCTCTCCAGCTCTTCTTCTTGACAGGTTCCTTGATTCCAGCAAGTTCTAAATTCATGGGGTCAGGGCCCCAATATTTATATCCCAAATTCCTTTGTTCTCTGAAGGCAGAGAGGCCTTTGCCTGGCCCAAACCAGTTCTGGTCAGTCTTGGAGCACTTTGTTGACAAGCCTCCGTATTTCCTTTCAGGGTGCAGGCCAGGGACATCAGACGCACCACAGGAGGTGGAGCCAGCATTGTGGAGGGAAGGCCCAGCCCTATTCAGGTCCCAGGTGTACTCCTCCCACCCATCTACATGTAGATCTGGCTATTCAGCCCTGTGCTGACTCACCCTGTCTCCTGGCATCCCCAGCCCCTGTCACTCACACTCCAGACAAGGAATACACAACCTAGCAGAGGCAGGCTTGGATGGTTAGACAAGAAAATACCCACTTTCTAAAAGTGGTATTTTCGAACACGGAATGTTAAAACCAACTTCACTAAAAGATGCATTTTATCATTCTGAGTCCAGGCATACTAAACTCGAATTTCTACCATGTTCCCGGGGTCAGTTAGGATTATAAGCTGTAATAATCAAAACTGCCCATTCTGGCCTATGGGGAACAGGTAGCCTTGCAATAGTGAAAAACGAAGTAGGCTGTATTTCACTATCAGGACATGCCACACACACAAGGACATATCCTACCTTTCACATACAATGCACCCTGCCCACAGGGGTACCTTGGGCCTACCTTAGGGGTGACTAACATGTAGAAAAGGGAAGGTTTAGGGACTTGTAAGTGTGTGCACTTGCTAAGTCGACATGGCAGCCCCAGGCTGCGCACAGGCTCTGCGATGGCAGGCCAGAGTTACACTTTACGGGCTGTTTGCGGGGGTGGCACAATCCAGTGCTGCAGCCCACCAACAGCATTTGATCTATCGGCCCTGGCTCTCGCAGTGCACTTTACTAGGGACTGACACATAGATCAAATAGGCCAATCATGGAAATACCAATCCATACACATTTTATACGGGAGCACTTGCACTTTCCCACTGGACAGCAGTGAGGAAAGTGCGCAGAATCATTACACCAGCAAAAACAGAGTCAAAACCGGGAGGTCATAAAGCAAAAAGTCAGGGGAAACACGCCAAAAGATGCCAAGTCTAACAACCGAGGTCCCATATTCCTGCGCATAGTTCTGTGTATGTGCAGTTGTGTATGTGCAGAATCCCTGCAACAAAAGAAACCTATTGTAAAAACTGGAAGGGGGTGGAGTCCATGTGGAGTAATGGGTATAGCGGAAAAACTATAGAAATATTGGGATTGAAAAGGATGGTAATAAGTTTTAATGGAAAGAAAGTATTTGGTCTGTGTACATGACTAAGCAAGGTTCCGATCTTCTAGGCTGGCGGCATCTGAAAGACTCAAACATTACCTTGAATCCTAATGCCACTGAACCAGTTATGACCATGGTTGTGCACAATGTTGAAGACTATGATGTGACCATAATGGAGAAATACCCTTAAGTTTTTACCGACAAATTAAGGAAGCTTTAGAAGTTTTCTCACCGAATCATTTAAAAAAATAATGCTGTGCCTTTTGTACATAAAGTTAGAAATGTACCTCACTTAATGAAAGAACCTCTACAAGAGGAACTCAAGAAGTTGTTGGACCAAGGCATAATAGAGCCTATTGAGGCTTCGGAGTGGTTGGCACCCATTGTGGTAGCACCTAAGGAAGGGGGGGAAATTCGTCTGTGTGTGGATGTGCGTGACCTGAACAAAAACATATGGCAACCCTTACCTAACATTTCTGAAATGTTGACGGCTATGGGTGGTGGTGAGATTTTTAGCGTGATTGACATGTCTGCGGCATATCACCAAATTGCTCTGCATGCGGACTCTAAACATCTTACCTCGTTTGTAACACCGCTTGGGGCTTTCCGTTACTGTAGGATGCCGTTCGGGCTACCATCTGCCTCAACGGTGTTTCAGAGAATTATGCAGCAGATATTTGGAGGACTCAAAGAAGTCCTTTGTTTCCAAGATGATGTGCTGATCGTGGGGAGAAACGATGTGCAACATGATGATGTGATGAATGAAGTGTTGAAGCGGATGGAAAATCACATGTTAACGATAAAGAAAGAGAAGTGCCAATTGAGGAAGGATTGTGTCACATACTTAGGGCATGAGATATCCAAAGAAGGGATTAGGCCTAAGAAGAGCATTGTTTCAGCTGTGGAGGGTGCCCCTACTCCTCCTACTAAGGAGCAGTTGAAGCCCTTCCTCGGTTTGGCAGAATATTGCTCGAAGTTTGTGGTCGGAATCACTGAAATTGTGGAACCTTTAAGGCTACTAATGAAGAAGGGTGCAGCGTTTGAGTGGAATGAGCATTGTGATGAGGCTTTTAACAGAGTGAAGGATGGTATTCTTTGTGCACCTACTCTTGGTCACTTTGACGTCAAGGCTAAAACATATATTACTACTGATGCTAGTGGTGTAGGGATTGAAGCTGCTCTGACTCAAGTAAAGTAGAGTCAAGATAGAATCCTAGGGTTTGCCTCTAGGCGCCTCCGGGGTGCAGACATTTCTTATTCAGTCATTGAAAAGGAAGCCCTAGCATGTTGTTGGGGTATAAAGCATTTTAGATATTTTGTTTGGGGTCTACCTTTCAAAGTCCGTACTGACCACAAGCCTCTCATTCATTTGTTTAAAGGGGGGAGGGGCTTAGAGGGATACGTGACACCCAGGATTTCCAGGTGGATGTTGTCAGTCTTAGAATACAACTTTGAGATGAAGTATGTGAAAGGTTTAAGGAACGTGGTTGCTGATTGTTTGTCGAGGATGCCGGAGGATGAAGTGGACCTAGAGGTGAATGGAGAGATTGAGACGGTAAGAGGCAGTGGCGAGGAATTTGATCTTGAGAGAATGGAGTGGGTGGCAGCCATGTTTGAAGATAATGTATTGCAATAAGTAGTTAAGTGTGTGTTGGAAGGCTGGAAGGATCAAGTTGAGGAGGTCCGGTTCAGGGGATACCATCAGGTGGAGGGTGAATTGAGTGTGTGCGACAGTAAATTGCTAAGAATAAGGGCCACCTGTGAAACTTAGGAAAAGAATTATCAATATTGCACATTGTTGTAGTGAGCCTCAGCAAGGCCTACCAGTGCTTAGGGGTTCTCCCTTCTCTGCACAGAGTCCTCAGACACTTAGGAAGAAGTTGGCACAGAAACTGGAAATAGAAAAGACAGAGTTTATTAAACCTCATGAGGTGGAGCTAACATTCGCACATCACCCTTCAGTAATGCATGAAGTAGCACACTGAATGGAAGGATCCTGGTCCTTTTATACCCACACAGGGGATCAAATGAAGGCGGTACTAACACAAATGCTGGTTTTAGGCACATATAAGGTCATACAGAGAATGCACAGTCGACAAGTGGGTGGAGCTAACAGTTTCTACTTTTAGTAGACACATCCTGACATTTATAAACTCGGAACAGCTGCAAGCTCAACTGAGCATGTGCAAAGCAAGAGGAACTAAATATAACTTGTCTCTAGGCAGATTTCAAGAGCAGTTGACAGGAAGGTAGGACAGAGCACATGGCGAGCACATGGTAGCACATGGCAGCCAAAATGGCTGCCAGAAATACAAAATGGATTCCACAAAGCGGACAATTTAGCCTCTAAATACAGGCTGTCTTCAGTTAATGCTTAACTTAAATGCTGCCAAATTACAACAGACGACCCTTTCAGCATTGGCTGAAGACATTCGTTTATCTGGGGTAATCTAGATATTCATCCCGTACATCTATTAACATTATTTCGGCCACCTCTTTATTCAACATTTGTTGGGCCTTTGTTTCAGCAATGTTCCCTCTGGCAGGTATACAAGCAGAAATGCAAATGGTGCAAAGCATTGGACCACATTGGATACATACACAGCATGTAAAAAATATTATAATTATTACACACAGGATAGTCAGTAGCTTCCAGCCCCAAGCAGAAACAAGAGTCCAAAACCATCCAGCAAAAGTCCAAGTTCCAGTGTCTGGATGAATTTCTGCAGCAATCTTATGCAATTTTGATATTGCGTCATATACTGAAGGTGAGTGATCTGGTATGAATACACAACAGCTGCTACCGATGATGCGACATGCACCACCTCGATCAGCCAAAATCACGTCTAGCACCATCCTATTCTGGAGTGCTACAATCCTTGCAATCTGTAGTTCCTCTGTAATGTTCCCAAGTGCCATAGCTGTCTGATTAGTAACAGCTTCCACAACACGAGTCAGTCGTCGGATTTTCCTGCTGTTTAATGCAGCACCCACAAAGAAAAATAAGCCCAAGTTGAAATCAACATATTGTTGTAGGGTAGTGTCGGTTTGGTCAACTTCATCCATACTTATTGTCCTCTTATTTCTGTTTTTGGAAATGTCATTGTACAGTTTAAAATCACGGTGATACAATGCAGGTGCCAGAAACACAGGGGGCAACAGAAAAGATACATAGCAGATTCCTGACCACCCAACAGGTAATTGATAATATCCGTTATTTCCACACACAAAATACGTGTTATGCGAGGCTGTGAAAGTGCTCTTATTGGCACCTTCAATGGTCAGGATTACAGTACACTCGCTCCTCCCCACTGGAATTCTTCCAACACTACAAATACACAAGTCTGCTTTAGCTTTTGTCACAGAAATCACAAAAGGTCCAATGTTCTTTATTATTCTCACATTTGTGAAAACATATGGTGTTGAAATATTGTCCGGTTGATACTCTTCCCATTCCCATTTAGTCCCTTTGGCTTGTGGATAACCTTCTTTATTTTGATAACATACTTTATTAAGTTGAAAAATAATCCCACCTACTGAAGGCTTTCCATATGCAAACAAAAGCGCATACCAAGCTTGACAAGAACCATTGTGAGAAAATGGAAGAGGAATAAAAGGTGTTCCTCCTTTCTTTTGATGTGCAGGTATCATCCCACACACCCAACAGTTGGTAGTATTCGTAGCATTGTGAGTATGGTGCAACATCTGGATAAAAGTATTGTTCAGGTAAGATTGTCGATGCTTTTGCTCATGGTAAGGAAGAGTAAAGTAGTGGTGTTCCACGGGTACTGTTGTAGTGGCAACAAAAAGCTGTCGAACAGGAGCCACCTTCTCGATGTACCACGTAATTGCTGCCATAGCCACCATAGCAACAACAAACCCTACAGCACAAATGATTTGTTTTTTCATTTTAGCAGCAGTAATGATTGATCTTTCTGAAAACTTGTTGAAAACAGTCGTTGGAGCTCTTCTCCCTGGGCAGCCGCTGATTTCTTCACCATGGGCCAAAGCGGGTGTCACTACACTAATACAGGGCTGATCCCCTCCCCTTGCCACAATGGCTCTCCGTTTCACTAACCCAGGGTGGTAGCTCAACCAGTCTTTTTCAAAACTGCAGATCCTTTCCTCGGTCTTAATTGATATCTGGATACTCCAGTGATCGTGTGGTCCGGGAAGACTTCCGCAGATTCGTCAGGTGAGATAGCTTGGCCTTTCTCCGTCTCCAGAATCTCTCGATGGTCGGTCAACACAGCAGGTTCCACCAAGGCAGGCGACACGCGTTTGCAGTGTGTGCTGTGGATCCAATTCTTTCTGTTTGTCACTCGAACTGCTGTCCTTGTCGCAAGGAGCACCTGCTCTGGTCCTCGCCACCTTGGCTCCAAGCTGTTCGATCTGTCAAAGACCTTGACCATTACATGGTCACCAGGACGGAGTTCGTGGGCCTCACCTGTAGATCTGTCAGGAAGAGCTTCTCGAACCTGTTGATGAATAGAAATCAAACTGTCAGTTAACTGTGCCAAATAATCATTCATCAGAACACAAGGAACATCATGTATGGGGCGTGGCTTAGGAATTCCCCAAATGTTCATTGGTCTCCCAAACACCACCTCATAGGGGTAAGACCTGATCGTGAATGTGGCACCGATCTTATGGACAACAATGCCAAAGGTAGGGCATCTGGCCACTTTAGAGACGTGGAAGCCAGTATTTTCGCCAACTTTGTTTTTAGAGTAGCGTTATACCTTTCCACCAATCCTGCTGATTGCGGGTGGAAAACTGTATGGAATTTCTGTTTGATCCCTAATCCTTTCAGGACATGCTCAACAACTTGCCCAATAAAATGAGGTCCATTGTCACTCCACAAAAGTTTACAAACACCGTATCTAGGGAAAAACTCCTTTAGAAGCACCTTTGCTGTGGTGAGAGCAGTATTATCCTTCGTAGGGTATGCCTCTATCCATTTGCTAAAGGCACACACCACCACTAGGACATATTTCAGATTATTGCAGCGTTCGAGTTGGATGTAATCCATCTGCAAAACTTCAAAAGGTGCAGTTGGTGTAGCAAACCCTCCTGTAGGAGTTCGTGTCCCTTTTCCAGGATTATACTGCCAACAGATCAAACAGGACTGTACTACCCTTTTGGCTGTGCTAGCAATTTCAGGATGCTCCCAAACTTGTGTAAGCAATTTAGTTATTGCTAGAGCTCCAACATGTGCCAGCCCATGTGCCATTTGAACCATAGGTTGTAAATAGGCCGCAGGCAATTTCCATTTATTCATGTCTTTGTTACGCCAACAACCCTCATCATCTAATATTCCTTCTTTAGACCATTGCTCAAGCTCTTCCACAGAAGCAGATCTCTGTATATCCAATACTTCCTCTCTAGCATCATGCCAACGCTCAGCTTGTGATTTCACTACGTACATGGGTGTAGTGCTTCGCTGCATCGCAGTCTCACGGGCTACGCGGTCTGCAAAGGCATTGCCTTGTCCTATTTTGTCAGTCACTTTCTTGTGTGCGCTACACTTCATAATAGCAACTTTCTTTGGGTATGTAAGTGCAGTCAAGAGATTATGCACTAACTCTCCGTGCATTATCTGCATCCCATGGGATGTAAGAAAGCCTCTTTCCTTCCAGAGTAGGCCAAAATCATGAACCACTCCAAAAGCATAGCGACTATCCATGTAAATGTTCACACACAAGTCAGTGCTAAGCTCACACGCTCGTGTCAAAGCTATTAGTTCAGCTGCTTGAGCTGACTTCTGAGGTATGCGAGCTGTTTCCACTACTGTCTCAAGCATGGTAATTGCATAAGCAGCTGAAGTCGTGCCATCTGGTAACTTCAAACAGGACCCATCAACCCACAGTTCCCCATCTACATCTGGGAGGGGCGTATCTTGCAAATCGATGCGACCCTTTGTCTGTTCCTCAGTAAGGAATATACAATCGTGAGGCTCCTTTGACTGAGACTGAGTCGCAGGATATGGCAACAAAGTGGCTGGGTTCAGTGTCGCACATCTTTTCAAGGTAATATGAGGTGCTAGCAGTGTCAATTCGTATTGATATCCTGAACGATTTCTCATTTGTCCCCGACCACGTAGATTCTGCTGAGCACGCAGTACTGGACAATCAGAAAGCCAATGTCCAAATTTTTTGCAGTACGCACACTGATCAACAGACAAATTCGAACGGGCAGAGGAAGGAAAGGACGAACCATAAGATCCACGTCCACCTCTATCATTATCTCTAGAAGGCGGACCATAAGCTTGAGCCAACATAACCTTTGTTTTCAACTCTTTAGACTTTTTGTCCTCATTACCTTTGGCTTCTAATTCTTGCCGCTCATAATACTGGGCCATAGTTAAAGAGAAACCGGAGAAGATGTAGTCCATGAACTCTCACTGGCCTTTAAGCGACTAGCTATTCCTGGCAAAAGGTTTGCGACATATTTATCGACAAACAGATGCCTACCTGTGTCATCTGTCAATGACTGGCCACTAAAATCGTGAAATGCTTCTTCAAAGCGTGTGAAGAAGTCAGAAACTGATTCATCTACCTTTTGCTTGCAAGACGCTAGCACTGTCCAATCTATCTTTTTAGGGGAATGATCGTCTTTAACTTAACTAATATAGCTGCCGGAAGATTTAAAATTAACTGACACGGTTTCTGTGCAGGTTCTCTATCTTCATCTAACCGCTCTAAATCTTTCCACAATGCTCCAAATGTCGCATTATCATCTATTTTGCGCACAGTTCTCCACATATCAGGTGGTAATATTAATCCAAAAACAAATCAATATCAGACAGAGTCATAGTACAAGAGCTGATTGCACCCTCAACTTCCTCATAAAAGGCTGCTGGATTCTTTCGCGGGTCAGGCAATGCATTTTTAAGGGCCATAACATCTGCTCTATTCCAAGGAGTGTAAACCCAATTATAAATAAAGTACCCTTTCGCATTAAGAGAAGTCTTATCATCCTCTGTACCCGTTCCTTTAGGAGGAACATATAAAGGCGCGGCTTCCCGCATGGGTTTCACATGAATTACAGCATTCTTATCTGTTTCAGGAGTAGAAGTTCGTGCCATGCTGATCTGAGATGCTAGGGCAGCTGCTTCTGCTGCCTTTTTCTCCTCTTGCAAACGGGATGCTTCAACACGCAGTTTAACCAAGCGTCTGATTGTGTCAGCCACCTGGGAGAAGACAAAAAGACTGTCACGTAATTGTTTACAGTTAGTTGCTACATCATCGGGCTCCACTTCTACCGAATACTTCCTAAATCGTTCAATAACCTCTGCAGCAAATGTATCGGTAAAATATATTTGCTCCCTTTCCTGCCATCCTTTTATACTATCTAAAAGTTCAGAAGCACTGGTAGTACTACGAACGGCTTTACGCGCAGTAGATCTGATGTCAGATGCACGCTCAGCAGATAACATGGAACGAGTTTCTCGAGCTTTGTCCTGGTCTGAAAAAGAGTCCTCATCTGACTCATGAGGAGCAGAAGAAAAAATATACGGAGGTGGAGAACGATCTAATAACAGGAAATCATCTTGCGGTTTATTAAGGATAGGATAAAGGGGCTGCCTACCAGCATATTGGCCAGTTACCTGTAAATGGCGTTCCCTATCTTCCCTCTCTTTAATTTCTCTCATCTCCTTGTTTTTTAACTCTAATGCTTTCGCATAAATGGTCTTTCGCTGTTCTTTGTCAATCAAGGCTTGCTCACGCTTCATTCGCTCACGCACTTCTTTCTCCCACATTCGCACACAATCAAACATATCTTGCCTAGTCTTTCGTTTAAACATACATTGTTCCACATACTGAATTTTTCGCAAATCAAATGACCCATACATAGGCCAACGCAACTCAGGATCTTTACTAGTATATTTGTTCCATAACGTGCAGTACATTATAGAAGAAATACCATACTTAATATACATATCCCTATTAGGCGTCCCCTCCGGAGGCTGGTTGTGCTTCGTCAAGTCTCAAATTGATACCACTACAAAAGCAACACATCCTACGAAGTGTGCTGAAAACAGGCATGCCAAAAAATAGTGCAAAATATGCAGTATTATAATCAAAGTAGCGCTTAAGGTACTTTTCGTACGTTGCGCTGTTCAAACAATTTTAAATAGAGAAAATTCTCCTCATTACCTGCCTATATGTATTGCAATACATATATAATTACAAAACAGATTCCAAAATTGGCCAATCATACAAACAAAGCCACAGTAAGTGTTACTAAAACTACCTTACCAATCAAAGGCATCAAACCAACAGCAAGTGCCGCAAAACGGCTCTTACCAATCAAATGGTGTCCAGGTTCCAACTGCCAAGTTCTCAAATCGACCAAATGGTCACTGCACGGCGAATCAACAGAAGAGATCTCAGTCAAGGACCGGCGCCGCCGGGATGGTCAGATCAGAAAGAAAGGAAAACGCCGTGGGTGCCAAGACTCTGGTCTCCTCAGGCAGCGATCGCGTCCAAAAGTGAGATTCCAATCCTTCGTCGCGACCAGTCCTTCGGGCATCCGAGTCGCTGATGAGTCCCACGTTGGAAGCGCCAATTTGTTGTAGTGAGCCTCAGCAAGGCCTACCAGTGCTTAGGGGTTCTCCCTTCTCTGCACAGAGTCCTCAGACACTTAGGAAGAAGTTGGCACAGAAACTGGAAATAGAAAAGACAGAGTTTATTAAACCTCATGAGGTGGAGCTAACATTCGCACATCACCCTTCAGTAATGCATGAAGTAGCACACTGAATGGAAGGATCCTGGTCCTTTTATACCCACACAGGGGCTCAAATGAAGGCGGTACTAACACAAATGCTGGTTTTAGGCACATATAAGGTCATACAGAGAATGCACAGTCGACAAGTGGGTGGAGCTAACAGTTTCTACTTTTAGTAGACACATCCTGACATTTATAAACTCGGAACAGCTGCAAGCTCGACTGAGCATGTGCAAAGCAAGAGGAACTAAATATAACTTGTCTCTAGGCAGATTTCAAGAGCAGTTGACAGGAAGGTAGGACAGAGCACATGGCGAGCACATGGTAGCACATGGCAGCCAAAATGGCTGCCAGAAATACAAAATGGATTCCACAAAGCGGACAATTTAGCCTCTAAATACAGGCTGTCTTCAGTTAATGCTTAACTTAAATGCTGCCAAATTACAACAACATGAGGGGCATCGGGGCAGGAATATGACCAAGAGACGAGTGCGCCAATCGTTTTGGTGGCCTGGCATGGATAGAGACATTGAGGATGTAGTGAGAGAATGCTATGCATGTGTGAACAGTGACAAAACTAGAATTGTGAGACAACCTCCCCTGGGTTGTATGGTTTTACCCAAAAGGCCCTGGGAAAGAGTGGCGATTGATTTTTTGGGTCCGACATGATGGTTCTGGTGGACTACCATTCTAAGTGGTTTGTTTTTGTCGAAACCACTGATTGTATTGACACAGAGAAGATAGTAGGATTTTTAGAGAGGGTATTCATGAATGAAGTAATCCCTAAAATCCTTGTGTCGGACAATGGAGTACAATTGATATCCATAAGAATGAAAGAATGTTTGTGCAAACTGGGGATCAAGCATGAAAGGGTGGCTTTGTTTAGACCCCAAGCCAATGGATTAGTAGAGAGAGTTAATCGTTTGATTATGGAGAATATACAACACTCGTTGTCAAATGGGTTGTTTTGGTGTGAATAGTTGAAGAAATTGGTCCTATAGGACAGAAGTGTCACCGTTTATTTCTCTCAAAGGAAGGGAACCTGGCTTAAAGGAGGTTCCAGGGTGGTTGAAAAACAAGGATTGTGTGTGGGTCAACAGTGCTGCCGTGGAGAGTGACGTAGCTCAAAAACAACGTGTAGCTATGGAATACTACAATGTCAGGAAGGGTGTCAAGGTACCTGACATAAAGGAAGGTGATTGGATTGTGGTAAAAAGAGGTGGTATTGTTATTAAGGGCGAGAGTAAATTTTATAAACCAATACAAGTAAGAGGAGTAAAGATTGGCCGATGGTTCTGTATGGAGCGTGGGAAATGTGTCCAAATGTCAAAGTCCTATTCTTGATAATGGCTGTGATGTGTGAAATGTCCTATTACTTACCGGTAATCTTCATTACTCCTGGTCCCGTTGTCCTCGTCCCATTCCTGAACACAGTGAAGATGACCATCTCCGCGACAGAAAAAAGAACAGGAGCATGCTGGGATACCTAACCCACTCCCTCCCACTGGGAGTACATAAGCGGTACCAGCCCAGCATGCAGCCTGAAAATACCAAGCCAACAACCGGAAGGCCGGCCGGCCGCCCGGGAGGGAGGGAGGGGCGTAAGGAATGGGACGAGGACAACGGGACCAGGAGTAATGAAGATTACCGGTAAGTAATAGGACATTACCCCCAGGTCCCTCCTGTCCTCGTCCCATATCTGAACACAGTGGAGAATACCAAAGCAAATAACCCGGCCTTCCGGACACCCACCAACGCCAGGGGCACCAGACTGAAAAAAACGGCACCCAACCGAAGCAGAAGAAAACGCAGGCAGGAGCACACAACCAGCCACGCCCCGAACCAAGCATACAGAGCAGAGACCCCAAAACAAGAGGGGGACGACCAAGAAAGGACCGCAAAAGAGCAAAATACCCCCCCAGGCAAGCCCGAAGGAGGCCCCGCACCCAGACCCAAGCCCCAAGGGAACACCCAGAGGGGCAAAAACAAAGACCCCCCCCCCCCGAACCACCAGGGGAAGGGAGCCCCGGAGAAGCGGAAGCGCCCCAACTGAGCCACCCAGCCAGGGAGGACAACCGACCAGGGAGAAAAACCGCCAAGGGCGAAGCCCACAGCACCAGGCACCACCAAGTAGCCGCCCCACCAGGGACAAAACAGGCCAACCCGCCCCAACGCCCGAGAGCGCACGAAAGCAGGCCGCACAGGGCGAGACGGCCGAATGCCCAGGAAGGAACACAGCAGGGGCAAGACATAGAGCGAACCCCCCAGAGCAGGGAAGAAGGCGACCCACAGCCGGACCAACCCACAAATGACCACACCAAAAGGCGAAGGGAAGGAAGACGAGACCGAAGAGGCACGCCAAGCAAGAGAACAACGAATGACACAACCAACCACAGGACCAACCCCAACACACCAGGGGAAGCCACCAGTAGAGCCGCAAAGACGGAAGAGGGAGGAACCAGACAAGAAAACAGGCACCGACCCAGAGCAACAACCAGGAAGAAAGGGGCCAAGGAACACAAGCAAGGCCCGCCCCTCCCTCCCCCACCAACAGCCGACAACAGCGGCAACAGGGAACCGGAGGCACAGAAACCCCACAGAAGGCCCAGCCCAAAAGGCAGGATAGACAAGCAGCCAACCCCAGCAGAGACACCGGACAGCTGCAGCAAAGGCGGCCATACCGGGAGAAGAACCCGGGGCACAGGAACCCGCCAAGCGGCCAGGCCCGAGGCAAACCCCCAAAAGCAGGAGACACAGGGACACGAACCCAGGAACCCGCCCAATCGAGGCCAGGGAGAGCAACAAAGTGCAACC
This sequence comes from Calotriton arnoldi, assembly GCA_963921515.1. Classification (NCBI taxonomy): domain Eukaryota; kingdom Metazoa; phylum Chordata; class Amphibia; order Caudata; family Salamandridae; genus Calotriton; species Calotriton arnoldi. The sequence continues at coordinate 887,439 of CAWUFW010003803.1, read as the reverse complement.
CGAAGCAGACCCCACACAAGACCAGGGCACAACCAAGAGAGAACAACCGAGGGCCGAACACGGAACCGGGTAAACAACACCCCAGAACCAGGAGGAAGGAACCGCCACCAACCAAGAGCCGACCCACCGGCCAGGAGGACAAAAGAGGACACCAAGGAAACACCCAAGGCAAACCCCAAGAAGGGCAAAACAGGAAGGACCAACAAGGAGGCCAAAAGCCCAACAAAGCAGGAGGCCCAGAAACACCCAAGAAGCCAACCGGACAACCGACAGGTCAGCCAGCCAGGAGACCACCAACATGGCGCCACCAGAACCCGGAGGGAGAGGAAAAGGGCCAACCGACCCAACCCCAAAAAACCCCCAACCAAGAAGGGGCACAGGGAAAGGCACCAGAGCCAGCCACCGCCACGTCACCAAGAGAGGAGAAGTAGCAGGAAGACAGAGAGGGAGACCGGCAACCCACAACTGCCAACCCACCCAAAGGCGACTGCGCACCAGCCAGGCGCAAAGGAGCGGCACAGGAAAGGAAACAGGAGCAACCCAGTATCCAGACCACCAAGGCCAGAACCACCGGCCACCAAGAGGCCCAAAAAGCACCAGAGAACGAGCGGCCAGGAAAGGACCCAGGCAGGGACCCAAAGGGGACCCAGAAACAACCAAGGGCCCCACAGCCAAACAAACCTGACACACCCAAGGCGAGAAGGCACCAGTGACCCCCAAGCACAAGCAAAGGGGAGGCCAAACACAGGGACCGCAAGGGCAAAACCCAACAGAGGCAAAGCCCAGGCCCCAACAGCACCCCGGAAGGTCCCAGGCACCACCAAACCAAAGGAGAGGAGCCTGGAGAAACCAAAGGCGCACAACCCACCGGGGGGCGAGGGAACAGACCCAAAAAGGGAAGAACGAACCCCGCAGAGCCAGCAAAGAGCGACGGCCAGAGACACCACAGGCCAAAAGCATCCCGCACGGGAGCGGAGAAAAAACGCACAAGCCCAAGGACAGGCCCACAAGGAGGCCACAGCCCCAGAGCCGAGGCAAAGCCAACCGCAAGCACAAGGCCGACAAAGAGGAGGGGGGAAGCAGCAACGCGGCCCACCCACACAGGGGAGGCCGACACCAGACCCACAATTGGCAGCCCGACCAACAAACCCACCCGCCAAGACCAAGAGCAGGCACGGCAAGAAGGACACCGAGACCGGCACCCACAAAGCAGGGAAAAAGGCACAGGGCAGCCCGAACCCGCAGACAGGGCGGGGCACAGGAGCAGCGCACCCAAGAAACCAAGGAGCCACCCAGGCAGAAGCCAAGGAAGACCCACAACACCCAGCCACCACAGGCGGCAAAGGGAGCAGCAGCAGAGAGGCAAAGGACGCCAAAGCGCACCAAGCCACAAAAGAAACACAAGAGGGGAGAAGGAAACCACGACAAGAAACCAAACCCCACCAGCCAACCAAGTGCAACACAACCCAGCACCAGGCAAGAGGCAAGTAGCAACGCCAGCCAGAAAGCTCACCAGGAGCCCCACCAGCACAGCCCCGGAGCCAACAGCCAACCAAGGCCAAGGGCCCGCCAGGACAGAGGGAGGGCACAACAGCCCCCCCTCACCCCCTGGAAAACAACGGAACCCAAGAAACAGGGAGACCCGAAAACCTCAAGGGCCCCGACGCAGGACGCAAGAACCGACCCAGCCACAGCCGAGCAGGGGCCAAGCAAACACCCCCGGAATGACCCAAGGAGCGCACAGCAACCGGAAGCCCCAGGCAGGCAGCCAAACAGGCCCGAACAAAGCCCGAACCTACCCAAGGAACCGAGACCAGACACGACCAGGCGCCAGCAGGGAGGAAAGGCCGCAGACCAGGAAAACAAACACTGCGAAGCCCAGAGCACCAGATAGGCATAGGGGGGCAGGAAGAAACAAGGCACCCTGAGCACGGGCCGAGCAAACACCCCCGGAAGGACGCAAGGAGCGCCCAGCACTGGGAGCTGCAGGCAGGCACCCAGACAGGCACGCACCAGGCCCGAACCCACAAGAACGGGCAGGAACCAACAGGGTGGACAGGCAGCAGGCGGCCCAAGGAAGAGAAAGGCCGAGCAACAGGCAAACCAAGGCGGACACCCAACCAGGCACCAACCAGGCCCGACCAGGCAGAAGTACGCAGGGCAGGACAGCCGGAGGCCCAGAGGCCAGAGGATCGAACCAGGCCGGACCCTGCCCAAAAAGGAAAAGCCCACTAGAGCAGACGCGTGCACAGGGGTACGCGGAAGCCCACAGCACCCGACCAGCCCCGGTACACCCCCAGCAGGGGAGAACAGGGAGCCAAGACCGCAGGCCAGAAAGCGTACAGCACATGGAAACCCTAGGCAGTGACCCATCCAGACACTAACCAGGCCCGACGCTGCGGAACACCGGAGGACACACGAGAACAGAAGCGTTCAGGGTGGCATGGCCCCGGACACAGCCGCAGAGCACAGTACATGGAAGAAAGAAACCGGCATGCGGAACTCACCAGGGGGACAGGCCAACACCACCACACAGAGACCGTCCCCCAACCCCCCCCGCCCAGACGCCAACCAGCAACAAGCGCCGAGCAAGCGGAAAGCCAGGAGGCCCAGAAACCCACAACCTGTGGAGGAAGCCCCCGAAGGATCCCCCCCCCCTGCAGCACCAGGAAACAAGGCAGAGACACAGCGCAAAAAGCCACGCAAAGCCCCAACCCAGCACACAGGGACAGGGAGCGCCACAAGCCAGCACAGAAAGGCCCCAACAGGACCCAACCGGCACAGGGGAGACCCGAGGAAGCCGGGTCCCAGAGCACCAGCAACAAACTGAAAGAACCAACGAAGTAAAGAAAAGTGGATCCGCTACGCGGTACTCACCACAGGGGCAGGAAGAGCGCACCACAAGCTCTCTGCCCCCAATAGCCAGCCCAGGTGCCCTCCAGGACACCAGCGCCGGGCTTAGGAGAGGACTGCATCAACCGGCCACCGAGGCCCCATCATGGCCCGCCCCTGCACAGACACCACGAACAGCAGGGGCGCCAGGGAGGAAAGAAGGTCAGCAGGACAACAGAAGCCAGGCAGGGAGCCCACGAGCACTGCCAAGCGCAGGCCCCGGACCCACCAAACAGCTGCATCTGCGCGTCTTCCAGTCCGGCCAAGCCATAGGAAGACACGCGCTGTAACCCGCAAAGGGCCGGGCGCCCATCAACGCGACTCCCAGCAAGCCCGGCAGGCCAGGAGAACGCGGAACAGGACGTCGAGGACAGCCCAGCAGCCCGACGAGACATCCAGGGAAGAAAATCAGGTAAGACAGCAAACATGTCCCATTCTGTCGGAAGACAGAAAAAAGAACAGGCTGCATGCTGGGCTGGTACCGCTTATGTACTCCCAGTGGGAGGGAGTGGGTTAGGTATCCCAGCATGCTCCTGTTCTTTTTTTCTGTCGCGGAGATGGTCATCTCCACTGTGTTCAGGAATGGGACGAGGACAGGAGGGACCGGGGGGTAATGGCTTCTTCACCCTGCAGCTCATCGTTGGTGAGTATTGTCATTCACGGGACCAGTTATTGTGTTATTACATTGGGTTTGTTTTCAATGCTTATTTCTTTCTGTATTTTTTGTGTACATTTTGTTGTATGTAAAGGGAAAGATGTTTAGAGTTGTTAGAACTCTCTAAGAAATATTGAATTCAGAACCAATGTGATCGTGCGAAATGTTGATTTTGGAAGGGTGAAGAGGTTGGAGCTGGGAAGTTGGTGGAGTAAGCTGGAGGTATCTGATGATGAATAAAGCATGGTGCAGCCATGCTAGTGCTTCTTGATTTGTCCGCGGCGTTTGATACGGTTTCCCACCCTATCCTTCTGGATAGGTTAAGCAACATGGGTATTCAGGGCACGCCCCTGTCCTGGATCCGGTCCTTTCTGGGAAACCGGTCTCAACAAGCCTTTCTCCATCCTTTCCTCTCAGACGAGAAACCCCTGCTCTGTGGGGTCCCCCAAGGCTCTGCCTTGAGTCCTCTCCTTTTTAACATCTACCTATCACCTCTTGCGGCGCTGGTCGAATCCTGCGGAGTGAGGGTGATTTCCTATGTGGACGACACCCAACTGGTGTTTTCTTTTGAAGAACATTCCGAAGCGCCATTCTCTAACTTTAGAAACTGCCGAGTAACATCTCGCCGTGGATGTCATTCATCACTCTCAAGCTTAATTCGGACAAAACCGAGGTACTTTTCTTTAACCAAAAAATTCCACCCCCCTCGACGTTTTGGTGGCCACCAGAGATGAATCCCCCTCCCAAGCCTGTTGACTCGGTGAGAAATCTCGGCTTCTGGTTTGACAATGAACTTTCTTGCAAAACTCAAATTAGACATGTGTCCTCTTCTTGCTTTGGGAAGCTCCGCATGGTGCGTACATTCCTCCACTTCCTTCCCCTGGCGTCCCGTCGGACGGTAATTCGTGCTTTAATTACATCCCATCTGGACTACGCCAACAGTCTTTACCTGGGGGCACCTGCCTATTTGACTAGGCCTCTACAGATTGTACAAAACGCTGTGGCTAGAGTGATTTGTAAAATCCCTTTCCGCCACTCGATCACCCCCCATTTGAGGAAGCTTCACTGGTTACCGGTGATTAAACGCATTGAATTCAAGGCTCTCACTCTGGCATTCAGAGCTTTTCGGGGACAAGGCCCTGCATACCTGAGAGCTAGACTCAGGCACTACCATCACGACCGGACCCTCAGATCTAACCACCTTCGTCTCCTTACTATCCCCCATTTTCACAAGTCTAGAACGGGTGGCAGAGCCTTTGCGGTTATTATCTCTAAACTGTGGAATGCCCTGCCGCTCTCCCTCCGCTCCTCTGAGTCAGAACCTATCTTTCGACATGCCTTGAAAACCTGGTTGTTCACCAACCTCTAGCTCTCCTCTCCGCGCCTGTCATCTGTCGTCTGCCTTAGCGCCGGGACACCCCCGTTGGGGGTAGCTGTGCGCTTTATAAACTCCTAAATAAATAAATAAATAGACATTTTCTACACTTTCCTGTGTGAATCTTTACAGGAAACTTCTGAAAACCACAGGAATCCACAAAATTCCTACCACCCAGGGTTACCCCACATGTGCTGATGAAAACGCGGTGCCACTTGTGTGGCTGGGCTTAGTGCCCGCAACAGTAACTTGTCAGACCAAGGTAAATGGGAGACCGTGATAGGGGACTCCCTTTGACCTCGGTTTGATCCATTCCTGTAGTTATAAAAAACTGGCTCTTTTTTTTGCAAAGTGGGTAACTGTGGATATTGGGCTCGTATTTAGCCGGCACCTAGGGAAACCTAGAAAACTAGACACCTGGGGGAATCCAGGGTGGGGCAACTTGCGTGGCTCTTGTGATTTCTTTTTTTAACCCAGAATCCCTTTCAGACCTCAAACTTTGACAAAAAAACACATTTTCCTCACATTTCTGTGATGGAAAGTTCTGCAATCTGGTGGGAACCGCAAACTTCCTTTTACCCAGCATTCCCCCAAGTCTACTGATAAAAGTATGGTCTGTGGTTGGTAGGTTTCCATGAGTGGCAGACGAGCACAATCCCAAATCCAGCAGCTACTCCTATTTCTGATCTTTCCATGTAGTGCTTCAGGGCATTTTGTGTCAAGGCCTCTTGGCCTACCCACACTAGTGAGGTAAAAATTATATCAGGAGACTTGGGGCAATGCTGTGTGGTAGGAAATTTGTGGCTCCCTGCAGATTCCAGAAGTTTCCCTCACAGATATGTGAGGAAACTGTGTCTTTTTAGTAAATGTTTTAGGTTTACAGGGCAATGTGGTTTGGAAAATGGTGTGGAATCAGGTGAATCACATCATCATGGAGTCTGCCGCAACTCTACTTTTCAGAACTGTCTGGGTCTGGAAGGTTGAATACCCTATCCACCCCAGCAATTTTATTGGGCCTCAAGGTGGGGAGAGGATGGACCCAAGCCCAGGAGGGCCTCTTCCCCTCAAAAAATATGACATGAATGCAGTCCCTAGTGTCTAATCGGCTATTGGTCCCCTGGGGGGCAAATTAGGGGGTAATGGCCCACCCCACCCCCAGGCTAAATGCTTTGTTTTTGGGGTGGGGACATGGACATGCCCATGGTGGGCAGCCCCACCCCTATATTTCTTTTTTTTAAATTCCCTGGTATCTAGTGGGATTTCTGCCCCCTGGTGGGGGCAGATCGGGGGGAATTACCCACATTCACCCCCTGGGGGGAGCAGAAAGACTAATGCCTGATTTAGTTGGAGTGGGGCATGGCCATGCCCATGGCAGTCCCCACCCCTATATTTTAAAAAATCCTTTCCCTGGTGTCCAGTGGGCTTTCTACCCCCCCCTGGGAGGGCAGATCAGGGATATGCAGGGATCCACTGAGAAGAGGTAGCTTTGGAAAGGGGATATTCTCTCCTTCTCAACGATACCTCTCCTGATCCAATCAGTGCTCAAGAGGCTGAGATATGCCCCGAGCACTGATGCAATGAAAGTAAAACTAGCCATTCGGCTCGTTTTACTTTCACTTTACTGTAATGACGTCAGTGTGCCCTGTGCGCTATCATCATTACAGTGACATTTAAAAAATATTTTCAAAAATGAAATAAAGGAATTTTTATTTACCTCCCCAGTGTTGGCCAATGGCTGAGACACGCACTGAGGAGGTAGTGCGGGTGTCGGCCACTGGCCAACACCCGCACCCAAGAGGTTAAGATCCCAGTGACTTCATTATTTATTTATTTATTTTTGCATTTTCATATAGCATGGACTTTACCCAAATGTGCTAGAGTGCTTTACAGTCGATATATGTTGTTACATAGATAATTACAGAGGGTTCAAAATTACAAAATATTATCAAAAATTGTTAATTACAAAATGGTAAATCATTATAGAAAAACAAATTGTACAAGAAGTATATATAGCAGTGAAAATGTTGTGAGCGTCTGCTGCAATTAAGGTAATCTAGTTATTCGTGCCAAGATTTGTTGCAGTGTCTTAGCTAAAATATCGTTCAAGGAGGAGGGCTTTCAGATCCGTTTTCAAAGTCACCACAAGGTGGTTGTAGGTAGGTTTGGAGCTAATGAGTTCCAAATTCTAGTTGTGCTACCGAGAGGGATTGTGCCAGGAGGCACTCCTTTTTAAAGGTAGGGGGCGTTCTAACAGCAATATTTCTATGTTTTGTGATGGTCTAGAGCTTCCTGATTGCTTTAGTTTGTCTGCCAGGTAAGGGAGAGTGAATGTGTGTAGAGACTTAGCGGTGATGCAAGCAGTCTTGTATATAGCCCTGGCTTCAATTGGCAACCAGTGGAGAATGACCAGCAAAAGTGTGATGTGATCATTCCTTTTGGCCTCGTAGATGATGCACACTGCTGAATATAGGATCAATTTCAGGTGGGTGAGATGGATTTTGGGAAGACCTTTCAAGAGAGAGTTACATTATTTGATCCTAGAGTACCACCTCATCCGATAGCTCAACTAGGTGTAGCTAGTGGACGATTGGTATTCAGGGTTCTTTTGGTATATTATGCACATATCAGTGTCTGTAGCTTATTGTATGCGGCTCACCCATGGATCTATGAATATTATGTCCCTTTCTACACGCACACTTACGATCGATCCCAGAGGGGCATGGGTGCCTGCCTTCTTCTGACATTATTGTATGGCTAAAGAAAATAAACACAGGCAAGACACACAGCTAAGCTTATCAGTTGCATGATTTTATCGTTTCAGACACACGTTCTTGTATTTATTTATTTTTTATTAACACGGACCTTATGTTCTTGTAGATCGCGAGTATTTACGTTAACTTGCCTGGTATTTGAATTGCGCAATAATTCTCCAGTCATTTATCCTTCTGACGTTATAGCATTCAAGAGCTACTCTATGGCACGGTCCCATTGTGAAGGGTGGGATGTGGCGGGTCCATAAACCTTAGCGGTTCTCTTTACAGGTAGGCTGACCAGATTTTCAACATCAAAACACAGGGACATTCCACAAAAAAGAAGTAGGACTACAATTGTGCATCGACTTGAAGTCACATAATGACATCATTGACAGCCCTCACAAACATAGAAAACACAGACAATGAGGCCCTAAGGATAATTAAATTAAACGTTTGCGCACTGTGTTCTTAATTAAAGTGCCTTCGCAAGTGGCATAATTGGTGCTCATATAATGAGCCCAGGCTCCCTCCAGAGCTGGTAATCAACATTTGATACCCCAATGACTGTGGTGAAGGGACACCCCCAAATGATCACTTGCCCCGCCACTCCACTTTAGGGCTCATAGCCCCTCTGTGAATAGCTAGACTATCTGGATCCTACCACCTAGCTTCAGCCTGCAAGCTCCAAGGCTGTTTCATAATAAACTGATCAATATCTATCTCTGATAACAGAACACCATCCTCTTAGTAGTTTCTTGGGCAGCTTAAATCGATCATCATGCACCAAACCTTTGCGCCTCCAGAATTTAGTTGCTGCAACATTTAATCTTTTTCCTCTGTGTCTCAACTAGTCTGTGCGATAAGGCCTCACACCATCGAAGGCTTGGGATGAGCTCGGGCCAAACGAGTTCTCTGGCTGAGGTGATCGATCATTGCTTCCTTTATTTATGCATTTGCCACATAAACCATCATCTGCTGCATAATCTGCAGATTTTTTCAAAAAGAAATTTGTTTCTAGCTCAAACGGTGCAAAACGTACTAAAAACGTACCAACACTTGTTGTTGCACAATGGAAGGCCTCTTACAAAGGTTGGCTGGGCACTGTTCTGTTGCCTATTGCTATATTTGAGTGTTAAACTGGTAGGAATGAGGTGCAACCTATGCTCAGACAGTGTTAAGTGTAAAATGATCATTTAAAAGTGCATGATGACTCATACCAATGCTGTCTTCCTCAATCAATACCTTAATAAAATGATAGGAAAAAATGCTGCTATGGTTGACTGGCCACAATTTTGATTTGCCAGACCAACAAACTTGCTCCTAAAATATGCCTTATAACTTTGGGACACACACCTCCCAGTGCTCATGATTCTTTTTTCCAGGAATCTTTTTGTGCCCTGTAGATGTGGCCCAAGTCTAGAAGGATTGTCTCTCAAACATTTGTAGGTCATCAACCCATACATGCTTTGGGCTGACCTGATAACCGCTGGTTTAGGGGGATATCCTGATACAACAGTAAGAGAGCGCCCTTTCTGGACATGATTCTCAGGTAGGTCTTCAGAAGCAAACAACACTGGGCATCGCTCAAACATGCTAAGGAAGGTAATCCACTTGCTTTTCCCCTTGTTGCGATTTGAGTTTCATAATTTTAGACACAAGGCCCTGTGCCCCCTCACCCTCCAGTGACTGGTCAGTGCACCCCGTGTGTCAATAAAAACCACCCAATACAGGGCCAGCATTATTAGAGGGCTTACCATTTGGTCCTCTCGCAGTGCGGGAAAATGAAAGGTACCAACTAGCCCCCTTCGCCAACAACAAACCGAGAGCAGTGAAAGAAACCAGGGTCCTCTAAGAGCCCCATTCTTACTATCTTACCCTCCCTCTGAAGGCCCACCTTCCCATGGGGTGGGCATGTAAATGCAGGTGGCTTTGCCCCATCAAATGTTTTTGCCTGTCTAAATAAAGACAGGTCACTCCTTAGCTATAGTTTTTCTTTTCTTCCATTAGGACTTTTGCAAAGTTCTAACTCCCCCTTTGGGGATTGGGCTTCAACTGAGCAGATAGTCGTGCTGAACATGAGTCCTAGTTCAGAGGTGGTACATGGGGACACCTCTCTGGTGCTATGGCAACATTTAGTAGAAGGTTTGGTCGCCATGTGCCACTAGAGATTTCTAACCTCATTTAGATTCCATGTACCATACAGGTGGTACATGTGTTAGACCCGACAGCCTTAGTGTGGTATTCCCCCAAACTTTTTGCCTGCTTGCCTCTAATTTTGCGGAATTTGTTTTGTTGGCCTTAAGACTCTGAGCACTTTACCACTGCCAACCAGTGCTAAAGTGCATTGTTTTACTGACTTATCTACTATTAGCATATTTAATTTATCTATCAGTCCCTAGTGGAGTGCATTATCTGTGCCCAGGGCCTGTAAAGTAAATGCTACTAGTGGGCCTGCAGCACTGATTGTGCCACCCACACAAGTAGCACTTTAAACATGTCTTAGGCCTGCCACTGCAGAGCCTGTGTATTCAGTTTACACTGACATGTCGACTTGCCTTTTAAAACCCCTTGCCAAGACTTAAACTCCCCTTTTATTACATATGTCACCCCTAAGGTAGGCCTTAGGTAGCCCATAGGGCAGCGTGCTGTGTAATCAAAAGTTAGGACATGTACTTTTAAGGTTTGCATGTCCTGGTAGTGAAAAACTCCCAGATTCGTTTTTCACTATTGTGAGGCCTAATCCTCTCATAAGTTAACATTCGGAATTCCTTATTGCACTTATAATCTGTAATTCCTGATTGAGAAGGAGTAGATCTGTCATGTTTCATATCACTAGAATGGTAATGATAAATATTCTTTATAGGTTAAATTAATTTATCACTACTCTTTTAAAAATGGCACTTTTAGAAAGATGCCATTTTTCAGTTCTTAGGGCCACATGTACGTAGGTTTTATTTTGTGAGTTCCTAATAGCGAATTTTTACGATTCGCTATTAGAAACTCACAAACACCTATGTACAAATGTTTCCTTGAGACATTCAGTGATTCCTAATAGGGTCGCAATTGACCTACCTCATTAATATCCATGAGGTAGGTCGCAATTTGCGACCCATTGGGAATACCAAAAAACACAGGGATGGAGGCCTGCTGGGGACAGCAGACCACCATGTCTGTGTTTGCTTTCAAATAAATCAACGTTTTATTTTTTTGAAATGCAGCCCTTTTTCCTTAAAGGAACACAAGATGTGTTTCAAAAAGAAACATTAAAGTTTCAGTTTAATTTTTTAAGAGTAGGCAGTGGTCCCTGAGACCGCTGCCTGCTCTTAAAAAACGTTTTCACAACCATTCACAAAGGAGAGAGGGTCCCCTGGGGACACCTTCCAGTCTGTGACTGGGTTACCACCTACTTGAAGTAGGCGGTAAAATGCAAATGTTTTGTGATGGCATTTTGGTCTCAAAACATTCGTACATGGCACTGCGAGTCGCTATTAGGGAGGGACGCCCTTAACACGCCCCTTCCTAATACCGAATTGCAGAACCCAAACTGTGATTCGGTAACACGTTACCCAATCGCTATTTGGGCTTTGTACATGCCAAAAAGCCTTTTTGCGTTTGCAAACGGGCCGATTCGCTGAATCAGCCCATTTGCGACTGGCAAAAAGGGTTTGTACATGTGTCCTTTAGCCCTGTGTGCCTGCAGCCTGTCTCCAATACATGTCTTGGGGTGGGTCACAGTTGGACTTTGTGCACCCCCTCTACACAGCCTCACACAAAGGGAGTTTAAATGTGACTGAGTGTTCATCCACATCCTGGGCACGATGGGAGGGAGGAACTGACAATTACACCTTAATAAGCTATGTCCTGTCCTCACACAAAGGGCTGCATTCTCCCTGAAGAGTCTGGAGCCTGAGCTGGGAGAGAGGACCTCTGTGCACTTAAAAGACCCTCTTTGAAGTCACCCCCACTTCAAAGGCACAACTGGGTATAAGTACTGGGTCTCTGACCCCACCAAATCAGACCTCTGCCAGAAGGAAGGACTGTTGTGCCACTACAAGGAATGCCACTCTGCTGGACTGCTCCTCTAGAAGAACTACTTTTCTGCTGTTCTGCCCTGCTACCCTCTGCCCTGCTGAGGAAGGACTGGACCTATCTCACTTGAACCCAGAGCGACTCCAAGGGCATGCTGGCTTGCCCCCTGTTCTAAGTCTCAGGGACATCAAAAAGTTCTCATCAACCTGCAACAGCACCTGAACTTTGCTTGCTGCAAGTCATGCCCAGCCAAGTAGTGCCAATCCAGTCCTGGACCTTTTGAAGTGGGTATAAAGTGCTGCAAGAATCCATACATCGAGGGCGTTGCTCTAATTGGAACCGGCGCATCTCCCTCGACGCACTGTCGCTGCTGAACGGACCGCAGGCCTGGCATTGTCGACTGCGCGGTGCACGCCACCAGTTCCCGATGCATTGCCTACATCTTGTGGTTCGACGATGACACATTTCCGATTTGAGCGGTTCGATGACAGCGCATCGCCTTCAATCCAGCGGTTTAACACATCACCTCTTTGCTTCTCGCATCTTGATTCCATCGACGACCCATTCCAGGTACTTTTCACTGGGCCAAGGCTGGTCCCTGGATCCGACACGTGCTCCTTCGCGGTCGGCCTAAAATTTTGGCTTCACCTCGGTCTAGCATGACCAGATATCCCCGGTTGGTGCTTTAAGCTTTTACGCACTATATTTTTATCAATGCTTTAAAAATGCATAACTCCGGTTATACTTATGGATTTTTGTCGTTTTAGTCTTATTTTGTTCATAACAATATTAGCTATTTTTCTAAACTGGTGTGGAGTATTTTTGTGGAGTTTGCACTGTGTTAGTGTTTGAAGTGTTGCACAAATACTTAACACATTGCCTCTTAAGTTAAGACTGCCTGCTCTGTGCTAAGCTACTAGAGAGTGAGCAAAGGTTAATTTATGGTGTGTATCTGACTTACCTTGACTAGGTTTGTGGTTGCGGCTTGGACAGTTTGCATACCTCTGCCAACCAGAAACCCAATTTTTAACAACATGCATATTGTGTTACTGTATACCAAGGATGTTGGTTCCAAGCTTTGAAAATGAAGGGGTAGTACTGTGCCGGCAGATGTCACACGGGCAGTAGACTTGTATGCAAACTAAGGTTGCAACCTAGCATGTGCCAGTCCAATTGGTTGAATGACTAGAACTCTCAGAAAATATTAGGCTGACTAAAGAAACTCCAGGATCCATAACATGATATTCTGATAATATGGAATTAAGTAGCGACTCTGCTGCTGACTAGTATAAGTCACAGATTTTGACATGGTGTACCTTTAAGAAGAAAATGAGAGACCCAGAAAGGGAATGGATACCATGCCTGTTTTTATTAACGCTGCTTCCTGCGTTGCTTTTGACTGTGCCAAGAATGAACTGGAGAAGTTAAAAGGCTGGAAGGAGCAATAGTGCTTCAAAGTGTCATAAAATTGTTTCTGATTTGTTTGACAAACACAGAAGGGTAGGATAAGAGAAGGAAGTTTGGGCTATTATGATCATGATCAAATCTCTAGCCGTGTTGGAAGAGTAGGGCTTCCCTTCAGAGAGGGCAGGTCCTCCTCAGAATCCAATGAAGGTGAAGGTTTCAAGGTAGAGCAGTGCCCAGCGGAAACTATATTCAGAGATCTGATGTGGCAGAAGGTCTAGAAAATTTGGGTATTAACCTTGAGTTTGCCATGGAGTTTGCCATAGACAATGATCATCTGAGCTCAAGCACGCTGTTGCACTTGGTCCTTTCTGCACGGTCATCCTCAAACGTTTTGCCATCACTCCTAATTTTGTCAAATCCATTTTTGTTGGCGTTAGGACTCTGGACACTTCAATATTGCTAACCAGCGCTAAAGTGCTTTTGCTCTCTCTCAATACCCAATTTGCATATTTAATTTACTTGTAAGTTCCTAGTAAAGTGGTACTACATGTACCCAGGGCCTGTAAGTTAAAAGCTACTAGTGGCCCTGCAGCACGGATTGTGCCACCCATTGCAGCCTGTGTGTGTGCAGTTTTAAACTACCATGTCCAGCTGGCAAAGTAAACCTTTTGCCAGGCCCAACCTTCCTTTTTAATAGATATAAGTCACTCCTAAGGTGTGGCATGAACAGCCCCATGGGCAGGGTGCAGTGTGTTTAAAAATTTGGACATGTACTTTTAAGTTTTACATGTCCTGGTAGTGAAAAACTAGCAAATTCGTTTTTCACTACTGCAAGGCCTATCCCTCTGTGGTGTGGCCCGTGCGAGGGGCAAGATTTAGGGTAATGACTGGACTTAGCACTGTGGTGTTTTTCCTTTGCTTGTTACTTTTTTATTAGGGTATGCGACCCGCCGGGCCGCAGCAGAGGGAGTCAGCGCGTCCGCCTGTCTTCCTGGGGGGCGTAGCTCCCTTCTACAACCAGATGCCTCAGCACCTGCCATCCCGACAGTCTTCTCCTTTCCTGGCGTCCTCTTCTCTCGCAGTGGAGTCACGATGTCCTCGACCTGTTGCAGCCTCTCCTCCCACTGTGTCTCCTCTCCCCGCTGCGGGCTTCCAAGCCACCATTTGTCACGCTTCACTGGGGCCGCGATGATGTCCACCTGGTGGGCGTGACTGCCACTGCTGGTCTCTCCGCCCTCCGATACTGCGTTGCGTGGATGTGAGAGGTCCACCACCGGACCACACCCTCCTAAAGGATAACATTGAAGTTGCCTTAATACATTTTATAAGTGTCATTTCCAAATGGGAAGAGATGACCAGTTCATGTCTGGTGTCTTTGGAATTGGGATGAAAAGCCCTATTTAGTGGTGAAGTTGAATTTATGATCACAACTTTAAAAATGCCACCTTTAGAAAGCTGGCATTTTTTCTGCCCTTAGCCCTTTTGTGCCTATAGCCTGGCCTGAGTCACATGACTGGTTATAACTGACAGAATTTGTGAATTCCTCCCAGACATTCACACAATAGAGGGATTAGGTGTGCCATCTGCTGGCAGGATGGGAGGCAGAGCTGAGCACAGCCCCACTTACACCTGAATAGCTTCTGCTCTGCCTTCACACAAAGGGCCTAACAACCCTGCATTGTCATTTCAGCTAGCTTGGAGCCAGGGCTGCGGAGGCAGGAGATTCCATGCACTTCAAAGCCACTGTCTAGAAGCTTCTCCCTCACTTCAAAGGCACAAGTGGGTATAAATACTGGACCTCAGACACCAACTCTTCAGTACACTTCTCTGCCAGGAAGAAGGACTGCTGTCCTGCAATAAGGACTGCCACTCTGCTAGACTGCTGCTCTAAAGGACCTGCTGCTCTGCTGTGTTTTCCTGCTGCCCTCTTGCCTGGGGAAGAAGAACTGGACCTGCACCTTCCTCTTTAACCCAGGACCCCAGAATGACTCGAAGGGATAGCCTGCAGGCCTCCTGATCTCAGCCTCGGGGACATAAAAGGCTCCCCAACTAGCTCCTGGACCTAGCTGCAGCAAGTTCCAGACTCCCAAGTGGTGCCCCTCAGGTCCTGGACCCATGATGTGGCTCAGCGGATCTTAAATCAAGCATTTGGGCACTTTGTGACTGCGAACGG
Organism: Calotriton arnoldi; assembly: GCA_963921515.1. NCBI lineage: Eukaryota > Metazoa > Chordata > Amphibia > Caudata > Salamandridae > Calotriton > Calotriton arnoldi. The sequence continues at coordinate 872,155 of CAWUFW010003803.1, read as the reverse complement.
ACCCGTTCGCACTGGAGCTTCACCACTCACTCTGAAATTTAGTGCGAGCCACCACCAATTCATCTCTTCGCACAGCAAGCATTGATCACCCGCGGGGGACTGCCAATGCAAAGCACCAGGCTGCCTGTCTGCGACACCCGGCCTGCTGTTCGCACCACGCCGACCACCACCCGGGACACTCTCCTAGTTCCCCGCGACTCTCTCCAATGTGGACAGGACTCTTGGAACAAAACTTGAGAAGGTAAAACCTCAGCGGGACTAATCTGGGATTGTATCCGACCTGTGCTCCATTGGGGTCAGCCTGAACGTTTGTCTTTGACCCAGTCCAGCGCGATCCATATAGCTGCGGTTGACACTTTCAGCTATAAGGCGCTATTTTACGGTTTAGTCTTAAAAAATTCTTAACTTTGGATCTATTGATTGAATTTTTGTCATTTTGGTCTTGTTTAATATATTACATTTTGCTGTATTTGTCTAACCTGTTGTGGGATATTTTTGTGTGGTGTTCTCACTGTCTTACTGTTTGAAGTGTTGCACAAATACTTTACACATTGCCTTTATGTTAAGCCTGACAGCTCTGTGCCAAGCAACCAGGGGGCTGAGTACAGGTTAATTTGGGGTTTGCTCGTGCTTTACCCTGACTAGCATTGTGGTTGCTGCTTGACCAGGGCTCACACACTAGTCAACCAATAACCCAATTTCTTACACACGTTTTTATTTCACCGGTGACAAACGTCAGTGAAAACTGTTGCACATTCTTCATCAGATACAGTAGATCAGAAAGAAGTTGAAGGGCGAGTCCTGGGACCTATGCATATTACATTTGTAATGCAATTTAGATTTGAACTAGGCAGAACATGCACCTGGAAGGTGGTTCTGATCTCATATGTAGGTAGGAAGGACATCAACTGGTGCCAGTTATTTTTTATCTTCTGTGGCATGAGTACTAAGGCAGAAGATATTTTCAATGTAGCACCTCAGAGACATGTGTATTGTCGATGACTTGGGATGTGAAGCATAACTGTTCCTGGACCTGTTTTGAGTTTTAAACCTGGTTGTTGCCCTTTGCCTGTTGCTGATGAGCACAAATCCATTATGGTGGAATTGAGCTTTAAAAAGGCTTTGGATAGCCAAGCTTGATTGGTGACAAGTCAGTCCTTCAGCCAGGTGATGTCTGTGTGAGACAAAGGTTTCATGTCAAATTGAGTATTATATGTACACTTGTGAATGTAGGCCCCTTTACCTGCTAGAAGAACTCACAGTAGCTCCATTTACAGGTTGAACATGACTAATGTAAGTATGGAGTCTTGGGGAGGCAGGGGGGCACTGTATATCACAGGAATGGACTTGGACTGGGAAGAGCTCATCTGAACCAATTGGGTTCTGAATGTCTAGTCTATCTGCAGAAGCTGGGGTTCTTGATGTTTAATAGGGATAAGTGACAACAGTCCTCTCAATGATCTTCCCCAGAAATGACAGGTTTATGATCCAGGGGTAGGTGTTTTCAGCCATTGGGGTCCAAGTTAGTCCGTTTTGACCAGGGCTTGTATCTGTCTAGCCCTGAAAGCATCTGGGCAAGTACTTTGAATGAGGGTAGCCTTAATGATGATCTTCCCTATTGATGATATGGCTTTCAGCGATTAAAGGATGTTTCACTGATTATGGGTGTACAACTTGTTGGAGGATAATTTGTCAGTGTTGCATGGTGGAAAAACAAAGAAGAGATGGGTGGAAAACGTGTACTAATTTACACCACTGGTAATTAGTCTGGGCTGCAATCTAGTCATTTCTTTGCTCACTTTGCCCTTAGAGACAGAGACCAACAATATATAAATTAGTTAGTCATTGCTGTAATAGCAACAGTCCAAACTAAACTGCTAGGACACATCTCCTCTAAATGGGAATAATGGAAACTCCAAACAGGTTTCAGCCTTGTTTGGCCTCATCAGTGAGGTTTAACTTGAGTCTTGTGGCAGAGCGACGGAACGGACATCTAGACATACCTGTCATGCAAAGGGTCCATCATGAATAAATCAACAATATGATGGGTGAAATGCTTCACCTATTAGTTATTTGTGACTACAATGGGCGTTATTAAGTTCATGACTTTTTTTTATTGTTGATCACTACAGAAAGAGACTAAGCATGTGCAAATCAGAGTTGGTCCTGTTGTAATTGGAACCGTTTAGCACCAACTGCTAGACTACATCCTCTCTGAATGAGAACTCAAGCATCATAAGGATATTGGATGTGGGCACGCTCATTAATGTGTTATATTGTTCTTTTTGGAGTGGGTGAATATTGGGACTGTATTGGGGTTCGCACAGTTTTTATAGCCCTAAGATGAACCCTTATTCTGCTCGAGGCTTTGCTGATGACTTATGTGTAGGAGGTAGGCTTCACTTTAGTGATCAATGGCCTGTGTCTGTTGTGGAGTGCTTACAGGGCTTTGAATTTCAGCATCTGTCTCCATTTCTTTTCTTGGTGTCTAATAGAGTGTTTGCTATCCATGAGCACCTGGCTGACTCTAGTGCAGATGGTGTAGCCTTTGCAGAACTGGTTGTGACAGGGGCACTCACATCTGCGGTTGTCAGGAGAATGTGTCTGAATTGCTGAAGATGTTTCTTGGCTCGGGTGGTATGTGATGGCAAGAAACATTAGCATGTTCTGCAGTGCATCTTTAAGGAAGTCTACAAAGGACTCAAATGTTGTTTTTGCCTGGTCTGGTTGACCTCTTTGGTTTGGAGATATGTAAGTTAGGTTAAAGGAGATAATGTCATGATTAGTCCAGTTTATGAAGAAAGGTGTGTATCAGGTAATATTTTCTCCCAAAAGTTTAGATGACGTTGAAGATATTTCCCTTGGAGTGGGTAGCAGTGAGATGATTAGTGTGATGACGACATTGGTCAGTAGGTCATGTGAAGGCATCCTTCATGGTTCCTTCTTTCGAGTCACCTGGGAGTTATATGACAGCAAGGAAGAGTTTCTTCGCAGAACTGATAGAGGCTTTGTGATGAGGTCTGACATCTCAAGGTTGAATATGGCTATGTGATTGCTAAATGTGGTGGAAGATTATGCCCTTAGTAATGGGGACAGTGAAGTAACAGGAATGGAGCTCGAAGATTTTGAGGTATGATTGGCGTATGGATGAGCAGGGCTAAGATTTCAGAGGAAGGATTGCTATGCTTTCTCCTGGTTGGTTTACTGGTTCGGTTTGCGGGATTATGTATATGTGCAAGACTTGCCCATCCACGATGCGGTATATTGTTGGGCTGAGCCGGGTCTCTGTATTAAATGTGTGCATTCAAGTAATAGGAGATAATGTGATTAGCTCTGCCATCCATCTTCATAAATTCACATGGTGGTCAATGCAATATTTGCTTGAATCGTCTGGCAAATTGAGGGGTCGCTGGGCCTTGTGGCCCTTCGTGCTGCTGAGGTGTCTGTGGCACTCTTCCAGGCCTGTGGATTGCTTGTTGGGTCTTTTGAGTTGGGTCCTGGGGTAGGAAATAAGCTCCAACTCCTATTGACTGGTAGGTTTTGGTGTGCCTAAATCACATGCTGGTGGATGCCAGAGATGTTTGAGATGCACAGTTGAATGCTCCAGAACAAGGATGTGCCATTGAAATTATGTCTCTGCTGTCCAATTCAATCTCATCAGAATTCAGAGGGCATAGGATTCTGTTAGGAAAGTGTCCTTCTGGCTAGGTACCCTATAACTGTTATAGAAGGAAGTGCATTCTGCCAAAACTGGAGAAAATAATTGGGGGTTTACACAAATGTATTACTTATACAAATGTTATCAAGCAATTTAGAGTTTAACTGAAGGGAGCAGACTAATTTATTTACACCAAAAGATTCAAGCTGGAGAAGATAATCCCCATGGTCAATCATAAAAACTGCATGTTTGCTTTTGATGCCTGTCTGCATGTTCTTGTCAGGCCATATCATTAGAGGTATGTTGGAGATGCGCTGGCAGATCATAGTCCTATCTTTTTGTCTTCAGTCCTCTCCCTGGTTGTTCCCCAGAGTACTGGCACTCCTGGCATTACTTCAAAAGAAGGAAATAGTGTTGCATCCTTACTTGGATGAGGGCTAATCCATGCTTCACCTCAGTTTACATGACACAGGCCTTGTATGTTGGGTATTGCAAAGATTTAGACTTAATCCGTATTTCAACAAATCCCTACTGACCCAGTCTTAGAATGCACTGGTGACAGCCTTCCTGTCAGATATTTAGTTCTAAAGGCTTCGAGACAGGAAGTCCAATTTTTTGAAAATGATATGGCTGTGTCCAAAAATTAGCCAGAGGTCCAGCGGTCATGAAAAGATTATACAGTTTAGGTATTTTGGCAAGTTTGTCCTGCTGGCCAGTGTGGCTAGAGCGGAAGCTGTTCTGTAGCATTTTGGCTCCCTACAGGCGGCATGTGCTTTTTTTGTTCCTTGGGAAATTACTGCATCTTGGTCACCTGGCTCAACATCTTCAGTTCTGTAATTAGGAATCTGAGGGCCATATGCACAAAGCATTTTTGCCGTCCCGATTCACAAAATTGGGCCCTTTGGGACAGCAAAAATGCTTTTCCTGATGTACAAATACCCAAACTGCGATTCTCCAGAATCGCAGTTTGGGTGTAATAATGGCTATTTGGAAGGGGCGTTTTTAGGGAGTCCCTTCCAAATTGCGATTTCCAGTGTTATGTACCAAGGTTTTGCGACCGAAATGCGGTTGCAAAGCCTTGACATTTCACCACCAACTCAAAGTTGGTGGTAATGAATTCTCAAATAGGAAGGGGTCCTCTTGTGACCCCCTTCCCCTTTATGAATGTTGGAAAAAAATGCAAGAGCAGGCAGTGGTCCAATGGACCACTGCCTGCTCTTAGAAAATTAAAACAAAACGTTACATTTTTTATTGTTGAAATGGATCCCCCTTTTGCATTTATAAAAAAAAAACCTTTATTAAAAGGCAATCATAGACATGGTGGTCTGCTGACCTCAGCAGGCCACCATCCTTGCGATGGTAGGCATTCTTAATAGGTCGCAAACTGCGACCTACCTCATAGATATTCATGAGTTAGGTCGATTTGCGACCCACTAGGAATCACAAGTATGAAACAAAAAGTTTCAAACATAAGGAATAGCGATTTCCAAATAGCGATTCTGATAAAACCACTATTTGGAAATCGCTATTTTTACTTTTTGTACAATTAGCCCTGAGGACCTTGAAGCTCCCAAGGGAATCCACATCACAGAACAATGGTGGCTTCAACCCCAGAAACAGTTGTTTGTCTCTTCCTCCCTCTTTGACTGATGTCAATGTGTCAACTGGGTGCCAGCTTTAGGTAAAACTCAATCCACTTATGTTCAGTAGTCTTCGGAGGAGCAGCTTCATTCTAATGGAGCATAGATCCTGCCTCTTTCTCTGGTATAGACGTGAATTTCAAAAAGTTTAGGTATTATTAAGTTTCAAACCAGCAAGCACACAAGTGGTAAAATCCGAATGTTATGGTGTAAAGACTCATTCGGCGTAACTCGGCGGACATGCCTAAAATGATCACATCATTCCTTAGGTTTATTTAATGCCACAGGTGTAAGTGTACTTTGTGGTTTAGAGGGCTGCCACGTTGTGGGACTATTCACCTTTCCTATGCACTAATGTGGCGCTTTTCTCCTGGATTCAACGTGAACTCTACTGCTGAAGCAGGAGCAATGTTAATCCCTTAACGATATTGTTGCTCCACAACTGGACTTGGTCAACATGTAAATCAAATATGAAATAACATTTCAGAATTAAATGTAGAGCATATTATGCTTTACAATAAAGACTGACGGGTATTATAATGAAAAGAAAAGCATGAAGGTTTATTGAAAATGTAAAAGCATAACAGAAAGCAAAATAAATGGCCAAGAGTCGGTCAGTTAGTTATGTTTCATAAAAAAGCATGAAGTTCAGAAAAAAATACAAATAATGAAACAGAGCAGAGCAAGGTTCAGCTCAAGTAAATAAATCATAAATCAGAGGTCAGACAGAGGGTTGCCGTCTTAAGAGCAGGGGTCACCGTGCCCAACACACTCTGGCTGAGGCTCATTTTATTGGGTGAAATACAATAAGTTTCAGACATTCTGGGGCCGATTCTGATGCGGGTTGGAAAAGCTTCCCGACCGAATCGGTTGGGAAATGGTGTCCAACCCACTCGGATCGGGAAAGTCCGACCGGCGGAGTAGGATGCATCCGGATGCTTCCAGATACGATTTGGTTGAACTCCCATTGACTTCAATGGGAACATTTGTTCCTAACCGCATCAGAATTGGGCCCTCGGTCGGGAAGACACGTTCCCGATCCGATTTGGAAGGAGCAAATGCCGTTAGGAGGCCTTCCTAACCGCATCAGAATCAGGCCCTCGGTCGGGAAGCTTTTCTAACCCGCATCAGAATCGGGCCCTTAGTGTGAGTGTGGAACATTCTAGAAATCCCACCCAATCATGTTAAAAAAGAACTATACAGTTTAAAATCACATTTGTCAGCACTATCCCACAGATTATCAGAATGTAGTTCCCATCTCTGGTGCCCCCTGTGACACCTTATAGTTAGTACAGATGTCGTTACAATCAAGGTTAAGCTCTTATGAGAATCACATCATGGTCCAAATAGGTGAATCATTGGGAAAGCAGTCACTATGCAAACACAGCATGAAAACGAAGCCTAAGAACGATGCATGATGTTCTACATACGACAATGACATTGTGTTTCAATTCGTTGTTTACAAAATATCCATATGATGAATGCACAGTATGGAAAGGATAGACAGATAAATGCATGCAAGAAAAAGATGGCGAAAAGCAGCAACAAGCACTTTGTAACCGAGGCCTTCATTATCAGTGTTAAATCAACACAACTTCTAAACAGAATATCTTGAATTTATTATGTAGTAATTACATCATGTTAACACAATTAAGCCTTTTTATTAAAACAGCTATACCGGCGCTTTAATCTTTGTCTCCCTCTGTGTTGATCATATGAGGAGTCTGTATGTCACAAGAGGTATACTTTGTATGCACCGCAACACATATAATGCCCAGAACAAATACTGATAGTGGTGCAACTCTCCTGTGCATACGTGATGCCATATATTTAATGGCAATTTCATCCTTTGTTGCACTCAAGATTCAGGTTTTAAGCTCAGTATTCATTGACAAGCAAAAGGTTTCTAAGCACTGTAAATAACAAGTGTTATTATGACCCAGGTAAATGGTTCTTAATTCGGCAACTTCAGAAAGATGGAGGTCTGAGTTGGCCTTGCAGCATGTCCAACGTGTGACCTGCATATCACTGCAGATGCCAATGGTGAAAGTTTAACTCACTGAGAAATCTTGCTGGTATAATACACTCTTCTTGGAATTTCAGAGCCTCCATGTGCAGCAATCATGCATGCTCTTAAAGATACCCATCAGGCTGCTGTGCAGAGAAATTATGGCATATCTGAAATATGATGTTATTTTCTAAAATCTGATTAGGTAGTAATATGTCTTAGACAGTAGCGGCTCCTGGTGGGAGTGCTGCCGGGCGGTGGCGTGGGGCGGGGGAGGGGCAGGGTGGGGGGTAGTAAACTCTGGAATACGGCCCAAAAGAGGTAAGTAAACAAATAAATAAATAAAACGAAATTCGTTGCGCGCGGTGCATCGTCAAATGCAATGCAGCGCGCAATGAATTTCGTTTTATTTATTTATTTGTTTACTTACCTCCTTGGGCCGTATTCCAGAGCTTACTACCCCCACCCTGCCCCTCCCCCGCCCCACGTCACCGCCCGGCAGCACTCCCACCAGGAGCCGCTACTGGTCTTAGATTTCCTTCCAAAGCCTCGACCTTTACCTTTTATACATCACTACAGCTCCACCTCACGCTTCTGCACAATTAACCAGTTAAGCGCCGCAACTGTAATTGTTTGTTGTTTGGATACTATTATTTTGCTTGTCTTTGTTTTGTGTTTTATTGGTGTTTTATTATTTCTTACAATGTTTAATTTTTAGATTCTTATATGGTGGCCTTTCACTATGTTTGCATTTTGTAGGAGCTCAACCAGCCTTCTACCAATGTAAGTACTTTCTGTTTTGCTCTTTTCGCAAGCTGTCTGGTTGCAAAATACATATTGTGGGCTTTTGATGGTCTACATTAGGCTTAAAGCTGGTCCATTGTTTACCATTGGTTGGCTATATTTTCACTCTCATTTACTTGCTGTGTTTGTCCCTCCCCTTGAGCACGGCCCCTTTACCATCCTTTTGCTTTGCCTACTTGTAGACTTCCACTGCTCACTTTTAGAGAACTACTTTTCTTTCTTTTAATTTCAGCACTCCATGAGAGGGTATGGGTTTTCTAGTGCTCCCCTTCAGGTACTGCTTCCCTTCGCCAAATATCGGCCCCCCACGTGCTACATGGTGTTATCTCTCTCACTCTTTCTCCTGTGGACTGCTCTCTCATGTGTTGCTCGTTCCCTCGTGTTCTGTTTTTCCCCTCCTCTCCCACCTTCCTTTATTTTTATTTTCTCCCTGCCACCCCGTTGCTTCCGCTCATCTGCTCCTTCATTTCTCCCCCACCCTTCGCAGGCATTTACATTTTTCCCCATTTTTAGGTCTCGCTGAGCCAGCGCGCATGCGCTGCTCTGCAGACATTTAGTAAGGGGCTTTTGGAAGTGCTGCCAGAGGCTTTTGCTGGCTACCAGCTTGCGTTCACGCGAGCGTGCACGCGTGCAGCCGCCATCTGTATTTCCTCCGTCACGGGTCATTAAGTGCATCGCGATCACTTTCACTTTCGCGGCTCTGCGGCCACGCGGCCGTGCCAATGCTTGTTTCTATTTGTTTACTTTTGCTATAATCGCGGCACCCGCGCTTTACTTTTAACCCATTTGCTGCTTCGAACGTTCCGCGCCAGTTCGGAACGTTCTATTAAACGGGCGGGGCCGCGTCGGCCAACGGACGTGCGCAGCACTACTGAGGTAGTGCTCGCGACAGCCATTGGCCGACAGCAGCAGCAAACGGGTTAACGTTAAAAGTAAAGCGCGGGTGCCGCGATTATAGCAAAAGTAAACAAATAGATTATCTTTCTATTTCTTTACTTTTGCTATAATCGCGGCACCCGCGCTTACTTTAAGCGCGGGTGCCGTGATTATAGCAAAAGTAAAGAAATAGAAAAATAATCTATTTCTTTACTTTTGCTACAATCGCGACACCGGCGCTTTACTTTTAACATTAAAGTAAAGCGCGGTGCCGCGATATAGCAAAAGTAAAGAAATAGATTATTTTTCTATTTCTTTACTTTGCTATAATCGCGGCACCCGTGCTTTACTTTTAACATTAAAGTAAGCGGGGTGCCGCGATTGTAGCAAAAGTAAAGAAATAGAAAAATAATCTATTTCTTTACTTTTGCTATAATCGCTGCACCCGCGCTTTACTTTTAATGTTAAAGCGCTTTACTTTTAATGTTAAAAGTAAAGCGCGGGTGTCGCGATTATAGCAAAGTAACAAGCAAATGGTGTAGCCAATATGTCTCGCTTTTGGGACCTTATAAGTATTTAGTTATGCAACTGTTGCATGGCTAAACACTTATAAGGTCCCAAAGGCGAGACCTATTGGCTATGCCAATGCTTGTTTAGAGGACCTGCCAGCTCCCATTTGCTCCTGGATGCTTTGCTACAAAAAGGCGCTTTCATGCAATTAACATTTCTTTTTTTTAATTTACTAATTAATCTAAGTGGCGTTTCCTCTCCTAGATCGGTCAATGAACAAATGGCACTCAAATGCTGCATCACATTTTTTTGGGCTGATGCTGCAGGGTATCGGGAAACAGCATTTGCAAAGCCAATAGGTCCAAAAGGTGAGACCTAGAGGCTTTAGAAATGCTTGATTTTCAGTTGTCTTGATACAATTGTTATACATACCCTTTCGTTCCAAATTGTTATGCTGCCGTACGCTCTGATACATGTTCTTTGCTGCAGTATGATATTTCAGTCATTCTTAATCTGCCAGTTCAGTCCCATGGTACACACCCTATATTTACTTCTGATCTGATATAATGTTCTTTTGTTTCTAAACTGTGTGGGATTAAAATTCTCTTGAAATTCTCTCAAAGTGGGTTCCCAGTGACTGGCACTCCAGCATGTCAACAGAAGCAACCAAATCCTTACAAAATCTTGTTATTTAAACTCATTTCTCACCACAATTTAATTGACAGAGGTTAAAAGGGGCATGTAGGCCAACTTGTACACTAATTGTTGTACCTATATCACTATGATAGTGTCTCTCTCCATATTATTTCTCTTTCACGACACTTTAACCTGAAAGTCAATTACTCAATTTACCTATGACCCTCTTAGATAAATTGTGTACAACTAAATTGTAGCGTTAATTGTTATTGTAGAAGCTTCGATAAGAGGTCACTCGACGGTCAATAAACTAATCTAGAGGAAGTAAGGCCTGTTTTTCATGTGGTTTGGCTGTAATTTGATTTTAAATAAACTTGCATTGACACGTCATGTGACCCCCCGATGTCGATTAGCCAATACACAAGGAGCCATGGTTGTTATACATTTAATTTGAAGTGAATCAGCATTGCACAGTGTTGAATGTAAGTTTGCAGTAAATGTTCATTTATTTGTTTGGGCGACTGAAAGCCTTTATGCGCGATGCACGGCAGTTCTAGAACAGTGTACCTATGATTACATATTTTTGGTTATTATCTAAATGCCTGGTTAATAGAAGAAAACAGTTGGTGGCTTATTTTAGAAATGCACCAAATAAGTACAACGCAAAACGCCACGTGCAACATATTACAAAGCGCTGTGGAGAAGGGTAATTTTACGTTTCTTGTCACCTTTCAGTCGTCCATTCAAGAATGTGCTTGTTTGAAAAATCACACTGCCGCCATGAAACTAGGAAAGCAAGTGAACGTGGAACCATTCCGTCCCCTACGGGATATCCGGTGACATCTAACAAATCCTACACTAACTTTAGGATAGGGGAAACCCTATTGAATCAAGGAAGCAAGAAAAGTGTCTGCATCAGAACCTCTATAGAAGTTCTTTTGGTAAAGAATCTTATATAGGTTCCTCCCTTCGTCTGATAGTACCAAGTGGTAACACTCCCTTTGATCTTCATTAAAATTGTTCGACCTTGCCAGTTCTTCTTCGATTGCTATCTCAGAAATACAATGTGTTTTCACTAACTCATGAATTCCTTTGATCTGCACCTCCAGTATGCAGAAAAACAACTTTCACGTTAGTATTAAATGTCTCAACTGTATGCATACGGCCCATAATCATGCTAACTTAACATTTCTCTTTGGATGGATATTAGTTCTACAACCTACATATATCCCAATTAATATGAAAATGAAACCATCTTATACTGCACTCTGTTATAGTGCACTATAACTGATACATGTATCATTAAACAAAAACGACAACTGGCCACAATTTAGTAAGCATTGAACACACTCATGATTCATTTTCACTAATCCTTGGCGAATGCATGGCATTAAATGTCTTTTAGCGCATTACCTTTCAATCTAAACCTATAGAAGACCTTTCAGTCGTCCATTCAAGAATGTGTTTATTTGAAAAATCACACTGCCGCCATGAAACTAGGAAAGCAAGTGAACGTGGAACCATTCCGTCCCCTGCGGGATATCTGGTGGGTGATACGGGGCTGTATAGGAGCGTGACTGCCCCCTAAGGGAGGTACTTGCTCTGTCGTTATGATACAAATCCGCCCGCACCGCCCGGGTTCAATGAGTCTTGACTGAGCCATCATCATACTCTGAAAGAGAGCAAGAAAGAGAATGGCAGAAAAGCGAGAAAGAAGGAGGAAGGGAAAGGCAGCGAAAAAGTGAAAAAATGGAGCAAGAAGGGACAAAAACGGATCTTTGAGAGTGAGATTAAGAGATAAAATTGTAGGGTGGTGAAAGAGAGAGACATGAGGTAGAATCAAAGCTAAGTAGCCCTGGCATTCGACAACCTTGGCATGATGCACTGGCGGCGAGCTCCTTTTTGTTTTATACAAATTAAGCACTGAATTGGAAAGCAGTAATGTGTTGTAGTTAATGGGAGGTGAAGAGTAAATCTTCAGGAGAGATCCTCAAAACCAGTTTGATTGTTTTCACAGTGGAAGTTAGGAGAAGGAAGCAAGAAAGCTACAAAAAATGGGTAGCAGTGGCTATCGTCTTTAAGGACTACATTAACATTTCTCCTTGCCCAACTTTAAGGTCACCACACAATCAAACCTGCTGTCATGCAAACTGCTAACATTTACACACACATCCATTACCCTTGTGATGTGTGTCAGACCCCAAGGGCCTATATGACACTTCCCAGTTAGCTCTTAGAAGAGTATTAGAGGTTTTCAACATGCATGAAATTTGCTATTTTAGACCTCTACGGCCGGGCGACTAGCAACGATGGAGAAAGTAAGTACAGACTGCAGCAGCGCAGGCCATCTTTGTACTTCAGCATCTCCAAGATCTCACACTGGATGAACTCACGGTAGGTAAACAATACGGCTAACAAGCATAGGGGTTAAAGTTGCTTTTGGGGTACTAACAGAGTGATAATTACATAATGAGAAAAGGAAGCTTGTGCTCCCACTGCACAGTGTGCACATCTTTAGCAAGACTTTGTCTGGAACACTGTCCAATTATGGTGCTAAACATGTGTTGTTTCTACTGTCACCTGGAGTATTTCTACTACTTTTAGAGGCCCAACCAGGCTTATGGGGTCCAGCTCTGAAGATCACATCTAGAGTGTTGTGTCCGGTCATGATGTTCTCTCTGTGAAGCCTCATCTGGAGTATAATGTCCAGTTCTCAAAGCTTCACCTCCTGTGTTGCTACTTCTTTCAAAAGCCACCTCAGGGATGTTGTGTTGCACTCTGAGGCCACCTTAATATGGTCTTCAGTATTAGAGGCCGAAGGAGTGACGTGTCCAGCTCTGCACACCACATCAGTCAATTTCCTTGTGGTTTGTGTTCATCTTGGATGACAATGCTGAAATGCTCTGTCTGAGTCTTGAGGCCAACTCTGGAGTGCTGTGTACAACTCTGGAGGACTTGTCTTGAGTGTTTTGTTCAGTTTTGAAGGCCTCGCCTGGAGGATTGTGTTCAGTTCCAGAGACACTGTTAGCAGGACGGATAGTCAGAAGTAACTCGAACATTAAGGTGGAGCCCCGAGGTTGCAAATACATGACATAGCAGTACTACACATTCAATACTGCCTTTTATTGAAGTATGCCTATGCTTAGATGCTTATGGTCACACCTCTTCTGCTGCACCCATTAGTGGCATGCTTAGAGAACCTTTCTAGTGTTGTTCTCAAATGTATCAGTAATGGGAAATGACACATCATGTACATAGGTGTCCAAGGTGATGAAAACGGGACGAGGATTACGATGGCACACAGTCAGCCATGGATGAATTCAGACATGGAGCCTCTTGGGATGGAAAAGTCATCTGCATGGTAATAGACGTGTACCCCTGCCCTTAATGCCATCTGTACTGTTGTCTAGATCCCTAATGCTGATTATTGTTATCATAGGCAAACACAGATCATGCGTGTGCTCCATGACATAGGCCTGTCTCATGGATTGCGGTCTTGTTGAACCGGGAGCGGCGTCCAAAGTGTTATTCTCATAGCAGTGGAAGGCTGCTGTCTTCAAAAGGAGTTAAGCAGCATGAGTACAGTGGTGGCAGCATACTGTGTAGTGAGAATGCACTGGGTCGTTTCTTCCAATTCAGTTCTGGCCAATTGACATTTTTAGTAGCCTGTGAGGAAAAGGGGTTAACAACTGTTTGAATCTCCAAGTACAGTGTGATCATTAAGACCAGACAATAAAAGCCCGAGTCAGTAACTTGAAGTTAAAAGATTTATTACAAACTCAAAGCCAGACTAATATAAATCAATCTCAAGAACATACTGTAGAAATACAAGACCAACATGTCTTACAATGTTGGTCCTCAACAACAAAGAGCACATCAGTATCTCAGTTGTGGCGATACAACATATGAGGAAAAAAACTTGATGACTGGACGAATGATTACGATCCTTCTCCTCATACATGGAAAAGATTTGCAGCATCTAACAAATCCTACACTAACTTAAGGATAGGGGAAACCCTATTGAATCAAGGAAGCAAGAAAGGAGTCAGCATCAGAACTTCTGTAGAAGTTCTTTTGGTAAAGAATCTCATATAGGTTCCTCCCTTCGTCTGATAGTACCAAGTGGTAACACTCCCTTTGATCTTCATTAAAATTGTTCGACCTTGCCAGTTCTTCTTCGCCTCGCTATCTCAGAAATACAATGTGCTTTTCACTAACTCATGAATACCTTTGATCTGCACCTCCAGAGGAGAAAGTATGCAGAAAAACAACTTTCACGTTAGTATTAAATGTTTCAACTGTATACATACGGCCCATAATCATGCTAACTTAACCTTTCTCTTTGGATGGATATTAGTTCTACAACCTACATATATCCCAATTAATATGAAAATGAAACCATCTTATACTGTACTCTGTTATGGTGCACTATAACTGTTACATGTATCATTAAACAAAAAAACGACAACTGGCCACAATTTAGTAAGCATTGAACACACTTATGATTCATTTTCACTAATCCTTGGCGAATGCACGGCATTAAATGTCTTTTAGCGCACTACCTTACAATCTAAACCTATAGCAGACATTTCTGAAAATAAAAATGTTAATAAGCACATACATAGATATCAAAGAAACACAATAAAGGCACTTGCCATATAGTTGGCACACCATAACTCATTAATATTATAGCATCACAAGAGTACTTAAGGCCAAACGTAGAAGGATGGAGCCAAAATTCAGCTATTCCAGTAGTGATCGGTGGAAGTGAACAGGTCCTTTTTAACCTGCCACTGGAGTGAGGCCTACCAGATCACTCCCCTTTTCAAAGTTCTGCTGCTGTTCCCCTTGGCCTACATCAGTTAGATGTGAAGTGCTGCGCACCGCAGGAGTAATGACTCTGCGCTGGATGTATGTGTGCCTGGGAAGGGTACAGTACGGGGTGGAGCAGTGCTGTGAAGCAAGTGCATAGTGAGTGCATGTACTGGGCATGTGTATACCTGTGAGGAGTACATTACATGAGAGATGTATTGCTGGGTAGTGTCTGCGCGGTGAATGCATGTGCTGAATGTATGTGTACCTACGAGAAGTACAGTACATGAAAGGTGTAGTTTTATGCAGTGGACGCATGGTGAATGTGTGTGCTGGTAGTGTGTGTGCCTGCAAGTGGCACACCATGGCACAATACAGAAAAGTTACAGTACTGAGCCGTGCACGCTGAGTTAATGTGTGCGCTGAATATATGTGTGTCTGGAGTGGCACAACACATGGAGATAACAGTACTGGTTAGTGTGTGTGCTGTGCACATACACTGAGTGCTAGTGTGCCTGTAATGATACAATATGTGGAGGACACTGGGTTCCATTTAGGGAAGCCCAGGCCTGTCTGGTGAAGACATGAGGAGGTAGAGGAATCCCCCAGACAGATTTGTGTATTGCTGCATTCTTATGAGCTGGGTGGAACGCACAGGAAAAGGGAGAGAGACTGTCCCTGCTTTAAAGGGTGCTCTTTGATTTAGAGAGAGATCACAAGGAAGGGGCCTGGACACATCTCAGAAAGGGGATGGGGCTGATAAGTGAGTCATAAAGGAGAGGGCTGGGAGCCCGGGTTTAACCTTTTGATGCACATCGAGAGGCAGAACCTAGCGGCAACTCTGTATTCCAGGAGGGGCCGCTGTGGTACAGACTACCAGGCGGAAAAAACTGGCGCCTTGGTCGTTCATGTTGCGGCAACCCCGTTTGCCAGGAGGGGCTACCAGTGCCAAGATTGCTGTGAGGATCAGGCCGACGCTCGAGAACTGTAAAATCACATGACCCTTAGGTTACAAGGAGGCATTGAGTATTGTATCTGAAGTGTCCCACTGAACTGAAGAGGACGCCGTGGGTGCATCGCCACATCACTGGGACCCTGACCGGGAGCAACAGAATCCCCCCCCCCGTTGGGAGTGCAGGACTTACCGTGTAGGAGGAGCACCTCTGATCGCTGTTGGAGCAGGCCGCATAAGCTCAGAGGAGAGCCCCTGTGCAGGATGTTGCTGCACCTCCTGCTTTCTGTCGACTTTCTGGAACAGGAACGGAGCTGTGCCAGTGCCACGCAGACAGGGCACCCGCCGAGACACTGCAAGTTTCCTTGCTGGTGGAGTGGGTTAGACTGGTTATGGGCCTATCGTGCCCTGAGGGACTCTCTGCTAAGGACGATGCGGTGCCAAAAACACTTTTGACTATCTTTCTAAGAGTCAGAGTGGTCTCTTGAGTTAAGGCCTACTAGTAAGCGATCCCTGGATGCCGCCACCAGTGAATGGGGAATAATCCCTAGCACAGTTGGGCCCAGTAACCCCTGTGTGCTCTGTGGCCCTGTGAAAGAGGTTCTGACAGAACCCATCTTGTAATTTAAAACAATTCAGCAAGTATTTGATTAAATGGTCCAAACTCTTATCCTGGGAAGATTCACTGATTCTTTATTTTAAAATAAAAATAGTGACTTGAAAACTAAAGATTACCGTGCGGACAGGCAGAGGATGAGTGGGGCCTAGACCACACAGCTCCTCACTGCTTAGTATGCGTGACAGCCTGGATCATCAGCTCGAGCCGCACATTCCAGATAGTGCCAGACATAATAGCAAAACTAGAAACCTCTTGTGTTTAAAAATGGAGAGGTTTCCATTGCAAGATGAAGAAGCACTGAGTTCATAAAAGTATCACACTGCTAAGTTTACAACAATGTGCACTTCGACAGTGCATGTTAAGCAGAGGATGTACAGCTTGGCACAGCATGGAAAGTTCATGTTTCCTCTGACATTGTCCCGAGTGCTTAGTTCTTCTCATACTGCTGCAAAATTTACACCTATAGAACTATTACACTTAGTGGCAGCAATCCCTCCTGGCTATTCTATTTATAGAGTAGATAGACCCCTTAAACAGGGTGGTGGACTAGCTATCATATACCGGGACAATATGTCGACCATTTTTTGCCCAGCATCATCGCTAGAATGCAAAGCGCTCTACTTTAACATCAAACTTTCTAAAACGCAATCCTTTAATGGATTGTTAATTTATCACCCTCCTGGGCCTGAGGAACACCTTCACCCAGATGGTAGGCTCCCTACTGGAAGCTGGTTTATGCACTAAAGATCTCACTGTTCTGGGAGACTTCAACTTCTATCTAGAAGCTTCAACTATTAAAAATACTGAGGCTCTCATTGATACCATGGCCAGCTTAGGCCTTTCCCAAGTAGTGCGCGGTCCCACACATCTTGCTGGCCAGATGCTGGACGGGATTTTTATTAACAATGCCCTATTAAATAAAAAAGGCTCCCTTCCCCTGACATGGTCAGATCATCAGGCTGTGATGTTTAATACAAATTTACCTCATAGAGCGCTTCCCGATAATTCCTCTCATAGTTCTCTTAGGTCACGTGCCTGCAATAAGATTAATACTGATCAAAGTAACCAGATGCTTTTACATTCTCAGCCTGAATATTCAGTGGACTTAGATCAAGCTACTCTAAATTCTTCCAATTGGTTAACCTCTGCCATCTCTCTCCTAGCTCTTGTCAAGACATCTCACCCTCACACAAGTAAATACGTCCGCGCTGTGGTACACGGACATTCTTCAAACGCAGAAACATTGCTACAGAAGACAAGAATGAAAGTGGAGAAAGGATTATAGTAGAGAAGAAAAAGAAAAGTATAAACAATGTTTGGCTGATTATAAGTCCTTACTGACTAAAGAAAAATCAGCTAATTTTAAACAACAAATTAAATCTTCCAAAAATTCCTCAAAAAACCTATTCCAGATAGTGATGAAATTGATCTCTCTCCCGTGTAATAATCAGGTAAGCAGTAGTCAATCTTTTTGCAATTGTCTTGCAAATTTTTTCCTAGACAAAGTGGAACAGATATCTAACAAGTTTTACATAAATAAATCTTCCCTGAATAAAATTAGCAATCCTCTTCAGATCTTGAGAAGGTTACCTTCATGGACTTTTCTGCAATTACCACTAACCAGGTAATGATGCAAATTCGATCTGCGAAGTCAGGTTCCCCACTGGACCCATGCATCCCCCCCAGTGACCAAATTAGCACCAGAGATCATTGCCACCAATCTTACAAGTATCTTCAATTCAATGTTCAGGACAGGATATTTTCCCAAACGCTAACCTCTATACTTCCACTAATAACAAAACCTAGTCGTAATCCGACAGATCTTAACATCTACCGCCCAATCTCCCACCGTCCGTTACCTGCAAAGATTGTAGAAAAGGCTATGAATCAACAGCTGGCACATTTCATACAGAATAACCAGCTTCTGAATCCCACCCATGCCCCAGCACCGAAACTGCCCTGATCAAAGCTACAGAGGAGATAAGGGCCGCCCTGGATAAAGGAGGGAGTGCAGTCCTTGTCCTACTCGATCTATTGGCAACCTTTGATATGGTCAATCACAATTTGCTGATTGACTGTCTCCATGACATCGGGATCAAGGGGGCTGCACTTGCCCTGTTAAGATCCTTTCTCTCGGGACAAGAGTAAACAGTGGCTCTTGAACAATTAGTTTCTGAACACTTCTCCTTGCCCTGTGGGGTCCCTCAGAGGTCCTCATTTAGTCCAACGTTGTTCAACGTTTATGAAACATTGGCAACTTTGATTAGATCCTTCGGTTTTGCTTCAACATCTTATGCCGATGACGCGCAAATCGTGTGTCACTGTCCAAGAACAAAAATAACACAGGTTTGAGATTCCATGATTGTATGTTGGCTATCAATAATTGGATGAACAATAATTGCTTGAAACTAGACTCTGGGAAGACAGAGGTCATCCTTTTTGGCAATCAGACTTCTTTTTGGTCCTCATCTTGGTAGCCGGAGGAATCAGGAACCCTTCCAATTCCTGTAAGGAAGGCAAGAAACTTTAGGAGTCCTAATAGATAACAGACTCACTTTTGGAGACCAGGTAAATGCAGTTATCTCCTTCTCTTTCTATACCTTGAAGATGATAAGAAAAATCCTCCCATACATTCTCTCGGATGCACAAAAAACGGTTGTAACAGCTCTGGTCCTCTCAAATTTAGATTATTGTAATGGTCTGTATTTAAATATGCAGCAATAACACTTAAACAAACTTCAAACCTTACAAAACGCTGCCGCTCAGCTGCTTTCAGGGATCCACAAATTTAAATCAGTTTTGCAAGCCAATCCTAAATTACACTTGCTCCCAGTCAGGCAACAAATCAAGTTCAAGGCCTTCTGTACTGCCTACAAGGCATTCCATGATGCTGGCCCTGATTACATGAAACAGAACTTCAAGTGGTATGAGCCAAACAGGAATTTGCACTCTTCTGGGGCTAAGAAACTGATAGTCCCTAGGTTTAAACATGCCAACTGGGAGAAAGAAGCTTTGTGGCCTTTACATCCAAAGCATGGAACCTCCCTCCCTCTCACATTAGATCTATGTCCAGTCTGTTATCTTTCAGGAAAGAATTAAAAACTTGGCTTTTCTGTAACTAGCATTTCTCCGATCCTTTTAGCGGAGTTAGTGCCAGGACACCTCCAGGTAATCGTGTGCTTTAAAAGTCACTTTAACATAACATAACATAATATAACATAATCTAACATAACATAACACCAACTGGCACAAAAGTGTTCCTCTACCAAAAGTCGACAATTAGCCCAATTCAAAATGAAGCATTACATTTCAGGCTCAGAATTAGAAGCCTTCCGAGGTTTAGATTCATGGAGGTCTCCAGTCCATCCCTGGGAAGAAAATCACAATGTCATAAATAATGTCTAATGAATTATTCTGCGAATCGCTATAAAGGCAGGCATACACATCCAAAACACAAACTACATATCAGACACAACACCACACACAGTCAACACAGCTCAGCTGTACCACAGACCATCAACACAACCCTCGGACTATCTCTGCTACTGGGCAATGGCAAACTACCAACCTAAGAGATGTCTAACATTCTGTAAAACCCTCTGGCCGCACCTTTCCAAACCAGAAACATACCAATGAATAACCAGAACACTGCACCAGGAACACATCATCATAAGCCGAACCCTATTTTCAATGAACACTTTAGGACCGTTTGGAAAGGCAGTTCCTGGACAACTGACAGTGCTACATGTCTATACTAATGCCACATGTTGAGCACCACAAATGGCGATTAAAAACTTAGGACACAACATACAGAGGAAAGTTAATCAGGGACCCATCTCGAGCTCCATTTACATGTGGGATATTTTCCTCAGTCACCTCCTTAATACTGTGAATAATCTTCCGTGACATGTCATTAAGTGATTCTGTATCGGTATTCAATCGATGTACTTAGTGGACTTTTCAAAAAGAAGTTTCTTTTTCCACTGCGTACATCTGAAGATTGCCATTATGGCTGGCAGTGAGTGATGTGGGGTACCCTTTCAGGTCATATGGATGTACTTCTTTAAAATACGAGACGTCCTTCACTGGATCCCTCTTAAGTGCTTCCTAAACTTGTGAACTGGTCTATTTTTAGGCATGCAAAGTTTTTTAGGAAGCCACGTTCTTCACCTAATTATTGGGTGTCAAGTAGTTTGTGGGTTTCCCCGTTTTACATCACCTATTACCAAACACTATATGTATACTACAACAGCAAATTATCATATCTGTTTTACACTGTTAATGATAAGAAAATTAATATCAAATTTAGAAGAAAAAGATAAATTAATTGTCACCATACAGCTACTAGAATTTTGCCTCCCTTGGGTAAATGCAACTGTTGCTGATATGAACTACTGTGGCCACAATGCACTTTGAGAGCGGCTAACATCATGCATCACTGTCAAGACCACTGCTGACGGCAACGTGCGAAGTACCTAATTTGTCTCATGTGGCCAGTTTGGATGGAAACATTTATAAACAATAATGTTCTGTGGTCTTTTTTTTAAATTTAGAAGTACAATTTGTGGAACGATTACTGACTGTTCAAGATACTTCCAAATATACCTGAGTTGAAAACATGTTAATTCACAGAAAATTCAGTTTCCTGTAGGGCACATGAGTGCTTGTTTTCCAAGACAAGGTCAGCCAATGAGGAGGTGGCAGGATCTTCTTGTTTTCCCTGACCGAGGCGTCCAACTCCTTTCTGAGCATCCTGCTTCTCCTCCCCTGGAACAGTCATCACTGCTGCAGCACAATAAGTACCTTATTTTTAGATATCGCCTAGGCAGCGCATGTGCTGTCTCTTTGAGACAAGCTGTATCCAGAATATGGGCTTAAAGCTCCACCTATCTTTTTAATTGGCTCCTTTGACTGTTCTTCCTAAATGCTTTTTTTGGTTGGTTAAATTGTTTATTAGTCCCTCCTTTTGTACTGTTGTAACCTCCCATGAGAACTGCCCCTGTTACATGTGATATTACACTATGTTTTTTTCACAGTTTTTAGGCACTCTTTTTTTACTCACTTTTTGGGAGCTCGTGTTGGAGCCACAATTGCACTTGGTAGCACTCCTGTTCCCATGTTCGTTGTTGCTGTTTTTTTTTATAGCTTGCAGCTGCTTGTTTCATGTTTGTGCACGTGCATACATGTTTGAATGTGTGTGTATTTGCGAGTGCCTGCTGTGAATGGATGTGTGCATATGTATGTATGTGTTTATGAATGGTGGGTGTATGCACGTGTGCTTGTCAATGGATGGATGAGAATGAGTGTGCATGTGGTTGGGTGAATATATGTGTGCCCATGTGGCCTGTACCACTGTTCGGCCACATTATGGACCACCACTGGTGTTTGGTTGAGTATGCCAGGCTGCTGGTTTGCAGCATTGACGTATGTGATGTGATTGTAGTAGAGTCATGTCTCACTCTAGTTAGGAACAGAAGCTGTAACTCCTCTGCAATGTGTGACTGTTGAATGTTTGATCTGAGTACTAACTTACTGTAACACTCTGACTATGATGTGTGGCCCAGGAAGGGGAAGGCAGACCCTTAGGCTACTGCATAGGTGCCAAGTTTTCAGATTGGATATAAGTGACATTACAATGGTTTTAGTGCACTTATGGGTGATGTCCCACCGCCAAATTTGTGACATTTAGAGTGGCACTTTCTTGCGAGTGGATTCAGTCTTAGGCTGGGACCTCGTACTACTGTAATACATGTCATTATTCCCTACTGCGCTAATCAGGACCCAGATTTGTTTCTCTCTGGTTACACACAAAGCATCAGTTAGGAAGTGTGCAGTGGGCCAGTGCAGACGTATGAGTAGCCTTTGAAAGGATCATTCGTAGATCTATACTGTGCAATAGAACCAAGGAAATTTAACAGGCCAATGTCCTTTTGTTGCAGATTTGTAGCACAGATTTTTGTCAAGGCTCTTTGTTATACTTAGTCCCTTTTGCAATCCTGCAATTCGTCTTTTGAGGCATGTGCATCACACTGCTTGCGTAATATTAAACACCCCTGGAATTTGTGCCTGTTAGAAAATATTATTAAATTAAGATTAAAATGGCTTTGGTTGTCAGTAGAATGTAAACTGGAAGGATGGGCTAATGGGCTACTGCACATGCTGTACAGATGAGTGAAGTTCAGTGCAGAGTGCATGACTCACTTGACTGGACTGTACAGGAGAGTGCGCCTGCCAGGCTGAGCTTCAGAGTGTTGGTGTTCCAAGCTGGGCAGGAGGGCCACCGGAATGCAGTAATAGGCAGCACTGATTAAGCTCAGAAGAGTAGCTGGTCATCAAGTTCTGAGCAGCCACAAAGCTCAACTGAATATCACTTTAAAGGCTGGCCAGTGCTGGTCATTTTTAGGCATGGGCGTAAAATTCTGCAGAATTCGGAGTGCACGATAAATTGCGATTTGTGCCTCGTGGTGGAATTTCTTTCCCGTTGGCATTCTCGAGCCTTGTTTTGAGCATGCTGGCAAGTGCAACAAGACTTGCCGGGCGCATGCAAGTGCCCGTGAGATTTGCCAGCTGCTAGTGTGGCATCCAGCCCCTTCCCGCACCTTTTTTGTGACATTAGCGAGCCGAGGGAGCGCGAGTGACCGTGGCTGTGCCTTGAGCAGATTCTCTCCTTGAGAAGCAGCTAAATCTACTTGAAAAGACATTTTCGAGTTAATATTCTTCTCCAACAGACCGTTTTTTAGTGCAAAAAGCCTTTTTTTATATTTGTTTTTTTTTTCAGCAAGGAGGAAGTGCCCCAGAGACTCCAACTTCCTGTTACTGTCTAGAAGGCTCCAACGAGTGCTTTGTTCATCTACCGGTCACTTTTCATTTGGATTTGGAGCTGGAAGGATCACTCTCTTTGTCTGTTGCACATATACCATCGGATTTAAGGACTTTGTTTTTGTGATATCACAAGTAAGTTAAAAAACCGTTGTCTAAGGGTGTTGTTTGATTGATAGAGGACATGCACAAGGATTTAGTTGTACTTTTATTCGATTTTTAAAATTTATTGTGGCGGGTGGCCTGCAGTTTCAGTAGGGGCCTAGTTATTTTTTTTGCATTTATTTTTTTTTGTTTTGTAAAAGAAAAATGTTTCACAGTCCAGTACATTTTTTCCATGTTTTTTAATAAATTTGCAATATTCATTTATTTTACTACGTGGCTTAGTCTGCCAATGGGCCACCCAGCCAGTAGGCCCAGTACTAGTCATGGGTGCATGGAACAACTGTTTCTATTGTGTCTGTTGAATTGAAACATCATTTAGACCACGCATTGCATTGGATTACATTTGGAGTATTTCACGTTTTTGTTCTGCAAAAAGTGTAGAGGTGGAGTAATATATATTTGATGCCTTTGGAGAATGTGTGTTGTTGTAAGATTTTACAGCTCAGTTAATTTTCGTTTTTGATATTGCAGAATTAATGTTGTTTTCTTCATAGTTACCTTGCCTCCCTTGTCTGGCTAGTGTGTGAGTGTATTTGTCATAGGCAACCATTTGTCTTTGTTCCCCATGCCATGTGGCCAGAGGCCATTTTGAACAGTCAGTGCCCATAGGCCTGCATGTGTTCTTTGTTTTCCATGTTTCCTTGCTTGTTGTTTGACCATGCGGCTGGTGGCCATTTTGTGTAACCGGCCAGTGTGTTTTTTGCCATAGACCTGCATGTGTTCTTTGTTGTCCATGCCTCCTTGATTGGTGTTGTTGTTTGACCATGTGGACGGTGGCCATTCTGTGTAGCCAGCCAGTGTGCTTTTGCCATAGGCCTGCATGTATTATTTGTTGTGGTCATGCTTCCTTGCTGGTTGATGTTGTTTAACTATGTGGCCGGTGGCCATTTTGTGTAGCAAGCCAGTGTGCTTTTACCATAGGCCTGCATGTATTCTTTGTTGTGGCCATGCTTCCTTGCTGGTTGTTATTGTTTGACCATGTGGCCAGGGGCCATTACTGTGTAGCCAGCCAGTGTAATTTTTGCCATAGGCCTGCATGCCTTCTTTGTTGTGGCCATGTCTCCTTTCTTGCTGTTGTTGTTTGACCATGTGGCTGGGGGCCATTTTGTGTAGCCAGCCAGTGGGCTTTTGCCATAGGCCTGCATGTGTTCTTTGTTGTGGCCATGTCTCCTGTCTTGCTGTTGTTGTTTGACCATGTGAGCGGTGGCTATTTTGTGTAACCAGCCAGTGGGCTTTTGCTCTAGGCCTGCATGTGTTCTTTGTTGTGGCCATGCCTCCTTGATGGCTGTTGTTGTTTGACCATGTGGCTAGTGGCCATTTTGTGAAGCAATCCAGTGTGCTTTTGCCATAGGCCTTCATGTATTCTTTGTTGTGGCCATGCCTCCTTGCTGGCTGTTGTTGTTTGACCATGTGGCCGGTGTGCATTTTGTGTAGCAAGCCAGTGTGCTTTTGCCACAGGCCTGCACGTGTTCCTTGTTGTGGCCATGCCTCCTTGCCGGTTTTTGGTTGTTGACAATGTGGCCGGTGGTAACTTTGTGTAGCAAGTCAGTGTGCTTTTGCCATAGGCCTGCATGCCTTGTTTGTTGTGGCCATGACTCCTTGCTTGCTGTTGTTGTTTGACCATGTGGCCAGTGGCCATTTTGTGTAGCTAGCCAATGTGCTTTGGCCATAGGCCAGCATGTGTTGTTTGTTGTCCATGCGTCCTTGTTTGGTACTGTTATTTATCCATGTGGCCGGTGGCCATTTTGTGTAGCAAGCCAGTGGGCTTTTTGCCATATGCCTGCATGCGTTTTTTGTTGGTTGACCATGTGGCCGGTGGCCATTTTGTGCAGCCACCCTTTTTTACACTTCTCAAAGCCATTTTCAATGGAGATTGATAGGAGAGGCCTAAGCCTTTTTGTTTGTGTTAATTTTTTTACTTTTCCCTGATATCAGTTTAATAATATGCTTGAGGCCTAGTCGCTTATAGTAAATGTATTGTATATTATGATTATGAACAGTGTTTTATATGATATGCTTTTTTGCATTTTTCACCTGCACCTCCTTGCGTCCTAAGTCCCAATGGGTTTCTCATAGTCCCCTAGTATATCAGCAATTATTTATTTATTTATTTATTTTCTTTTGTTAATATGTTCCGTCAATTTTTTTTAAAAGAAATTTTTGTATACACTCTTTTTATTTTTTTTTATTTTTGGGTTGAGTGTTTTTACATTTAAAAAACATTTTGTTTACATTTTTTTTTAAATTCATTTTTAAAAATGTTTTTTTACATTTTCCCACCATCCATTAACCCCCTACCTGCCATAGGTGCACAGCCGCACAACAGCATTACTTTTCTAAGGTAACAGTAACATCTGTATGTTGTTGTTGTCCTTCCTGATTTTAAATGCAATATTATGTTATTTTGGTGTGGTTTGACTTGGAATGGATACACTTTATTGTTGTTAATTATTTATAACTTAAGTTACCACACTAAATTATATTGTCTTTATCTGTACTAATTCAAACTGTAACAATGCCACATTTCACTGTTTTTCTTGCTTGTGTGCTTTTAGGTGCACAATAGAAGAGCCATCACTCATACTACTGTCAGACCGAAGGCCTGTACACATGAAGCGTGACCACACAACAACACATGACGCCAGTCCTCCAATCTCTTCAGCTTGTGCACTTAAGTGCCACTGCCAACTGACAGCTTCAAGATAGCCCCAAAGGAAGGTGCTGCCAAGAAAGTGAGAAGCAGCAGCTTCCCACCACTGGTGTGTCGGGCCAAATATTTTTCGGGCAACGTCGTGTGCCTGCCGCCTCGGTATCTGGGGAGCAAGCTGGGAGCAGCACTCTTGCATCATCGGCCCCACACCCAACCTAGGCCCAAGCCCATGTCTGGATTAGAGGCAGCCATTGCAATCACTGCAACGCCGACGAGCAGTGATGTTGAACTGGATTTGTCACTTTCGCAAAGTAGTACCCAATCCTTGCTAGAAAGTCGGCTTCCAGATCTCCAGCAAGAAAAAGGAAGGGTACTCCACCATCTTTTCCAAGCCCCTCTTCTGATGATCTAGATGTGGATTGGAACCCGCCTCAAACCGAGACACGCCAGGTGAGGCAAGGGAAAAGGAAAGTTCCTGAAAGCCTTAGAGTTAATAAATGAAGAAGAGGAAGATGACGAGTCAATCATCATCATGGATGCTAACCCAGCCCCAGAGGAGACTGACATTACCCCTCCTCAACCTGCTCTGAAGGATGTGGCAGTAATACCACCACCACCAGCCCCATATGTGCAAGGACCCTGCGACCTGCATCTACAACTAGCTCAGTAGAAATATGCCCTGCGGAGGCAATCGTCCACATGCCCACCTACCTCCACTTCTTTGGGCATTGGCAGTGGTACCAGTGGCAGAATGAGAAAGTTGATCTCCCCAGTTTGGTATTTCTTTACGGCTAGTAAGCAAGAGGATAACATTGACATATGCTCCATTTGCCATGCATGTGTGTGACGAGGTAAGCCTGGTACACACTATAGTACTGGAGGCCAAACGACCCATATGAATTGCTGCAGATGGTGTTGGTGAAGGTGATGAGAACAAGGAATCTGCTCCGATCACGGCGTAAGGTGAAGGTGATGAGGAAGAAGAGGGTGACATCTTTATGCAAAGCAGCCCTGTCCCAAGCAATGCACTAGTATTGCCACATCAGTAATGTCGAAATGGCACAAGACTCAGAGTCAGATGGAGAGCCCACAGCAACAGCACACAGTGACTGCCCCGAGATGCACATTGAGTCTACCACCTTCTTCTCTCCAGAAGTCAGTGACACCAGAAGAAAAAAAATCCAGGCTACTATTACTTCCATGTTTAGGCAGGAGGATCAGTATGAACGCAACCACCCAACGGCATGTTTGTACAATGGGAAGCTGGCTAAAATGTTAGCACTGGACCTCCGGGCTTTTTCTTTTGTGGAAGGAGTGAGTTTGCTAGAATTTTGACACCCTTCTGCCTGAAATGGAAGGTTTCCTGCCTGACATATTTTGCCAGAGTTGCTGTTCCATCCCTCCATCACGATGTGCTGGAATTGGTTGGACAAACATTGCAGCAGAGTGGTGTTCACACTATCCACCTGACGACAGACATGTGGACCAGTAGCCAAGCCACTGATTACATGTTTATCACTGCACACTGGATCTCTTTTGTGGGGATTACATAAATGATATCTTCAGGTTTTGACACTGATTACATTTTTAATGGAGCTCGGAAGCATTCAACAGTAGCCATGTACTCCAAGGAGAAATCCCATACAGCTGCAAACATCTTGGAAAACTTTAACAGCAAGGTGTTTGAATGGCTGCGACTCAGAGGGCTTAACATTGGATTTGTTGGCACGGACAATGGCAGTAATATAGTTAAGGCCATTGCAGATGGTGGCTATTTCAGGGTCCTGTGTTTAGTGCATGGCATCAACATCATTGTACAGGACTTTCTAAAAAAAGAATATTGAGTCAGCAACTTACTGTCCACCTGCAGAAAAATGTACACTCATTACAGCCATTCTTTTAAAGCCCGGAAGCAGTTGAAGATCATTCAGCATGATAATAGAGTGCCAGTTAAAGCCCTCATATAGGAGATGCCAACACACTGGAACTCTACCTATTACATGCTGCAACGTCGCTTTGAGCAGTACAGACCGATCAATGATTATGTCATGGAAAGAAGGGATGCAACTAGTAAAGGCATGATCACTGAGATGGACAAATGGGGCCTAGTCAAATGCCTGACAGAGATGCTGCTTCCTTTTGAGGTTTTCACACTGGAAGTCAGCAAGGAGGACAGTACAATTAGCCAAGCTATCCCGTTGTTGCATCTGCTACAGGACCAGCTAAAGAAGGTGTCTGGAATGTATGCAGGAGTGGACGAAAAGAAAAATGCGCATGAGTTGGTGGAGATTACTTCTTCGCTTGCCTGATAATACACAGTTGCTAAGAGACATTGTGTCATCCAAACAGTACATCTGTGCCACAATTCTTGATCCACGGTACAAACAGTTACTGGCTACTTTAATTCCTTTTCCAGAAGGGGATGTTTCACAATACAAGACGTGGATTGCTGAGCAAGCCAGCGACCTGGAAGAAGAACGCCTGGAAATTAGAGACCCACTCCCGGGCAGAAGTTCTGGGGTGCAGCCTTCAAATTCCATAGATGGCTGTGCTGTTGCTTCACAGCAGTCAACACCAGCAACAAGAACACCAGCAACAACCACAACAACAGGAGCATCAGCCCTAACCCCTGCAATGGCTTGGTTTGAGTACCATTGAGTTGGGTAACAATAAACATCTGTTATTCAGAGCCAGGACACCTACGGGTAATCGTGCGCTTTACAAATACACCTGTTATGTTATGTTATGTTATGTTTCAAGTGGCAGGCCTTATGTCCTGTGTAGAGGCGAAGGCAAAAGAGGTTGAGCAAGTTGCAGCACCAATGACCATTCAGAGGATGGTCCAGAAATATCTGGATGACCCAACAGAGGTCTATCTGGATCAAAAACCATTGGTGTATTGGTATGGGAAGAGGAGCCAATAGCCAGTACTCAGCAGGCTGGCAATAAAGTACCTGGCTTGTCCGATCGCCAGTGTGTCTGCTGAGCGTGTGTTCAGTGCAGCTGGTGCAGTGGTCACAGTGAGATTGACCATTCTCTCACCTCAAAACGTGAAGAGATTGACCATGATCAAAATGAACCAACATTTTATACCACTGAATTAAATTACACGTACCTGAAATAACACAAGAGGAGGATGAGGGTGATTGGCCAGACTCAGGTCATAGTAGTGTGTTAGCTGACCAACATCTGGGTAATCACCCCAGTTTGAAGACAAACTCTAGTTCCCTGACTGAGTATGCCTGGCCTACTATAGAACTGTCTATCACCGAATTGCTTTGCCCCAAAAAAATAAATGAATGGATATAGCTAGGGGAACATTATATATTTTGTTTGTTTGTGTCTGACTGACTCATGCAGTCCCACCGTTTTAGACACATGTATGGCCGGATTGGAGTTGAACCAGTGTGCAGTGAAGAAGCCTTCCACCCATTCCCTTCAAAGACATTGGAGAGACAATGCCTGCCTCCATCCTGTGCCTGTCCTTTTTTTCATCCACTGGCAATTCTGCCTTAGAATATTTGATTTACAAGACTGCCCAATGTGTGTTGCGTGCATCAAAAAGGATCTAGAATTGTGTACCACTGTGTTTGTATTGGAACAGGTAACTATTGCACCAATGCGTGATATATGAGTGATGATTCATGTGGTGGTAGACAGTGAGGGAGGGTGTTCAACCAGTATTTGCAAGCTTTATTGTGATGATTTGCAATGTTTGAGGCCTGATGGGTGATAAATGTTCCTGAAGGTGATTGGCCCTTCCTCTTTGACACTTAACGTGATTTGCTTCCCAGTTCCACTCCTTTGTTTTCTGGTTCACACTCTTCAAAGACCACACCAGTCCTTTTAGTTAACAAACGCAAAAAAATTACTCAATGTTTCTCATCTTGTTCATCAACAGCAGTGCACTACAGGTCGATCTCTCTCATTTGGGTTGGGAGTCGGAACAGAGTTGGACAGATTTGTTACTCGGAGTCAGGAGGATGATGGAAGGACTCAGGGCGGCACAACCTCAACAACAGCCAGAAGAAGGTAGTTATCAACTTCAGGGAAACTAACATGATAGTGACAATAAGAGGCCTACTCAGCTCTGTTGACTGATGAGAGATGGTTTGGGAAAAGCAATGCTGCTTAGTGTGTGTGCTGGCTCAAATTTGAATCTCCTCTATTATGTGGTTGTTTGGTCAGGTGGGGAGCCTATAAGTAATTGGAGACAGACACATGATGTCACATCATCACATTATGCACGTGCTTGGCTAAATGTTATGTTGACAGTTGTGAGATTTATCAGCCCTGTACTTGCAGCCACTTGTCCGTGATTGGTTGTAATTTGCTCTCACTTCTTAGTTAATCAATCGCACATGAGTCTTAAAATGAATGATTGCAGCAGACAATGCTCTTGCTCTGCCTCTGAGTCTTCTTGGTACACTCCTCATGAAGCGTACCTTCTGTCCTTCTCCTTGACTCTACAATATTGTTTCTGTTTTACAATCCGCAGGCCTTCTCTTCTCCTGCACAAAAGGCGAGAGCTCCATAACACTCCTGCTTACCTTACCAGACCGCTTCAGCCAGGCACCCAAGATTGACAGACAATCCCAGAAGAATACAGATGCACTGCCCAATTTGGCAATACAGTATCATTTTTCTTTTAAGAATAATTTTTTAAAACTGTGTGGGTTGTTTACTACACTCCTCCATATTAATTTGTTTTTTTCAAACCTAGATGGCAGAACATTTAGATATATAATAATAATTTGGGTCTCTGGGGCTGAAGTACTGTTTGCAATGCATTTAACTGAACTGTGTCATACTCATTCCTTCATTTCCTTACACAACATAACAGATTGATGATGATATGCTGCTCAGCACCTAGATGAATATTGTCATTGACTAGTGTTACACCTTTCCCCAAATCCCCTTTCCCATCCATTAATCAAACCCCTAACGCTATTCCCCCAGGCTGTGTGATTTATTGAGGTGTGACTTAATTTACACCATAAATAGCTCACGCACTTGGTGGGGCGGATGTGGTGAAAGCGGCTCCAACTCACTGCGGGATCTTCTATTACCTGAGCAATAGCCCACACTGGCCCCATTACCCACCCACGCATAAAAGTGATCCATATTTTAGATATGGAAGAACATAATTTGTCAGCATCATCATTCAAGCCTTGTGTTGTGTAAACGCTTAACCTTGTCCACTCAGACTTTAAGTCCACTTTTCCTGACTCGAGGATTTAATAACTTTAGTTTTAATTAAATACTAGCGCCCCATTGCTCAGAAGAAGTTAATATTGCTATTTTTTGTTATATTATCAGGTATTCTTTGTTGTGTCATGGTGTTAGTAGTCTGGTCTCAATCTTTGTAAAGCTATGATATAAATATAACCCACTAACTCTGTGGGTTTTTTCAATTTAGTTGCCTGTGACGGATAATCCTTTTGATTAATCCTACAGTTGGAACTCACCTAGGCGGGAGTGGGACCTCGCTTGGGATACCTTCCCTGTTAGCACACTAGCCTGCTACTAGTACCACCGACATTGAGAACGGCACCTTGGGAAGCCCTGCACTAACTATGGTTTTGGAAGATTGAGAGAGATAGCAGTTATTGCTTCATTTATTCAGGTAAGAGAGCTATGGAGTGAAGTGAAATCGTTTAGTTAGTAAGTGACCAACTTCTACTGCAGATAAGTAATTGTTTATGTAGGTTGTTGTAGGCAATATAGGTCATGGCAGCATAACCCCCATAATGGTCAAGATACTTACAGAGGGTAGTAAGATAAGGGTACGTATATAACTAACTATAACTAACCGGTATAGACTATGATAAGCAGATAAAAAAACAGGCTGTGCAAAAAGGCAGCAGTGCAAAGTAAAAGTAAAACACAAAAAAACTACTTCAGCCATAAAGTATGATAAAACAATTTTTCCCTTTACTTTTTAACAACAACAAAAAATCACCCTCTCCTCCTACAACAGGCCCACCCCTCTCCTCAAACAAATCGCCCCATCCCCAACCAATGTCCAAAGAAAACTGTCTAACAAAGTCCAAACTCCTGGTCCCAAATCCCTTGCAAATCCACACCCTCTTCACCAACAACAAAAGTCCCTCCCACCCAAATTTGTTTTTAAAAAGGGCTAAAAGAGGGCGTCATCTATGCTGGTCCGGAGGCGATCAAGGCCATGCTCCATCCGGACCATCCTGCTTTCAAATTGGTCCATCCGCTGCAGGAGGCGGTGCTGGCATTGGCAGTGTAAGCGGCACCTGACATCTGGTGGTGATGTATTGGTCTGGAGGCTGCGGCTGGCTGGATGAACTGGGGCCAGGGGCAGATGCTTCCGCCTCCTCCTTGTTCTCCAGGGCCACCAGCCGGCAGTATTCTGCTTGGATAGGTTCCAGCCTCTGCAACCGCAGCCAGGTCACCGACTCCTGCCATGTCGGTGGTGGGCCATCAGGAACAGCTATATCAAGGAAAAAAACTAATATTGAGAAAAATGCTCTGTGCAAACACTTGTTTACAATTAGTGGCACAGTAGCAGTACATGGCTGGTCCCCTATGGCAACTGGAATTTGATATGATTAGGAGAATCACAGGGACATTTTTTACCCACACATGCCTCACGTAAAAAAGCACTGAGTGTCTGGCTGACAAGAATTGAGGCAGAATAACACCAGATTAAAAAAAAGAGTGGTTTTCTTTTTTTTCTTTTAAAGGCTTTCCTAGTAAAAAACTAAACAGACACTTTGTGTGGAATAATAAATTACCTTTCATTAATGAGTAAAGCATTATGCACTATGGAGTACAAGTTATGCTAAATTAATGGAGGCATGCTAACCAGCACATCGGGTACTTTGCTATTCTTTGCAGTCTGCTGCTGGGGCAGCTGCAATGGACAGTTATCTTACTTTAATTCCAATGGCCATGCTCTTCTCCAAGTA
Source organism: Calotriton arnoldi (assembly GCA_963921515.1). Lineage (NCBI taxonomy): Eukaryota > Metazoa > Chordata > Amphibia > Caudata > Salamandridae > Calotriton > Calotriton arnoldi. The sequence goes on along the minus strand of CAWUFW010003803.1, from coordinate 839,065 downwards.
CCTTTCAAATTCTACCCGGACTCCAATGAGATGATGAATAATAAATAAGATACTATGTCACACACGTCACGTATAAAATGCAACTATCATGTCTGCCGAAATTAGACGGTGGGAAAAACGATGCACTGCACTACAGGAAAAGAAAAGGGATATATAAATTGTATTTGTCACGTTCGTCACAGAGTATCCCATCCACCAAACTTGAAATCAGGCACTTAGAGCCTGATTGCGAAGTGGGTCGTACCGCCACTGACAGGCCATTGGTGGCAGTTCGACCGACAGCCCTTCGGTCCGACCACTGCATTATGATGCTAGCGGTTGGACCCTATACGGTCGGAGTCCACACTGCTGCCTCCACCAGAATCTCAGATCCCGATGGGGAGGTGGTCGGAGTCGTGGCCCTTAAAGGCGGTGGTGCCGAGCCAGGCACCGCTCTCGGGGTTTGGGTATCCCTTTCTGACAGCTTGTTCATGTCAGGAACAACGCCATGTACAGGCTATCGGAAAAGGATATTAGGGGCCTGTTAGAAATGGAGGTCTCTAGTTGGCAGAGGTAGGTACCTTTGTCCAAATAGGGACCCTTGCTTCTAATCAGGGGATACACACTTTAGATAACCCCTGCTCACCTCCTGGGTAGCTTGGCACGAGCAGACAGACTTGTCCCAAAGGCAATGTGTAAAGTATTTGTACTCAAAACACACAGTAATACAGTGATAACACCATCAATGGACACCACACCAGTTTAGAAAAATAAAGTATCTTTATCTAAACTCAACAAGACCAAAGCCACAAAACTCCAACATACATGTAATAAGAATATGACTTTAAAAAGGTTTCAAACAACTTGGCCCATAGAAAACTATGGATGCGTGATTTCTCTCAAAGTATCTGTAGTTGCGACAAAATTCACAAGGCCAAACAGCTGCAGAGATGGGAAGCGTTGAAAACCAAAGAGATGCGTCGATTCCTGAGACCATGGGGAGGCGATGCGACAGTTCTGTTGCACGCAGGAGAAGTGATGCGTCGAATCCGGTCTGCAGAGGGAAGTGATGCGTCGATTCCAAGACGTTTCTGGTCTGCGGGTGATGCGTTGGGAAAGCTTGCCGCACAGGTATGATGCATGGAAATCCAGGATGCATCGGCAATCGATGAGGCGGTGTCGAGCGGCGCTGGGTCGGATTCTTCAGCCGTGATCCCTCGAAGCGTCGGTTCTTGCAGCGGCGATAGGTCCCTGAGACTTCAGAACAGGAGGCAAGCCCTACTCAAGCCCTTGGAGATCTTCCTCAAGCAGGGGGACACAGCACACAGCAAAGCCCTTGTCCTTTACTTGGCAGAAACAGCTACTGCAGGCCAACCCCAGACAGCACACAACAAAGGGGCAGTACTCCTCCTCCAGTTTTTCTTCTCCTTGGCAAAGGTTCCTCTTGATTCCAGAAGTAGTCTATTTCTCTGGGGTTTTAGGTCTAATACGTATACCCCAACATGTCTTTGTTCTCTTTGTGCAAGGGCCTCAGAGCCCAGTCCAAACCAGCTCTGTCCTCACTGGTGCAGTATGACCACAGGGGGTGGAGACAGCATTGTGCAAGGGAGACAGGCCCTATTCGGGTGCAAGGAAATCTCCTCCAACTACTCTAAATGCAGCCAAGCCCCATTCAGCTCAGCTCTGAGCCATCCAGGAAGGGCCAGGCACACCTCAACCCCCCCAGTGGCTGCCTACAGTGAATGCACATCCCCAGCCCCTGCCACTCCAAAACCAGACAGTCAATACACAAACAGGGAGAGGCACACATAATGGTTAAATAAGAAAATGCCTACTTTCTAAAAGTGGCATTTTCAAACACACAATTTAAAAACCATCTTTACTAAAAGATGTGTTATTAAATTCTGAGTTCAGAGAACCTAAACTTTATTTCTCTATCTTGTCCCAATGGGAAGTTATACTTGTTAGATGTTACAAAGCATTTCCCATTCTATCCTATGGGGCAAGATAGCCTTTCAATAGTGAAAACCTAAATTGGCATATTTCACTATCAGGACATGTCACACACACCAGTGCATGTCCTACCTTTAACATACACTGCACCCTGCCCAGGGGGGTACCTTGGGCCTACCATAGGGGTGCCTTACATGTAATAAAAGGGAAGGTTAGGGCCTGGCAAGTGCGTGCACTAGCCAATTCGACATGGCAGTTAGCAAACTGCACACAAACACTGCAGTGGCAGGTCTGAGATACCTTTTCAGGGCCACTCATGTGCGTGGAACAAGCAATGCTGCAGGCCCACTAGTAGCATTTGCTTTACAGGCCCTGGCACCCTTAGTGCACTTTAGTAGGGGCTTACCAGTAAATCAAATATGCCAATCAGGGAGAACAATTGTAACCACAATTTACACAGGGAGCACTTGCACTTTGACACTGATCAGCAGTGGCTAAGTGCCCAAAGCATCTAAGCCAGCAAAAACGAAATCCAGCACAGCATCAAAAATATACAAGAGGTAGAGGCCCCAGTCAGGGGAAACCATGCCAAAGAGTCCAAGTCTAACAGGGTCCCGTCCCTCATGGGCCACTGCAAAGTCACCTTGGGGGCAAATGTAGTGCAGCCACTCACCTCCATTCACCATGTGGCATGCACCACATCGTGCATGGCACACAGTCCATGGACGTGCAAGAAGTGCTCCTTTTCACTGCAGCTTGTGCTGTGGCCCTTTTCCTGGGCTGCTGCACAAGCTGCAGTGAAAAGGAGCACTTTGCGACCGCCAGCCTGGCAGTCGCAACATAATATGGTGGTTGGACCGCCGGCCTGCTTGTCAGGCAGACTCCTGACCGCCATGATAGCGGGCACCGGTCCGTCCGCCTGACATCGTAATAAGGCCCTTAGTTAGGGTGACCAGATTCTCAAAACAAAAAACGGGGACAGTTCATAGACATAGAAGTAGGACTACCGTTTGCAGTAACGGTCGACATAAAAGTAGGACTATTTGACAGCTGTAATAGACATGGAAAAGGGACTAAAATGACAGCCGCCTCCACAGACACAGATGAAGAATTACAGACAAATCCTGTGTGACACAGACTTAGCCGAGAGGGACGTCGAGGATTCAGTGACCGTCACCCGGGTGAACCGCTAATTGCACGGTGTGATATCCTTACTTGGTGACACTTATGGCTCCCTGTGGATTGCAAAGTATGACTCACTGCACAGCCTGGACAACATTGCCTGGAGGCGCGGATTGAGCAGCAAACCCGAATTGCCGGGGCACACAGTGGCTCGCGGCCTAAGCCTAACAGTGCCTGCATCCTGGCCAGCCTTGGCAGAGTGTGTTACAGCCCAAGTAAGTTTAAGTTTTAAGCCTGGGTGCCAATGGCAGCGCGCGATCAGGCAGCTGCAGCGCCTGCGGTGTTACTCAAAACGGTGAAATGGGTTGCAAGACTGGCGCCGCGTGAAGTGTGTTTTATGTTGTTGGGGCCTCTCTGACATAGGTTCCCTGTTGGGCCGGGTCACTCACATGACGTCAGAGAGTGGCCCGAGTCCTGATGTTCTCCTGACTTCAGTTTACTGGGAAGGAGGGGGCACCGCAAAGGCTGGCAATCTTTATGTTGATTTTTCTGCTGGCCCATCCAACAACAGTAGCCACCAGAGTGTTGTTAGGGCCTCGCACATCTTTTTTGGGCTGGGTCCCACCCTGGAGAGAGGCACAGGGTCACTCATGTGACGTCAGAGGGTGGCCCCGAGTCCTGATGTTCTTCTGACTTTAGTTTGCAGGGAAGGAGGGGGCCACCACAAAGGCTGGCAATCTTTATGTTGTTTCTCTGCTGGCCCATCCAACAACAGTAGCCACCAGAGTGTTGTTAGCAGGGCCTCGCACATCCTGTTTGGGCTGAGTCCCACCTTGGAGAGAGGCCCTGGACTGAGCGATGCTCTCTGCGCAGCATCATTAATTACGAGGAGGAACCAGAGGGTCCAGTATAAGTCAGCAAAGGCTGAAGGTACAAGCCTCAAAAAACAAACAACCACAAAAAATAAAAAACTGCTCCTGACTTAGTGTGCAGAGAGAGCGTTGATTTAATATGTTGCAAGGAGTTTCCTGATATTTGTACGATCCGAAGTATATTTACTTAGACATGAGTATAAATGAAAGTTGTTTAACCATTATTTCTTACGCTTTGCAGCAGCTAACGTAGAGTTTCTAGTTGCTCAAATGGATGTCATATCTGATATTTATAAGTTTCCCTCGTTTTAATATCTTGATTTTGCTCGCAAGAAAGTGCCACTCATAGTCGTTAAAATGTCACTCATAATTATTCTGAAATTATGAAAATGTCACACATAGAAATCTGAAACCTTGGCAGCTATGCATGTAACATTACACCTACAACAAGCCAGGACTATTCGCTTTGTCAGTTGTTCTTAGCTGCATAAGATAAATAAGCAACAAACTTGGGCTTCGTTGTACATAACATTGAAAATGCTTCAGTTCTGGGATGATGAGACTGTGAAAGAACTATAACGGGTCTCTTTGAAGGCAGTGAAGGGTGGTACTGCTGCAGCGGTAAGATTGTTTTTTCATCCTGAGGGCAAAAATGGACATCCCAGTAGAGACCCGTCTCAGCACCTGTGCTAAGTAAGCAGAGAAATGTCCCGGTTTTTATGTTGTATGTTGTATGCCCCTCCTCCAATGGTCTTTAATCCTGGTGCCAGTTGACTTGGACTGCTGGTAAGCTCAGCCCTGTCCTTGATGTGTTGACAGCCACATGCAGGCCAATTTTGGGTGAACCATGGGGAGAGCGGTTATCTTGGTCCTGCTGCCGGTGGTTAGATGGGTTTTACAGGCTCTGCATGCAGATAGTGATCAGTCTTGAACCACCAGCCTCTGCTACATGGTTTGGTTTCTAGTACCTTACTTATTTTCCTTGTTACTGCATGTGTTTCCGTTTGTGACCCTTACTTTATCTTCGACTTAAATACTTTGTTTTGTCAATCATTCATTTGGTGCTTCTGTTGTTTGGTCTTCGATGACTAAGACACTGTTGTATGACAAGTGGTTGCTTCCTCTTTAAAAAAATCTTTATAACACAGCATGGACTCTTAGACTATAGCATCAATAAAGGTTTACAGTGAATTACAAAAAGAACAAAAACACATGAATTATACTGAGTTCAGGTTCCAGTAATCAGTACAATACAGCATGACCAATCCATCCACTCTCCCCCCATCATCCCTGTCATCAGAGGTAACACATATTCGAGTCCTTACCTTGAAAGTGAGGTAACTTTCCAAGTCTAACCGAAAGACCAACCAGCCTACCACTACGAGAAAAATATAGCCCTACTCCCCAGGAACAATTGTTACTCCACTCCACTGCGATAAAACTCACATAATAAAACTAGTCAACCTTAGTACACCTTGCTCTCCTCAGCACCTGTGCTAAGCAGAGAAATGTCCCGGTTTTTAAATAGTGTTTCAGTGCGAGACACTTTTTAAAAACCGGGACATTTCTCCGTTTAACCCGGACACTGCACAAAAACCGGGACATTTCTGTAATTAGGAGCAAAGTGTCGGGACACAGGGACACTGCTCCGAAAACAGGGACCGTCCGGGGAAAACCGGGACGTCTGGTCACCCTACCCTTAGTCCCACTTTACTTCCTGGCCTTGCACTCCATCACAAATTGTTTCCAACAAATGAATTTGCTTGGAATTAAGGAAAGGAAACTTAACTTACTCTACTGCAGGGTAAATTAGAGGGATTAGGCCAGGTAGATAGAGCTTTTGCTATAGAATAGTGGGGCGTCACTGATCTTCATCATATGCCTAAGCTGTGGCTTATTCAGTCACTGGAGTTGACATAATTCAAAAGGGGAAAAATTTGAACAAACCTAAATCTGTTATGGAAACCTTGAAATATATTTATGAATTACTTCACATGACCATAAAAATGTGGCGCATGCCAAGAATGGATTTTTCAATTTTTTGGTAGGCTGGGACAGAACTTAGGAAAGAATAATGGAGTGAAGTACTAAGAGATGACTGATTGGGCAAAGGAAAACACACTTTGTGTTTAGTTTGCAATGCATTGAGAACTTTGTAAATGCTGCATTTACTTGAGCAGAAGCACACTGCACAGCCAACACTGCAGTCACGATGCTGCACTTAAGTTATGGTTGGCAAAATGCCATGAGCAGGGAGTGAAGTGATGAATGATGTTGGGTGGGATACATATCTGCCTCACTTAACAAATAAAGTGAGTCAAGGGAGTAGACCAAAAATTCAAATACCCAACAGTTTGAACCATAGCTTTGATAAATCCAAGTGCGCGAAGTCGGTGAGCATGCCCCTCTCCAGAAGAGCTCCCTTGTTTCTTCATCCAAGCAATTAATTATTCATCCTTTAATTCTTCTATATTCACCAATTGATAGCCACCATGATTTAATCTTTACTTTCTCTCATCCAGTCCTTCACTGAAAATTCCAATCCATATATCCATCCATTCAGTATTTTTTTTTAAATTCTTTTTATTAAACATAAAAACAAGCTTCAGATAATCATCCTATACATGGATACTGTACAGGATAAACATTTGTCACCGGTATCCCAAGGCATCACACATATCTAGATCAATTACAAGCTGTTATCATCTATACACTCGAGGGGTATATAAACATCCGGTCTTCCTGGCAGTTCCTGGAGCACTCCTTATGACATTGTCCATTGGCCTCTGTACTTTGCCCACGCCCCCATATCTTTTCTCCTTTACATGGCCAGCCCCGACTCTGATAAATCACTTGCTCCGTCCCTTGGCACCAATCCAAGTCTTTCTTCCAGGCATTCAAAGTGGCGGCCATCGCTGCCTCCCATGCCTGGGCTATATTCCTCTTGGCCACCCCCCCTACTAGGGCCAACCAAGTCTTGGCCCATTGCGGCCACGTCGTCTCTCCCGTTACTCCCAGTATGTGCCATCTCGGTTCAAGCGGGACATCCTCCCCCACCAGGGCCGTCATCACTCGGGCAACACCTTCCCAGTACTTTTGAATCATGGGGCAAGACCACAATATATGGAAGAAGGAGCCACTCCCGCCACAACCTCTGACACACTCATCCGTCGTGCAGCTACCCAGTCGTACTTGAGCCATTCGTGAGGCGTAGGATCTATGGAGGATACGGAGCTGGACAAGCCTGAAACGTGCCCTGATGGTTATGTCTCTGGGACTCTGCAAGGCTTCGGCCCAGTCGTCATCCTCGAGAAGGCCCACATCCGATTCCCAGGCTTCTCGCAGCGGACCCATGCAATCTGGGGAGTTATTCACGAGTTTTTTATATGTGAGGGATATTGCTTTATCTATCATGGGGTCTAGGAGGAGACAATATTCAAGCGGTAAGTACTCCGGAATCGGAGTTCCGTCCTTCAGGTGACAGTGAAGCGCGTGGCGCAGCTGGCGGTATCTAAGGTATTCTCCCTTCCCCATCTGGAACCCCTCCCGCAAGGTGGCAAAGTCTATCATTTTACCTCCCTTCCAGACATCCCCCAGTAGGTCAATCCCGATAAGGTTCCATTTCTGGAAGCCCTGCAAGCGTTTCAGTTGTCCCAAGTAATCTCCCTCCCATAGAGCAGTCTGTTCCGTAAATTTAGCCTCCCATCCTGTCATCTTGTTTGCCTTATGCCACGTGTCAATGACTGTTCTAGTGTGCACCGGGAGGAGTGAATTACCTCTTCCCCTCCGATACAACTCTGTCAAGTAGCGTCCGTTGCGCATTACTAATCGGTCCACTCTATACGCCGGCTCCTCTAGCGGTGAAAAAACCCATCCGTTAATATTGACGAGTTGGGAGGCCCAATAGTATTTTCTCAGATCAGGGACGGGCAGACCTCTATCATATACTCCCCTCTGGAGTTTTCGAAGCGCAATTCTGGGGCTGCCACCCCCCCCCCACAGCAGCGTACGCTGTTCGGACTCAACCGAGCGGAATAATGTTTCTTGTAGCCGATACGGGGTATTCTGAACGACATATAACAAACGTGGGAGGGCCATCATCTTGAAAAGAACCGCTCTGCCAGTAAGGGAGACAGGGAGCCGTCTCCAGTGGGCAACGTCGTCTCTCAGGTGATCCAATTGTGCCTGCACATTTAGGCGCAGGAACTCCTCTTCTGATTTTATTATCCATATGCCCAGATATTTAAACGTTTCTTTGTGTACCAGTTCCGCGCACACCGACGTCAGGGGTGGGAGCCCACCCGCCAGCGAGAACACTAGGGATTTATCCCAGTTGACACAGTATCTAGAGTATGTGCCGAACGACTGAATTATATGGATAATCCGATGGAACGTTTGTCGAGGTCTGTGGGCATACAACAGAATATCGTCAGCGTATAGAGATATGCGCTCTTCCCAACCTCCCCCAAGATCAATGCCTCTTACCAGTGGGTCCCCCCGTATCCATACCGCTAATGGTTCCAATGCTAACGCAAATAGCATCGGTGACAGCGGGCACCCCTGCCGCGTGCCCCGATGAAGCATGAAAGATCGGGATATATTCCCATTGACACAAACGTGTGCCATGGGGGCGGTATATAGTAGGCGTATCCACTGTTGTAGATTGGGGCCCAGCCCGACTTTATCTAGGACAGCGAACAAGTATTCCCATTCGATGCTGTCGAAGGCCATCTTCGCATCGAGCGACAGGAGAGCGGCAGGCACATCAGTCTGGCCTTGGGCCATCTGCATTACGCCATATAGACAGCGCAGATTAAGCCTGGTGCTCCTATGGGGCAGGAAGCCGGATTGATCTGGATGAATTAGGGATTGAATAACCGGGCTCAAAAGATTGGCGATAACCTTAGCTAATATCTTGGCCTCAAAATTCAGGAGGGAGATAAGCCGATAGGAGCTGCAGAGATCGTGGGGTTTTCCTTTTTTGAGCCATCCATTCAGTATTAACCCTTTCAACCATCCTTTCACCCATCCATCCATTACCCAATACCCATCTACGCATCCTTTCACCCACCCATGCATCCTTTCACTCATATACCATTTCACCCATCCTTTCTTTTAATTTTCCGTTCTATCCCGTTTCCATCAACCCATCATTTTTAGCGTTCATTATGTGAGCTTTTGCAAAGTTGCAGATAGAAGAGGTCATAAGAACTCACCCACCACTGTAGCTGCTAAAGCGGGAGGTTCGCGAGTCTCAGAGTCACGACGTCCTTGTAGTAAGTATAATAGTAATTGTCAATAAGCAAGCAATGTGACTTACCACTGCCCATCCCTGCGACTGCTGTGTCTCCCCCTCCAATCTCCTCCGCAGCAGAACTGGCCCCGGCACTCGTCTGTGCGGCAAAAAAAAACACATTACACATGCTTTAGATACTAGATATGCCTCGTCTTATTTTTTTATTAAAATAAATACAACCACAATCACTACAGTTCGGTTAGCAGTATCTTCTATCAAAAATATCACTTCGGGCATTTTGTTGGTTGACAATGTTACAAATACGAGGTAGTCAAGCCAACCAAAAACTTTTCTTAATGTAGGGGCAGAGCTATAGCCTATCATGATTACTCTGAGTCACTGAAGCTCAATGAAGGGGTGGAATAAGGGTCAATGAAGGACATAAGGTGATGGTTGGCAAATGCAATGGTACCTCATACTTTCAAGTCATGCTGCACTGTCATGGAAACTGCTTGAATGAATTGCAGCACAACATTGGGGGGGGGGTCCATGACCATGGCCACTACCTCGTTAACAGTTAGAGCATGAGCAAGAAAAAGAAAGCCTTCTCAACAAACATACGAGGTGAATAATACTAGATTACGTGGGCCTGCAATCTTCGCATTAGACAGTAGAGTAGGGAAACTAGAGACTAGTACAGACAGGAGAAAAAAACATGAAATATGGAAAAACAAGATAAAGCAGGGATAAAAAGAATTAAACAAAAATTGGATAGGGGAGTTGGAAAAATGGAGACAATATAAAATATAAAAAAAATAAACAAGGCAAAATTAAAAGATAGGGAAATAATAATAATAAATAATAGGACTTATTGGGATGAGCAGAATCTTCAGCAGTGGCGCTCATGGTCAGTACCTCCTCGCCGGCTCCCGGACCTGCCTCCACGCTGTCCCTCTTATTGCCCTTGGGTGACGATGTAAGAAATAATGAAGATTAAAAAAAATCGATTAGTGGACAGTTAATCTCCCCAAAATATTTTGACAGGCAAACGCATTGCTACATCAGATCACAGATAGTACTAGTATCGACTATCGAGTTGGCCATAATAATCCTAAAATCCCTATTCCAAATTTCTTTTTTTTTAACAACTTTATTTATTGAATTTTTTTCTTAAACCCCAATGGGCGGTTGTACACAGCATTTAAAACAATCTTCACCAGGACATTTTTCTGAAGCAGCAGTTTTCAGTGACACATCTATCAAGCACATCAACTATGACATAAAGCATAAGGAAGTACATGCCATACTAGTAAATGTAGATACCTTGAACATCATGCAATGTGACAGCATAATAAGATCTTTACTTTACATATCACTATTACTATCAGAGGAATCATTCTGTTCATTTCCATTTCCCATCGGGCTAAGAAGCTTCCTGCACAATTCTCTTCAAGTTACAACATCCTCAGCTAGTTTATCGTCCTTTTATTCCAAATTTCTTTACCAAAAATGACATTTGGAACTAATGCATTGTAATGAATGATCTTTGATTCTGTTCTCATTTCTCAACCCCCTTGATGGACCAGCTCATAAATGCATACTACACATCATTGTGCGATTACTTGGGACTATATGAGCTATATAAAGAAAGTCACAGAGAACTCTAACTCACTGATATCACTAATTCACTATCTTGGTGGCAGGAGGACACAAGAGTCTGCAATGGCTTCCTAAATAATCAGCCAAAGTGAGCACCACTGAGTACGATTAGGTAGTGCCGAGCACCTGGCTAGCTCAAACTAGATCACATAATATTCTTAACATAAACGTAACTTACCTCTGAGTGTGAGCAGCATGCTATTCGGAATTAGCATTGTAGAACACAAACGCAACAAATAATTACTCACCGAGCCCCGCAATCTCCATGCCTAGCATGTCAAGCAGGTCCTGCTTGTGGTCGATGACATCTGCCCAGCGGTGCATCAGCTGCTGTTGGGTGCGTTGGACGTGGGTGGTGCAGCGCACTCACCGGCGCACCGTCCCCCAATGCAGCTGACGCTCCCACAGGGGATAATCGCTGCCAGGCCTGCCTCCTGCTGCCAGCATGGAGGGGAGGTGGCGCTGCACAAAAAAAACTAGGGCTGCAACGTCTTCTGCCTTACCAAAAATTGCGTGGGCTGCACCCCTTGGCAGCGCAGATGCCAGCAAGGTGTGCGGCTAGTAGTCGTACGGGGCCTGGCTCTGCCTCTCCCTTGCTCGCCCTGCTCTGCCCTGGTGCTGGGAGGAGGGGGGGAGAAAAGAAACATGAAAAGGAAGGAAGACAGGACGAACATAAAAGTCATAAAAAATTACAAAAATTTTAAATGCACAAACACAAAGACACACTGATAGAGTAAATAAAAATGAGAGGTGTATGAGTTAGATAGGGGGAGGATTGAAAAGATTAAAGATAGATTTAAAAAACAGGCCCAGCACCATGCACAGAAGAGAAAACAAAATGGCTGTGGCCATGTGAACTGCATGGTGCCGTTCGCGCGCAGTTTTCGTCACGAGAGAGTGTTTCGCTTTGTGTACACCATAAAATGTTACGCGAACGGGCATGTTGGGCTGCTACACCCGCTTGCGGAACTCCACAAAGCAGAGTTTTGCGGCACTTTGCGGAACTCCACGTAATGTAACTCCACAAGCTCCGCCCGGGCCTAGTTTAATTGAGTGATTATGGGTAAGATATAATTGGCTAAAGGCAGTCAACTTAACTAGGAGAGAGAAGTTAAGAAAATGTTGTGGGTGTATCTCATTACACCCAGTGAAGCAACAGGATACCCTCCTTTTGCCTTAATGAGAGGAAAAGTACCTTTTGACAAAGACAATCAGAGTTGGATGAGTGAGTTAAGGCGTGTGGAGTGGGCACCAGAACAACTTAGGCTGAGTATCAAAAGAGCGCAAGACAAATGCAAAGAGAGGTATCATAAGAAAATTAGCAAGTGGAAAAGTGATACTGAAGTGGGACAGAGTGAAAGGGAGCAGAAAGGTTAAAAAAGGGCATAGTAAATTTTCAGCACCTTTACGTGTGGAAAATATTTTTTGTATTTCTGCTCTTTTGACTGATGGAAAGACATGGCATTTGGGTAAATTATCCAAAAGTAGATACAGAAGAGAAAGTGACGAGGGTAAAAAGAATTTCAGTTGGGAGGAGAGTGCGATGAAGGATGCTGGAAATTTAGAGTTGAATGAAAGAGGTTTTGGAGATGAGAATGGAAGTGTTGGAAGGATGAGTGAGAATGGAGATAACTGTGTGAAGGGAAGGTTTGGTAGGAAATTGGTGGCTTTCATTTGTTTGTAAATTTTACCAGTGTTCATGAGTATATTTTTCTCTTGGAAGTCAATTAGCTTTAATTTTTACAGCTTTTATGTATATATTGATCTCTTTGAAGTCAATGAGTTCATAAATATGACATGGATAGGTATTTATAAATTGTAATTAGGATTATTTTTTGTGTTATATAATAATATTAGTTGTTATATAGATTGTACTTCTTTTGTGTATTGTAGAGAGGGGGATGTGTTATGTTGTGAATTCCTTTATAGTATAATTCAGAACGTTGACTGCACCTAGGTGGTTAGAATACTGATAATCAGTTATGAGAAGTTGTTCACGGAGGAAGTTGCAGTCACCTGGGTTCACCAACAAAGATTTGGAATTTCTCTTCGTCTCTGCCTCATCGATGGAACATACGTATCAGCGGGCACCCAGTTTGCTGCATTCTTGCTCTGGCCCTGTATGGGCCGAACAAAGTTCATGTCAGTGGTGTGGGCTTTAAAATATAGTGGACTGTTCCTAAGCTGTTTCATGTTGGGAGATTTGGGTTAGCTGAAACCCATTGTGAGAAATGTGGAGTAAAGCATTTGCTCACTTACCAACTAAGAACAAAGGCAGTTCTCATCAGGTTTCTTGTAATCTCTCCTATCGTACTGGACCCACTGCCTGTCAAAGGACACCTCACTCTGTAAGCGCCCGAGGTGAGAAACAAAACACACCATCCGAGTTAATCACTTGGTCAGACATTGAAACCTACGCTGTTCTAAACAACATAGATCCATGAGCTACCGGCTGAAAGAAAATTTGGAGTAAAAAATCCCAGAACTGCTTTAAAATGCCAGCACAAAAATCTTAATTAGAATCAAGTTGTATTATGATCACAAAAGGTGCTCCCTTGGTACTTAGTTTGTTGTTCCATTAATATTTCAGTGCGCTGTATGCCACAAAACGTGCCTCTAAGTTTTCAGCTTAAGGTGCAGGACTACCTGTCACGCTGTCGCATGAGAGATGGGTTTACTGTACAAGTGCAGAAAATGTCCCATTAAGTTAATGTTGACGAGCCATGCAGCGTTGGTCTGCAGTATACTTGAGCAAGCTGAGGTAATGCTTATAAAAGCATGTTCTTTGGTAGTCAGAAGCTAGAGTGATCACTGACATTTAACTGCAGGCCCACGACCCATCTATGAAAGCCAGAAGAAGAAGACAACAAGGATAATGAAAACATATATATAATGACAACATCCAACACAAGTGCTGTACCTGTCTAGAAACTGGGAGGGAAGAATAGACAGACACTAACACCTCTATTCTATGTCAGGACTGGAGGCGAGGATTATGCCTTCTCTCGTCACTTTATTAAACAGCATGCATTATTTAACAAGAACACAACTACATTTCCCATGAACACTTGAAGAAAAAAAGTAGTTTAAAGAAACATCCAATCAGGAAACAGTCCAGTGGCCTCCAATCAGGGCCATCTCAGCCCGACATAGTCCGTCCTCACTGGCCCCTTGTCCTCTTTCTTCGCTGCTGCGCAGCCGAGATAAGTACTTTACATCTCATGAGCGTTTGCTTATGTTGCTTGTATTTGCTTGTAGAGTGGAATGCATGTCTTTATTGCAGCTCTGCCACGCCCTTCCGATTATTATCTGGTATTGACAATGTCTTTATAATCGTTTCTGTGTTGTGCGGCTCTGCCGCGTTTATGCGATTGCTGCTTTACTTTTCCTGTCAGTTGATTGCGGCCGCGGGAGCGTTCTCGCTCCTACGCGGCCTTTCTCTGGTGCAGCTCTCTTCACCGCCCTCCCGCCGCCAGGGGGTGCTGGAGGCAGCCAGGACTTCAGCACACGCATTTGAATCCCTCACTGAGGGGATCGCTCAGCACGCTGGAGTCCCGTGAGCTACCGGCCTGAGGGAGATGCCCATGTGGGTCTGTAAGCCGATCGCGCCGCCTCATGTAATTAAGGCCGATCGCGCTCAGCTTTGACGCTCTGCTGCCCATAACCGACACAAGCGGCAGCAGAGTCTGTATTGTGTTTTTCACAAAGCCCTGCAGGGGTCTGTATTAATCAGGCTTCTAACGCCTGTTGGGACACTACCCAGGCCGGCTTCCCACTGAGAGATATTTTGGCACCAGAGTTCGTTTCCCAGGGCTTGGCCCCGTGCATCAGCGAGATACTTGCACAAAAAGCTTAGGCTGTCACCCAGCCCCCCGTAAAGTAATGCTTCTTAGGAAGGCCCTCTAGTCTGCCACCCAGACTTCAGTGATAGTGATCCTCATTCAGTCCTGGTATTCAGTTATAATGGACTATGAGGAGGACTCCCAAGGGGGGAAAACACCCTGGCTGACCTCCCTTGGGACAACGAGTTTTACGATGCCGTAGATGCATCTATATATAGAGCAGTGGAGGAGGCCATGGCTCGCCTTGAAGAGAGACTGTCTCGCAAGATAGAACAGGCCTTGGCAAAGTTGTCTTCCCTCCCGCATGGCCCGCCCCATCACCTGTGTCCCCAGGGATTCTTCCTCCATCAGACAATGTCCCCCCCGGCCAAGCGCGCCCGCGATTCGGGGGTGGATTTGGGCACCTTTGATAGGCTCAAACAGGCCAGAGGGTTTCCCGACCCCGGACAACACGGCTCCTCCTAATGGTACTGGGGACGATGACACAGAACCCGGCCCGTCCAGACCGTGGCTTCCCTCCCGGCCCTCTCAGGACACCTTAGACATGCTCGATCCCGATGATATGATCCACCCTCAGTCCTCGGAATGGGCCCCGGCCGACAAGGTCGCCAGTTATGTGGCGGGGCACATTCGCAAGCCTTTAGAAAAGGAGGCCCGTAATTGCCTTAGAGAGGAGTATACCCGGCCCTCCCTGGATGGTAAGGTGGCCCTCACCCCAGAGATCGACACGCGTATGGCCACCTTCCTGCAGAAGTTCATGAAAGATCCCAAAAAGGGGATTGACAGGTCCTGGCAGGCATGCCAGGACAAGCTCCTGGACACTTTAGGGCCCCTCACAAAGATCCTGGACATGGCTGAGGAGGCCAACCTAACAGGCTCCCTGATTTCCCCAGAGTCCCTTTCAGGGTGGGCGCAAAGGGCCATTGTATTTTTGGGCAAAGCCAACTGTGCCCTTTCCACGGAGCATCGCCGCTCCCTCCTCATTAAGGTTGACACCAAGTTAGGGGACCTGGCAGGATCAGAGGCGGGGGCCATTGCACAGGGAGGGCTCTTTGGAGAGGCATTTGTCAAGGAGTTAGGTAAATTTGTAAACACCGTTACCTCCCTTGATAAAGCTCAGTCATTGATTAGGAAGGTATTCCCCCGGGTTATCCGCGGAGCCGGTCGAGGTAGGGGCCGCTCGACCGGCCGCCCTTCCAACCAACTCCCCCCAAAAGGGCAAGGCTCCAGACAAGGACAGTACCAGGAACAGTCCCTGTTCGGGAACTTCTATCCTACAAGAGGCCAGCAAGGGCAGAGGATTTCGAGGAGCAGCAACCTCCTCCAGCCCCGGTGAGTCTTCTCCCTTCTTTCCGCTTAAGGGTAGGGGGAGGCTGGGGAATTTTTTCAAGGCTTGGACTTCCATCTCAGGGGACGCGTGGGTGCTTCAGACGGGACAGGGGTTTCACATAGAGTATATCGGTGAACCCTCTCAGGAGGTCAGGCCCCGTCCGATCCAATTCTCTCAACAAGAGGCAGCCCTGGTGTATGAGGAGGTCGCATCCCTCCTGTCCAAAGGTGCTATTTTGCCATCAACCCCTCATCAGCACCTTTATCAGCAACATCTTTCTGGTCGACAAGACAGACGGGGGCAAAAGGCCAGTGATCAATCTCAGCGAATTCAATGAGTGGCTGGTCTATCGGCACTTCAAAATGGAGGGTATTCACCTCCTCAGGGATGTCCTACGGCCCTTGGACTGGATGGTACCACTAGCTCTCAAAGATGCCTACCTGGTTATTCCGATCCTCCAGTTCATATGGTGACATCAGACGTACGAGTTTTCCGCTCTTCCCTTCGGCCTATTCTCGGCTCCTTGGAGCTTCATCAAGGTCCTCAGGCCAGTGGTGGAGTTCCTGAGAGCTCGGGGTATATAAATGATAGTGTACTTGGACGACCTGCTTCTGTTGGACACATGCCCGCACCAACTTCTGTGCCACCTCCGGACGGCGGTGGATCTTCTCCAGAGCCTGGGCTTTGTGGTGAACGAGAAGAAGTCACTCCTTACGCCTTCCCAGAACCTTACATTTCTAGGCTTCGTAAAAAACTCAACTTCCTCCACTCTCAGTCTTCCCTCCTGAAAGGTCTCAAAGATTCGGCAAGAACTGAGGCGTTCCCGCTCCAAACAACAGGTGTCACTCAGGCAACTGGCCCGGATAGTGGGTCTCCTCTCAGCCTCGATCCAAGCCATTTTCCCGGGCCATCTGCACTATCGGGCGCTACAGCGTCTAAAAGCGGTATACTTACGCAGAGGCTGCCCCTATTCCCACAAGGTGGTACTTTCCGAGGAGGCGTGAGAAGAGATCTAGTGGTGGCTAGATCACATGGAGGCCTGGAACGGCCGAGCGATCTTCGGATCAGCCCCCGACTTGATTATAGAGTCTGACGCCAGCAGAGTAGGCTGGGGGGGCCAGATGTGGTGATTTTTCTATGGGGGGGTTTGTGGTCTCCAGAAGAATGAAAATTACATATCAACTGCTTAGAACTCCTAGCAGGCTCCTTCGCTGTCCGTTGTTGGACGAGGGACTCTATCCAGTCATGCGTCCTTCTAAAGATGGAAAACATCTCAGCGGTCCGTTATATCAACCATTTGAGGGGCACGAGATCCAAGGCCCTCTCGGACCTAGCCGCCGGCTTTGGCAATACTGCCTGGACCATCAAGTCTCGGTCACGGCGGAGTACTTGCCCGGACGGGAGAACTTAGTGGCGGATTTCCAGTCCCACAACTTTAGGGACTCCAGTCTCTGGAAGTTCGACCCGGGGATTTTTGCAATGCTGAACAAATATTGGGGCCCTTTCTCAGTGGACCTATTCGCCTCGAGATTGGACCACCAACTTCCCCGTTTTTTCAGCTGGAGGCCGGACCCACTAGCATTGGCCATGGATGCGTTCCTCCAGGACTGGAGCCAGGAGAAGGGGTACACTTTTCCCCCCTTCGCAATGATCACAAGGGCGACAGCACAGGTCAGAAGACAACGAGCGGAGGTGGTAATGGTCACCCCTCTTTGGAGATCGCAAGTTTCCTGGGATTCTCCAATCCTACTCCCCCGGTTTATGACTCTCCTCCTGAGCCCCGATCAAGTTCCCCATCCTCTGATTCAAGGGAACTCGTTGTGGCTCATGGCGTGGCGGATTACAGGGGACGATGGGAGGTCCCAGGCTTTTCGGAAAAGGCTGAAGCGTTCATTTCCAAGGCTTGGGCAGACAGCACTGTCAAAAGATACAGATCCGCTTGGGGCAGATGGTCCCATTGGTGTATGCGAAGGAATCTTAATCCCCTGGACGCAGATGTAGTGCACATTCTGAATTTCCTGGCGCATTTGGCTTCCAGTGGCCTGGCTTACAGGTCCATAAATATCTTCCGGTCGGCCGTTTCTGCTGGCCATGTGCAGCTAATTGATACGCGATTGGGGAGCACCCCCTCATTTGCAGGCTTTTGCGAGGTATCAGACTCTCATTACCTCCGGAGCCCCGCTACTCGGCCCTTTGGAATGTGAATCAGGTTCTTAACTTGTTACTCTCCTGGCAACCTAATCGTTTTCTTTCCAGGAAGGAGTTTTCAGCTAAGCTGGCTATGCTGCTCTGCCTCATCTCTTGCCGCCGTGTTTCTGATGTGAGGGCGTTAGATATCACGGGCAGGATCTTTACCCCTAACAGAGTAACGTTCACACTCCACAGAAGGACGAAGTGCCACACAAGAGTAATCACTTACCCAGAGTTCCCGGACGCCCCTAAGCTGTGTGTTGTCCGTTGCCTGGAGGCATATGAGGAAATGACTGAAGAGATCCAACCTCCAGGGGAGCGACAGCTCCTTATTGCATTGCGTAAGCCTTTTAGGGCGGTTTCGTTCCCCACCATAGCTAGGTGGGTTAGGTGGGTCTTGCAGGAGGTGGGTATTAACCTTCGGGTTTTTGGGGCTCATTCGGCACGAGGCGCAATGGCCTCTAAGGCATTTGGCTTGGGTGCCCATTTGGAGGATATCCTCAACGCGGCAGACTGGTCCTTGGACTCCACCTTAAAAAGGTTTTACTTCAAGCCGGTGCTGGATATGGCTCATCTTGTGGTGAGCAAGCTTTAAACTAGCATAATCCTCGCCTCCAGTCCTGACATAGAATGAAACATTTCCTAGCTAACGTAACGGAAAGTTTCAATTCTATTAAGGACTTGGAGGCGAGGATTATCCCACCCTAGGGATTTCATAAGAAGATTGCCCTCCCCGTACATGAGTAAGTAATACAATTTGTCTTCTGAAATGTTTGGTTAATGTACTCAATTGATTGCATAGCATCTGCTCTCACTGCTATTTGTCCGCAGGCTTTGATGTGTGATGGTGACAATGTCCCTTTGTCCTTGTAGGATCTGACGCAAATAAACAGGACTCATGATAGTGATCCGCTGGCTGACTTCGCGCGACGAAAGAGGACAAGGGGCCAGTGAGGACAGACTATGTCGGGCCGAGATGACCCTGATTGGAGGTCACAGGACTATTTCCTGATTGAATGTTCCTTTAAATTACTTTTTCCCCAAGTGTTCATGGGAAACGTAGTTGTTTTCTTGTTAAATATTGGCTGCTGTTTAATAAAGTGAAGAGAGAAGGCATAATCCTCGCCTCCGAGTCCTTAATAGAATTGAAACTTTCCATTACTTTAGCTAGGACATTTTTCATTCCTCTCCATCAGACTGACATTGGATCTCAGCAGCTACAAGTCTTTTCAAGCTTACATGCCAATTCTGCTACCCATGTAACAGGCATGCATCAGTGCTAGGTCCACACTGCAGGATTCGGAATGCCAATTCCAGCAGTATATAAATAATGGCCACAGAAATACGCATGTCTTATTCCAACCATCCAACCTACTAAGATAGTGACCAAATGAATTTCCGTGGCAGCACTGTGAGATAGTTGTATGCTCAAACTACCAACAAAAAATGATGAATGTTTGAATTCTCCATGTCCAAAAAACGTATACTAACTGCCACTTACAACATCACAGACACCATTCAGCCTCCAAAAGATGCAGATAGGTTGTGAGCCTTAGTTTCACCCAGCTCTGAGCAATGTGTAAGTCCAGCGCATTTCTGTTTCCCTTTGATTTCTAAACCCTAGTTGCTGGTCCTGGTTCTCACATCTGTTAAAGGGCAGGTGCTTTTCAAACACAAATTCTCTCTGACAACATACCAGACAACTTTGAATCTTTGCATATAAATGTTCTTACAAATGAGAGAAGTGTGGTAAGAAGCGTTATACAGTTTTTATAATACATAATACTATTGTTGGGGAAGTTATTATTATTAAAAATGCTGGTTGCATCCAGAATGAAAATAGCCATATAGAGATGCCATAGTCTTCATAAAAATACTGTGGCAGCGAAATCCTTTGCTCCCTTTCAGAAAACGCCATGACGCATTAAATATAACCTGCATGCACAAGTTCTCTGAAAAATATATAAACCATATCAACACACCCACTCCCCCATATGCATTTTGATACTTCAATCTACAACTGTCACTGCAAGAAAACTTCTGCAGGCACATGTTTACCTACCTATGTACACAGAAGAATGTTGTGCCACTCTTGTTAATGCTGTGGTGTCTTCTTTGCTAATGTTTGGCTTGCTTTACAGCAAATGCAGGGCACCCAATGGCGCTGCATGTATGTCCCTATGGAAAATGAATTTGAATGAAAAATAATTTATGTATGCTACACACATTTTTATATTGATTTATTTGTAAAGTTTTATATAGTGGGAACATGACCCAAAGAGGGTATCAGAGCACTTTACAAGAGGTCAAGAAGGAAGAAACAGTAAAGCAGATAGCAAAATCTAGAGAGAAACAGGATGGAAGGTACCCAACATGAGGCAGGAGGCCATCACCAAGCCCATGCCAACCGCTATATATATATATAAAAGATCCTAGAAGTCTAGTACTTTACATGGATATAGCAAATGTGGCTGGCTAGTAGAGTACAGGAGCCTTAGAGCAAACATTTGTTCATTAGTAGCACTTGACTTCCTTTTTAAATGATACAGTTGAGGGGATAAGTCTGATTTCAGGGGGAAGGGAGTTCCAGATTCTCAGGCAATAGCTAAGAAGGCTCGCTGGTAAGTTTTCTTTTTACAGACTTTTTGATGCTTCAGCAGTAAGGTTCTAGAGCTTCTAGAAGATCTACAGCCACCAGATAACTCCAGTTTTTGAGTCAGGTATCTCGGGGTATTGAAGTGTAGGGCTTTATAAGTCATGCAGGCAAGTTTTAACTCAATCCTTGATCATATGGGAGCCAATTTAGAGCCTGTAGATCTGGAGTGATGTGGTTGTATCTTTTAGATCCTGTGATGAGCCTTGCAGCAGAGTTAAGGGAAGCCCTTTGAGGAGCCAGCGTTGATCTAGGTAGGCCTGAGCAATGTGGAACATTAAGAACATACACGTCCTTTCCTATTGGTTGTGTGTTCATTTGTTTTGAGTCAGCTTCAGTTTTGTTACTTTGTAAAATTTGTGTACTCAAATACTGTCCAGCATTATCTGTAATTTTCTGTGTGTTATGGATTTAATATTCACAGGGAGCTGTGCGAAGAGCCTTCCTTCTGGCTTGAGGCACTGAAAACCTGTTCAGCTACAGAACACTTGTTAAAGTCAACATTTGCTTAGGTGTGCTGCAAAGCACTATGGGTATTCAAGGAACACAGAACTGGATTACATTACTGTCAGTAAGTGGACGAGGAACATGTCACATGTTGGTCAGTGAGTAATAGTTTACATAAATGAAACAACAGCAGAATGTTTTGTTATACACCATAGTGCAGCTCAATTGTGGTTATCCGTTTATAATTGAAATGTTCTGTTAGATATAGTGGTAGTAGAAGAAACATTTATTAAAAAGTGTCTTAGCCTAAAAGCTCTATATTTTGTGTTGGACTTGAAATAAGCCTTGCCCATAGACGGTTCCGAAACTTTGGTCATCCTCCATACTGTTTGTTTGGAGCCATACCCAGTGTTTACAGTAGATTGCTGGAGCTACCACCCCTCCCTAAGTATGTCGTTTGAGGTTTTGCTTGGCCTACGGTTGTTTGCTGCAGTTGTAGACATGCCCATACACTGGCATTATGATTTCTATAGCTGCAATACACCACAAGAAAGGGTGTTCTAGGCCAGATGGTCAATGTGATGGAGAGGAGAGTGATGACAGTTTGAAGTGGTGGGTTCCAACTAGGACTCACTTCTTCTTCTTTGCTGTACATGTTCACATTAGCGCACCTTAAGATCCTGCACTTTTTGTTCAGGGCTACTTTTGCACTT
The DNA here is from genome assembly GCA_963921515.1 of Calotriton arnoldi. Lineage (NCBI taxonomy): Eukaryota > Metazoa > Chordata > Amphibia > Caudata > Salamandridae > Calotriton > Calotriton arnoldi. Next base: position 817,069 of record CAWUFW010003803.1, on the reverse strand, counting down.
AATACCCACACATACATACAGAAGTAAATTGTGGGTCTTCGGTAGCTTGCAAAATGTTAGGTCATCATGCTCGTTCTCTTCTCTGGCAGAGGATTTCAGAAGCATCTACTAAGATCAGAGGTGGCCCAGGATATAAGGTGAATAGAATTAAAGTACTGGAGTTTGATGAGGAAACGAGAGGCACTTCTTAGCTAGTATGTTAGATTGGCATATTTGTTCATTAGGTTAGGATAGGGCTTTGGTCCTGCTCATTGATGGCTATTGAGATATTACCCCCGTCCCCAATTTGGTATTGGCGATTCAGTCCACCAAGAGATGGTTCATTGTCTACACTGTCCACCAATGCTTTGCCTTCTTTAGCCCGACCCACTGATGGTTACTGGGGAATTATTCACACCCAGGCATGGTTACTGCAGATGTTACCATGTCCATGGATGGCTAGTGAGACCGTATGAAGACAATAGTTATGGAGCTTTCATTTCCTGACTCTACAGGTTACTGAGGCATTAGTCACAATCAGAGATGCTTAGCATTTAGTCCAATTTTCCAGAGGGTTATGGGGAATTTAGTCATGACCACAGATGTCTACTCTGGATTTGGCCACACCAACAGATATGTACTGAGGATTTGCCCTTCGGGGATGGTTATTGAGGTTCAACACTGCCCACTGGTGTTTATGTGATTTAATCATGTCTACAGAGGGTCATTAGAGCCTTAGCCCTGCATACGGATAGTTATTTGTGCTTTGGCCATGACAGGGTCAAACACTTGAGTTTTAGCCCATCCCATAAGTGGATTATTAAGTTGTATCTCCACCCACAGATGGTTATTGGAAATGCAGCCCTTCACACTACAAAGCACTACTATGTGTTGCTTTGGGAGTTTTAGACCTGCTGATAGGTTGTTATTATGACTTTAGCATTGAGCCAACTGGAAATTAGAGTCTGAGGAGAATGAAGTCCTGCCTAGAGCAGATCTTGCTGTACCATCACCAGGAAGTTTTCCCCTGGAGGCCAGCACCCATTGGGGTGGTCCCTAAGCCTTGGACAATCTCCACTGAAAGTAGGTTCTCCTAATCTGCTGGTGGATAGTTTTCTGAGTTGTGCTTGAACCCACACCTCTCCCATATGACTGGAGTACCACTAAATGCAGGTGGCAGCATGGAGGATCCAGGAGGAGAAAGAGGAAGGGCTTTTTTTCGAGTGCCTTGGCGGTTGGTCCATGAACTCCACACCCTCCCCCAGAGATAAAGGTAAAGAACACATCTGCAATTAGGGAAGCTGAGTTAAACAGTATTGTAAGTGGGACCCTGATGGTGCTGTTAGAAATGAGCAATTACTGGGGGAATCAGTAGTACCACACCAGTTTTCCTGGTTATTCCTCGTTTCTCTAAACAAAAGTGGAAGGGATGAGAGTATTACTGGTCCAGCACACGTCCTCCCTCTATCATTGAAACCATAAGTGTGTGTGCTGTTCCAAGAAAAAAAATTCCAAACTATCAAAATTTGAAAGAATGGATCAAGATAGTTGGTAAACGTGTTTCTTGTCTTGTATAGTCCTATACAGGATCTGTGGCAATTATTCAGGACTGCTTATGTGTGCCTTCTTTTTTAGGGGGTTGTCTTAATCAGTATATGTGAGAAACCAACTCCTATTGACCAAATCCAGGTGTCCACTATGGTGTTGTGTACCGTGAAGACGGGTAGGCAAATGTCTGGGTCAATACAGGAGACAAATGACCGGCACTAAGGTCCAAAACTCCAGGAGTTCCCAAGGGGCCAGATTTCTTTATACATTCAGGCCATACATGGCACTAATATGGAAGATAACTAAACGGTATTTAACAGTGATTTGATCAGTTTGACACCTGGATAAATACTAAAGGGTACCTAGAATTACATGATATATACCTACAGCATTTCTGTAGAATAATATGAAATGATAAAAATGACAAATTTGTAAATGTCATTGTGTATTTGTGTGTGTGTCTCTTATTTGTACTGCTATGCAGTAGTGCCACACATCCCATGTTTGGAAAAGTGAAGACCATGATATAGCAGGGTTATTATCCTAATTTTATGGCAAGGCACGGAGGCCAATATTATGCATTCCTCTTTAATTACAAACTCACAGCAGCAACATCAACAATGAAAAGACCTTAGAACAAGAATCCATTAACATTCCACTCTCTATATAATTCCCTGTCTGGCAGCCATCTTCCTTCTTTGTTGCTGCTCACAGTGCAGATAAGTTCTGATTTTAATAGCTCATTTGGGTTTGAAAGAGAACAATAATGAATGTGTATGATAGATGGTTGTATGGCAGTTTTGGGGATGAGTAAAATATGAGAGGAGAGTGGATTAGGCACAATGTGTTCAAGTTAATATTATTTTAAGTGAATATAAGGTTTAAGATTGGTTGTATACACGTTTTATAGAGCGCAGGCAGTTCATTACGAACAGTTGCTATATTAATAATATATATTTATCATGGCCTAAACGAATCTTTAAATAACCTCATTTTGGTTCAAGGAGGCTGTGTTTTTAGGGAAACGTTATCCGCGCCGGTTGAGGAGGGCACGGAGAAGGCTACAGATGAATAGGCAACGCTCGAGCGTATCCAGAAATACGCATGCGAGCAGTATTGAGAGCGCAAGGCACTCGCGTACAGCCATTACTCCTCCTGTGTCTGAATACGACTGTGATCGAGAGTTGGAACGGGGAAAAGGGGGAGGCGAACACGAGCAGCGCAGGATTTTTTCTCTGCCTCAGACTCCGATAGGGTCGGAGATCAAAACAGAGACAAACATACAATTATTAATAGAAATTGTAATTGGGTTCGGTGCCTACCTTGTCCACGCGCACAGCCACAGAGTGCAAACCTTTTGGAACAAGTGAGTTGCCATAGAAGATGACGCGACGGCCATTTTGAATTGGGCAAAGGTAGTTGTCTGCTTTTAATATCTTGGTGGCCATCTTTTGGGGAAAGAAAGATCATTTTTTTCTCTCACATTGTCGTTGAGGTGAAGAGAAGACAGTTGGTTATTGTAGTCCAGCATTTTATTAGTCAGTGATTTAAGACTTGAGATTTTTAGAAGTTTATTCCAGAAGGATAATAGAATATTTATATTGGTTATTTGGAGTAATTTGACGGTATGGATAATAGTAGTGTTGTTGAGATGAATGTGGAGGACAGAGTACAAGACTGGGTAAGTAAGGCTGTTTCTGCGTTGGCAACACAGTTGAGGAAGAGAATAGATGATTGCATGGGAAAATTAGAAGGAAGAATTGTAAACAGGATAGAGGATGAGCAATTTTTGTCTGTGGAGGAGGTGGCAGGTGATGATATGGTTGGTGGAAGTGGTCGAAAAGTGACCCATAAGCAGAAGCAGAGAAAAGGTCAATAAGAAAAAAGGGGTCTTTAATCAGAAAGGCCAGAAAAGGGCAACTATAATAGAGTTGGATGGTAAGGCTATAAAGGCTGCAAAGGAACACAGATCAATCATTTGTGATGATTCTTCCAGTAGTGGAGACATTGTGATTTCATGTTCATCAGAATTTAATGATTCTGAAGAGGAGGAGACGGAAAGAAAAAGTATTAAAAAGGAGAAAGGAGAGAAAGATGAAGTAGATCAGGTCAAAGATCCTCTAGGGGATTTCATGTTTGACTCACATACAATTTAGCATCCGCTCCCTCCTCAATGGGTACCAGCTAAGCATGTAGCGGAGTATGTTGAGTTTTGGATAAGGTGAGAAATGCCTAAGGAGGTGAGAACTAGACTCCGTTCAGATTGCCCAAGACCTTCTCTGGCTAACAAGGTGGCGTATACGCCGGAGTTGGACGCTAAGATGATTACATTCTTGAATAAGTCTGGTAGGGATCCCAGATGTGGTCTTGATAAAGGGCTGAAGGCTGTCAGGATCGCCTACTTGATTTTTTGGGTCCATTGACAAAAATATTTAATTCATGCCAAGAGGCATATCTGCAGGAGACTGAAGTGGATGTGCTAGAATTGCGGCAATGGATCCAAAGAGCAGTGTGTTTGTCAGGAAACACAAACACTGCACTATGTGCAGAGCACAGGAAGAGTCCGTTAATGAAAATAGACCGGAAAATAGCTGAATTAGCAGGCAAGTAGTCAGGTCAAGATGCCAATGGCCTTCTTTTTGGAGATGAGTTTGTTAAAGAAATGGCTCTCTATGCAGGGGCATTTAACTCTAGTCAGAAAGTTCTGAAGGACATTAGGAAGGTTTTTGGAGGGGCCGGGAGAATGCAGGGTCGATTCCCCGGCCGTGGATTTGGAATCGCGAGAAGTTCCTTTTCACGTGGAAATAGACCAAGTGGGTAACAGACCTACTGATTCAATACAGCCGACTTTTATCACCAGAGGCAAAAGGGAAGAGGAAGATATAGAGGAGAGAAAAGGACAAGACAACAAGGTATGTTTGGGAAAAGACCCTTTGTGTATTGTGGAAAAGTTGGGTGGCAGATTCGCCCATTTTTTAGACAGATGGAAAGAGATAACTTCAGATCCTTGAGTATTACAAATTGTGAGTGGATATCAGATAGATTTTGTGGAGAATCCAATTCAAATAAGGCGTGCAAGAGCGTTGTGTTTTTCAAAAAAGGAAGAAAAAATGGTAGATCAGGAAGTACAGGAGTTAGAAAGGAAGGGCACAATAGAGAAAGCAGACAATATTTCAGCAGGATTTGTGAGCAACCTTTTTCTTGTAGAGAAGAAAGACATGGGTATGAGACCTGTGATAAATTTGAAAGAGTTAAACGATTGGGTGCAATACAATCATTTCAAAATGGACGGGATTCATATGTTGGGAGATCTCCTGAGGAAAGGAAACTTGTTGACACGGTTAGATCTAAAAGATGCATATCTGACAGTCCCATTATGTTTCGATCACATAATTATCTAAAATTTCTATGGAAAGGGATTATGTGGAGATTCAAAAGTCTCCCTTTCGGACTGACGTTGGCTACAAGGTGTTTCACAAAGGTGATGAGACCTATAGTTGCTTGGTTATGGATGAGAGGAGTGCGGTTGATAGTGTACTTGGATGATATCCTAATTATGTCACAAGAGCAGGAAGTTAGCAGAGGAACATATGATGCTGGCGGTTCGTGTGTTAGAGGATCTAGGGTTTGTAATAAACCAGGAAAAGTCATGTCTGGAACCCACACAGAGACTGTGTTTTGGGGTTTTCAGGTTTGGATGTTCGATTGTACATTGAGATTGGCAATAGAAAAGGTAAAGAAGAGTCGCAAGGAGATTTGGAGAATGCTGATATGCGAATGGATGACTTTGAGACAAAGAGCGAGGGTATTAGGTCTGTTGTCGGCTTCCATTCAGTCGGTTTTCCCAGCTCCCCTGCATTATCGAGCTCTCCAGAGGTTGAAGATAAGGTTCTTACACAGAGGAGTGAGATACTCACAGGAAGTACAGATAGATGGAGAGACAAGAGAGGAATTACAATGATGGTTGGAGAAATTGGAGGCATGGAATGGAAGGGCTATTTTCGGTCCTATACCTGATGTGGTGATAGAATTGGATGCTAGTCTTCAGGGCTGGGGAGCAAGATGCGGCTCATTGATGACAGGGGGAAAGTGGACAGGTCAAGAAAAGCAGATGCAAATCATTTATCTAGAATTATTGGCAGGTTCCTTTGCGATAAAAAGTTTCATCAGGGATCGTATGACATGTTATGTACTTTTAAGGATGGACAACATCTCTGCAGTACGTTATGTCAACAAGTTGGGGGGACATCGGTCCAAAGCTTTAGCGGATTTAGCGAGGCATTTTTGTCTGAACAGGAACATCATGATTCAGGCTCAGTACATTCCAGGAATGAACAATACGATAGCAGATTGGAATTCAAGAGAGCTGAAGGATTTCAGCGATTGGAGACTAAACAGGGAGGTGTGCAGCTTGATCAACGACAGATGGGGTCCGTTTATGGTAGATCTGTTTGCAAACAGAGTGAATGCACAGATATGAATATTTTACAGTTGGAGACCGGAGAGGAGGAAGTAGTGGATGTGTTCCTGCAGAATTGGAGCAAAGTTCGGGGATATGCCTTTTCTCCTTTTTCTTTGATTCAGAGGGTATTATTATAGGTGAAAAAAGAGGATGCAGAAGTGGTGTTGGTAGCACCTTTTTGGTTGTCCCAGGTGTGGCATCCAGGTGTAATGGAGATGTTGATAGCTGACCCAGTACTTCTGTTGAATGTTCCAGACTTGTTAGTGAGTGCAGGGGGAGATAGGCATGAGTTGGTTCTACAAGGACAGTTGGGGTTGATGGCTTGGTTGAATTTCGGGAAAGCATAGCAGGTGTCAGGATTATCGTTGGAGGCTTCAAAACTCATTAAGGAATCATGGGCTTCAGGGACCTCTAAGGCATACAGGTTGGCCTGGAATAGATGGGTTTGTTGGTGTATTTCGAGCGGTTTGGATCCAATTTCAGCACCTTTGGTAGATGTGGTAAATTATTTAACGAGGTTTTCTTAGACGGAAGGTCCTACAGTTCAGTGAACATTAATAGGTTGGCGATTTCTGCTGGCAATGAATTGATAGTGTACCAATAGGACAGCATGATGTAGTGAAAAAATTACTAAGGAGTGTAAGGTTAAGGGCCCCACCAGGACGGGGTGGGTAGAAAATCATGATTTTATTAAAGACACGGAGGCTGATATTATCCCACCCTATAATATGTTTTTAATTTATCTTCAGGAGGAGACTACAGGAAATAAATAAGAAATGATGGAGAAGAGAGACGTTGTTCCAGTTGGTTGAGAGTGGGTTATTTATGAGTATTCATCGAAGTTGGACATTTAAGCTTGTTCGCAGCAAAAGAAGGAAGATGGCTGCCAGACAGGGGATTATATAGAGAGTAGAATGTTAATGGATTCTTGTTCTAAGTTCTTTTCATTGTTGATGTTGCTGCTTTGAGTTTGCAATTAAAGAGGAATGCATGGGGGCGTGGCTTCGCCGCAGTGCAAGATGGCCGCATTCTAGGCGAGCTCTGCCGGCTGAGCTAAACATCCGACAGAATTAAGCTGAACCGGGGGGTCATCCATCCCCGGCACTGATACACGGCGACCCGGGGACATCAGCGACATCGACGAAAAGGTATCCCGCCACCCAACTCTATCCTGAGCTCCCGCTGATTGGGAGAGACCGGGAGCGGGCTATGCAAACGGCCGCGCTTGAACTACAAGCATTACACCAGAAACCCTGTGGCGCTGGGGGCCGGGCTGCGCTGCAGGCAGAGAGCGGCCCTTACCTGCCTCCCTTCGGTGACTGCAGCGGATCGTCTCGACGCTTGGCTGAAAGACGGGGGCCCGCGACACCGCTCGAGCCTGGTCGCTGTGTGAGGGCGTGGCGGGACCGGCCCTGCCAGCGCGATCTGTGAAGGAGCTGAACTGCTGTGGGCGGTGAGTTGAGACCCACGGGAGCCTGCCGGGGATCGTCAGAGAGTCCCTGTACCTCTGGAGGCCCCGCGGGAGCGCTCCGCCCTGCGAACACCTGAATGCCTGGCGGGCCTGCGGAGCCCCCGCTGCGTCACATAGGAGCGGACCCTAGGCCCGGAAGAGACGGGGACTCCACACTATCGAGCCGCCCGGCGGCCTATGTCCCAGAGGCTGCCGCGCGATCTACGCGCTTGGATCGGGCTGGTGCGAGCCGTGGGGACCCGAATGCCAGTACCGTTGGGGTCCAACTGCTGCCACTGAATCTTAGGAGGGAAAGACACCTCCGTTTCTTTTAAAACAAAAAAGAGAGGAACAAAGGGGAAGAACCTTGCATTCACAATCGCCACCAGGTGCGGTCTACGCCCCCTCAACACGCATCTCGGGACGACGTATACCTCCTGGGGCCTGAGCGGGCATCTGCGACACGTTACTGGCCCAAATCGCTGCAAACCTAATCCCAGCGCTCTGCGCGGCTGCCGCGGACCGGTGGGCAGGCCGGACCGGGGCCCAGAAAAGCTGGGGACACCGGACCCGCAGCCACCACAACACCTACAACCCCAGCCCCGTCTTAAAAGCTGTCAGCTGCACACTTAAGATACTGGAAGAAACCGGGGCGCCTGATGACCACTGAAGTGGGGGCGAGACAGGACAGCGGGACACAATCCATTCAAGCTCCGGAGTACCGGTGTCCAGCTGACCTACACGCCTGCGAGCATGGGGAAAGCAGAGGGCAGGCAGTCAAAGCTTAGCTTTCAAAAATCACGCAGTGCTAGGTAAGCTGAAACTGAACCCGAAAACAATGCTGCACCACAACCCCCAGAGGACAGAGGACCAAGAACAAGACCTGAGAGCCATACTACTGGACGTTAAATCCAGTCTGAGGAGCATCGACGCTAAACTAGACATGCTCTCTACCTGCCTGGACAGAGTCAAAAACAGGGTGGACGAACACGATACCCGGCTGGAGCACGTGGAAGCCAGAGTCTCTGAAACGGAAGACAACCAAACAGCCGCCGCTGAACGTATGCTGCAAATGGACAAAGTACTGGAGCTAATAAAACAAAAAAACAAAGACCTTGAAGCCCGCTCAAGACGCAATAACCTTCGTGTAACGGGCATACCCGAATCCACAGCCATCTCCAAAATGGAAGACTTCGTCGAAACTATGCTGCGTGACCTCTTCGGCTCGGACCTGTCGCCGGTCTTCATTGTCAAAAGAGCCCACAGATCGCTGGGGCCGCGACCTCCACCGGGGGCCCCTCCACGGCCCATTGTGGCCCGCTTACTAAACTACAAAGATCGCGACATCATCCTGCGACAGGCCAGGGAGTGGGGACACATCCAATACAAGGGAGATGCCATATCCTTTTTCCTGGATTTCACCTTGGCGGTGCAGGCGTCATGTCGTGAGTTCTTACCGGCGAAACAACTTCTGCAGAAAACTAATATCAAGTATGCCATGCTTTATCCAGCAAAGCTCAAAGTCACCCTAAACGGCAAGGCAAGTCACTTTACAGACCCGAAACTGGCTCTTAAATTCGTCAAACAACAGGCCCAAAAAGAACGTTCCCGAGAAGAGCACGCAAGCTCATCCACGACAGAAACACGACTCAGCGATAATGATTAATTGCCGCACTTGCATATTTATAGGGTGATCACACGAAACTCAGGAGCAGAAAACTGCCGATACAACCAACACTACTGAGCCTTCGGGAGGCCGTCAACTCAGCTAAGTGTACTATACCCATACTAGGACACAACAGCGTGCCGGGGTGGTGTGGGCCTCCACTACACATTTACGCTCAGCCACCCAGCCTCTAGGCGGGTAGACCCCGCAGTGACTCCACCACCCCCTGGGATGAATCCCAGAAGTTGTGTTCATGGCGGGGATTGTCTCAACCTAATTTGGGGGTTGCAGTGGGAGGAGGGAGGTACGGGGAGGGGGGATTTGTTGAGGGGTTGTTACCTCAAGTTTATTGTTAGTACTAAAACTGTTGGCACATTAGCACATTTTCACACAATCCTACACAGGGCGGACAAGAACATGCCGACACACCACAGGCACAACCGCAATACCATACCTCCTTTAACTGCCCATGGTTAAAAGGGCCATGGTCAAACTAATATCCTGGAACATAAGGGGACTTAACGACGCGAGGAAGATACGTCTAGTGCATGCTTATTTAGATAGACACGCTAAAGTCATTTGCATACTCCAAGAGACGCACCACGCAAGCAATAAATTACCGACCCTACTCACCCGCGGATGGGGCCACACATACGCCTCCTCTTATTCTAATTACGCTAGGGGGGTGTTTATTTTAATGCGCAAAGACCTGGCCTGGACCACAGACCACTACATATGCGACGCAGAAGGGCGCTATATTATCCTAGCAGGCAAGCTCCATAACCATCCCGTCACCTTGTCCACCGTTTACGGGCCAAACACAGACGACCCGACATTTTTCGCCAGTGTTTGGCAACGGATCGTTAACACTAACCCACAGACGGTGCTCTGGTGCGGAGACTTCAATGTCCCACTGATAGATGACATGGATCGGGCAGGGAGCTCCAGGCGACCTCACCCACAAGCGGCATCCACACTTGCGACAATTATCACTGACAACCACCTTTTAGATATATGGCGCAACGCGCACCCTGACACCTGGGAAGGTACCTGCTTCTCCCTACAACACAGAGCATGGTCAAGAATCGATTATTGGCTAGCGTCCAAAACTCTGCTCCCCTGGAGCCCTACAGTCTCTCATCTACCCCACACCCTCTCCAATCACGTGCCGGTCTTACTGACTCTACAACCTCCACACGCACCAGCACGCACGTTCACCTGGCGATTACCTCCGAATGCGCTTAGAGATCAAGTTACTTTGCGCCGAACACTGGGTCGGTAAGTTCCCCCGCCACGCTTTGGGAGGCCTTTAAGGTGGTTATCCGCGGTGTGTGTATTGCCAAGCTACACGGGGTGCTCAGAGCCATCCGAGGTACACTCTCAACTCTTGAATCTGAGATTTCCGCACTCGAGACTCAATTCCACCACTCTGACGACCCCAAGATATTAGACGACATCCGTAGTAAATTGACAGCTTACCAAGAGGAAGCAGCTAGGGAAGTCAAATTCCAAGGTAGAGAAACACAAGCACGCAGATATGGCGAAGGCGACCACCATGCGGGACACTCGCCAGGTTGCTCCAGAACCCACAGGCGTCTTCTTACATCAGGCCTGGTAGATTCAGAGGGCCAACGCCGCTCCCACACCCCTGAACTCATACGCATTATGGTGGACTTCTTTACTCAACTATACTCCGCCTCCCGGGAGGCTTCCCCCTCGGATCTACAAACGAACTGGTGTGGCTCTCCAACACCCACCGAGAATTTCTGGACTCCCCTATCACCGCTGAGGAGGTGCAGCAGGCCATTGCTGGCCTCTCTCCGGACGAGGCCCCTGGCATGGACGGACTGCCTGCATCCTTCTACAAAGAATACTCTGACATTTTAGTTCCCCAGGTGCTGGAGGTATACCGTCATGCGCTAGAGGTGGGCTCGCTACCACCCTCCATGCGGGAAGCTGTGATCTTCGCGCTCCTCAAGCCTGACAAGCCTGTGGAGCAATGCGACTCCTACAGGCCCCTATCACTTATCAACATCGATAATAAAATATTCGCGAAGGTACTAGCGAACAGATTACAGCTATTGCTGCCGGTAATGATCAGGCCAGATCAGTCCGGTTTTATACCGGGCCGCTCTACAGCACACAACCTCCGGACCATGTTCGCGGTAATGCATTACCTGCACCCTCACACAACAGCATTGGCAGCCTTACTCGACGCAACTAAAGCGTTTGATACATTAGAATGGGGCTTCCTGCTCCCCCTCCTGGCTAGAATGGGCCTTGGTTCCATATTCCTTGCACAAATCTGTCTCCTATATACACTTCCCATCGCCCGAATAAGGTTAAATGGGCAGATATCAGAACCTTTCCCGGTCAGTAGGGGCACACGATAGGGGTGCCCCCTCTCACCCATACTTTTCGCCATTGTAATGGAGCCTCTGGCTGCACACATTCGACAACATCGCGTGAACCGAGGGGTGGGATTCACAACCCGAAGCCTCACTGTATCCCTATATGCGGATGACGTTACACTTTACGTAATTCAACCGGAACAAAACTTATCCCCTCTAATCCGCGAACTTATTCGCTTCGGTGGCCTGACTGGAGTCCAGATAAACTGGAGCAAATCAATACTTTTTCCACTAACGGAAGCCACAATCCCATTCACCGTAGAGTACCCTCTTCAGTGGGCAACAGGGCCAGTTAAATATCTAGGAATACATATCAGCAGAGACTTGACCGAGCTATGGCAGGCTAATTTTGGCAGGGCGATGGCATGGTTTGAGGAGCGCATCCCTATATGGACGATGCTACCTTTATCTTTAGCGGGCCGAATCGCCATTGCAAAGATGGTGGTTCTGACAAAATTTCTTTACCTATTCATAAACATTCCCACCCCCATCACACAGGCCTTTTTCAAACGACGTAGGTCAAACCTCATCGCATTGGTGTGGGCAGGAAAGCAGCCCAGGGTTAAATATTAATTGCTGACCCTGCCACAGCTTCAGGGAGGGTTAGGCGCACCAGATCTGCAGTTATGCGCGCTTTGCGCCCAGTCACACTTCCTACACTACTGGACGCATCCCACGCCATTTCAGCCACACGCCGCAGTAGAGATAGACGCGGTCTCACCTTGGCCTCTCTCCACAGCCCTATTTGCCCCATATAGAAGGCCCGTTTCCGAAATAGAAACCCCACAGTGTATGAGATGGGCGTGGATTGGGCTGGCATGGCGTGCAGGTGTTTCTCTTCTTTACGGCCTGTCTGTCCCGATACAGAGACACCCCTGAATACCCTCTCTACAGGATGGGGGCACCTGCAGCCGAGCGGACAGGCTTGACATGCACACCTTTGCTGATCTCTTTCCCGGGGATCTTTTTTGTGACCCACCGACAGCACCTACCACACCGCTGAACACATTTCTATACTACCAACTGCGAGCGACGTGCCGAGAGCTCTTCCCAACATTCCCAGTGCCCCCGGCAATCCTTCCCGCGCTAGAATACACCTACACCGCCACCTCATCGCGGAAACTCATCACGTCATGTTATCAAAGTATGCAAAGTACCTCGTCTGTAACACAGACACCAGCTCGAGAGGCCTGGGGGGAAGACCTTGCTCTTCCACTCATAGACGCACAATGGTCGTTCTGTTGCGGCCAGCTCCAGTTACTATCCCCGAACAATAGGCTGCGTCTCATTCACTTCAACTTTTTACACCGCACCTACCGCACTCCAGTGCTATTGCACAAAATGGGCTTATCACCAGACTCTCAATGCACACGATGCCATGTGGATATAGAAGATTTCATTCATCTCGCCTGGAAGTGCCCAGCAGTAGCAGCGTATTGGGTGGAGGTGTCGGGAAAAAATCCTTTAAGCAGTGCACATCATTTAATCACCACATCTGCAACAAAAGGGAGTACAAAAAGGTTTATTGTACATGCCAGGCTAGTTCAGCTGGGAGAGTGAAGTGCTACGAGAGAAGCACAAATCAGTCTCAACTTACATACACTTCGAGTCTAGTCTTATAATACTAATTTTGGCATTAGTCCATATTTAATACAATGTTCACAATAGAAAAAGCTTCCTGCTTATGCGTTATGTGCCACCCAGATTACATACATTTCCTGCAGGTTTTCCTTGTGTTTGTGACTTCTCACGCCACACTTACAGACTACAATGGAAACATTCTTGCTGCTCTGAATTTCCTGTTAAATATTCAAGACAGGACGTTTCTCAGCCCGAATACAATGGGAAGGAAAAAACACTTAAGCCAGACCGCATTTAGACCCTTTTTGAAAGCAGGCTGTAGGTTATTTCCAGATACAATTGTGCAAGTTAACATGAACGTTTAACCACACGTTTAAACAGCATTATACTGTTTTTCTTTTTTACATAATATTTCACAGTTTGTGGGCAAGTGACAGGTAAAACAGAATAATTAGGGCCTAAATCTAAATTAGGGTTTTGATTCCTTTCATTCCCCTCTCTAGTCGATTCTTCGACTACTTCCTCACTAGCCCTGTGCATTTCTTCCAATTCTGTATTTTGCATCTCTTTATTTCTTATTATAGGAAACATACCTCCCACTTTATCTGTAACCCTCTTGCAACATGCTAAGATAACCTGCAATACTAGGCACATCAATAGCAACAGAACTATTATAGGCAACAAGGCCTTAGACAACCCCGACATCCAGGACGGCACCCAATCAAACCAGCCAGTGAACCACTCATCTGGAGCACCCCCTTCTTTCTTCATCTGTGTATGCAAATTATGCAAAGTCAATATGGCCTGAGTTAGATTTCCTTCGTCTTCATCATTCGCCGGTTTGAAAGTACAGCATACTGAATTAAGTTTTTTACATACTCCTCCTTCGATTGCTGTCATTAAGTCCAAAACATATCTGTTTTCCATTACCATAAGTCTGATTGAACGCAGCTCTTCTTTAATTGCATTAAAGCCATCTTCAGTAGCATTTATTGCTTTCATTAACTCCCACCGGGTGATCTGAACCCAGCGAGCAGTTGCTTTTGCTTGAAACATAGGTATCAGACTCCCAAAAAATGTTTGGGCGTCATTGAACAAACTATACTCTTTGGGCACATCCTGCCTCACTGAAGTTCCAAAGTACTCAGCCATCCTTTTTCTTCTGTGATGATGCAGCAAAGTTGATGCTTTACTCCTGGAATGCAAATGCAAATCTTTTACTTCTTTTGCTGCTATTACCATAGATGGGGTATGCAAAGTCACCAGAGAGCAGATTCCGCTCCAGTCGGGGGGTAATAGAGTGTATATTTGAGCTCCACACTGCCAGAAAAAATCCATAAGGCTGGAGGTACCACCCTGCATATCGGCATTGTAAATAGTTGAGCTGCAATTGAGATTCCGTCCCACTTTAACAATCCCATTTCCCTGAAAGCAAAGAGAAAATCTCATTAGTTTCACAGCCAGTTTAGGATGACGTTTAGTTCCAGTCCATGTATATCTGTGTATGTTTTTGTTAGAAATGGGATTTCTGGTTGGCTAAGGCTTGCGCCAGAGACAAGCAGAAACCACCACTCTAGTCAGGGCAAGGGAGTTACACGCCCAAGATAACCCCTGCTCACCCCCTTGGTAGCTTGGCACGAGCAGTCAGGCTTATCCCGGAGGCAATGTGTAAAGCGTTTGCGCAACACACACCCAGCAACAACATACTATGCACACCACAAAAAGGAACTCCACACAAGGGTATATCAAAAATAGCCTTTGTATTCTCATAATACATTAGAATAGTATTCACATAATACACATGGTGCCAACTGGCACTGGGCAATATCTACAAGGGATTATTTACACATGACAGGGCCATGTGGGCCACTGTCAGAACCATCACTTAGTGAACATATCATAAATGTAGGACATATCATAACCGTACAACCAGTAATTACTGGTAACCACTATACTCCGCATCAGCCTGTAAAATAAACCACATTATGCACAGTATCACATTAGGCGCGAAATACATTATACGCCAACCTCACCAGCATAAATACATTATGCCATCATCTCATAAGTCTAAACCTATTAGACACTAACATCCTAAGCATAAATCACTTTA
The DNA here is from genome assembly GCA_963921515.1 of Calotriton arnoldi. NCBI lineage: Eukaryota > Metazoa > Chordata > Amphibia > Caudata > Salamandridae > Calotriton > Calotriton arnoldi. The sequence continues at coordinate 801,862 of CAWUFW010003803.1, read as the reverse complement.
GGCATAACCCACAGTAGAGAATAACTCACAACCTAAACGCATTAGGAAATAATAACCTCACAAGCATAAACACATTATGCAAAACCTCATAATCATGAAAGTACATTAGAGGTATAAACAGGGTGCGTAAAGCATAGTAAATGCATAACATTTCCTAGCACCACATATTAGGACACAAATCACATTAGCACATAACCTCACAGTAGAAACCATAGCAGAGGCATAAATCACATTAGGGCCTGGCGCCCTACAAACCTAACAGTCCCCCTGGCCAACTGGCCATCTCAAAAAGGGCTCAAATGCCCTATGTCCAAGAGTCAGGGCGCGCTGCCAAGGCAGCGGAAAGTCAAGGGTGCGCAACTGCGCAAACCTAAAAGTAGCAGCTGCCCACTACTTGCTGGGCAGCTGGGAAAGATAGGGGCCAAGGAGTGCGTTCCACTCCTAACTTCAGAAAGACATGCCCCCAAAGAATTGTGCGCCTAAACGGTGCAGCTGCCCACTACTTGCTGGGCAGCTGTGAATCTCCAAATGAAGCCTGGCACCACTGTGCCGCTTCTGTCCCTCTCAGGGACTGCTAAAATAATATAGCCCTCTCGTTGCAGCTGGCTGCGCTCTCGCAGGACAGCTGGGATCAGCCATGAAATCACGGGCACCATTGTGCCTCTGGACCCCCACTGGGGCCCTACGAATAAATCATGCCCAACGTTGGAGCGGCCCGCAACGGCGGGACCGCCCAGGCACTAACACTGTGCCCAGAAATGCACCAACTCACTGGGGCCTATAACTAAATAAAATTGCCCCCTCGTTGGAGTGGCCCGCTCTCCTGCGGGACCACTCAGGATACTCAGCCACTGCCCTGGTGCCCCGTGAGCACCTACAACAAAAAGAAAAGAACGGCCTCAGCCCCACTCACCGGGGCTTGGATCGGGCACTCCTCTCCCTCGCCAGCTCTTCTTCCAGTGCGGCGGGGGCAGACTCTCACCTCGGATTTCACCCGGGACTTCTACAGCAGGCTCGCAGGGCAGGACCATGAAGGCGGGGTGGGCTCCAGCTGGACCCACACTCTCCTGCTTGCGGCCACACGCGGGGCTCTCCTCGTTCTTCCGGGAGCCCCGCCAACAACAGCCGCAACTCTCTTCACTTCACCCGGGCCCCCTCCTGGGACCCGGGACTCGGATGAGGAGCCCGCAAGGCTCCGAACTTCCTCCGGTGCATGTCCCAGCGTGGGGTGGGCTCCCGCCTGGGTTTTGGAATGTGGCGCTTCTCTTCCGGCCCCACTCCTCTTCTCTGGGTCACAGGAGCGCGGGGTAGGCTCCCGTCCGCTTCCTCGTTGCACACCGGGGCTCCCACCAGCTCACGGGAGCCCCGCTCGGGGCAGCAACCTCACGCCTCACTTCCGTCTGCTTCCGGCTGTACTTCCCTCGTCAGGCCCCGCCCATAGTCAGGCGCGGCGGCCTGACTTCCTGTTCCTCGGCTCGGCCGCGGCGGTGATTTCTCCTCGGCGGCAAGAGGGGTAGGCTCCCTCGAGATTTAAAATATAAAGCGGGGTGGGCACCCGCTATTCACATAAAGGCATAAGCGGGGTGGGCACCCGCAAAAGGGCACCACAATGCGGGGTGGGCACCCGCTCCTCTCCGGCAAGGCGGGGGAATTCCCTACAGAGCAAGGTTTGCAGCTCGGCGCTGCGCAGCCCACGCACTCGTCAGGGGAAGAGTAAATTAAAGCAGAGCGCTTCCCAGGGCGCCAAAAGGATGCAGCAGCAGTCCTCCCCTAAGAGAGAGCAAGTCCTGGAAAAGTAAAGGGGCATGCAGGGCCCAGGGAGGCAAGCCCTCCTGGCAGCCCCCCCTGGACCCTCAGCAGCAGCACGCCCTGCAGGACCAGCACACCAGAACTGCACCCCAACATGGGGTCACAGCCCCTTCTTTTATACACCCTTTTCCTTTGTGTAAAGGTGCAGGGTTTGGGGGAACCAGATACAACTGGTTCAGGAGCACTTTGTGTACATGACTCCTTCTTTCCTTTCACAGGACAGGCTAGGGACATCAGACGCACCACAGGAGGTGGAGCCAGCATTGTAGAGGGAAGGCACAGCCCTATTCAGGTCCCAGGTGCAACTCCTCCCACCCATCTACATGGAGATCTCTCCATTCAGCCCTGCGCTGACTCACCCTGCCCCTCCTGGAGCCACACACACCTCCCAGCCCCTGTCACTCACAAGCCAGACATGCAATTCACATCAGGCAGGCAGAAACAGAGCACACAGAAATGCCAACTTCTAGAAGTGCCATTTCTCCACCAGTCACCATAAATCTGCGCACACCATTGCGCAGCATTTATTCTCACGAATTCAGACATACTAGACTTGACCATGCTGCACCTCTCATAACAGGAATTACCACTGACACACTCATCCTCAATGCATTCCTATGGGAGGGCAGGCCAGTCTCACCACACACGCACACAGCATGCACGCACTTTATACTGGGCCTCAGTGCTAAAGTGCCCAGAGGCCTAAAATCACCAACACTACACAGGGAAAAGGCTAAGAGACAGGCAAAAAGTTCAGGGGTGAACCTGCCAAAAGGGCCAGGTCCAACACAACCCCCTTCCAGCCAAAACGCAGGGTAGACCAATCACCACCGTGATGGGCTTCCCTGCTTGGGGTGATAGAACACGGACGCGGGCCCGCAACTGCAGGGACACCCTCCTGTTCTACGCCACTGTGAACCCATGGAATCCATCTAAGAGAGAAGAAAAAAACTCAGGACCAACTAGGCTACCCCACCGGTACTCCTTAGTTGTCCACGGCCAAGACCAGGCCCTAGGCCACCCAGATGCCACTGGTCCTTGCCAATCCACAGAGTGGGGGCAGTAACCCCTGGCATACAATAGCCATTCTCCACTCTCCTTCTCAGTGTAGTTCCAAACTACCACTGATCCTCCAACCTAGGGTCCGCACCCTCAGGCTGACCAGAGGTCACGGGCGAAGCATCTCCTCACCCTACCTCTCTTCTGGGGTTACGCACCCTCCCAGGGGAAGCACCCACCAGAACACAACTCTCCTACCAGTTCAGGACCTCTCTCCATCAACTGGTCTACCACCTGGGATCCACATTTACCGGATGCACCGGGGTCAGAGGCGAGGACTCCCTCCCTCTGCACCCCCTTCCAGAGTTCTGCACCCTCCCACTGTAGAGCAGGGTCCCTTCACTTAAGATGGGCCCCACCTGCTCTCAGGGTAGTACTACCACATTCAGCCAGGGACCCTAAAGATCCCGGCTAGGCCTGCACCACCCCTTCTGGGAAACACAGGGTCTCTTCACTTAAGATGGGCCCCACCTGTGTTCACAGGGGTACCCCTAGAAGGCAAACCAGCCAGGACACTGACTACAGTTGCCCTGCCGTCCAGGGCAGGCAAACACCTGAACCTGGCTCCCCAACCCAGAGACGATACCCTTTGGTCAGATGTCCGGCGAACCAGGACTTCCTGAGGGTGACACATACCTAGCGTGTCGTGCGACAGTCTGCCTGGCACAGAGCTCACGACCTCCTGTCCCTCTGACAGTGTGTGAAGATGCCCCAGGACAGAAGTGGCGTCACCATGGCCAATCCTATGAGGCTCAGCCCTTCTGGCTGGCCCCTGACCCACTGGTTCTTCCACTGGGGACTCTTTCCCCCTCTCACCCCTCATTCTGGACTTCTGCACCCTCCCAACTGGAGCGGTACTGCCAGACACTAGAACTGCTGGAGGTCTGATTACAGGCACTCCCAGCTCACCTAAAACGGGAAAAACCACCTCGAAGAACGGTCCAACAGGACAGACTAGGCTCCCTACCTGGTGTCCCCTCATGGAACCAACCAGTACTGGAGACTGAGGTGCGGGCACTTCGGGACACAGCCCAATCTCACTCCTTCTCCTGCGAGACAGGATGTGAGTCCCTACAACCTCCTCACTATAAGGTCACCTAGCTGGGCTACTCTGAACCATCTCCGCCGCAAGGGTTGGAGATACCTGCACCATTCTTCTAGGGTCACTCCCAATGCACGCTCCCTACAATCAAAGAACTCACACACTAACACCATTTACCGTGCTAACCAGTCACCCAAACGTCCAGTGCATCACAACATTCATCCACACTCCCCCCACAAGACTGGTGAGACAGCATCTTACTGCCCCTGAAACACAACCTGTCCCCCTCTTAACCGGGAACTAGGTACCATACTATGGGAACTGGGAATGGGACTTCCTGCACTGGACTACATATTGCTGCCACCACTGGATCCCATCCTTACTGGGAATTCCAGAAAACTAAAACTGCACTTAGGGGATAATCTACCCTCCAGAGCGAATTACTCCATGCCAATTAAGTTACCACTGTAGGCCAACCCTAGAAATAGCAGACAGCACAGGGGCAGTAACAACTCCTTCAGCTTCAGGCCAACCCAAGGACTAGCAGACAGTACAGGGGCAGTAACAACTCCTTTAGCTTGCGCTGCAGGCCAACCCCATAAATAGCAGTCTGCACAAGGGCAGTACAAAACTCCTTCCGCTTCAGGCCAACCCCATAAATAGCAGTCTGCACAAGGGCAGTACAAAACTCCTTCAGCTTCTCTGGTTTCTGTCCTTGGCAGGACACCCAACTCATAGTGCAACAATAAAACACATTTCAAAAAGAAATGACACTTAAAACAAACTCAGACATAATAATCCCCATCATGTGACTATCTAAAATGCAGAGCTTGTAGTGCAACCAGTTGTTGCCGTGGTATTGCGCAAACGCAAGTCCTATCCCACCGCTGATCACCAATGTTAGAAATGGGATTTCTGGTTGGCTAAGGCTTGCGCCAGAGCCAACCAGAAACCACCACTCTAGTCAGGGCAAGGGAGTTACACGCCCAAGATAACCCCTGCTCACCCCCTTGGTAGCTTGGCACGAGCAGTCAGGCTTATCCCGGAGGCAATGTGTAAAGCGTTTGCGCAACACACACCCAGCAACAACATACTATGCACACCACAAAAAGGAACTCCACACAAGGGTATATCAAAAATAGCCTTTGTATTCTCATAATACATTAGAATAGTATTCACATAATACACATGGTGCCAACTGGCACTGGGCAATATCTACAAGGGATTATTTATACATGACAGGGCCACGTGGGCCACTGTCAGAACCATCACTTAGTGAACATATCATAAATGTAGGACATATCATAACCATACAACCAGTAATCACTGGTAACCACTATACTCCGCATCAGCCTGTAACATAAACCACATTATGCACAGTATCACATTAGGCGCGAAATACATTATACACCAACCTCACCAGCATAAATACATTATGCCATCATCTCATAAGTCTAAACCTATTAGACACTAACATCCTAAGCATAAATCACTTTAGCCATAACCCACAGTAGAGAATAACTCACAACCTAAACGCATTAGGAAATAATAACCTCACAAGCATAAACACATTATGCAAAACCTCATAATCATGAAAGTACATTAGAGGTATAAACAGGGTGCGTAAAGCATAGTAAATGCATCACATTTCCTAGCACCACATATTAGGACACAAATCACATTAGCACATAACCTCACAGTAGAAACCATAGCAGAGGCATAAATCACATTAGGGACTGGCGCCCTACAAACCTAACAGTCCCCCTGGCCAACTGGCCATCTCAAAAAGGGCTCAAATGCCCTCTGTCCAAGAGTCAGGGCGCGCTGCCAAGGCAGCGGAAAGTCAAGGGTGCGCAACTGCGCAAACCTAAACGTAGCAGCTGCCCACTACTTGCTGGGAAAGATAGGGGGCCAAGGAGTGCGTTCCACTCCTAACTTCAGAAAAACATGCCCCCAAAGAATTGTGCGCCTAAACGGTGCAGCTGCCCACTACTTGCTGGGCAGCTGTGAATCTCCAAATGAAGCCTGGCACCACTGTGCCGCTTCTGTCCCTCTCAGGGACTGCTAAAATAATATAGCCCCCTCGTTGCAGCTGGCTGCGCTCTCGCAGGACAGCTGGGATCGGCCATGAAATCACGGGCACCACGGTGCCTCTGGACCCCCACTGGGGCCCTACGAATAAATCATGCCCAACGTTGGAGCGGCCCGCAACGGCGGGACCGTTCAGGCACTAACACTGTGCCCAGAAATGCCCCAACTCACTGGGGCCTATAACTAAATAAAATTGCCCCCTCGTTGGAGTGGCCCGCTCTCCTGCGGGACCACTCAGGATACTCAGCCACTGCCCTGGTGCCCCGTGAGCACCTACAACAAAAAGAAAAGAACGGCCTCAGCCCCACTCACCGGGGCTTGGATCGGGCACTCCTCTCCCTCGCCAGCTCTTCTTCCAGTGCGGCGAGGGCAGACTCTCACCTCGGATTTCACCCGGGACTTCTACAGCAGGCTCGCGGGGCAGGACCACGAAGGCGGGGTGGACCCACACTCTCCTGCTTGCGGCCACACGCGGGGTTCTCCTCGTTTCTTCCGGGAGCCCCGCCAACAACAGCCGCAACTCTCTTCACTTCACCCGGGCCCCCTCCTGGGACCAGGGACTCGGATGAGGAGCCCGCAAGGCTCCGAACTTCCTCCGGTGCATGTCCCAGCGCGGGGTGGGCTCCCGCCTGGGTTTTGGAATGCGGCGCTTCTCTTCCGGCCCCACTCCTCTTCTCTGGGTCACAGGAGCGCGGGGTAGGCTCCCGTCCGCTTCCTCGTTGCACACCGGGGCTCCCACCAGCTCACGGGAGCCCCGCTCGGGGCAGCAACCTCACGCCTCACTTCCGTCTGCTTCCGGCCATACTTCCCTCGTCAGGCCCCGTCCATAGTCAGGCGCAGCGGCCTGACTTCCTGTTCCTCGGCTCGGCCGCGGCGGTGATTTCTCCTCGGCGGCAAGAGGGGTAGGCTCCCTCGAGATTTAAAATATAAAGCGGGGTGGGCACCCGCTATTCACATAAAGGCATAAGCAGGGTGGGCACCCGCAAAAGGGCACCACAATGCGGGGTGGGCACCCGCTCCTCTCAGGCAAGGCGGGGGAATTCCCTACAGAGCAAGGTTTGCAGCTCGGCGCTGCGCAGCCCACGCACTCTTCAGGGGAAGAGTAAATTAAAGCAGAGCGCTTCCCAGGGCGCCAAAAGGATGCAGCAGCAGTCCTCCCCTAAGGGAGAGCAAGTCCTGGAAAAGTAAAGGGGCATGCAGGGCCCAGGGAGGCAAGCCCTCCTGGCAGCCCCCCCTGGGCCCTCAGCAGCAGCACGCCCTGCAGGACCAGCACACCAGAACTGCACCCCAACATGGGGTCACAGCCAGTGTTCCCTGTAACGTGCGCGCCCGGGCTCCCGCGCACCTATGTCTCCCAGAGCGCGCAGTGTAATAGGCGAAGCGCGCACACTCAGCTGAGGACAGTTCGCGCTGCCGCTTTTAAAATACGTGCTGCGCGAAAGGCAGAGGGAGACCACCCGAAGTTTGTCAGCAAGTGGCTCCTGCTGCCTTTCTTTTGTTTAAAAGGACTAGGCTCTGGGGCAGATTATGTGCTTTTTTGAAAGTAATCATGTTAATCACAGCGCCCGTGTGCGCTGCAATTAACATGATTACTTTAACAAAGGCACACAATCTGCCCCGTAGCTGTGCCTTATTAACAAATGAAAGGCAGCAAATCTACCAGCATGACGTGTGCTTTCAGGGGTTTCTAAAAGCACACCCTGCCTGTAGACTTGCTGCATTTCTTTTGATAATAAAGCGGGGCAGATTGTGTGCCACGCTCTATTAACAAATGAAATGCAGCAAGCCTACAACGAAACTGCTTTTTTGATGACGAATCTGAGTGTATGCATTGCTTCTTGAAAAATAAATGTTCGCCCCATTGTACTGTGAGGTGATTAGTAGTCCTTAAGTATTTGGAAGAGCGCGTGGCTTTTGCATGGAAGTTACTCGTAGTTGTGCATAGTTTTGCAGAGGAATCATCATATCTCGACCTGTTGCTGTGTGCAGGGCGCTGCAACGGGTCCCTCTTGTCTATTGGACAACAAGGTCTCGTGATAGGTTTAAAAAGAAGCGCGCGGACCCTATCAAAACGACACCATGGCTGTGCGGGCTGATAGCACGCGGACTGATGTTCTTCAAACAAGTGCCAAGCATTTCGATTTTCGAAACATAAACGTCCACAAAGCAGCGATGCAAACTGGAAACAAGCTGCGGTTTGGATGCTATGGTGTATGTATTTGCGGATACCAACGCCGCACTCTAACGCTGACTGTGGTTCTGAATGTATATTGATGCAAAAATTATATAGAGACCGTATTTGTGAAGGCGAAAGGTGATCTCGGAGCATATGGTATATTTTCTTCATTTTGATTGCACAAATTAATTTCCTCTTACATTTCCGCATTGATTTAGAAACAGTTGGTTAGCACAAAAGATACATTATTTTGAATGGTGTTTAATCATCTGCGTTATGTCTGACAGTGTCAACACTAGGAAGCGTTTCCGAAATGACGTGTTCGAAATGACAGACGCCAGTCATTGACTTACACATTATATACATTCAGTCCTGCCAAGTATCACGCATCAGGCGTGACTAACGCATTTCAGTGTGGTGATCCGCATCACCGCACTGAATTGCACTGTCACGCATTTGCATAGTGTCTGAGCGTCAGCGAAGCGCTGCCTAAAGCGGTGCCTTCAGACAAGTAAGCCTCTTACAGTCGCAGTTTGGTAGTAAAAGGAAGCCATACTTGGGTGAGGTGGGTCTCTCAAGGTCCTGTGCCCAGTGCAACTGCACCTGCTGCTCTATCGACAGCACCACCCTGCATTTAGTTCGGGGAATATATTTCCTCAATGCCACCCACATTTCCTCACAAAAGCTAAAATTATATTGTTCTCTGTATTAAAAACTATGCTGCTTTCGAAATTATTTTGAATGTGCTGCATTATAACTACACTTACGACCATATCACGCTTGACAATAGCATGTTCTATGGAGTAGGGTAAAATGTAGGGGATAATTGCTTCACCCAACATGGACAGAAGGGTCACATGCACAGCGCTCTCCACTGTTAACCTCCTAGATGGACGTGTGTTGTATAAAAATTGTGTAACATAACTTATACCTCTCAACATAGCCAGGCCATGCATGACCATAAAGTACTGGGGCTCCTCCACTAGGGTGGGCTCGAGCTCAAACATTCCCATTAATGCGAAGTTGAGTTCTGCTGGTCGAGCCACCAGATAGTACCATTCAGCCAGGATTTTAGAATATCCACAATGAAAACATCTGAGAAAAATGTACCTTGCATACATTTCATTGGAAATAATTTGCATATATGATTGCTATCCCAAAGTAGGATTGTGCGTAACTAACTATTCGCTGGATCACGAAAATCAGCCAGTGCTTAAGTTAATTTGTGGAAAAAAAAAATATGGCAGGGCTCTCGTCAGGAGGCCACTTCAGCTTGCACCACACATTGCCCCTACCATGCTGTCAATTATAGTAACAACACAACTACTAACATCACACTCCTCCTACAAGTGTGACAATTCGGACTATTATAGGCCCCCAAAGCTTTAAGAATGACTTGAGCGGCAGGTAATAATAGTTTACAACGTATATTGAATTAATAATTAACTGTTGTTGTGTTCATCTCTAAATTAGCCAGACACTGCCACATTGTGGCATACTGTCACAAGCGCTGGTGTTGACAAGTGCTGGTGCCAACACTGGAAACCACCAGCTCAAATTAAGCACTGAACCCAGCTCTAATAAGATGGCCAGCCATCTTTTTCAAGGCTCTCCGCTTGGACACGCGGACAAGCGCCACACTGTCAGGGATCCAATATGGCTGCCTTCTTTCGAGGAGACCGCAAGGAATTTAGTGTGCCCAACAAACCACTAAGGAGAGCTTTGGCAAAACCCACAACAGCATGCAAATAAATAAACACAGAAGCACAGATGGTCCCATAAACTATGAGAATGTTACTGTCTCACTTGGATCCCTCCTCCTTGCATCTGGATCTACACCTTTGTTTGAAATGTCATTAAGCTCTCATATGTGTTGTATAATATGTCACAATTGCTTTACTTTTCAGCTGACCCTACTGCGTAGGGGGCGGATGCACAGAAAAGTAGGTATTTAACGCACATAAGGGCTGCCTACTATAAATCTACAGACCTTGCTTTCTCGCCAGATCTGGGATTGTTTGGGTCTCGCCTACCACACAGCTCAATCTGTCTGGTTGTGAAAAGACCTATGGTAAACTTGCAGTGGTCTTAGACGCTGCCCACTGCTTCCCATTGGTTGGCTTTATTTTCACTATCAGCTTGCTCATTATTAATTTCCTTGTGTGGGCTTACCTTCCTTTCCTGTTTTCCTTCCCCCTGGAACATAGCATCTTTACTTCCTTCAACCACCTACTTTTCGGGAACTGAATTTTTCTTTTTGGTTCAGCACTCCATGACAGTGCATGTGTTTTCCAGCTGACTCCCTCATGTACTTCTCTTCCACATTCTGCTATGTTCCATGTTGCCCTCTCTTGCCCATGTGTTTCCTCCCCCTCTATGTGTTTCACGCATCTTCGTGTGCTCCACCACTTTGCTTCTACACTTCTGTTCTTCTGCCACAAGTGATATCTTCCCCAACCACTCCCCATTGCTTCCCTCCACACTCCTGCTCCCCCAGGCTATCTCCTCCTCCCCTTCCAACTTAAAAGCACTTTTGTGCTACATCTATTCTATTTTTTTTTAAATCTACTATTCCAACTGAGATCTGTAAACATAAAACATTTTGTAGGCATGCATGCGCAATGCAACATACTCGTGCCTACAAAATAGCATGGCTGCATAATACTACCTTCCATTTTTAGCTTTCCATTATGCTGCACAGCATCTTGATGCTGCTGAATAGCATAGCTAAAAGGTTTTGGCAAAGAGGCTGTAAAAACAAGACATATTGGCTTTGCCAATGCTTGTTATTATTTTACTACTTTTGCTGCAAAGACATTTCAGGCATTTACTACACATTCTGAGCTACTTCTCAACAAATCCTGATTTATAGAAATGCTTCCCCTTGTATATGATGGTCTCTTCAACTGTATTTATACCGTTGGGTATTTTACTATCTACCTCATCTTACTCCTCGCCTCCACAAAATATGTATCAATTTTATGTCTGAACGGGTCCTCCAAAAATTGAAGAAAACGTGAAAACCAGTGCAGTGCATTACATAGTAATAGGAAAGTGAAACCATTTTAGTTCACGTGGAGACTAGGGAGCAATTCAGAGTGTACGATGGAAGGAGAGAGTTAAGTGGGGCAGAGTTTCTTCATAGTTGGGCTCATAGACAGAGGAGCTCGGAGGTTCTTATCGATGCCAGATGAGGTGATCACAGATGAGAAAAGACTTTAGTTCCTTTCTGAACTTCGAGAGTGATGTGGTGAGCCTGAAATCCAGAAGGGGTTTTCTTGGAGGTCCTGGTGCGTACACTGTCTCCAGTTTTCATTCTTGCATTTCTCGATCTGAAGTCTTCCAATGTCATGATTTTCAAGCAGGTGAATCAGTGGACCTGTTACTGATTTGTAGGTTCAAGCCTTAAAGTCGATGCAGTCTTTGATGGACAGCATTTGCAGATTCATCACTCTCGCTGTGATGTGTTATATATTTAACCCCGTGATGAGATGGGGGTGGCACATTGGATGCAATGCCATGGAGCGAATGCGGAGTGATGGAAGCTGTTGAGTAGGACATTGCCACCACCCAGGTGAGAGAGGATCAGGCCTTGTGCATTGCTTCTTACTCAGTTAGAGCTGTGACTGAGTTCTTTAATGTCTCTCGGGAATTGAAGAATGTATCCAACCAGCCACTGTTCCCTGTAAGGTGACCTTACACTGCCGCACACAGAGAAAAAAAATTAGAGGGAACATTGGTCGATGCACCCACGTGTGCGGCCTGGTTCCTGGCGCACATAGCCTTGGCTGCAGTGCACAGACACCTTACACTGCTGCACACAGAGGAAAGAAATTAGAGGGAACATTGGTCACAGCCCCTTCTTTTATACACCCTTTTCCTTTGTGTAAAGGTGCAGGGTTTGGGGGAACCAGATACAACTGGTTCAGGAGCACTTTGTGTACATGACTCCTTCTTTCCTTTCACAGGACAGGCTAGGGACATCAGACGTACCACAGGAGGTAGAGCCAGCATTGTAGAGGGAAGGCACAGCCCTATTCAGGTCCCAGGTGCAACTCCTCCCACCCATCTACATGGAGATATCTCCATTCAGCCCTGCGCTGACTCACCCTGCCCCTCCTGGAGCCACACACACCTCCCAGCCCCTGTCACTCACAAGCCAGACATGCAATTCACATCAGGCAGGCAGACACAGAGCACACAGAAATGCCAACTTCTAGAAGTGGCATTTCTCCACCAGTCACCATAAATCTGCGCACACCATTGCGCAGCATTTATTCTCACGAATTCAGACATAGTAGACTTGACCATGCTGCACCTCTCATAACAGGAATTATCACTGACACACTCATCCTCAATGCATTCCTGTGGGAGGGCAGGCCAGTCTCACCACACACGCACGCAGCGCGCACGCACTTTACACTGGGCCTCAGTGCTAAAGTGCCCAGAGGCCTAAAATCACCAACACTACACAGGGAAAAGGCTAAGAGACAGGCAAAAAGTTCAGGGGTGAACCTGCCAAAAGGGCCAGGTCCAACAGTTTTCATCCCATACTTGCTGACATGATGCTTTTATATCATCAAATATCAAATGATTTTTTGTTTCTGTGCCATTCCATAAAGATATGGCCCTACATGAAAACCTAGCTCCGGTAAACCATTTATTATTGGCAAATACTGATGCTTCAATACTTAATACTGGCCTGGCTGCGCAATCTGGGGGCAGTGGTTTGGCAGAATAATTATTACAGGTGGATGGTGGATTAGATCTCCCTAGAATACCTCGTTCCAATACTGCTTCCTCCCAATTTGCATAACTATATTTCTGCCCTGCTCCCTTCATTCTGGATATCTCTTTCATTATCTCTGTTTTATCTGTCAAAATTTCAGGGGTTGTATCAAATCTAGTTGTATTAACTCTGGCAGTCATAGGACTAACATGCGTTGGCTGTAACTGTGCTTTTATCCTACACAAGAAAAGGTGCAATAAACACTTTGTCATATTAACAGGCACCTCTTTAGGATACACTAAAGGTGGTGTTTCTATGGCATGGGGAATAAGAGAACATACATAACAACTATCATTTTGTGTATTGGTACCTGTATCATGCATGCTTTTGTACCACAAATTATCAAGTAAAGAATCATGCAAAGGATGTATATCTGTTTCATTGAAAACAGCTCTACGAAAGCGTAATACTTCTTCCCTATGGGTGGGATCTTTTGCATCTACATAACACATAATACAATAGCAAATTATCAGAGTAATAATCATAACCACTGAACTCATTATTATACTATGAAAAATATCATTTAACTGTCTCTTCATTGTATAATTTGTTCTTGGACCATTGCCTCTTCCCCTCTCTGTGGGAGTGAGGCCAAAAATTGAATAATGTCCGTTACGTGCACCCAGTTCCGCATCCCCTCCACTTTGACTGCTTTTGGCGTGCTCTGTGGTACTTGGTAGGGGCCTAGAAACTTGGGGTCTTTCCATGTTCTCACAAAGTTGCACACGAAGACCCAGGAACCGATGCTGATGGCTGTAGACAAGGGCAGGGGTGGTGCAGTACTGTCGGCTTGTTGCAGCTGAACCTGTTTAGAATAAATTTGTACAGCTTTTGTTAAGGCAGACATGTATGCATTCATTTCTTGCCAAACACTTTCTGATGCAGACTTAGTATCAGAACGAATCATTTGATTTTGTTTAAAGGAAAAATTAGAATGCCTACCTGTTACGACTTGGTGAGGGGTCAAATGATGATCCTTTGAAGGGGCATTTTTCAATGCATACAGAGCAAGGAGAAGGCAGTAAAGGCAATTTTTTTCAGTGTCTCACAAATTTTTGACACTTTGCTTTTCAATAAGCCATTCATCCTCTCAACAATTCCATTAATCTCTGGGTGGTAAACTGGTGTTCCACTCCTAATAGTGTAGTAATTTGCTAAAATACTGTGTTAGCAAAGTGTTTGCCATTATCGCTGCGTATTGCCGCCGGAAACCCCCACCTCGGTATGACCTCTCTCACCAGGAATTTGGCTGCCTGGTCAGCATCACACCTGGAGCAGAGTCCTGCTTCAATCCATCGTGAAAATGGACACACCACTACTAACAAATACCTATATCCATTACATTATTGTATCATATCTACAAAGTCTATGTGTAACTCTATGAAAGGACCTATTGGTCTTGGAATGGAGGATGAAGGCATTTTTGGTGACCTCTTATTAGAGTACTGATAACACACATGACATGAAGCTAAAAATACATCAACTAATGGTCCTAGATTAGGGATAAACCAGCTTTTATTTAATTCATCCATCATTACTCTTTTAGAATTATGTGTTGGTAAATGAAGTTGTCGAAGGGCTGTTATAAGTAGTGACTGAGGCATTATAACTTTACCTGAAGTTGCTGATCTATAAAGAAGATCTGGAAATCCAATCACCCGCCCCCTTGATTTCCAGAGATCTTTCTCATGTTGTGGTGCTGCATTTTGAATGTCTAATAATGCCTCTGTAGAAATATTCTCATAGTGTTGTATCTCAACCTCATCATCTGCATCTAAAGTGTGCATACTGCATGTTTTCATTGCATATAAACTAGCTTCCTTTGCTGCTGTATCAGCAGCTTCATTTCCCTTAGACACCAAATCTGTTCCTTTTGTATGTGCCTGGCACTTAACCACTGCTACTTGACATGGTATTTGCAATGCAGCAATAAGGTCAGCTAAAAGATGTTGGTGCGCTACTGGTGTCCCATCAGATTTAAGAAATCCTCGCCTTTCCCATCTCTTCAGCCCTGAGTGAACTGTGGAAGTTACATATGCTGAATCAGTGTATATTGTTACTGGCTGACCCTGACAAGCCTGTAGGGCCGTTATCAATGCTTTTAATTCAGCCACTTGGGCTGAGTCTTGGGATAGCAAGGGTAAGAGGTGCAATGTGTGTAAGGTATAATCAGTAGGTGTACCAATAGCCTCAACAACACCTGCACCTTATGTCTTTTGCCTGTCTCCTGGTCTATCCATGAGGAACCATCAATAAACAATTGTCGGCCATCAGACAAGGGGTCCTCATGTGCCAGGTGATCGTCCTCCTCCAATGTTACACTACAGCCATGATCAGTTGGCTCTAGTGGGTGCACTAAAAAAGTTGCAGGATTGACTGAGTGTACTCTCTCAATGCAGATAGAAGGGTTTGACAGTATTACTTCATAACCTGTCGCTCTTTGAGTGGTCAATGTACTTTTACTTTTCTGAAGCACAGCGAATGGAGAGTGCTCAACATACAATGTTACAGGGCATCCTGCTGTAATAGTACTACTCTTTTCCACTGCAAAAACTGCTGCTGCAAGCGCTCGCTCACAAGGAAAGTGACCTTTTATTACTGGATCTAATAGTCCACTAAAATAGGCGACGGGTTTGTGACCCATCGGGTATTTTTGAGTAAGGGCTGATATCATGGAAACCTCTGTGGCAGCAGAAAACAGAAAAAATCTCTTTGTATAGTCTGGATTTGCTAGCACTGGGGCTGAAGCAATTGCTTCTTTCAGTGTCTGAAATGCACTTACACTGTCATCACTCCACTGTATGCCTGTGTTGTCAGTTTTAGCTTGCTTCATTGCATATAATAGTGGTTGTATGATGGTAGCATAATCAAATACCCACTGACGTACAAAATTACAAAGGCCTAGAAATTTCTGCATGTCTTTTACTGTCTTGGGCTGAGGCTGATCACGTATAGTTTGTATTCTAGAACCTGCTATCTTTTTGCCTTCTGCAGACAACACTTGGCCCAAATACAGCTCTTCTTTTTGCACAAACTGTAATTGTTTCCTGTCCACTTTGTATCCCTTAGTAGCAAGTAGCGTTAGGAGATTGACAGTGTCCAAAACACATTCAGATTCTGTTTTACTACATATTAATAAATCATCTACATATTGCAAGTCTGTACTGTCTGACTGGAAATTTAACAAATCATCTCTCAATACTCTATTAAACACAGATGGAGACTCGCAATAGCCTTGAGGGAGTCGAGAATATTGGATTTGTTCACCATCAAAACTGAAGGCTGTCAAAGAATGACTGTCAGGATGTAAAGGTATGGTAAAAAAAGCATTATTTAAATCCACTACAGAAAACCATTTACTGTCACTTGGTATATTAGTCAATATCACAGATGGGTCTGGCACTATGGGGTACTCTGCTAATACTATGGCATTAAGGGGGCTAAAATCCTGAACTATCCTCCAAGTATTACCTGTAGATTTTTTTACAGGATAAATTGCGGTGTTACAAGGTGATGGACAGGAATACAGGACTCCCTGATCCTTCAGTCTTTGTATTGTCCCTCTAATACCTTCTTTTGCTTATTTAGACAGTGGATACTGTTTTACACGTGGCAATTGTGCACCTGGCTTCAACTTTATCTTAAATGGTTCTGCAGATAGTATCAGTCCTACCTCATCTGGAGCTGATGTCCAGAGACAAGGCGGGACTGCTGCAAGTGCTTCAATATCATGGCACAACTGGTAACGTGGTCTTTGCACGGTAAACACGCACTAACAAGGGTCCAGTGTGTGTATAAACAATCTCAGTCCTGGTGGGATCGTCTGAAAAGAGTTCTGAATCAAAAATGTCCCGTGGTCTCAGACCAGGCATAAGAAAAATCAGGACCTTCCAAATTCCTCCATCATTATCTGATGCCACCAGAGCGTCCCACCTACTGGATATTTCCATGCACTCAAGGTAAAGGGTATTCACCTGTCCCAGTTCATCACCACCAGCTTGTCTCCTGAAAATTAGTCTTGGCGGTAATTCCATCCATCTCCCTAAAATATTTCCTCTGTCTTCAGAACCGTAAGTACTGCATCTGCTAGCAATTTATAATGCACTGGCTCTGCCCTTCCAACCACATTTTCCTCTGGTATTCTTAGCAGATGTATCCCACATTTCGCTTGCCCTGGTATTTCACATGTCATGGATCCAT
This sequence comes from Calotriton arnoldi, assembly GCA_963921515.1. Lineage (NCBI taxonomy): Eukaryota > Metazoa > Chordata > Amphibia > Caudata > Salamandridae > Calotriton > Calotriton arnoldi. Next base: position 784,696 of record CAWUFW010003803.1, on the reverse strand, counting down.
CAGAGGAAAACCTTACTGTCATGTTTAATTTAGACATAATATCCCTTCCTAATAAATTTGCTGGTGAATTTGGAGAATAAAGGAGACGCTCTTGCGTTCGCACTCCTGCCACCTCTATGGGCACATGTGTTGTGTATGGAATGCGCTGTACTTCACCAGAGAAGCCCTGCGTATCCATGGTGGCAGAGGACAATGGAACATTTCCTTCTGAGAGGCAAGATTTTGTTGCCCCTGTATCAACCAAAAAAGCATACCTCCTTCCCATTGTAATAATTTCTACCATTGGTTCTTCCTCTGGGTCTAGAGTCCTAGCTACAACAGAACAATTGGGATTCCCTGGTGCATCCCATCAGGCTGTATGATAAAAGGGGTTTCCTCCTTGAACAATCACTCCCCCTTGTCCTTGACTCCCTGTGCTCACCAATGCAGTAGTCTGCACTTGATGCTGGCCTCTTGTCTGCACAACAGGTGCTGGTGCCCCTTGAACAGGTACATTAGCAAATTGCTGTTGTGGCATATAAACCTGTGGCAGTGGAGTTATTTGTTGTTGAGGATAGGGGCATACTGATAAGGACCATATTGAGGCGCTGGCCCTGACGTGTTCACATTTTGTCTTCCCCTTCCTCTCCCTATTCCTATCACTCCCTGCGCTTCATCACTCTTCTTAAAGCGGCATTCAGCAATAAAATGTCCAATGTTACCGCCGTAATGGCATTTAAAATTTCTTCTTCCTTGCATCTGTCTCCCCTCTCTTTGACCCCTTCCTTGCTCCCTGTTTACAACAGGAACTTGCCCAGTCATTTCTTTTCCTGTCTTTTCCTTCCTTGACCCTGCTTGGTAGGTCGCTCCCCCTCCGCACAGCTCCGCCTGTGTATCCCTGCCCCAGCTGCCACTGCTGAGGAAGTTCGAGGCCCTCCTCCACCCGCAGGCTACCACCTGCGCCTAATCCCTGGTGGCCAGTGGTAGGCCGCAGGTTTGTATCTCTTTGCTTGCCGTGATTGTCTGCCTTATTGTATCCTTATTTGCCTTTTTTGCCTTTACTTTACTGTTTGCCTTTACTGTTTGCCTTCTGTTCCCCTCGTTGCCCCGTGTGTTTGAGCCCGTTTTGCCTTCTGTTGCCCTCGTTGCCCCTGTATTTCTGTGCCTTCTGTGCCCATTTTTGCCTTCTGTATCCCTTGTTGCCCCCGTGTTTCTGAGCCCGTTTTGCCTTCTGTTCCCCTCGTTGCCCCTGTATTTCTGTGCCTTCTGTGCCCATTTTTGCCTTCTGTACCCCTCGTTGCCCCCGTGTTTCTGAGCCCGTTTTGCCTTCTGTTCCCCTCGTTGCCCCTGTATTTTTGTGCCTTCTGTGCCCATTTTTGCCTTCTGTTCCCCTCGTTGCCCCCGTGTGTTTGAGCCCGTTTTGCCTTCTGTTCCCCTCGTTGCCCCTGTATTTCTGTGCCTTCTGTGCCCATTTTTGCCTTCTGTACCCCTCGTTGCCCCCGTGTTTCTGAGCCCGTTTTGCCTTCTGTTCCCCTCGTTGCCCCTGGATTTTTGTTCCTTCTGTGCCCATTTTTGCCTTCTGTACCCCCCATTGCCCCCGTGTTTCTGAGCCCGTTTTGCCTTCTGTTCCCCTCGTTGCCCCTCACTGCTCCTGCTCCAGGCGCTGCGTCCCCTGCGGCCCCCCCCTGACCGCCCATTCGCTGCCCCTGCCTCCCACCTCCCAGCTGCTCCTCCCTCTCACCTCCCCATATATGGCGGCCGCTGCGCGGTGAGGAGAGCGACCCTTGACCCTGCTTGGTAGGTCGCTCCCCCTCCGCACAGCTCCGCCTGTGTGTCCCTGCCCCAGCTGCCGCTGCTGAGGAAGTTCGAGGCCCTCCTCCACCCGCAGGCTACCACCTGCGCCTAATCCCTGGTGGCCAGTGGTAGGCCGCAGGTTTGTATCTCTTTGCTTGCCGTGATTGTCTGCCTTATTGTATCCTTATTTGCCTTTTTTGCCTTTACTTTACTGTTTGCCTTCTGTTCCCCTCGTTGCCCCCGTGTGCTTGAGCCCGTTTTGCCTTCTGTTCCCCTCGTTGCCCCTGTATTTCTGTGCCTTCTGTGCCCATTTTTGCCTTCTGTACCCCTCGTTGCCCCCGTGTTTCTGAGCCCGTTTTGCCTTCTGTTCCCCTCGTTGCCCCTGTATTTCTGTGCCTTCTGTGCCCATTTTTGCCTTCTGTACCCCTCGTTGCCCCCGTGTTTCTGAGCCCGTTTTGCCTTCTGTTCCCCTCGTTGCCCCTGTATTTTTGTGCCTTCTATGACCATTTTTGCCTTCTGTTCCCCTCGTTGCCCCCGTGTGTTTGAGCCCGTTTTGCCTTCTGTTCCCCTCGTTGCCCCTGTATTTCTGTGCCTTCTGTACCCCACGTTGCCCCCGTGTTTCTGAGCCCGTTTTGCCTTCTGTTCCCCTCGTTGCCCCTGTATTTTTGTGCCTTCTGTGCCCATTTTTGCCTTCTGTTCCCCTCGTTGCCCCCGTGTGTTTGAGCCCGTTTTGCCTTCTGTTCCCCTCGTTGCCCCTGTATTTTTGTGCCTTCTGTGCCCATTTTTGCCTTCTGTTCCCCTCGTTGCCCCCGTGTGTTTGAGCCCGTTTTGCCTTCTGTTCCCCTCGTTGCCCCTGTATTTTTGTGCCTTCTGTGCCCATTTTTGCCTTCTGTTCCCCTCGTTGCCCCCGTGTGTTTGAGCCCGTTTTGCCTTCTCTTCTCCTTGTTGCCCCTGTATTTTTGTGCCTTCTGTGCCCATTTTTGCCTTCTGTACCCCTCGTTGCCCCCGTGTTTCTGAGCCTGTTTTGCCTTCTGTTCCCCTCGTTGCCCCTGGATTTTTGTGCCTTCTGTGCCCATTTTTGCCTTCTGTTCCCCTCGTTGCCCCCGTGTTTCTGAGCCCGTTTTGCCTTCTGTTCCCCTCGTTGCCCCTGTATTTCTGTGCCTTCTGTGCCCATTTTTGCCTTCTGTACCCCTCGTTGCCCCCGTGTTTTTGAGCCCGTTTTGCCTTCTGTTCCCCTCGTTGCCCCTGTATTTCTGTGCCTTCTGTGCCCATTTTTGCCTTCTGTACCCCTCGTTGCCCCCGTGTTTCTGAGCCCATTTTTGCCTTCTGTTCCCCTCGTTGCCCCTCACCGCTCCCGCTCCAGCCACTGCGTCCCCGCCCCCCTGACCGCCCATTCGCTGACCCTGCCTCCCGCCTCCCAGCTGCTCCTCCCTCCCACCTCCCCATATATGGCGGCCGCTGCGCGGTGAGGAGAGCGACCCTTGACCCTGCTTGGTAGGTCGCTCCCCCTCCGCACAGCTCCGCTTGTGTGTCCCTGCCCCAGCTGCCGCTGCTGAGGAAGTTCGAGGCCCTCCTCCACCTGTCCCTGCCCCAGCTGCCGCTGCTGAGGAAGTTCGAGGCCCTCCTCCACCCGCAGGCTACCACCTGCGCCTCATCCCTGGTGGCCAGTGGTAGGCCGTAGGTTTGTATCTCTTTGCTTGCCGTGATTGTCTGCCTTATTGTATCCTTATTTGCCTTTTTTGCCTTTACTTTACTGTTTGCCTTCGGTTCCCCTCGTTGCCCCCGTGTGTTTCAGCCCGTTTTGCCTTCTGTTCCCCTCGTTGCCCCTGTATTTCTGTGCCTTCTGTGCCCATTTTTGCCTTCTGTACCCCTCGTTGCCCCGGTGTTTCTGAGCCCGTTTTGCCTTCTGTTCCCCTCGTTGCCCCTGTATTTCTGTGCCTTCTGTGCCCATTTTTGCCTTCTGTACCCCTCGTTGCCCCCGTGTTTCTGAGCCCATTTTGCCTTCTGTTCCCCTCGTTGCCCCTGTATTTTTGTGCCTTCTGTGCCCATTTTTGCCTTCTGTTCCCCTCGTTGCCCCCGTGTGTTTGAACCCGTTTTGCCTTCTGTTCCCCTCGTTGCCCCTGTATTTCTGTGCCTTCTGTGCCCATTTTTGCCTTCTGTACCCCTCGTTGCCCCCGTGTTTCTGAGCCCGTTTTGCCTTCTGTTCCCCTCGTTGCCCCTGTATTTTTGTGCCTTCTGTGCCCATTTTTGCCTTCTGTTCCCCTCGTTGCCCCTCACTGCTCCCGCTCCAGCCGCTGCGTCCCCTGCGTCCCCGCCCCCCTGACCGCCCATTCGCTGCCCCTGCCTCCCGCCTCCCAGCTGCTCCTCCCTCCCACCTCCCCATATATGGCGGCCGCTGCGCGGTGAGGAGAGCGACCCTTGACCCTGCTTGGTAGGTCGCTCCCCCTCCGCACAGCTCCGCCTGTGTGTCCCTGCCCCAGCTGCCGCTGCTGAGGAAGTTCGAGGCCCTCCTCCACCCGCAGGCTACCACCTGCGCCTCATCCCTGGTGGCCAGTGGTAGGCCGTAGGTTTGTATCTCTTTGCTTGCCGTTATTGTCTGCCTTATTGTATCCTTGTTTGCCTCCTATTGTTTCCTTGTTTGCCTTTTTGCCTTTACTGTTTGCCTTCTGTTCCCCTCGTTGCTCCCGTGTGTTTGAGCCCGTTTTGTCTTCTGTTTCCCTCGTTGCCCCTGTATTTCTGTGCCCATTTTTGCCTTCTGTACCCCTCGTTGCCCCCGTGTTTCTGAGCCCGTTTTGCCTTCTGTTCCCATCGTTGCCCCTGTATTTTTGTGCCTTCTGTGCCCATTTTTGCCTTCTGTTCCCCTCGTTGCCCCCGTGTGTTTGAGCCCGTTTTGCCTTCTGTTCCCCTCGTTGCCCCTGTATTTCTGTGCCTTCTGTGCCCATTTTTGCCTTCTGTACCCCTCGTTGCCCCCGTGTTTTTGAGCCCGTTTTGCCTTCTGTTCCCCTCGTTGCCCCTGTATTTCTGTGCCTTCTGTGCCCATTTTTGCCTTCTGTACCCCTCGTTGCCCCCGTGATTTTGAGCCCGTTTTGCCTTTTGTTCCCCTCGTTGCCCCTCACCGCTCTCGCTCCAGCCGCTGCGTCCCCTGCGGCCCTGCCCCCCTGACCGCCCATTCGCTGCCCCTGCTCCTCCCTCCCACCTCCCCATATATGGCGGCCGCGTGCAGTGGGCGCGCCGCTGGCGCGCCGAAGGCACGCCTAAGGCAAGCCCGTCTGCGCCTGGACCGCGCCCAGCGCCAGAACCCCTGGTCCCTGTGCCCGCCACGACGCCCGGCTCTGCTACGACTCCAGCACCCTCCACGCACTCAACACCGGACGATGATCACGCACCTGCTTCCTGGCCGCCCCGAAGAGCACCCAAGGACCCTTCTCCTGCCGGAACTGCAGCTTCACCAGCACCCAGCCCGCCAACCCGCCAACCAGGAACAAACCCAACCACCTCAGTTGCATTCTTCTCAACACCCGCTCCGCCCGCAAACACGCCGTTGAACTCTGGGACCTACTAGACTCAACCTCCCCTGATGTCGCATTCCTGACGGAGACCTGGCTGAACCCCTCCTCGGCACCCGACATCGCCATTGCCATCCCGGAAGGCTACAAGATCTCCCGCAGGGACCGCACCAATGGAGTAGGATGAATCGCCATCGCCCACAGGAACACTCTCAGAGTCTCGACCAACAACGACGACACCCTCAGCACCGCCGAACACCTGCACTTCCAGATCCACACCGACCCCAACACCACCCTCAGAGGAACCCTCGTCTACAGACCCCCCGGACCTCGGCCACAGTTCAGCGACTCCATCACCGACTTCGTCAGCCCTCACGCCCTCGCCTCCACGGACTACATCCTCCTCGAGGACCTGAACTTCCACCTCGAGAACAACAACGACACCAACTCTACCGCCCTGATCGACAACCTCGCCAACCTCGGACTCAGACAACTCGTCACAACTCCCACCCACTCCGCCGGCCACACGCTTGACCCCATCTTCTCCGCAAGCTCCCACGTCACCTTCAGTCACACCACCGAACTCCACTGGACCGACCATCGCTGCATCCACTTCACCTTCCAGAAAGCCACCATGCACCACCGCACCTAACAGATGCCTCGCCGCTGCTGGAGCAAAGTCACCGAAGACCAGCTAACCACCACCCTAGCCCGGTGCCCATCAACCGACCCCACCGACCCCGACACCGCCGCCCGCAACCTCAGCAGTGGATCAACGACTGCGCCAACACCCTCGCCCCGCTCAAGAAACCCGCCAACAGCCACACCAGCAAGAAAGCCAGCTGGTTCACTGAAGACCTCCGGGCCTCCAAGCAAACCTGCCGAAAGTTAGAGAAGAACTGGCACTGCGAACAAACACCGGACAGCTACGCAGCCCACAAGAACGCCACCCGTAGACACCATCACCTCATCAGATCCGCCAAAAGGGCCTCCTTCAAAGACCGCCTAGACAACAACGGACACAAGCAAAGAGCTCTTCAACATCGTGAAGGAACTCTCTAACCCCAGCTCCAACACCAACGACATCTCACCTTCGCAAGACCTATGCAACTCGTTGGCCGCCTTCTTCCATCGCAAGATCGCTGACATCCACGACAGCTTCAACACCACGATCGCCCCGACAACCACTGAGATCCCCGCCCCCAAGACCAACATCCGCACCAACCGCCTGCTCTCCTGGACCAACATAAACGACGACGACACCATCAAGATCATGAACACCATCCACTCCGGATCTCCGTCAGACCCATGCCCACACCACATCTTCAACAAAGCCAGCACCACCATCGCACCCCATCTCCGGAAAGCCATCAACATCTCCTTCGAGACAGCAACCTTCCCGGATAGCTGGAAGCACGCCGAGATCAACGCCTTACTCAAGAAACCCAAGGCGGACCCCAAGGACCTCAAAAACTTCCGGCCCATCTCCCTACTCCCGTTCCCGGCGAAGGTCATCGAGAAGACCGTCAACAAACAACGGACCCGCTACCTCGAGGAGAACAGCATCCTGGACCCGTTCCAGTCCGGGTTTCGCAGCAACCACAGCACCGAAACTGCCCTCATTGCCGCCACCGATGACATCAGGACCCTGCTAGACAACGGAGAGACCGCGGCCCTCATCCTCCTGGACCTGTCAACCGCCTTCGACACGGTATGCCACCACACACTACGCACACGCCTCCACGACGCCGGAATCCAAGAGAAGGCCCTGGACTGGACCACCTCCTTCCTCTCCGGCAGAACACAGAGCGTCCGCCTCCCCCCCTTCCGCTCCGAGGCCACCGAGATCATCTGCGGCGTACCCCCGGGCTTATCCCTCAGCCCAACGCTGTTCAACATCTACATGGCACCACTCGCCCATGTCGCCCGACTGCACGACCTCAACATCATCTCTTACGCCGATGACACCCAGCTGATTCTCTCCCTCACCAAAGACCCCCACACCGCCAAAACTAACCTCCACGAAGGAATGAAGGCCGTCGCCGAATGGATGAGGAACAGCCGACTGAAGCTGAACTCTGACAAGAGGGAGGTCCTCATCCTCGGATCCACCCCTCGGCCTGGGACGACTCCTGGTGGCCGACCGCACTGGGAGCAGCCCCAATACCCACCGACCACGCACGCAACCTAGGAGTCATCCTCGACTCCACCCTCTCCATGACTAAGCAGGTCAACGCCGTCTCTTCCGCCTGCTTCAACACCCTCCGCATGCTCCGCAAGATCTACAAGTGGATCCCCACCGAAACGAGAAGAACGGTCACCCAGGCCCTCGTCAGCAGCAGGCTGGACTACGGAAACGCCCTCACGCTGGAGCCTCTGCCAAACTCCTGAAACGGCTGCAACGCATCCAGAACGCCTCTGCACGCCTGATCCTCGACATCCCTCGCCGCAGCCACATCACCCCTCACCTGAGAAACCTGCACTGGCTCCCCGTCAACAAGAGGATAACCTTCAAGCTCCTCACCCACGCACACAAGGCACTGCACAACACCGGACCTGCGTACCTCAACAGACGACTCAGCCTCTACACCCCCGCCCGCCAGCTTCGCTCCGCCGACCTCGCCCTCGCCACAATACCCCGCATCCGAAGAGCGACCTCCGGCGGCAGATCCTTCTCCCACCTCGCCGCCAAAACCTGGAACACCCTCCCCATCCGCCTACGGCAGACCCAAGACCTGCTGACCTTCAGAAGACTCCTGAAGACCTGGCTCTTCGAGCAGACCCATCATTTTTTCCTTTAGTAATAGTTACTCCTTGTATCCCTGCACTTCTCATTATGCTGTCCACCTCATCCTCTACTATGGAGCTCAAAAGGCTCTTTACATCCCCAAGAGCTAAAGGTATCCCAGCTGTTGCATTTTCAAATGTTTTAATCCATTTCCCTGCTCCTTCGTGTAATGGAGGCAGGCCTTTTTTTTTAGATTTTCTTTATCCATGTGTTGCCATGGAACATAGACAGGATGTGCTCCCTGTGTCTTATACACCAGTGGCATCTGTATTACAGCAGTATTCCTGCCACCAAGTCACTCATAAGGTGTCTCAGACCTTAAAACATATTTCTTCCACACACACAGACTTTGTTGCATATAATCATAATCCCACTCTGGGTCCCCATAACCTTGAAAAATACATAAATCAGCCATACTTATCAATTCAGGGTCAAAGGATCCTGCTCTTGGCCACACTTTCATCTGTGGCACCATACCTGCTGTCCATCCTGCAAGGTTATTAGTAAATGGGACAACATTATACCAACTATTTTCTCCCTTTGCTACTATTTCATTGGGTGTCAAGTCACTGTTTCCTTTCCTTTCTTTTCTATGTATAAAACTTGTCATTCCCTGCATATTTCGTACATGAAGGGATCTTACTTCAGCCGGAGGGGAACTTTGTCCTAACTCTATCATACCCTCTCCTCGAAATGGACGCCCAGACATGGTTGTACTACTGGGTAACACCTGCTCTCCTCTTATTTGTTCTCTAAAGGTACTTTGTTGCTCTAATCTTCTTCTATTTATTTCAGCATTTCTGTTCTCAGCCTCTTGCCACAATTCCATGCGTTCCCGGTCAAGAACCCTTCTAATTTCACCCCCCACAGAGTTTATTTCTTCCTCATCTATCTTATCCTTTCCTGTCACATTCTTGAATTCTAGATCATATCCTTTGTCCCTTACAACTGGCTTTTCATCTGGTTTAAATGATATGGAATTACATATATTTGAACAGTCATCAGCAATAAGGCTTAATCTCTTAATTGTATTCTGTATTCTCTTTACACTGGTGGTCATGTCACGATAACCCTTATCCTCTTCCTGATGTATTTTTGATTGTGCCCCTAAATCAAACTTCACCTGTGGGGTGCTAGTATAATATCCATTTCCCTCACTTGAGTTTTGAGGAATCTTGTTAGCCCATTCTAATATGTCTTTTGACTTTTGTTCCAGCAATTTTCCATTTTTGTCTTGTCTTAATTTTACTGAAATGTCTCCTGTTAAGGACACTGTTCCCTCATATACTTTTTCAGGTTTAAGAGGATCTTTATTAATTGTTTGAGCAAAATCAACCTCCCCCATTTTTAATAAGTCATCAACCTTTGGTATAACTTTGTTTATGTCAGTCAAGGGTATTAATATTGGATCTTTATAGCCTAAAGCTGGAACATCAGTGTCCACTGAGTCTATTGAGGTAGTGGACACTATCTCAATAGACCTTATGCCGTCAGGGCCCGTAGAGGGCCCTGATGGCATAAGGGCCCTTAGAGGGCCCTGACGGCATAAGGGCCCTTTAATTATCTCAGAATATGTTGGGGGTGGTGCTGTGGCTTCTACATGGGAATCCTGACTGAATACCTTCCACATGCCCAATGATGCTAATCTTTTTGTTCTCTTATCTCCTTTATATGCTCCTAAGATATATGATATTACATGGGCTATCACTGTATTATCAAAAGAGCCATCTGGTGGCCATGGAACCAGGGAAGTCTTTGTGCCTTCAGCCCATTCCTGACAATGTCTTTTTATTCTATCAGAGTCTCCTGGAAATGTGGAAATCATATGGCCTAAAGGAGTCCCTTTCTCTCCCTGCCTCCCCCGGGAAGATTTCTTAAAGAAAGGCATGACCTCACAATTTTTCTTTTAATCTACCAAAAATTTTACTATTCTTAAAGGCTCCTGTCCTAATGGGGTTAACACTAAAAAAAACAGTCAGTACCTCTGATAATGCAAGAGAACTCATAATCTATTACACATGATATAACAATCATAAATCTACATTATATATATATATATATATATATATATATATATATATATATATATATATTGTTTAAAAAAGCAATTCACATAACATATTAATACAAAATGTCAACTTTTTCTCTTTCTGTGACGTTTTCTTAATTCAAACTGTCAGGATAACCTTCTTATATAATTCCTATTTCTCTAATTCCCCAAGGGAAAGAAAACCAGTCTGCCAAGTTTAACTAAATAAACATCTATTTCTCTGACGATTCCTAAACAAAAGGTCTGTCAGGATCAACAAAACACATTTAATTCTCACTCTTCCTCTCTGACGATTCCTAAACAAAGGTCTGCCAGGATTAACTAAATACACATCTCCGTTTGTAACAGTTGAGGATCAATACACAACTGTCGACGATCGCCCTTTTTTCCTACCTTATCTGGCCGCTGCAGACGTCCCCCAGACCGGTACCCCTATCATCCAAAAAACAGATCTTTCGTCTCAACGGGCGTCTGTCATCTTCCTCAAATTGTGCACTACTAAATTAGTTGTCCGAAGGGGCCCCGAAGGGGCCCCGAAGGGGAACCTCCCCAGCGGCAGGCCGGAGCAAAGGGGATCTCTTGGCTGGCTCTGCCACGATGTCGGGAAAAAATCCTTTAAGCAGTGCACATCATTTAATCACCACATCTGCAACACAAGGGAGTACAAAAAGGTTTATTGTACATGCCAGGCTAGCTCAGCTGGGAGAGTGAAGTGCTATGAGAGAAACACAAATCAGTCTCAACTTACATACACTTCGAGTCTAGTCTTATAATACTAATTTTGGCATTAGTCCATATTTATTTCAATGTTCACGATAGAAAAAGCTTCCTGCTTTTCCGTTATGTCCCACCCAGATTACATACATTTCCTGCAGGTTTTCCTTGTGTTCGTGACTTCTCACGCCACACTTACAGACTACAATGGAAACATTCTTGCTGCTCTGAATTTCCTGTTAAATATTCAAGACAGGACGTTTCTCAGCCCGAATACAATGGAAAGGAAAAAACACTTAAGCCAGACCGCATTTAGACCCTTTTTGAAAGCAGGCTGTAGGTTATTTCCAGATACAATTGTGCAACTTAACATGAACGTTTAACCACATGTTTAAACAGCATTATACTGTTTTTCTTTTTTTACATAATATTTCAGTTTGTGGGCAAGTGACAGGTAAAACAGAATAATTAGGGCCTAAATCTAAATTAGGGTTTTGATTCCTTTCAGAGGTCTTCTGGGAGGTAGGGGAAATCATACAACTACTGCTGATCCCCTCCCCCCTCACTGGCTTATTGGGACATGTAGCAGAGATACCCAAAAGCTCTCGCAGACTCACCGCCCTGCTATTACTCCTCGCCAAACGCAGAGTCGCAATGTGCTGGGGGGCACCCTGGCGCCCAAGCCGAGAGACTGGATAACCAACATTACTTACTGTCATGAACAGTTGTCTTGCTACTGGGACTTGATTCTTTCGAGATCTCGGCCCCGTGACATTTTGGAACCTTTCCTTACTTATATGCGTCAACAGGAATCAACCAGTGACTCACAAGATCTCCCTTAGATATGTGATCAATATGGATGTCCTTTGTCTTTGTACTTATGATGTATAAGGTATTGCCAATACACGAAACACCAACTGTGAAAATGCACTGCTAAAGGAACGTTATGCAGAAATGTACATGTATGCAAACTATATAAATAAAGGTTTTAAAAAAAAAGAGGAATGCATCATATCAGCCTCTGTGTCTTTAATAAAATCATGATTTTCTACCCATCCCAGCTGTGGAAAATCTGAATTTACATAATTTATACATTTCAAATTGCATTTCTCATTCCTCAAGTTTGTACCTATCGGATTTGGTAAAAACACTATTGATTTTTCACATTGTTTTAAAATCAGCATCAGGTAGTAGAGGATTAATTAAGTAGATTCCTTTGGGTTAAAATACATGAACAGCTTCGAGAGTTCCTCAAAGTATGCTCACCAAAGCCGACAAAAGAAATAGGACATGGCCCCTTTAACCAAGTAAATGTGCAATGTAGCTTTAAATTTCAGGAAGGCTCCTGCTGGACCTCTGCCATGTGAGACCCATGATGCATCATGCAACTGCAGAGAGGGAGTTTTTTCCTCTTTTTTCCACTGAACTCCATCAGCGGGCTGCATGTTCTGTTCTCAAACACTTCCAGCTACTGCTTGGAATCAGAGAGCAGCAGAAACCCACTTATTTGGGACAGAATATATATATACACACACACACACACACACACACACATATATATATATTTTTTACAAATCGTAGAGATGTTGGAGGAAGGGCAAAGATTCTGGAAGCCTCGCAACAAAAAACGAAAGAAAAGGAAATCTGAAGGCTGTCTGAAAAAGCGAAATATAATTTTATCTCAGAAGAAATACGTTTATTTTCCTAGCACGTAACATGGGTATGTTGCTCACCGCCTTTTTTTCCGATGGCGCTAAATCCGTTACACCCTGAAAAAAGGGCGCCATGCGACTGAGTAGAAGTGAAGTGAGTATATTTTGTGCTTTTCTTTTTGTCATCAAGCTGTGCAGAACCCACAGTTTAACATTGTGGGGTTTGCAATCCACGAAGGGTAGTGTGCTAAAAATGACTGTGTTTATAGGTTCTGACTATCAAAAAGGAGAACAACTGCATGCCTGTTGAGTGCCTAGAGGATATTATCACTTTATAACGATTCTCTGCTCCCCGTTTTTTTATTTTTCGGAGCAGCCCCTGCCCGGTAGACAAGACAGAATGCAAGGCAAACTTAAATATACTACAGTTAATTTAATCTTTTTATTTTATGACTGTGTTAAGCAGGAACCATGCCAGGTCAGGCGTCAGAGCACTTTTCATATTTGTTCCATTGTGCCTCGTCGCTTATTTTACTGATTAGTACGTTTTTGACTCATTTCATAATGTGAATACTTTACATTCTCCTATGCCGGTAGGACTGATCACCTCATTTTATCAATTAAGGGTTTTGCAGAGTGAACACAGTGGATCAAATCTCCTCGAGGCGCTTTGCTCATATCCGTATATGCCCAGTAAGCACGTTTTTTTTTTTTTTTTTAAATAAAAATTATATAGCACTACAGACCACGTGCATTAACTGCAAACCGACCACACGTGCTGTTCATAATGTATTTTACTGAAAAGTAAAGAATCCACCCGTACGCATTTGCAATGGCCAGCACGGTAGGTTTGCGACTGAACATGACTGAAGGGAAAAGAGCAGAGATTCCATCATCCGCCATTGACATGCAGGTGAAAGGCGTATAAATTCTTTTTAATCACGGACGACGAGAGAAATAAAAAACACCCACGAATGTCGGGGTGTTGTTTTAAAAGGGAATAGTCCTTGAAAATGGGTGGGTGGACAAATGCGCGTCTTTTTCTTTAACACGCATTTGCTTCCCCCTCTGCACAGGCTTCTTTTCTCTCACATAAGCATCTTTTCCCTGACTGCTCGCGTGGCATGGCACCGGAGCAACTGAGTTTCCTCTGCTAATCATTGGACGGATACTTGGATTGTAAGCGGTGGGGATTTCTCATTGGCTAAGCGGAGAGCCACTAAAGCACTTTACTGGAACAGTAAGGTAGGCTGCGCCAGTTAAACGGGAGAGTCGAAATTTAAAGGCGCAGTAATGAGCTATATATTTTTGCTGTGTTTATGTCAAGATATGTTCGTATAAATGTGCGATTCTGCGATACATAATTTTTTTTTTTTTCTGTTTCTAGCATATTGTCATCTTCTGAAACAGGAAACTTGATATTTAATGCTAACTTCCCCAGATGAATAAGCAGTACGGTGCTCTTGAGATTTTAACAAGGAGAGCCAGCCTGGCTCGAAGAGCCCGCCTATGAGCCGAGCCATGAAAATGTCTGGCATGTAAATAATGTAGCAAACTTCATTTATAAATTAGGCCTGCGAAATTTAAGATTGTGTTGGTGTATTTCATGCAATTTTAGTAATTTTCATTTACGCGTGTTACCCACAGTTTCTGGGATCAGGCCATTATTCGACTTCGTGAAATTACAGGCCTTTAGCGCTAAAATGAACACTTAATTCACTGGAGCAACAGAACGTGAGTGTCTGTTGTTTGTACTGTCTATTTTTTTGGGGGGGTAGGCGAGAGGACTGTTTTTTTGGCGTGAAATGCATTTTTGCTCTAAAATTGATGCAAGGCCACCTTTCATGCACAAATATAGGACTAAATGATGGATTTGCATTTCAACTAATTAGGCTTAATTTCCCGTAATTTTGCCATACTTTGCGTAATTACTCTAATGTTACCCCTATAAATAATACTTTTGAAAATTCTAAAAAAGTGGATTTCTTTAACATGCAATTATATCCCTACAATACATAAGGTAATATCATTACATTGAGAGACATTTATTAATTCCCTTCTAACCCGCCCTGATGACAATGCCTTTAGTGAACTAAGAAGCAAGTCAGTTATGTTTGGCCAAGATGCTGATTATATGGAGCATCATTATAGTCTATTAAACAAAATGCTTTTGTACTGGCTCACATCCTTAACTCATATATTTCAAGCTGCTCTTAAATGTAATAATGAAGAAAAAGGCGACATGGTGAAATAACATATTTGCTACGATCACTCATTTTGGTCAAGGAGTGAGGCTGAATTGATTCCATGTTTCCTTATTTCATGTGCAAATCAGCCACTAGATGAGTATGTCTTTTCCTCTCCTGTTTTACGTCAAAGTTAATTCTTTTTTTCTAAGTCTTGATCCATGAGGTTAAAGATTAGGTGGCAGTCAGAAGCACCATAACAGCGTGTTTTGTTTTGGTTTTGAGGGCTGAAGTGTACCTCGAGGTGCGCCAGGTATTTTGCTTGGGCCCGGGTGGAGAGTTCATTGGCTTGCCCACCTCTACTAAAAAGTCTCATAATGTCTAATGACAAACTGTCACTTGACAGCTTTGCCCCTAAGTCTATTAGTGTGTTTATATGTCACCTATTTTAATTCAGCATCATCCCATGTGTGCCACCATTAGCCAATCCTGGCTTTTCAGCTAACGGCACTTGCATCCTTGGATTTTTTTTAGCCCACAATAACTGGTAAAAGTGAAGCTGCAAGTAACAGAATGTAACACACTGTTGTCTAGGAAACCAGAAGTACCCGAAGGTGTCACAAATGGAACAGCTATGCCTGGGAAAGTAGTTATAATCTCAAGAGCATAGTCCTACAAGTTCATGTGTGGAAGGTCGGGCATGAACTGCTTGACAGCACTGTACAGCTTAATGTACATTCCATCATGCACTACTACTTCAGAATTGTGATGTTTAGTGTCTTGCTGTGAAGCAGGAGAGCACGGCATAGCAACTGAGTCAGTGACGGCCACAAAGTTATGAGACTGAAGACAGTGCTCCAATGCAAATTGTTTCTAAAAGTTTCAAGTAGAGAAAAAAAACCCACCAAAAATGCTAATCAGGAAATGCAAGTTAGAAAGTCCCAGGCATTCTTTAATAGCACTGTGCTTAAAATATGACATATATTTGGGACTACGGCAGTGTACTTAAACTGGCTGATATCCAGAGTTTCTCTACAACCTCTACCAGAGTGACTGTTCACTCACAGGCTGGAGATTATGATGCTTATAAATCTTGTCTGCTGTTTTTCCTTTCATTTTGCTCATATGATTGAAAAACGTAATACAGGAAGACTCGTCCTAGCACTTCATGTAGCCATGACACGTCATGGAAGTAATTATACCATGTCTGCCCCTTTGAGTGTGGAGCACTTTGCAGCAAAGCAATTGTCATTCTAATTTATTAATTATTATAAAGGCTGTGAAGACCCATGTACCAAGGTGTGCTGGCTAAAACGCCAGGTTTGTGTTATGGTGTCACTTGTGACAAGAAGCCTTTTGGTTATGGTAGGAAGTTAAGAAACCTGGAAACCAGTTAATCTAGTCATACTGCATAACAAACAATACAGTACATACATATCCTGAGAGCATTTTAACAGTAGCTATATGGTCATGTCAAAGTGGGTTTCATGATATTTTGTACACTGAAAACCTTGATGGACTTTTCATCGATGTCCGAATAAAGGTAACTTCTAATGGCAGACAGCAAAGGTCTACCCAGTTTCCCAATGGTCTTCCTGATGTTGCACTCTGAAATGCTGGCTACATGTGCTCAGAAGTGACTGGTACATTTTTATCTGGTGGCTTTACCTGCTTCACAGATACATTCTACGGTAAACTAACCTAGTGAGTTAAATATACCCCGATGAGACCCATGTGCAAATCATAGATTTGAGTCCCACAAAGGCCCTCATAGCCTTTGCCTTCAATCATTTTGAGGTGGGTACTAATATTAACTGTTTATTTACAGTGCTATGAAATGTAAGGAGCAAGCTTATTATAGAGAGAAATATTGGGCCAGATTCACAAAGTTGCTATTGACAGTAAATGAAAACGTGTGGCTGAAAATAATTAACCTCATTTAAGCTTGCCAGTAGTGAAAAAAATGTGCTTTCACCATGTGCTTAAATCTACAATATGTAGATTTCTGCACAGGTGGAATATGAGACTCTTGACATGAAACATGCCATTACTTGTGTCAGTACTTGTTAGTGATGTTTTGGGTAATTATAGCTAATTGCGTTTGCATTTGGGAACATTTCTTACTTCTATAAGGAGACTATAATGTTATGGAGACTGGGTAAGAGGGGTGACAATAACAATTAGGACAACAATGTAGACCTTATCCAACAAATCAAGGAAACCCCACCCAGTAAAAGACGATTTACCTGCTCTTTCTGATCGTGGCTTGCTGCACAGTGTGATGAATTGGGAATCAAACCCTTCCTCTGTTGCCATGAACACAGTGTGATCTTGGGATAATTGCTTTAGCTTGCAGGTTCTCAGTTACCGGATAGCCGCCATTTTGAGAACTTTTCTACATGAAGAATTTAGATAATCCTAGAATAACAATTAAAGGTTGCCTTTAACATAGTGCTTGCAAGTTCAGTTCTGCAGCTCCATAGAACTGTAGCTAACAGGTTACCCAACGTTACCCTACTGAATGACAGTCAATTTATTGACCTCCGAAGAATGGAAGTCTAGGTCAGAGAATTCTGCAGCAAATGTGTTAACCATTTGTGCTATCTAACCAGCTCACCTCCAGGCAAGAAACAAAGCAATTTGAATTAAAAACTGGTACCTCCTCCCCCTCCTACTGCGAATCCTTGTTAGGGATATTACTTAGGTACTTTTTGTGGGTGTTTTTTTGGACATATAATCAGTAGAGTGATATGGGGTTTGAGGATTTAATACCTCCTTGTAACACTGAATATTCTTGGAACATTTTCCTCAAAATACTGTCCATTTTATTTCAGGCATCTTTCCAACCAGTGCTCCAACCGTTGTGTCACGTGTGGTCTTATTGGGCCAAATTTACAAAAGTGGCTGTCAATCTGAATTAGATCTGCTCTTCATCGGTCATCTCTAGTTAGCAGCAGCACTTTTTTTTTCTTTGAATTCAGGTCGTTTCCTTTCACTCCTCTGAGACTAGTCAATAAAGGCCGCCGTAAAAGTGGCAGGGCGTAGTCATGACTGACCAAGGTAATATGTTACATTACACATACAAATTGCTTAAGCTAATCATTAAATGTGTAATTGAGGGCAGTGGATATACACTTTTATAATGTCCCTACATCTAGTTACCAAGAAACTCTTCTATCCTGTATACAGATTCAGACACTGTTCACATTTAAATCATAAATAGTATCTGATTATGCCAAAAGCTCAGCTACTCTCACTAAGAGCACATCCCCAATCTTCTTTTTTTAAAAGCAATGTTTTTTTTTCTCAAAACAAAAATGACACCCAGATCCATTCTGTATGTTTATTGGTCATCAATTAAATCATATGCAGAAAACAGCGTTTTCTAGTGTCTAGGAAGTAAGCCGCCACAAAAGCCATCAAAAATAATTTAGACAATGAGCAATCGGTAGCTCCTAGTCAACTGTCCTTCATGTCACCCAGACATACCCTTCATTCATGCATAGATTGTGATGAGTCAATAATCAGCTTCAAACCTGTCCACATACTACGCTACTCTCTCAGGGCCTCCTCCAATTTACTTTGGTTCACACCCATTTTATATGCATCTCCTCTGCCAGCATCCTCTCAGCAACGCCTTTTATCCATGAGTGGGGGCGGAGGGCGCCAATGTAGCCATTACATGATTATGAGTCTTTTTTGCTAGCATTAGGAAAGGGCTTCAGATTTAAATTGGTTATTTCCCATTCCTGGATCAGGGTGTTGACCCAACAAGCAGTGTTTTAATGTGTATGTACCCTAGACCTACCATTTTCCTTAATCCTGCAAAGACATATCTACAGCATACTTTAAATACTAGGCATAATCATATCACATGTTGTAAGTTAGCATCATCACGTCGACATCTCGGGCGTTCCCCTGACCTTGAAAACGTCTCACTCTTCTATAAATATAATTTTCGCAAACACGTGTTTTTTTTTTTTACTGTTGTAATGTTAAATTGTGATTTGTAAAGGAGAATCATTGTATAAGTCTGAAAAAGTTATCACTGCCATTCGTCTTAACTCGAGAGCCACAAGTGGAGTCCTGCACATGGAAATTACAATTATATTTAGGAGTAGTGTGAGAAGATTGTCTCCCGCCCTGAGACTTAGTGGGATGCCCTGAAAAGTTCCAAGCCATGCCGATACAGTGAATATTGTGCATTTCTCATATCGGGGACAATGCTTACATGTTCTGTATGCTCTGGGGCAGGTGTTGGTGGCTAAGGCCGAAGAGCTGAGCTGACGATTAGCCTCTTCCCTACTCTCCGTCCTTCACCCTTGTCCTTGAAGTGTTAAATGTGAGAACAGCACCTTATGCCCCGCAGAACTTTGCATAAGACCAGTGATCAGCCTCCTTCTGTAGCGGTGGTATCCTGTGAGATAGATGGTCATGCCTGCCATCTCTTTGGTACTGGTTCACAGACAGTGATGGGCCTGGAAAGCAGGCTCTAGTTAGCCAGCTCTGCCTCAGTTCCCTTCATAGCGCTGCAAAACAAATCCTGAGAGACTAATGCACTGTCACAGCACACACAAGCTCACTAACCCCTCATTCTTCCGGGCCAAAGTTCTGTGCTTCAGACTATTGCTGATACACTCCAGAAATCTGCTTCAGGCTGCGGTACCCCACCTTCCAAAGAGAGACACTCTGCCACAGTGGGCATCTAAAACAGGTGGAGCAGGGGACAAAAATGAAATTAGAACATTGGAATGTTGTGAGCTATACTGCAGACGATCGAGTAGCTTTGGGCTTATAATGACTGGAAAAAGCCTTCTGCTCCAACATTCCAATGTGTCTTTATGTTTCTTCTTTTCTAAGGTAGAACATTCTACACTTGTTGGGCGGAATGTTCTAATAGCCTATGACTCGGGCCTAGGCGTTTCACAACCGGCTTAGCCCTCGGCAGTGGGCTATAAGACTGTAACTTTCCACTAGAGTGGGGCAATTTTGCTCTAACCTGTGCTTGCACCACCCGACCTATGCAAAAAGAACAACTTTACTGACAACCTTTCCGCCTGCAGTGACGCGTGGCTTCTTAGCTGTAGACATTGCATTGTTGACAATATCAGTACGGTGAGTGTGCAGTGGGAGGAGCTGCCACCAGACTATTTTTTCCTCCCTATATAAAGTTGGAGCTCTGACTCTCTGCCCTGAGAGCTTGCTTGCCTGGGCAGAGCACGAGTGCCTGGCAGGACGCGCGAAACAAGCCTCGGCTCATAATAATAGTTATGACTGTGCAGCAAACGCCCAAACAGTAGATCGCCGCGCTGTTTTATGATCTGAAATTAATTTACTTCGCCGCACAATTGGGTTAGTTCTTTTTCCTGACCTGAAATTAATCTGCTTTGAATTTACAGCAAAGGCCTGCTCCTCTATTGTTATGGCTTTTAGGTCATTTCGTGCCAAAGCCGTCCTCTGTTTAAAAGGGACAGTTTAAAAAGATTACTGGCTAAAACATAACCCCGAAGAGGTCCACGTTCCAAGCTTTCCGTTGACGTCTCACAGTGGAGGATTTCCTGTTCTAATTTGAGACCGTTCAAAATATTTATCTCATACAGTGCATATATTTATAATGCGGCATCATTTCATCATCACGCCGGCCTCTCTTTCTTCCAACTTACAATAGCCAAAGAACTGAGCTTAGTTCAGCACCTTAAACACCCACTGCTTCTTATAATACAGCTACCTAGCCACTGCGTGCCACTCCACATCCAACTCACTGGGCACCCCTGAAAGCCCTACAAACATCACTTTATCTACCCACCCAGGCTGAACACCAAGCAGACCTCCGAATACTTAATCCAGACTCCCAGAGAACTCTGTCTCTGCATCTTTCTAGCCACCGATTGCACATGAAACATCCTTTATTGCGTATTATTTCAATAAACACATTCCGCCTTTAAACTTCACCGTCATCACTGAGCCGTCGGATCGACCCTAATGGCACCGTCACTCGTGCCTCCCTCCACAACAACTAGACCACATACCACATTCACTCACACACTACAAATCTACACTAAAGGTGGCAGATTTGGCTTTATAGTAAAAAATAAATAAAACACTTATAACCAGTCAAAGTCCTTCACCTACCAAACCTTCTACATCCTTTGAAAAGCATTCCACCTTTTTCATTGCCCCTTTAAGAGCTAACATTCATAGCTGCCAAGGTTTCAGATTGCCTCTGTGTGACATTTTCATAATTTCAGTGTAATTATGAGTGACATTCAACGACTATGAGTGACACTTTCTCACGAGCACAATCAAGCAATGAAAACGAGGGAAACATATAAAACAGAAATTGCACCCATTTGAGCAACGATAAACTAAGATCTTAAAAGCACCTGAAATGGAAGGGCACTCACCTTGTGTCCTTGTAAGCTGATCGTACTTTAAAACAATTGTGTAACTGTACAGTATATCTTAAGTGTTTGATCTGGAGGAGTACAAACTGAGGATTTAAAACGTACCACAATGGTTGGGGTTGGTTTTGCTAATAAGAATACATTTCTACCCAAACTAATCCCTTTTAGCAACATTAGGTTCTGTGATAGGCATGATGCACGTTCTTTGCAGCAGGCACATTAACCCTCTGCGTTACTGGTGAGTCAAGTTGCACTGGACACATCTACGATCTCTCCCCAGAAGGAACATTAAACCCCAGGCTAGCACAGTGACCTAGATGATTCTGATGCTCCTGTCTGTATACTACGAGTACTGTGTTGAATCTAATCTGCAGCATCATATTGTGAATTTGTAAATCTAGCTGTGAAGGAACAGCATGCGTTTTTTCAGAGAAGGGTCAGAATTTTCTACATCTGTTTAAAGGTGTGGATCATTCACGGTTAAGCATTACTCTGCCTCTTCGGACCGGAATAATTGGGGAGAATAGTACACTGCCTCGCTGCTTATTTTGCCCCATGATTGCCCTGTGTGTCTCTTCTACTATTCAACATCTTTTTTATTTCTCTGTAAAGGAACAACCTTGAATCTCAGCTAACCTGATCTCATGTTCTAATAACTATAGTAGCTGAATACAACTCCTTTAGGCCTCTGTAACAGTGGAAGCGAAATTGGGAACTGGGAATGTATGTTCTGATCCTTTACGAGAATCTCCGTTATCGGTGGGTCTTTGTTTAAACCAGAATCCCATTTTTGCACAAACTGTAATAAATCAACACGGGATCGACAATTTCAACTTAGAATGTCTCTTTCTTTAGGCACCATTTACAGGTGATGGGGAGCACTGCATTATAGCACTAAGTTTTGGCACTTAAATTATCTCAAACAGTGATCAGAAATTAAATGTACAATACTCATCACATTTGAAGAGGGCATGGCCTGGCGCGCTGTCCTCCGAGCCTTTAGGACCTTGGCACCTCCTCTCACCATGACTGGACACAGCCCCCGGAGAGCACCCCCACTGCCCCCCAGCAGGGGAAAGCAGTAGGTGTCGATGAGGACTCCCTTGTCCTTTAATTTAATACCGGTGGCAGTAATTCCTGGTGGCTGCAGCAGGAATTTGAAATTGAAAACATCCCGCCTGCGCCGACTGGAGCCTTACAGTCCCTGTCACTGTCTGTCCACATGAGGCGGCTGCTGTAGGTCTTCCTTTAGCAGAACTAACAGGGCACGAACCGCCTGGCAGTAAAATACTTTGCTCTATTGGCAATACGGCTGCACACACGTGCGTACTATACTGACCAATTAGTGCCGGGGTAGGTAAGCAGGTCAGCCTACCTATATAACACATGCATAACACTGTCCAATCAGGGTGAACCAGCCTGGTCCCATCAAAGCATAGCAGAACTGCGCCACCTGCTTTGTGTTTCTGTAACCTTACAAAATATCGGACTCTACAAACCATGAAAACCGGTAATATGCTCAGCTTTTAAGTAAACTGATTTGCGTGACAATTGTTTTACATGTGGTATTATAACTTAAAATGCGTTAGTGTAACGCGAAATGTGTGACACTTGGCAGGGCTGAACATTCCATTGGGCACCGCTGGCTCCTTTTTTGAGGACCTCGACACAGCTATTGACCTATTCAAATCCTCCCCCCCATTATAATTCGTGGTGATTTTAATCTTTACACTACCATACATCAACAGAAAAACATATTCTTCAAACTACATTTAGATCACTTACTACAGAACACACACTCCACACCTACCCACATAAAAGGCAAACCACTGGATCTCATCCTTATATCTAACATACTACCCTCTCTGCAAATTATTGATCCTTCTCCCTGTGACCATCTCTTAATACATACTGTGGAGACTATGGGCCATATGTATGAAGGCAATTTTGCGATCGCAAACCGGTGTTTGCGATCGCAAAATTGCAGTGTCCAATGTATGACACAAAACATCCCTCGCAAAATAAGAAATCGCAAATTTTGCGATTCCCTATTTTGCGATTGCTTTTAAGGAATTGCAAATTGCGATTCCTTAAATGCAATGTAAGAAGCACAGAAAAAGTGCAATTGAGACTTAAGGAATCGCAAATTACCACCAACTTCAAGTTGGTGGTAATTTGCGATTTCTTTGAAAAATTCACTTTTTTGCATTTTTCAAAGTGCCATGTGACTCGCATACATGCCCTTAGGGCATGTATGTGCGCCACATCTGCACCCATGCTCATTTCAGGGGTGCAACAGGGTGTCCTTTTGACACCCTGGCACCCTTGAAATTGCATTCGCAATTTGCGATTCTCTAAATGGGAATCGCAAATTGAGAATGTCTTCCCATTCATTCCTATGGGCCTCTAGGCCCATAGGAATGAATGGGGAGGTATTCCTTAATTGCGAATCGCAATTTGCGATTCGCAATTAAGGAATATGTAGGATTCGCAAAATTTATTGCAAATCCTACATACATAGCGTTTTGCGATTCTCTAAAAATCGCTATTTGAGAATCGCTAATGTATCCTTTGATACATATGGCCCTATATCTCTTACCCCAGCCCATCACTCCCTCTGCTGTCTGAAAAAGAAAGCATGCCTCAGACTCTCTGCTGCCTTTTTTAAAACTAAACTCACAATAAACGTAATCCACTCCAGCACACCACATCTGTTGATACATTCATTAAAATAATTGAAGAAGCTTTTCACATGGACTATTACCTATGTACATGCTCTCCAACTATTCTAAATCCACAGCCTTGGATAACAACTGACATTTGCACACTACAAACTAAGGTAAGGCAACTCCTGCGTGAGTGGCACAGACCTAAGACCCCAGGACCTCAATGTGCACAACATTACCCTGGACACAGTACACCATCTATAACCCTTGACAAAGTCAAAGCCTCTTACTTTCAAACTACCATTGTATGCCCACATCGCCAAAGTCTCTAACGTACAATTAGTAACTTATTCTCTATACTAAGTCCTTCCTTCATACACTCCACACTCTCAGCCACAGACATTACAAAATACTTCCCATTCAAGATCACCAAAGTCAGGAATCCCCTTCCTACCCTACTTGCTACCCCCACCATACACCTTTCCCCCACACCCCTCATGCCACTACTCTCTCACACTTGTCATCTAGCTTCCCCATAGAATGTATCCCCTTTATCAGATCAGCCAGTTCATCTTATGCACCATCCAAGCCTTTCAACCCTCTAACCAATAAACCCTTAACTCTTTCCTGTCAAGCAGTTCCCTGTCTAACCCCACTCTTCACTTACTTCCTGCTGTTTGGGATCTATCCCCATTGTTTCAAATCAGCTGTGGACTTACCAACATTAAAACCCCCAGTGCTAACCTTTCCCACTTCAAATATCGTACAGTATCACTTTTTCCCTTTCTTCTCTAAGATACTAGAGTGCCTGGCCTTCAACGGACTCACTACATATCTCTCATGCAACAACATTGCCCTTTGTTCACCAGAAAAAGCCCTCCCCCATGTATCCAGCTTAATTTCCTCTGCTTAGACCAGTCATCTATCCTCTATCCTGATTCTTCTTGTCTTCTATGCAGCTTTTGACACTGTAGATCACAACATATTACTTTCCTATCTCCAAAGTATTGGTATCAACAGTACGACTCTTTAGCGGTTTTCATCCTCCCTCTCTGACTGCTCTTTCCCAGTAGTATGGGACTTCGAAGGTACCCATCAACACTTCTCTCTTGTTGGGATTCTCCAAGGATCACTTACAGGTCCTCTACTATTCTCTACAAAACTAAACTTTGTGACATCATCTCTTGCTTTGGATTCTCCTATCATCCATACACCAATGATACAGAACTCTTCTTCTCTTTCTCTACCTTTACTATAATCATAAATACCAGACCTGTGCCACCAGTGCTGAGTAACTTGCTTTGCCAGCGAGCTGTTTTTAGATTGTATTGTGCTGTTTTTTAAATACTTTGCACTTCACCTACCTGCTTATTCTTTAGAATACCACTCCCCGGTCCACCGCGAGATTATCTCGTTTGTGTGGAGGGAGGCGGGTATTATTTCCGGTGTAGAGGGAGGTCAGCGCTCTAGTGGCTACCCCCTCTATAAAACCGGATGCTAGCTACGACGCGCAGCGGACGTGCGCCGAAGGCGCGCCAAAGGCAAGCCCGTCTGCGCCCGTCCGCGCCCAGGAGTCGCCAGATGCCAGAAGCTCTGGTCATTCTTCCTCTGACCACGAATGCCCTCCAAGACGGATTTATTCCGTCAAAGAGATGGTAGAGTTGAGGTCCACTCCTTGCCTTGCTGGTAGGTTAGACTTTTGGCCCTCCTATGAGGGTCCTTTCTCTTGTCTGACCTGCCGTTTTCAAGGCACCACCGATAAGAAGGCACTTAGTAACCATGTTAGGGCCAACATACCCCTTTGTGCCCCCTCAGTTACAAAGTATAAACCATCTTCCAGCCCGGAGCAGGGGTGGAAAAGTTTACTATGTAATGTGAGATCTCTTCCTAAGCATTTTGCCGAGGTCTGGGATCTCCTTTCCTCGGTCCAGCCTGACTTTGGGTTTTTAACCGAAACTTGGCTGAAGCCCCATTCGGTCCCCTCCATAGCTCTTGCTTTACCAGAGGGTTATAGACTTGTCCGCATGGATAGACCAAATAAAATGGGAGGTGGAATCGCTATTGTGCATAGAGATTGTATTAAGATCACCGAGTTGGAACAACATTGCGATCCAACCATGGAAGCAATGGTTTTCCGTATAGATTTCTCGCCCCACATGAGCTGGAAGGGGGCCTTGGTATACCGGCCTCCTGGTCCGATGCATGATTTTTCTCTTCAACTTACTGAATTAATCGCCCCACATGTAATTGCGAGCATCAATTTCCTGCTGCTGGGCGATTTTAACATACACAGTGAGTGCGGTTCTAATGCGGACACAGGGTCACTAATAACGGAGTTAACTACTCTAGGGTTGACCAAGCTCAACGAAGGCCCTACACATGTAGCTGGCCACACACTGGACATTATTTTCTCTAATTCCCTTAATGTCTCCTGTAAATCCCTCCCAGTTTATGTCCTGGTCTGACCATGCGTCAATTGAATTTTGCATTCAGGCGCCAGGGAAAGGAACTCACATCACCCATGATACCCCTCTCCTTTTCAGACAGTGGAAGAGAGTTACGCCAGAGGGCTTTAATCAGTTTTTTGAAGAACCTCGGATATTAGAATCAGACGACATCGAAGAGGCTCTTGACAAGTATAACCTGGCAGTTTCTAGAGCTGTGGACCAGTTAGCCCCTCTGAAATCCTTTCCTAGCTCCCCTAAGCATCCCCAGAATGCCTGGTACTCCCCTCAACTTCGCGCCGAAAAACAAATCTGTAGGAAGCATGAAAAACCGTGGCGCCTTACTCATGTGGAGGAAGACAAGGAGCGGTTTTATACAGCTTTGGCTAAGTATCATGGGGAAATCAGGGCAGCACGTAAAGCTCATATAGCTCTACAATTAAACCAGGCTAATAATGACCCCAAGGCGCTATATTGCATACTTCAGTCCTTTACCAATCCCAAAGCATGCGAGAACTTAATAGCCCCGACACAAAAATTGTGCGATGATATTAGCACCTTTTTCACACAAAAAATTGAGACCATCTATGATAAAATAATCCAATTAGGATATCATCCCCCTTCGATTATGATTCCCAAAGCACTTGGGCTGACAGTTACTCAATCACTGGGAGGTTTTCCCTCAGTGACGCAGGCGGAGGTAGAATCATTGATCCGCTCAGTTAAATCAGGATCCCCCCTGGATTGCATTCCGGCAAAAACTACTATCTCTCTTGCCTGTCACCTGTCCCCCTCCATTGCACATCTCCTCAATCTTTCTCTGCGAGGAGGCTTGGTCCCTCTGGAATGGAAAACAGCACAGGTTATGCCTATCCGAAAGAACACCAAGGCCCCGCTAACTGAGTTCTCCAATCTCCGTCCCATCTCCCTCCTTCCGTTCCTGGGCAAGCTATTGGAGAAACATATTAACATCCATCTTTCCAACTATGTCGAACGGACAGGTAGTCTTGACTCTTCTCAATCAGGCTTTCGCCCTAAATACAGCACAGAATCGGCCCTACTAGTGGTCACCGATAACATCAGGATGACCCTAGATAGAGGCCACTCTATGATTCTGGTGCTGTTGGACCTTTCCGCCGCGTTCGACATGGTTTCCCATAAGATTTTGCTCAGGAGATTGGAGGAGATCGGACTCAGAGATTTGGCTTTACAGTGGCTGACGAGTTTTCTCTCATTCCGCTCACAGACGGTTAACCTTGGTCCGTATCGTTCCGCTGTATCAGAGTTGTCCAAGGGAGTACCACAGGGCTCTTGTTTGAGCCCGACTTTGTTTAACATCTATGTGGCTCCCTTGGCCAATCTGTTAAGGAGTAGCGGGTTTATCCCCGTCTCCTATGCTGACGATACCCAGCTGCTCTTTCCTTTCGCAAAATTCACTCCTTCTGTACAGGCCGCTTTCTCTCTGGGAATGAGAAACATCTCACAGTGGATGAGGAGTAACTTTCTTCAGTGCAATGTGGGAAAGACGGAGATTATGCTTTTTGGGGAGGCTCAACTTCTGTGGACCCCCAATTGGTGGCCCACAGATTTGGGCACCGCCCCGCCCCCAAGTCTTGTGTAAAAAACTTGGGTGTTCGCCTGGAGCAGACCCTTACCATGAAGGAGCACGCTGCACAGACAGCTGGCTCCTGTTTCCATGTGTTGGGCCTACTGCGTCGCATCCTTCCCTTGCTTCCTGATTCTTCCAGGAAGACGCTAACCCAGGCACTTATTCTAAGTCGCCTGGATTACTGTAACAGCCTATTGTTGAGCGCTAATGAGGCTGCTCTTAACAGATTGCAGGTTGTTCAGAACACGGCGGCACGTTTGATCCTGAACGCCCCGCCCAGGACAGCCTCTCGGCCTCTGCTCTTTCAGCTTCACTGGCTCCCAATACGAGAACGAGTACAGTTTAAGATTTGTTGCACCATACATAAGGCCTTGTCCAATTCTGGCCCTAGCTGTCTTGCAGATAAATTTATTCCCTATACACCTCAGCGGTCTCTTCGTTCAGGATCTCAATCCCTCCTTGCAGTGCCTAGAATCAAACGGTCCAGACAAGGTGGGAAGTCTCTTTCTTATTTAGGCCCCTGTTATTGGAACAAGCTTCCCGTGCAGCTCAGACAGTGCAAGGAATATTCCCATTTTAGGAAACAGCTCAAGACCTTCCTTTTCTGTTCCTGATTTTTAGCAGTTAGCTCCTCTCAGGTGCCCCGTCCTGAGCGCAGAGATACCCCTTCGGGGGTCGATTCTGGCGCTTTATAAATCAATCAATAAATAAATAAATAAATAAATAAATTGTCTTACGGCAATTCACTACTAGGTGGTCCTTTAATCACATGTGCTGAATTAATCCAGGATGGTACCCCTCTACTTTTTCTCCTTCTCTACTCTCACCACTTCATAACCTCCACCAATTATCCTTGTCTGTGTGATCTTTGCCCCCTCACCTAGAAATCTAGGCAAACTGCTCAATTTTACGATGAGCATGGAAGTCTACATGATTAACAGTATTGCAGCACCGCAATACTGTGTTATAAATATATGAAAAATACACCCATACCTTTCATTCCATATCATCAAGGCGCAAATTGATACCTGGCTGCTGGACAGAGTGCGTAATTGCGCAATAGGGACCTTTTTGAACTTGCCCAAACACATACCTACCCCACCTTTTCATCGCAAAGCTGGGTGACTCTCAGTTAAGAACATGGCCTCTACAAGCTGTTGACAGAGTGATTCATGGTTCTTTAGTAGTAGGGAATACTCTGTCTTCCCTACTACTTGTGCACGCTAGCTTCACTGTTTTTGTATGCACTCACCGTCTTTTCTTAAAGACAAACGCCTAATTTTAGACTTTTTTAAGACTCTTCTGATTTTTAAACATGAAATAAGTACATTTGCCTTTTAAAACGCGCACATTTTTTACTCACAGTTTTGGGTTGCTCAGAGGGGTGCCTCCCCGGTCCACCACGGATTGTTCCGCTTGAGTGGAGGGAGTGTTGCACTACCCGGAAGTGACGTGCAGTTACCAGGTCAGCCGTTTAGCTGCCTGGAACTATAAATTCTCATGCCCTGGCCGACGCGCAGCGGACGCGCTAGAGGCAGCACTCAGGATTTCCTCGACTCAGTCAGACGAGTCAGTTACAGCAGGAGCGCCTGGTAAAGGGCTCCATACTCTGTCTTCCCTACTACTTGTGCACGCTAGCTTCACTGTTTTTGTATGCACTCACCGTCTTTTCTTAAAGACAAACGCCTAATTTTAGACTTTTTAAGACTCTTCTGATTTTTAAACATGAAATAAGTACATTTGCCTTTTAAAACGCGCACATTTTTTACTCACAGTTTTGGGTTGCTCAGAGGGGTGCCTCCTCGGTCCACCACGGATTGTTCCGCTTGAGTGGAGGGAGTGTTGCACTACCCGGAAGTGACGTGCAGTTACCAGGTCAGCCGTTTAGCTGCCTGGAACTATAAATTCTCATGCCCTGGCCGACGCGCAGCGGACGCGCTAGAGGCAGCACTCAGGATTTCCTCGACTCAGTCAGACGAGTCAGTTACAGCAGGAGCGCCTGGTAAAGGGCTCCATACTCTGTCTTCCCTACTACTTGTGCACGCTAGCTTCACTGTTTTTGTATGCACTCACCGTCTTTTCTTAAAGACAAACGCCTAATTTTAGACTTTTTTAAGACTCTTCTGATTTTTAAACATGAAATAAGTACATTTGCCTTTTAAAACGCGCACATTTTTTACTCACAGTTTTGGGTTGCTCAGAGGGGTGCCTCCTCGGTCCACCACGGATTGTTCCGCTTGAGTGGAGGGAGTGTTGCACTACCCGGAAGTGACGTGCAGTTACCAGGTCAGCCGTTTAGCTGCCTGGAACTATAAATTCTCATGCCCTGGCCGACGCGCAGCGGACGCGCGCAGCGGGCGCGCCGCCGGCACGCCGAAGGCGCGCCTAAGGCAAGCCCGTCTGCGCCCGTCCGCGCCTGGTCGTCGCCAGGAGCCAGAAACCCTGCTGGTACTTCCTTAAATCCAGCAAGTAGTCCCAATCAGCGCATTAGCTTTACCAGCCAAGAGCTAACGTACATTAGGGACCATATGCGAGCCAACTCCTGTAGCCACAAATTTCCCAGATCAGTGGAAGGTCCCCTTGCATGCATCAACTGCAGATTCCAAAGTATCTCACCCATACCATCAACTGACTTTAACAATCCCCGCAAATCAGGTGAAAATAAGGTAAGCTGGGACTGTTTTTTGGCAAATGTCCATTCACTCCCTAAGCATGCCATTAACATTTGGGACTTGCTTTCTTCCTCTTCCCCAGACATGGGATTCTTAACGGAAACATGGATGAAACCATCCTCACTCCCAGCAATTGCCATGGCAATCCCAGATGGATATCGTATTTTGAAATTAGATAGACCACGCAGGGTAGGAGGAGGGGTAGCCATTATTCACAAAGACTCGATCAAAGCTACTTTATTAGATCATCTTAGCAATGATAAAATTGAAATTCTGGTATTCAGGTTAGATCTTCACGCACAGTTGAGCTGGAAGGGAGCTCTCGTATACCGCCCCCGGGACCGCTACTTGATTCCACCACCCTGTTATTGGACCTGATCGCCCCACATCTAATATCCTCCAATAAATTTCTTTTACTTGGTGACTTTAATGTTCACAGTGAGAATCCAGAAGATCCCAAGGCCTCTGCTCTATTGTCCGAGCTCGCGTCATTGGGACTCACAAAAATTAATGAGGCGCCGACGCATATTGCAGGTCATACTTTGGATCTGGTTCTCTCTAACTCCCCACACATATTGTATAAATCTACCACCCCTCTGACCTGGTCGGATCACTCCGCCATTTCATTTGATTTAGAGGGCCCCGCCGCCCATAAATGCGCGGGAAAACCTATTACGCGAACCCATAGACAATGGCACAAACTGACACCTACACTTTTTAGTGAAACTTTTATTCCTCCAGATTTCTCTTTTTTTGATACGGTAGAGAAACGACTAGCGGATTTTCAGGACGCATTACTAATCACCTTAGACGAACTAATCCCCCTGAAAAGTTCATCAGTGGCCCCCAAGCGTCCCCAGACTCCATGGTACTCAACAGACCTTCGACTCGAAAAAAGTCGATGCAAAAAGATAGAGCGTCAATGGCGCAGATCCCAGACACCTTCTGACAAAGTAAAATATAAAATTGCCATAGACTCCTATCATAAAAACATCAAAGCTGCTCGAAAAAAACATATAGCAGACCAGCTAGCACTAGCAGATAACACCTCTAAAGCGCTTTTCCAAGTACTCAACACCTTCATAAATCCCAAAGCTTGTACTCAGGAAGACGCACCAACCCAGTTACTCTGTGATAACATTGCGGACTTTCTTACGCAAAAGATTGATAACATCTACAATAAAATAATTACTACTGTTACTAGCACTAGGAATGAACCAACTGCAGAATTACCCTCTGACTCATACAATTCTCTCACTTTAAAAGAATTTCCTCTGCTCACTATTAAAAGCACAGAAAACTTATTACAATCTATTAAATCCGGATCCCCTAAAGATTTAATTCCATCTAAAATCTCCAGAAGTTTAGCAGCAGAGTTGGCTGCCCCCTGTGTTCTATTTTAAATAGTTCAATTAAAGAAGGCAAGCTTCCCTCTGAGTGGAAAGCTGCCCAGATAATGCCTATTAGGAAAAACACCAAACTACCCCCTGATGTAATTTCCAACTATCGTCCCATTTCACTTCTCCCTCTATATAGTAAAATGCTGGAAAAGCACATCAACACTCATCTTTCTACCTTTATAGAATCATCAGACTGTCTTGATTATTCGCAGTCGGGATTTCGTCCTAAGTACAGTACTGAATCAGCTCTGGTCAATGTCATGGATGACATCCGAATGCATGCGGATGCTGGTCGAGCAGTGATTCTTATACTGCTCGACCTCTCCGCAGCATTTGACACTATCTCACATCAGATTTTGTTGGAGAGATTACGAGCTATAGGAATACAGGACTATGCACTGGACTGGTTAACTGATTTCTTAAAGGGAAGAACTCAAACAGTTAACCTTGGCCCCTTCAAATCACAGACAAGTATGGTAACAAAGGGTGTGCCTCAGGGCTCTTGTCTTAGCCCTTCATTATTTAATATATATGTCGCCCCACTTGCAGCACTTTTAAGAAAGATTGGATTTACTCCCATCTCATATGCGGACGACACACAGCTCCTTCTCTCCTTCGACAAAAATACACCTAACATCAAGAGCACTTTTGCAAATGGCATGAAAACTATCACATCATGGATGAGTAATAACTTTTTGCAGTTAAATGCAGATAAAACTGAAATAATGCTATTCAAAGACGCAGTGACCAGTTGGTCACCGTGCTGGTGGCCAGAGGAGCTGGGACCAGCACCATCCCCTAAATTAGTGGTCAAGAATCTGGGCGTGCTAATTGACAGCAAACTTAATCTGGATGACCATATAGCCACTACAAAACGGACCTGCTTCCATGTTCTCAGTCTGCTCCGGAAGGTTTTTCACATTCTCCCTTCTTCAACACGAAAAACCTTGATACATGCATTGGTCCTTAGCCGACTGGATTTCAGCAATGCTCTGCTGATCTCCGCTAAAACAACTGCCTTGAGCAGCTTACAAGTGGTCCAGAATACGGCGGCCCGATTGGTGACTAGTGCTCCCCCCGAACTCCATCAGGTCCCCTGCTACGCAAATTACACTGGCTGCCAATACGTAAAAGAATAGAATTTAAAATTGGTTGCCTGGTTTTCAAAGGCCTCAATAAAATGGGACCTAAATATCTAGCAGACAAACTGGTTAGATATACACCGTCGCGCACCCTTCGATCAGCAGATAAGGGCCTTCTTACTGTCCCGCGCATAAAACAAACTAGGCTAGGAGGCAAAGCATTCTCCTACATAGCCCCACAATTATGGAACCAGCTTCCTCTGGAGATCCGCCAATGCACTAATTACCTAACTTTCAGAAAAAAACTTAAAACTTCACTTTTTTAGTCCTCTGTGCCTCTCTAGTCGCCATTAGCGCGGAGATACCCCATTTGGGGTGATTCATGCGCTTTATAAATGACAGAAATAAATAAATAAATTTCCCACACTTCCTCACTGACATTATGACCTGCTGCACAACTTCCAGGAATCTGCAATCCTCACACCAGAACCTACTAGTCACAATCAAACCACCAAGTCCAGCTTCCACCTTCTGATCTCTTGATGTTATAGACCCCATGTGCTCACATGCACAAAGCCAACTTGTGGTGGATTTTCTTATGATTTTTGAAAATCTATTACTAGATGATCACCATACATGTGTGCATAAAGAGCAGCCTTCTTGTGATGAATTATCCTTTGCCTTTTAAAAATACATTGCAAGATGACCACTGTGCATGCGCATGCATGGTGGACATTCTAGAATGTTTTTCTTCATCCAAGATGGCTGGGCTATGCTATTGGCTTTGCCAATGGTTGCAACTCAATTCAACAGACATTGGCAAAACCAAAATAATGAGCGTGATGGTGGCAGGCAACAAGCAGATGGTGGTGGGCCCCATTTTGTATGTTGGGATGGAAAAGGGTGAGACAGACAGTCGGGGGGAAGGGAGGGTTGGGGAGAGAATCTCAGTTCAACAGTTATCTTCCACAAAATGCCATTTCTTTAAGGACAACCCATTCAGCCAGTTGCAGCTCCTAAAAACAATGACTATAGCCAATGTCTGTAGGGGCCTTACGAAAAGCTCACCATCTTTATTGTATGTATACATTTTTGTACTGTATTTATAACATGAGATCTCTGATGGACAGGTGTAGCCTTTTGTAGATGAGACCTGAAAAACAATTGCTTTTTGTATATAATGCATATAAAAGAAACATAATTTTATTACCTTGAAGTGAGGATGTAAAAATAGTCCAGCGTGCATTGCAATACACGCACACCTTAGGAGGTGGAATGATATACCAAACAGCCAATAATATGAGGTGAGATAGTAATACTTCTCTGGGTGGAATAAAAGCTCACTCTCTTTGTATTTTAAAGAATTGGTATCAGTAGATCTTGCAAACAGCTACACTGTCAAGCCAGACCTAAAAACATGGTAGACCTGTCAAGACAAGACTTACTTTGCCTGTGCTTGTTACATTAATAACCATTTAGAAGATGAGGATGACAAGCGAGAATGCCATAAGTTGCCACCAATTACATAATTAGAATTCTGTGCTCAATGTCTAAACAGTCAAAATTAACCTAACTACTTTATGTTGCCAGAATTTGAGTGTCATTGTTTTCTCATTTTAGTTCCTGAGAAGTTCGTGCAACTAGTGTCTACATAGATTTTTTTCCATTTTTGTGTTTATTGTAAATTTGTGTACTTCTTTTCTCATCCAGACGAAGTCAGACATAGTATGCACTGATCTTGCCAGTATAAGCAGGGCGTGACTTTTTACACTTGTGTCTCTGGGAAGGTATGTGACGTACTCTGGATTTAACAGGGATGAAATTAACTAGTCGGTGTGGTATATATTTTCAGTTTTACACAACTATGTTGCATGTCAAGGAAATAGTCTTTGTACTGGTAATTTTCGTATGGGGAGTGAGTTTATGGGCATATTTTTCGAACAGTGCATGTGCAGACTTTTCTGAGAGAGATATTGCATACTAACTATACATAGGTCCATATAAGATGGCAGAAATTGCACGTCTGGTGATAAGTTCACACACATGTATTTTTGCACATTTTTAAAAAGGTACGGACACTTACTATTAATGCTTATCGTCTCTGGTAGGAAGAGGCTGCTTCGGGTGCCATGGACAATCCTGGAAATCGATGTGGTGTGTACAGCATTATCATCACACCTCCTAGTAATTTTGGGAGATGATTGTAATGCTCTGGAGAGGAAAGGGTTTCTGGTAACCAGATTACCTGACATTTCCCCTCGACAGAGCATTACCTGGAGGTTCTAAATGACTCCCTGGATGCGATGAGCACTTAGTTTGTGTATACCAAGTGGTGTGCAGGCCTGTCTCCTCAAGGCTATTTGGGACAGAGTCAGTCTCATTCAGACTCATGATTGGCCCTCTCTCAGCCCTAGCAGACCTGAACTGGCACAAGTCTAGTGGGAAATTAACACATCTGCCACTGTGTGTTGCTTTGTAACTTTGTGCACTGGCATCTCATGAAGAGGAAGCTGGATTGAAATGAATTTGATGTAGATGAGATATATGTGAATTTATATATGTGAAACTCCATACCCATGTTTCCTCAAGATCATCGTTCTCCCCTGGACGGGATGTTGGGCATTTCACTGGCTGAGGTAGTAGTTTGTGTAGTTACAGGGCAGTCATTTTTGCCCATTGGAGATAACTATACATTCTACTGCCTTGCTGGTGTTGTTCGATCACTGCAAAGACTTCAACACATCTCCAGGTTCACTTCTATTCGGGACAAAGGATCATGTGATTTGTAGCAAATGTTTCTCCCTGTCTAGTGACCTGTTGATTGTGCTGGTGAAATCTCACAAAACTGCTAACTTTACTAAAACTGCACTTGAGTCTGTTGACTCTTGAAACATATAGTGCAACAGGTTGGAAGAGAAGACAACTAGTATCTATAAACATACCTGTTGACTTACTTAAATTATTGTCTGACCCCCACCCCGCTCCTGTCCATGAAAACCTAAACTGGGATATAAAGTCTTGGAGTAAAGCCTTTAAACTTGTCGCTAGGCCAATATATTGCGTGTATGATATGTTTTAGTCCTCCAATATATGCATTATGGGGGGTGGGGGGAGTGACTCGACATCGGGGTGACGCCAGTGTAAAAGGTGTATCATGGGACTCTCCAGTGCTCAGGTTGGCGTGTGACCCATGTAATACGTAGATCATTGTTAGGTGTCAACTGTCATGATGTTGGCGTGAGCCATGTATATGTGTCTTGGGAATGGTGGACAACAAATGTGAAACGAATTATGAAGCGTGTGGACATTTTGATATGGGAGCTGACCAATCAGAAATGTATAATGGTGGATGTGATCAGCACCTAGAGCCTGCTGACTGAATAAAGGCCTTAAGAAGTGTAATGACTCGAACACTGATGTGATGTGTGTAGTGTTGTGTGTGTAATAAGTTTCCTGAGCCGTGCTGGGACAGTTACCTAGCCCCTAGAGACCGTTTGGTGTATGTGCGCTATACAAGCTGAAGTAACATAACAACAAAACATTGTGAGATGAGCACTAACCTTAAGGTACCATTGTAATCTATAAAATGTGTTTTATAAGGGGTGGACAACTCTCAATATGTGGGTGTAACCAACTTGACAAGAATGTACTAGTAATTCAGCTTTATCACTGTTATTACATTTAAAACATGACATTAATATTAATGCCAGGGAGCTGGGGTGGCGTGATTAGTAGGCTGCGGGCAAGCAGGGCAGATGACATGTCTTAGGGGTATCCATTCTTAAGAAGAGATGCATGTATTGACGAAACCGGTTCACCTGTTTATAGATTACTGTACAGATTTTACAAAGGCAGTACTTAAAAAGTGGTTGTCTGAATGAGTGAAGTGGCTTTAAAATGGCTTAAAAAGAGGCGTCGGAAACTGAAGTTTGGTGGGTGGTATCTGGCCATCACACTACAAAACATGTAGCTGAATACATTTCACATTTACTAATAGTTTACATAATTTAAAAGGACTTACATTTTTCATGTTGTGGTACATTGTGGAGTGTGGCGGTTCTATGAGTTGGGTATCCCAGAGCCAGGAGCGGACATTCAAGATATTTTTTTAACTCAGAAATGGATTTGTAGCAATATGCTAGTTGTTTTGTGATGGTCGCTGGCGATTCTCGGAGTACTGTTGTGATATGTGTAATGTCCCTGCTAGGGGTCTACTGTCAATGAAGAAGTCAACAATAATGAAGAGACGAGGAACCCAGGATGCCGAGCCCTTTATGATGAAAAATCAAGTTCAGATTGGATGGACAGTAATTATGACAAATACCTAAATGCTAAAAATGACGATGATCCCATACTCTAATCCCTTAACCATAAACCTTTAAATACAAATTCTTAAACCTTAGCCCTAATGTTCGCAATTATCATGCCCTGTTTCTAAACACAATGTTATTTTTTGTTCGTCATTATTACCTGATGTGAAAAAATGATCATTAACACTGTTCATGTTTTACCCCCTTTGTGGGTTACAAGAATTTGGTTTCTCCATTTTCAATACCTTTGACAGATAAGAAATCACAGTGCGCTTGTCATTTAACATTTAATCTCTATAATAGAAGTTATAATATGAACAGGACATTTCGGGGCTATATTGGCATTGTAAGCATTTATCAGTCCGTTAAAATGCTTAGAATGTTTTGATATCGAAATAATTTTAAAAAAATCCCTTCACTGGGAATTTTTTCACAGAATGTAAAATTCCCAGAATGTACTTGTACTTTTTAACAGTGAATGTGGAACAATAAAAGTGATGGTAATCATATCAAGTGTTTTATTTGAAAAAACAACCTGTTGGCTGCTATGGTCTCATCGATTCTTATCTCTGTACACAGTCCCTGGTGTGCCAGTTTTCATTTTGAGAACCTAGTAGAGATTTATTCAATGTGGCCAATGGTATTTTGGATAGATGGGTGAGAGTAGGGGACCCATTATATGATCCCTCTGCCCTTTTATCACTGAACCCAAACATGCATCTGCCATGGCTAAGACTGGGTCGATAAACCACTCCTCAGTTAAAATCTACCACATCCTGATGCTCCTCTCTAGCTTACGATAGATGGTCCTGCTCACTTTTGGGTCAGAGAAAGAACATCTGATTGCACCTATGAGATAGATTCTGCCATTATGTATCAAGTAAGTGCTCAGTCTAGTGATTATTTCTGATTAGTTATTGAAAATGCCAAATTTTACCGAACACTTACTGTGTTTATAAGGGCTCCCATTTTTTGAGCGATAAGGGAGCTCGGATGCAGATTGATGGTGATTCGGCCATGCTCAAACTATTTAGACATTGAGGGAAGCTATTAGCTTCTTCTAGACAGCTCGGCTGTCTCAACACACTAGTCCACATTTTCTTCCACGAAACTGGTTACATTTATTTACGGTTTTGTAAACCCTAGACCTGTGCATTTTTGACACAAAGGGAATACAAATTCTGCAAGTGCAATACAGCCATAAAAATGCTTTTTATGAATGTTGATAACATAATATTCAGATTGCTTATGTATGCCGTCTTAATGGTATCTTTGTATCTTCATTCCTCTTTAACTTGATGGAGTTGAAATTCATGGCTCGCTAGATAAGTATGTGCTGTTGCAGGAGCAATAGGCCTTGAGAGGCTTTTATTCACCCTCACTTGGTACCATGCATTAAGCTTGTGATGCTAAACAAAGCAGTTGGAGGAGTTTCTGGAAAATACAGCAGCTACTCTTGAGGTCCTGGATGATTTCTGTCTCACACAATCGGTCATCAATGGATCACCCTATCTCCATAAACCTGTGTCTCCTGCATTTACGTTGCAGGCATTTAAAAGTAAACTTTGCCATCATGAAGCGCTGGACAGTGTTAGTTGAAGACCAAGATGACCACTAGAGATCTGCAAGCCAGGGGTCGCTAAAGGCCTTCATACCTATCATGTAGCTCCACGAGAGGCTTGTATACATCAATGCACACTCCATAATAAAAGGATTCCAAATGTTTGTGCAGGCGCTTGCATGGTCAAGGCAATTTTGCTCTTGCTGCCCTTTTTAATGTATATAAATAGACTTGCATTTTGTGCCATGTTGCACCACATGAGTGCCCACGCAAAAGCTTAGTAAATATATCCCATAGTATTGCGATTGTAGTGAACTGTAAATTGCAAGTATTACTATTTCCCATTCCAGTGGTACTCAAATATGGTCACAGCTCCAAGTGAAGGTCATGAAGACTGGAAGAGAATGGAAACAAACTGATAGCCATGAAGAGCATGTAAACAAGCTTCACATAAGATCTTCCACCCTAGAGAAAACCTTCTCCCTGCAGTCACCAAGATTGTACATGTTCTTTTCCTTTTCACTCACATCTCGTCCATTGGGGATCTCCAACATCTGCCCCCATTGTTCAAAAATCTGCATCCTGTTTTGACTTACTACAGCAGACCTGTTTTGAGGCTCCTCTTTGATTATGACTGAATCATATATTTCCTGCTTGGAAGCTTCCCTGTTTGTTGTTCGATCAATACTATGTTTAGAATATGGATACTACTTCTCTGTGCCCCAGGCACCAACGCTTCAATTCACTACTCAGTACACTTAGAATTTATTTCGCTCCTTTTTTGTTGGGCTTCAGAAGATGAAAAATCAATGACCAGGGTTTCTTTTCAAAGAATGGAGAGAGGGACAAGAGGCAGGTAAGTGAGGATCATACACTCACAGCTTGATCTCCACCCACACATTTCACTCGGCTAAGCCCATAACCAATGCTCTAGTCATGAGTAAAATCAACCATTGCAACAGGCTCCTGGTAAGAATCCATCGGTGTCAGGGGCATAGCTTCGGAGTGGGGAGGGGTGTTTGAGGTGTTATAACCCCCTAATAAATATATTTTCTGATGAATAGTTGGGTACAGATGCTTTCAGTCGAGTATGGTGAGGTGCCTGTCGGATTCCACCTGTGATTTTTTTGCATGCACACACTGACAAAAACACACACACACACACACACACACTCTCTCTCACCTCTTGCGAAAGTCCTAAAAATGTTCATTATTTTACAAAATATTGTGTTTCTCTTACTTAGTATTCATAGCAATCCGCATTTCTCTCCCTTTCTACTGCCCTTTTAGCCTCTTCATACGCCCTGCTTGTCTTACAATGTATTTCAACATTATATGCAAGCGTGATTGTTGGGAAATCTGAAGCTCCCCCCCCCCACCAATCCTGCGTCAAGCTACGCACCTGATCGGTGTGTATCTAAACACTCAGTGAAAGTCATCAGCTTTGTTAAATGCAGTGCTTAATTTGAGCCGGTGCTTTCCGGTGCTCAGCACCGGCACTTAATTGGTTTCCGGTGCTCGGCACTGGCACCTAATTGTCAACACAATACTTAGAACAGTCTACCACATGGTGGTGCTGCTCATCTAATTTAGAGATGAGCAGAACAACAGTTGTTTAGGAATACAATATACATTAAAAAAACTGCTTAACACCTACCTCCCCAGCCATTCCTTTAGCTTTGAGGACTTGGAATAATCTGAACTGCCGCATTTACATGCAAGAGAGATGGTTAGTAGTTGTTTTGGCAGCGATGACAAGGGCGATGAGTGGTGGAAGCTGCAGTGTCCTCCTGGTCAGAGCCCTGGCACTTAATATTTTACAAATTAAGCACTGGTTAAATGCACCTTTTTCAACCTCCAGGCATGATGGATATCTGCCAAAAAGTGTACACTTTACAAATATCTGATCCTCCACCTCTCATGTATACTCCATGGTATGTCCTTTTTCCATGTACCATCGAAAGAAACCTGTGCTTTATAAACCGCAACTCAGCACCCCTAACCGCTACCCCTTGTGCATTGATTCCATTCCTCCACCGTAAATTGATTCCAGGTGTGCTGGGTGTTGTTTCAGCTCTCCCACTCTCCAATAGCGCCCTGAAGGTTCATCTCCTCCATTCAGCGCTTCACAGTTTCTGTTGGATAGAATACCTAAGCTCATCCCTCGTACTCCTTAACCCCTGTAAACACCATAAACCTGTAAAATGTATAATGCGTATATATTACCCGTTTGGGTTTTTGATGAAGGACAACAAGGACAAACACAACGCAATCTGTCACTTGTAGCGCCTATACAGTGCCTCTGGTACATATGCTTAAACATACTGCATCAAGCCCCTTTCTCCGCAGTTAATTGCGCTTCTCAGTGCCCGATTTGTATTTATACATTTTCAATAGTTACCAATTTGTAATTATGCGAATAAAAGCTCATTAAGAGACTTGTAAAAACTTTCTGATAACTCCTAATACCACAATATTACTGTTGCCGCAGTGCACGTTTAGTTGACAACTGCTTTTTGATTAGTTTGGGTCCCATTTTTAAACTGCAAAATGTGTATTCTGCAATTTTGGATATATTGTAAATACTTTGTGTGCATCAAAGCTCTGAACAATAGTGAAAAGAATTAGCAAATTTTGGGGTTCATGCAGTGGTTAATATATGTCGATAGGTGTCTGTGCCCCCCCCACCTCCCCCTTAACATTTGTTTTGGTAGACCAGGATCCTTAAGCCCCTCCCACGGGCGGCGGTCCGAAGCAGTGGTTAATTTGTGCCAGTGACTCCAATAGGCACTTGTTTTAGGCGACCCTGACTCTTTAAATCCCTCCCACGGATGTTGGTCCAAAATCCGTTAAACACTTTCTTCCTGGGTAGCCAGCGGTCTGTCCTAGTCCTCGTGCCTTGTATTCAAAGCGGTGGGACACTGTTTCCTCTACAGCCCGCTGGTGACACGGTGACCTCAGGTCACATCATGTCACTTGGGTGTGTCACCTTCACTGCTTCACCTTTCCTGGGGTCGGGGATTTGCGGATGCCCGCGGCGCACGCAGTGGACCCTGTAAGAGGGCGGCCCTTTAGTGCTGCATTAGGCACTTCCCTGCTGACCAGCTGTCGGGCCCCCCTCCCCACGGGAGTCCCACCTAGGTCCGGCGCCTCTGCAGCATCATTTCCGGTGCGCAGTGGGCTGGGGACAGGTACTTTCTTCCTGGGTAGCCAGCTGTCTGTCCTAGTCCTTCTGCCTTGTATTCAAAGTGATGGTACACTGTTTCCTCTACAGCCCGTTGGTGACACGGTGACCTCAGGTCACATCATGTCACTTGGGTATGTCACCTACACTGCTTCAGCTTTCTTGGGGTTGGAGATTAGCAGCGCACAGAGCGGCCTTTGTTCCAGTACTTCAAGTGCTGCTGCAGCCAGTGCTTAATTTCAGCCGCTGGTTGCCCTTGGAGGGCACCTGCACTTATTTTTAGGGACCGTACATATTTTTCCTCATCACTCATTTACTGATAATAAGAGAAGGAAAAAACACAATGCGGAAAGACAGAGTAAGTGAAAGACGGCAAGACCGCCACAAAGAGAGAAATCAGGAATCTGCAAGAGTGAAGTAAAGGGTCAGGGAGTGTCTGATAGTGGATTAAAGAGGCATGAGGTGGATTTAAGGCCACGGATCCAGCTACCAGCATGGTATTCGGCGCCGCGCACCGACGTTTATCTGTGGGGCTCTGAGCAGAGCTCGGTGCCCAGGCACTCTCTCTTTTTCAAATTAAGCACTGTCTAAATTAAGCACTGTCTAAATTAAGCACTGTCTGCAGTCAATGAAGCATGACTGCCAACCTGCCGTCCTTTCCAGAGTGCACATTCGCCGCCTGAGCACGTGCTCCTGCCTCCATGCTGGGCTGACTCTGACCGTGTCACTGTTGAGGCCTAGAGGTTTAGATTTACTGTCACTGACCTCACTGTGGCAGAGACCGACACTAACGTCTGCTCACTCAGCCCACAGGCTCTGGTCCCGCTCGGGTAGGTGCAAGGGTGGGCTATTCAAGAGGCAGGCGTGAATGGAGAAACTGGGCACCTAACT
The DNA here is from genome assembly GCA_963921515.1 of Calotriton arnoldi. NCBI lineage: Eukaryota > Metazoa > Chordata > Amphibia > Caudata > Salamandridae > Calotriton > Calotriton arnoldi. The sequence continues at coordinate 741,804 of CAWUFW010003803.1, read as the reverse complement.
TTATTGAAACGTATTTGTTATTTTACCAGCAGGTTTAACAGTGTGTAATGAGTAGCGCCTATCACTCATTTGACGTCTCTCATGTAGTGCAGTAAACTTAGACAGCACTTTCTCCTACTACTAAGGATTGGTCTTTAATGCTCACCTCTTTCTTATTTGTCCATGGAGAGCAGTGCTTTGGTTTTTCACCCACTCCACCAAGGCCAACCACCAACCGGGGAGGTTGAGTGGATTTACATGCCATGGTGATGGCTCTTTTTTCCAGTAGCAGAGCGAGGTCGAGGAATCTGTTCCCAGCTTCGTCCAGTTGTTGATGAGGAAACAGCAAACAGGCCCTTAGTGATAAGATGCACTGTCTTTAAACAGGTGCGCCGGTGCAAATGGGGACAGTGTGCCCTGTGACAATGAATGCACGGTTTCCAGGACAGCCACGAACTGCCCCAGGGGCTCATTCAGTGAAATATGGAGTGTCTGTTTTCAAAGCTGCTCCGTGTTTCATAGTGCAGGTGGCGGCAACCCGCCTGTACTTTGGAGAGGGGAGAAAGATCCCCTTGCAGACAGGTGGGCTGCCATTAGAGTGCGTAGTGACAGTGTCACACCGTTTTTGTTACGCACTCTCAGTGCGCCTCCTAAGTCCGTGATTGCCTCTGCGCCTGCGTCCATAATATGACATGGGCGCAGAGACCATGTGGTTCCCTCATTTGCATGGCCACACCCCCATGCAAATGAGGGAGTGCCCTCTCATGGTAGTGCTGGTGCTACATGTGCGCCAGCGCTATCATTATTACAGAAGGGGATGCTCAAGCATCTGCTGCCCATTCTTTAATGCCACAGTGCTCAAAAAGCGGGCACAAATGCCTGTTGCGCCCCCGGGGCACAATCTGTAGTATGGCGCCATGTGTGCAAAGGTCTGCTCTAGCTAATGTCTGAGTGAGGTGGGCGGTGGGAGGCCGCTTCCTTCCAGAATAGAGCCACTGCGGGCCATCTCCACACCATGTGACAATATCCTGCATCTACTAGCTGCACAAATCTGATATACATCTTCTTGAATTTCCCCCATTATGGGCAGTTCTCCATGGCTCCTAAGCTCGGTGTGTTCTCCATGCTTACATGTTTATACTGTGTTCGCATCTATCTTGCAGAATTCAAGGAGTGCTTGTAGCGGGCTACTGTATGAGGAATTCGGGTAGAATTCCTGGCAAAAAACCGCAGGACATCTAGGAGATGTAGGCTGAGTGGAGAGTTATTAACTGCCCTCGAGTCAGGCTACTTACTGTCATTACCCTCGGTATGGTTGCCTCTTGAAAAGCACTTGGGAGCAAACCTTCCGTTAATATGTACTTTAAGCTTGGCAAATGCCTTGAAAGTGAGATTAAACACAAATTAATCAATTTTACAGGTCAAACCTTAGAGTGGTTTCCTGATTATCAGATTTTTTGTTCTGGTGATAAAAAGCAATCATCTGAATCGCTTTAACTAGTTGTGATCTGATTGCGCAACGGAGTGCACACTGGGGAATCCTTGCTGCACGTCCAGGAAAAAGACTAGCACAAGAGGTAAGGATGGAGCAAATAATCTAACTTTATTAGAACTATGATTGAATGGGAGATGTGAAGAATTACATTGCACACATGCTACCTGGTACAGGTGTCCTATATGTCGTGTACTGATTACAGGTTTACCTCTTGTGAAGTTTTTCATAACTGGTGATGTTGATATATGAGCGAGAGTAGAATGATCATCACCATCAGTGCTTTTCTCTCCTAAATGATTTACACAAGTGAATGTATGACGTTACTACGCCATCCATTACCCCGCAGTAGGTTACAACGCGGACGTTACATCGTCCGCGTTGTTACCACGCATGGCTTTACATCGCAAGTCGTTTGTACGACTTGCGCTAGATGGCGCGCTGGACTTAGGAATAGTATAAATTACTATTCCTACTCCAGTTAGCGCAACAGCAGGGAATGTGTTGGATTTAAAATCCAACACATTCCCTGGTGTTGCGCGCCATCTAGCGCAAGTCGTAGAAACGACTTGCGATGTAATGCCATGCGTGGTAACAACGCAAACGATGTAACGTCCGCATTGTAACCTACCCGCGTGGTATTACCAGCGTTGTAAACGCTGTTTCCCGCACAGGTCAACATAAGGGAGTATTAAGGCCTGCATACTGTAGATGGAATGTTTCCACCTTAGCAGGTTTAAAAACACAACTAACACATCCTACACCTTTATGCATTGATGACTTTCTATCAGTAAGAGGAAGTAAAGATCCAATAGTGGGTTTGATGTAAAAACTAGGATACAGGATAAGGTATTTGGTGATAACAACACTTCAACTAATCATGGCAACTTAAAATATACACATGAACGGCGTGATATAAAATTCTTACATTTACCTAAATTGTCTTTCACAAGACTATGCCCACAGTGCACGCTGCAGCGATGTTGCCCATCTTGGTGAGAACGAGTCTGGTTTGGGGCAGCACCGTTGCACTGTGCGCTTAGGGACTACTCAGTGGTTTTTGATTCAGTGGACTGATTAATGATGTGGATTACATTAATTGCCATGGGTGTTCCCAAAGTAATTGTTCAAATTAACGGTGAGATGGATTATTCTCTGGGGGTCAAATATAAATCAGAGCTGGCAAGCTGGGCTCTAGAGTGAGCTGCACCAGGCACTCGAGAGAAGACTGGGTTCTTGCAACCGTGTTGTTTCTTTAGATTAGTGATCTGCAACGTAACTTCACAAACGAGCTTCACTTTACTCAAAAATGCGCTATTCAATCAATCAATCAATCAATCAATCAATCATGTCACTTATAAAGCGCACTACATACCCGCGAGGGTCTCAAGGCGCTGGGGGAAGAGGGGGGTGGTGCTGCTACTGATCGAAAAGCCAGGTCTTGAGGAGTCTTCTGAAGGCCAGTAGGTCTTGGGTCTGTCGGAGGTTGGTGGGGAGGGTGTTCCAGGTCTTGGCGGCGAGGTGGGAGAAGGATCTGCCGCCGGCGGTCGTTTTCCGGATGCGGGGGACTGTGGCGAGGGTGAGGCTGGTCGAGCGGAGCTGGCGGGTGGGGGTGTAGAAGCTGAGTCGTCTGTTGAGGTAGGCTGGTCCGGAGTTGTGGAGTGCTTTGTGTGCGTGGGTGAGGAGCTTGAAGGTTATCCTCTTGTTGACAGGGAGCCAGTGCAGGTCTCTCAGGTGGGGTGTGATGTGGCTGCGTCGGGGGATGTCGAGGATAAGACGTGCAGAGGCGTTCTGGATGCGTTGCAGCCGTCTCAGGAGCTTAGCCGTCGTTCCTGCGTAGAGGGCGTTTCCGTAGTCAAGCCTGCTGGTGACGAGGGCCTGGGTGACTGTTTTTCTTGTTTCGGTGGGGATCCACTTGAAGATCCTGCGGAGCATTCGGAGGATGTTGAAGCAGGATGAGGAAACGGCGTTGACCTGCTTAGTCATGGAGAGGGTGGGGTCGAGGATGACCCCTAGGTTGCGTACGTGGTCGGTGGGTGGCGGGGCTGTTCCCAGTGATGTTGGCCACCAGGAGTCGTCCCAGGCTGAAGGGTTGGAACCAAGGATGAGGACCTCCGTCTTGTCCGAGTTCAGCTTCAGGCGGCTGGTCCTCATCCATTCGGCGACGGCCTTCATTCCTTCGTGGAGGTGGGCTTTGGCGGTGTGAGGGTCTTTGGTGAGGGAGAGGATCAGCTGGGTGTCGTCGGCGTAGGGAGATGATGTTGCGGTTGTGCTGTCGGGCGACGTGGGCGAGGGGTGCCATGTAGATGTTGAACAGCGTTGGGCTGAGGGAGGAGCCTTGGGGTACGCCGCAGATGATCTTGGTGGCCTTGGATCGGAAGGGGGCGAGGCGGACGCTTTGTGTTCTGCCGGAAAGGAAGGATGTGGTCCAGTCCAGGGCCTTCTCTTGGATCCCGGCGTCGTGAAGGCGTGTTCGTAGTGTGTGGTGGCAGACCGTGTCGAAGGCGGCTGATAGGTCCAGGAGGATGAGGGCTGCTGTTTCTCCGTTGTCTAGCAGGGTCCTGATGTCATCGGTGGCGGCGATGAGGGCGGTTTCGGTGCTGTGGTTGCTGCGGAAGCCGGACTGGGAAGGGTCCAGGATGTTGTTCTCCTCGAGGTAGCGGGTCAGTTGTTTGTTGACGATTTTCTCGGTGACCTTCGCGGGGAACGGGAGCAGAGAGATGGGTCGGAAGTTCTTGAGGTCCTTGGGGTCTGCCTTGGGTTTCTTGAGTAAGGCGGTGATCTCGGCGTGCTTCCAGCTTTCCGGGAAGGTTGCTGTCTCGAAGGAGATGTTGATTATTTTCCGGAGATGGGGCGCGATGGCTGTACTGGCTTTGTTGAAGATGTGGTGAGGGCACGGGTCTAGCGGTGAACCGGAGTGGATGGTGTTCATGATCTCGCTGGTGTCCTCGTCGTTGATGTTGGTCCAGGAGAGCAGGCGGTTGGTGGTTGTGGGGGCAGTGGTCTCGGTGGTTGCCGGGGCGGTCATGGTGTTGAAGCTGTCGTGGATGTCGGCGATTTTGCGGTGGAAGAAGGTGGCCAGTGAGTTGCACAGGTCTCGCGACGGCTGGATGTCGTTGGTGTTGGAGCTGGGGTTGGAGAGTTCCTTCACGATGTTGAAGAGCTCTTTGCTGTTGTGTGCGTTGTTGTCTAGGTGGTCTTTGAGTGAGGCCCTTTTGGCGGATCTGATGAGGTGATGGTGACTGCGGGTGGCGCTCTTGTGGGCGGCGTAGCTGTCCGCTGTCCGTTCGTGGAGCCAGATCTTCTCCAGTTTTCGGCATGTTAGTTTGGAGGCCTGGAGGTCTTCGGTGAACCAGATGGCTTTCTTGCTGGTGTGGCTGTTGGGCGGATTCTTGAGCGGGGCGAGGGTGTTGGCGCAGTCGTCGATCCACTGTCTGAGGTTGCGGGCGGCGGTGTCGGGGTTGGAGGGTTCGGCGGGTGGGCTCAGGCTATTGTACCTATTAGAAGCATATGTTATGCTTATGATATTTTACTTATGGATAATACTCCATTTGGACTGCAGTATGCACTGAATATTATGTTTATAACATGCAAATCAAAACCTCTGGATAAGAAGTCTCTCTTAGACCACGGTGAAGTGCTTTGGACAACTGAAAAAGGAAATAATCTGGTGCCACTCCCTTAGAGTTGCCAAAGTTCGTGAGTTTTTGTAGCAGATTCAAGTGGAATTGGGCTACAAATGCAATAACTTGACTCGATTTTTCAAAGTTTTCTTGAGGGGAGAACCTCCTTACAAAAAAATAGGCTCGCTTGCTTCAATGTAGCTTTGATTATAGTCCAAGCAGACTGTGCCATGGCAGTGGGGACAGTGGGTGGTGCCAGTGGTATAAGTAGAGGGAGCCAGTGGTGGAAGTGGCCAGCACCAATGGGAAAGTGGAGGCATCTTCCTAAGAAAGAGTTTGGACACTTGCATTTATTTATTTACACATTAAGCACTCATACTGCCACATTGTCTCCAGTCGCGGCTGACATTAATCACGGGTGGGGGGGTGTTCGCGGGGACGGGGGGTTTAATTTAATAATAAAATAAACCCCCCGTCTGGGTCCCGCGTTTTCTCGGCTCCTGCTCTCCTGCCTCCGGCAGGAACTGGAAGCTGGCAGCCTCCCTCCCCTCCCCTAAGCCAATCACAACGCTGCAATGGCAGCATTGTGATTGGTCGGGACGCGGCCCAGCCAGCTGCTTATGGGGAGGCCATGTTCTCCATGCAGGCTGCATGCAAAGCCTGCATGGAGAAAGGGCAGGGTGCGCATGACTGGTTTGGGCGGCCCCAGAGGGCCGACCAAACAGTCATTGCGCCCTCAGGAGTGGGCACACCACTCCTCCCCTGCTCGCAAAGCGACCCCACCCACCCGCCTACCGCAACCAAACATAAAATGGTAATAACAGGAAGTTATTACCATTTTATGTTTCTGCTTCTCGCACTGCAAGAAAGCAGTGGGGCTATGCTCCTCTGCCCTAGTGGAGGAGCCACCCCTGAAATTTTGTCTCACACACACAGACACACACACAACAAGACAACATTTTCAGACGAGCATGGAACTTAGACACTCAATTGGCAGCTCTAGTAAATGTGTGTCAATGGAAAAACGCAGGCACAGGCATATCTGTGCGGGGCTCTGCAATGCAGGTGGAGTACAGTGTAACTCCCCTCTGGCTTGTACTTTTGCCTTCGCCTGCGCACAGCCAGGTCATCAGATATACAGAATGTAGGACCAGGTTACACTCTTCTGCATGTGGGTGACGCTTGCGCCCATCAATGCCCTCTTCATGCACACGCGCAACCAGCAAAAATGGAAGAGCACGTGCTCAGTGCACTTATTTAAATTCACCGAAAGCTGTGCACATGAACATTCAAGTGTACTTTTTTGATGTGCGTGAGGTCAAAAAATAGGTTTCGTAAATCGGACTCATGCCTAGTACAAGCGGAGCTCATAATGGGATGCCTGCCACCTATTGTTTCCTATGCATGACTTAGTCAACTGCATAGCATAATCTAAACAGTTCTGTGTACGACCCCCCCATCCCCCGAGCTACCTTCCCTCTGCACTACATGCTCACCACAATATTTGGATGATTTTATCACTCTTCTGTTTCCGGTTCTCCTCCAGGTCTCCCTCCCTTCCTCCCCTGTCTGCCTGGAGAAAGGGCATTGAAACAGCATCGCTATGGCCAGCTCGTTCTCACTTCCTCCATGATCACCTGTCACCCATTTCACCTCACACTCGAACTCACCCCGCGGCCTCTTTCCCATTTCTGAAGGCAGCGTGGACTGTCTCGTGACCCAAATAATCCTATAGCCAGGCCCATTCCACCGCTCTCGCTTTACAAGCAAGCCAGTGTTATGAGTTCACCATCCCAATGGCGGCGTGGGCAGGGCTTCATGGCCCTAATGCACGCAAGGTCACGGGTCCGTATTAAAATAATATGTTTGGGCTGCAGTAGGTCCTTCATGCCACTAGAGCTCGGTGCCACTGCTCCTGCTGCACAAACGATAGCTGTGCCCCTGCTAACGGGTCTTAACGGTCTGGTCTCCATTGTACCTCATGCCAGGTCTGGTGGCTCAGTGGACTAATGCGTCCACTTCAGGGGCCTGTGTTCGACCTCATGGTCACTCACAGGTTCAAATTCCCGTCGGGTCCACTCAGCCTTTCATCCATCTGAGGTCGATAAAATGAGTACCATTGAGTTGGGTAACAATGAACATCTGTTATTCAGTGCCAAGATACGTACGGGTGTTACAAATACACGTTATGTTATGTCCTTCCTGCCTTTCACACCCTCCAATACACTGCACTCACTCAATCTTTACTCTCAGGAGGACCGTTTACAATTCTGTTCTTCCTCCTCTTTTCTTCCTACTTTAAGTCCTTTAAAGAGGCCATCCAACACGAACACCATGTTTAGAACACACAGAAAACATTAGCACGATATAGAGCCGATGCCTTTGTACCGTTTAAGTTGCACTTAATAGAGCGTCGATGCCCTCTACTGGCGGAAAGGGAATCCTTCATCCTCTGAAAACTACTTTTGTCATTATGAGCAGGGCCGGTCCTAGAACTTCTGGGGCCCTGGGCGAGAGGGAAGATGTGAGGCCCCTCTAATTTGCATGTAACATCACAAGAGGTGACATCACAGAAAGTGACATCGCAGGACTATTGATCTTATTTGGCATCATTGAAGAGACCGATTGTGGATATCAGTAACATGGACAAAAAGATAAATATACAAGTGAAATAAGTCCATATATTTTGAAAACTGTATTAAATGGATTACATTTGTCACATTGGATGGAAAAGCTAGGTGCAGGTCTCAAAAAGATGGATATTTTTTACTCCATGTTTCCATATTCCATGATTTTTTCCAGATGAGTGCATGATAAAAATTCCAGTTCTGTCTCATAAAGGGAAGAGATCCTGTTGAGGTAATGAGGGGCAGGATCATTCAAAATATAAAATCAAACAAGAGAAAAACCCTCACCCCATGGATATAATCGCAAATTTCAAAAGGCTCCGTTATCTTTCCGTGCCATTATTGTGCCACCTTAGGATGACATTAATACTTAGTAAGTTGTTTTAACGTAAATCCTCTCACCAGTATCCCACACGCACATGCTAAGACTCATAGGACAATCTTTTTTGTGTGTGGGCTCTTTACTCACCAGAATTATGTTAAGTGCAAAAACACAACACATATATTACAAAAATACAAGACACCATTGCAAACAAAGATTGTACATAAATTTAAAAAAGACTTAGAACCACGAGACCACTACTAAATCATACATTGACTTGATGGTATGCTGCAGATTCAAGGGGTTTTCACATCAATGTTTTTGATTTGGTGTTGGAACTGTAGGAAGTGGTAGTGGCCAGCTTTAGCGTTGGTGGAGCCCTGTGCGACAATGTTTGTTGGTCCCCCCCCATGACTCCCTCTGCCACAGATTCCCTCAACAGTGCCCCTCAAGTCTCCGTAACCACATTCTCGCTCAGATGCATTTAATTTGATCTACAGCGCCACTGATACCAGTGTAGGGTGTCAGACCACTTTACATCACACACATTACACAGAGACAATCACTCATACGTATATAAAACACTGTATAGGAAATGTTAGATAAGACAAAGGACTACAAGGTGTAGGAGTCACATGACAATCATACTAGTAGGCAGTATAATTTAATAGTGATTGGTCTGGAGAAACACAAACTATGAATTTAGAACGTAATATCATGGTTGGGGGTTCTCTTTAACAACCAGAATTGATTTCTATCCAAATGAACCCTTTTTGCAACATTAGGATAATCAAAGACTGGGGAAATAACCATAATGCTCTAATTTATACCTTGCAGTTTGCATGCAGCTCTAAGATGACAGTTAATAGCTCACTGTTCTATGTTAAGATGTTTGACTGATAAACTGCAAGTAACAAAAGGATTTCACTGTCAAAAGCAGTAACCCACTGACCTATTTACATTACGTGCACTTTGTGATCTGCATGGTACATGTTCTTTGCAGCAAGCACATTAACCCTCTGCACTTACTTTTCAAGAGTCAAAACTTCTACTTGACAAAACTCCATCCCTCTCTAAGAAGAACATTAATAACTGGAGTTATCATGACATTTTTATTGTTGCTGAAAATTGCTGGAGGCCAGGAAGGAGGCAGCAAGTGCTTTTAAAAACATAATATACTTGCAAACATGACGCCCCCACCCGAAGTCAGCGGCCGGTGCGATCGCACCGGTCGCACTGCCCTAGAGCCAACCCTTCTCAAGGGTACTGTGACCTCAGTGACAGGGTCACTGCTGCTCTAGGGTGTGCTGTTTCATAGACCTGCCCGCAAGACTGGAGGTGAACTTCAGTATGGATTGTGGTGGACAGGCCTTCAAGGTTAACCCACACTTGCCACCGCTATGGTCCACCTGCTGGTGCTAAGACACCAGGGCTTCTAAAGTCTTGCGGGGCCTTCTAAGGTCTAGCATGGGAATGTGCTTCCTTAGGAGAGTGGTCTGGGGGACTGGTCATGACGGCTGAACCTGGTTACCCAGTCCCATATTCGTCAGCTCTGACGATAGTGCCACATCCTACTGAGAGAAACTTGCACTGCCTTCAACTACAACCCAAATGTGCCCCGCTATAATCACCTGGATGCGACTCAGTTCAAATTACGCACTAGACGAGTAATATGCTGCCTAAAACAAAAAAGTAACAACATCCTGGAAAAAGCAAACACTCATAGGGAATGCAAGATTAAGTAACACATGTGAAATGTGAAACAACATGGTTACTTTAACGCTTTTGCACTTATTATTCAGAGATCAGTGAGTGCTTTTGCCTGAAAAGTTAAGGACATGACTACAGGGCCCAGAAGGGACCCATTTCAATGTCCATTACTGATATCCTTACAAAACATCATCAGTATGGTTTAAAAAGACCACATCCGTGAACACAGAGCCGCGGTACGCATTTTATTTTCCAATCCACCCATCAACCAGGTATTGCAGTACATCCAGGAATGGTGCACTTCACCACCCGGGGAAAACAATGTTGTTCAAAGAAAGAAGAGAAAATAAAAGTAGCGCTTCACTGGCAAACTCTATAAAGTAGCGCTAAGGTGTTTTGGGTGTGAATAAAATCAATCTGGCCACTTTGCGACCCACTCTGTCTTGCTTTATTTAGTTATATTTCACATTTTGAAACTTTTATTTCTCTTCGTCCCGAGGTTGCACTTTGCAGTAGCAAAATGTCCCAAAAAGACATTTCCAGCAAAGTGTTTTTCTTTTTTGGTCAATTTCACGGAGGAACAAATAAATGAAAGGAGAGGAAAGAGGGAGTAATGGCTACAAGGCCCAGGGAAGAGGGCACCCACACCAAGACCTTACAGCTCGCTCCAGTGCTTTGAGGCCCAGGGAAGGGGGGCCCCCCCACCCCTGGGCCTCGAAGCAGTAACGAGGCATTTTGCACAACACTGCCCTAGCACCGGCAGTTCTACATACATTTTAAATGGGCATTCACATCAAAGCAATCTTTGCTATGGGTGATGCAAAGGTTACAAAAGCCAGTTGATCTGGCTGCTCCCTCCTCCCCTCACCCACCTCTCCTTACCTGTGTCCGGCTGGTCCTGGAAACAAAGGGGCCTTCTGTCACCTAGCAACAAAATGCCGAAAAGGTGCCTAGAATGGCCGGTACTTAATAGAGGCTCTGCCCCGCCCCTGACACTGTGAACCAACATAATTGCTTGCCCAGCTGCTGTACCTGCCCTATTCTGTTTTCTCCTTGCCCCCACCCCTGCACCCCCAGGATGCCACCACGCCCTGACCAGCAAGTCAAGACATCTCACATTTGTAATGTGATTATGTGGGGCAGGGGGCCCTGGAGGAGCAGTTGGGCTAACTGTGAAAGTGTGGCCTATCACAGTGAAGTGGGGCCCCCTGTTTTTCAGCTGAGTGCGAGGCCATGGGCAGCTGGCCATGCCTAGCGCCGGCCCTGATCATGAGAGTGTACTAGTGAGTGTTTTAGGTGCCATCTACGTTTTCAGCCAGGTCTTTTTAAACATTGATTCGATATTTATTTCAAGCGCTTATGCACCACCGGCAGGAGAGGCAGAGGGTAAGATTCTGAACTCCATTTTGCTAACTTTAAGGTGACCAAACACTAATTTGATGTCTGTGCTATTCTGTACATCATAAATTTAGAAAAAAAAGTAGAGGCTTAGAAATGAGAAGTTGAAAGAGGAGAAATTGGGGGACTATTCTAGGATTTATTCCCATATGACGACAAATAAGATGTCCTTCTAACCCTGGAATTACACTGGTGACAGTGACTGATATGATTGGGGCTGGATGACATATGTGACAATATTTAAATTTCTTACTCGTAATTCCATTAATGCGAGTCCATTTGTTCTCTTTCCAGTCATGACTAAATGAGTTGGGTCCATCTTGCCAACTCGCAGGAGTTGGCCAAGCCCTGCTCCAAGCCACCTGCAGGTGGACAGCCTCCACTGCACTAGGCATTCGGCCGTGCCCAGCAGGGCTTTGTCGCAGGGCCTGGACCTTAGCCAGGCCTGTGTCCAACCCGCCACTGGTGGCCAACCCCGACGTGCACGACCTCAGGCTGTGCACAGCGGTGTTTGCTGCAGAGCCTGGCTTGCGGTCATACGCTGTACCCAACTTGCCGCAGGCAACCAACCTGGAGAAGGGGTTGACTGCATGGTCTGGTCTATGGTCAGGCCCTGTGCTCGTCCCTCCATGGGTGGCCAACCCGCAGCGGATGTGGGCTGCTGTGCCCTGCCTCTGGTAGGCCCTGCATCCACATTGCCTTTGGATGTCCACAGTGGGGGTTGCCCGAAAGGTCTGGCCATAGGCCAACCATCTGCGAGCTGCCAGCCTCTATGACCACAGCCTTCAGCCATGCAAAGTGAGCGTTGCCCACAGGATCTCGCCTATGCCAGACATCTACAGGCTGCCAGCTCCCAATGTTCATGGTATCTGGCCATGCACAGCGAGGACTGGCTTCAGGGGAGGACTATAAGTGGGCCGGCTCCCTCCGGTGCTCAGCACCGGCAGTTCTAAATAGCAGGTGCTGAGACGGGTCCCTATTGGGCTCTCCATTTTTGCCTTCATCCTGAGCTAGGTTTTACATTCTTGGAAAGAAGCCGAAAATGGGCCACAAACCTTGCTGGGGTTCAGGAAATGTGAAGTAGGGTTTGTGGACTTTGGAGCTGCGATAGAGTCTGCAAAACCTGCCTCACAGTCCACGAACCCTGTGGCAAAATGTACCTTTTTTCATTTTGACTTAAAAAGGCTCCCTTTGCCTGAGGATCAGGCGATGCTAACCCACAACCTCTTATGACTCCTTTTTATTTTTTTCTAGGACTCAGGAACATAGCCTGTAGCAGCAGCCATAACAGATTTTTAGGTCGAGCCCTGAGCCAGTGCGCAATCGCTGCTCTGGGGATGATCTGTGGTAGTTCAGTACGTGAGGGAAGCCCCGCCCACTCCCCCGCCTATATTTTTAATTGGCTTGTGTCTTTGTCCTTCGTAAATGCTGCCTTCGGATTCGTTTATAGGCTTGTTAGTCCCTCCTTAGTACAGCCATGTCATCATTTGTACCCTTCCATGGCTACTGGCCCCTTTACTTCGAGTGTTGCACGGTACATGTTATTTAGACTGTGAGCACTATTTTCTTTAATGAGGTTCTCCTACTGCCTTCTCTACTCCCCCTCCCTCCCGTTGTCATGCCTTCTCACCCCTCCCGCACTCCAGTTGTCCTTGCCTTCTCGCCCCCTTCTTCCCCCTCCCCCCGCCCGCACTCCCGTTGTCCGTGCCTTCTCCCCCCCACCCGCACTCTCGTTGTCCATGCCTCCCCCCTCCCTCCCGTTGTCAGTGATTACTGCAGTTTGCAATGCAATAGGTCTCGCGTAAATGCGAGTCCTATTGCATTGCAAATGTTTGTTTTGGAGGCGGGAGATGCCAGCTGGCCCTGCGTGAGGTGTATTAATTTGCTGTCGCATTTGAGTTTGAGGATAGATGTGAGTTGCATTTTGCAAAGATTGGATGGGTGGCGCTGTTAGCCCTGGGCTTTGCTCTTCATACTCTGCAGAAGCACCGCAGGTCGAGGAGAGGGCCACTCCACCATCACTTGGTTAGTCGTGTTCACTGTATAGCGCTGTGATTCCTGTCAGAATGAGGCCGAGCCCTTTCGGAGCCTGTGTGACCGTAAGCTTCTGACCCGGACTGAGTGGCCTGTTCCTGTTGACATTACATGCATGATGCAGACGAGTCAAATTGGACAATATCCAACAAGGCTGAAGTCAACAAATGAGTTGTTTAATGAGTGGATCCTGTTTCGCAGCTGGTGGTTTTCACGCCTCGTGCCAGCACCGTATGTGCGAGGGATAAACCGAGGCTTAGAAAACATGAGGCCAGATCCCTGTTAGATTCCTGTTCGGATGGTGAACAAAAGCTGCTTTTCTCCCCGTTGTGTGTTTTTATTTTTTTCATAGTCGAGGGCAATGCAACTCTTCTGGAAGCCAACAGAGTGGCGCAAGCAGACGAGCTGTGCATTAAAGAGGGACTACACAGACTTTGTAATGTACAAAGGAAATATGTGTATTAATAAAACCACAAGCTTGAAATGTGACCCGTGCCTTGAAACACCTTGTTCTGGAGATTGCCAAAGCCAGTAGGCACGCCCTTTGTGCACGGGGAGTCCTTTTCTGTCGGTGCATGTAGGCGCCCGTTCAGGTCGAAGTGACGAGGAGGAAAGGAGGCAGGCGCAAAGGGTGATCGTGGACAACTGTGACATAATGTTACTGCAGCACAGCACATTGCAGATGGGGAGAGGGCCCAGCGGGGAGGGTGAGTGGAGGAGAGGGCAGTGCGTCCTTGGCTAGAGAGCTGTAAGTGTGTCAGTATCAGGGCACGTTTTATTTGAGCAGAAGGAGAAAATCGTGCGCCGTCACAGTAGGGTTTTTACAGTCGACACAGCTCGACATCCTACAGAGAGCGATAAAATTAATTACTACTTAAAGCGCCTTGAAACCCACGCCTCAATATGAAGCGTCCTGTAAATTGATGGACTAAAAGAAGCTGTCATAAACCATCCTATTAACAGCTGTATTTGTTCTTGCACAAGAGAGGAGCAGCATTCCCGTTTACTTTCTTTGTACTGACCATATTGTCGGGTCACCTGATAATGGGTTAGATTTGGAATGGTGAACCTGGGAGTGTAGAACTGGAAGTGACGTGAATGGCTGCAAAACGTGTTGTGGCTTTGGAACTTGCAAACTTACTCGACTTCTGATCGCGCCTTCGGCACAGATTCCTGTACATTTTAGCTGATCACGTAAGCTCTCTCTGCCTACAAGTATTAAAATATACGCAGGTAAAATTTTTTTCGTGTCAACAGGTAAAACAAGCATTTGCAATGCAATAGGTATCGCGTTTACGCGAGTTTGAGCTATTGGCATTGTAAATGACAATGACTTTTATTTATGTTTTGTTTTTTAAAACATAAATAAAAGGCATTGTCATTTACAGTAGGATCTGTGAAATGGGCCTCCTGAGTGTGTGGATTCAGGAGTTTAGGCACTTACTTTGTCAAAGGATCGCACCCGTGACATGGAGAGCGTATAATCACAAGCGCAGGCACTGGGACTACTACTCTCAGCCTTCCTGCTCTGATGTGCGGTTGACGCGATTGAGGGCAGGACATCTGTCTTTAGCCCCCGAGCTGTATTTCTGGATCGGGCTAAAAACCCTCTTCTTTTTCTGTACAGCAGCACCAGATAAACGCTACTTTGGGTGAGCTCTCCCTAAATATAGAATTGAACTCTGGTTTCTTGAAACTATATCGGGTGCACAAGTGAATTAACATGCGATCACATGATCGGGAAATGCTGGTCATGTGACTTCAGCTGCCAGGCCCTTTTCAACGCCATCAAGTGCGAGGGAAGCTAAGATGTAGGGTTGCAGGGATAGATGCAGGTCACGACACGGACGCGATCCCTTGACGAAGTAACTGCCTAAACTCCTGAATCCACACTCTCAGCAGGACCACTTCACAGATACTACTGCTAAGCAAACTACTTTTTAGGTCCCGCTGAGCCAGCGCTTTGCGCTGCTCTGCGAGACATTTAGTAAGTGGGTTTTTGAAGTGCTACCAGAGAGGCTTTTGCTGCCCACCAGCTTGCGTTCACGCGAGCGTGCACGCGCGCAGCCGCCATGTGGGGTTCTGTCAAGGCTCATTAAGCCTACTTTACTGCCGTCGCCTTCTGCTTACACAATGACCATCTGCTCTCTCTGAACGTTCGCTGACCTCTCTGGACGCACACCGCCCTCTCTGCTTAAACACTGACCACCTATCCTACTTGTCTCCCGCGAACACTAACTGTTCTTTCTGCTCATACACTGCTCTCTCGTGCTCACCGCCCTTTCAGCTAACGCTGCTCACACTCGGATTCTCTGCTCCCTGCCCCTCTAACATTACTACTGGAAGTCTAACTTGTGCATCTCGCACAAGGAGAGGTCCTTCGGAATTACAAGGCACCATTTAATCTGTGGCGCATATTTTTTGCTAGAATACGGCTTCTGACTTCCTCTTCCTACTCTCTGTACCTTCGTGCCACTCGAGAGTTCGAAAAACTTTTACAGAAACATTCACAAATAACCAACGATACATCGACTCTTCCTGCTGGACAAGCCCCCCTCCCTCCCTCCCCACACACACAAAAAATCCACTTTGAGAGCCATCTTTCGAAAGGACAAACATTGGTGTTTCAGGCCGCTGTTTAAATATCATTTGAATGAAAGGCTATATGTTCAAATGAAAAAAGACGTAGAGATCTAAGTTGATTTGGCAGTGAAAATTTAAAAAGTGATACAAATTTGAGTTGATCTTTTCCTCATAACACAGCCCCAATCTTAGAATTTCACTAATTTTCTAGGCAAAATAAATTGAAGGTTCAGTACCCGGGCTAGGCAAATGTCTACAAAAATAATTTGATATATTTGAGGTAAATTTGTGTACCAAGTAAAACAGTCGGGAGTGACGCAATCATGTTTCTGATGCTGTGCTCCTGCTCAGACCTTAGCTTTTTCTCTTTTGTTTAAATCTGCTGTGCACTGTAGCACACACTACCAACAAGCATCCCCCCCAAACAACTTTTTTTTCCTGCTTGCTGTGGAATCTAGGAAAGCCACCATACTCTGTGGTCGGCTTAAAGTAAATCACGTGGAGCCTGCTGGAAGGATGCTGACATGCACAGATTTCACACTGAAATTGTGGCTTCAGCTAAAAGGTGAAAAACGCTGAACAGCTTTTGTCTGAAATGGCCAAATGTTATGAATGTGGGCAATGAATACACATATGCCATGTGCCTGCCTTTCCTTTCAGGTGCCACCAATCCCTGTATCTTGGTAACAAACACAAAGCTACAGCACTAACGGGTATGTTTAAGACTTGCTATTATAAAGACAGTGTTATTGAGTTTGCTAAGAGACGTGCTTGAGACAGGGAAGCAAACTGGTTGTTTTTCCAGTGTCACAGTGGATATGGCAAGGAGTCTGCAATACAACACAGGTCCATCTGTGTACATGTCGCTGTGAAGGATGTCAAAATGTATGTTCAATAGTGCGGAGACATCGGCATATGATAATGCAGACAGAACACAAGCCCTAAAAGACAGAAACATATCCTAGGCAATGCACAGTGACGTCATGTGGTGTGATGTTACAGGACAGCCACACAGGAAGGGATTTCACAGCTCTATCATACCCTTCACTGCCCATTTTACACAGGGGACTTCTATCAGTTTCTCCACAACTATGCAACCTCTCATTCTCTCTCTTCACAGCATCTCTCAGCACCACGACAGCACCACTCAGCACCATCACACCACCACTCAGCACGACCACAGCATCACTCAGCAACACCAAAGCATCAGTCAGCAGCACCACTCCGCACCACCACAGCATCACTCAGCACCACCACAGCATCACTCAGCACCACCACAGCACCACCACAGCATCACTCAGCAACACCACAGCATCACTCCACACCACCACAGCATCACTCAGCACCACCACAGCATCACTCGTCACCACCACAGCATCACTCGGCACCACCACAGCATCACTCAGCACCACCACAGCATCACTCAGCACCACCACAGCACCACTCTGCACCACACCAGCACCACTCTGCACCACCACAGCACCACTCTGCACCACCACAGCATCACTCTGCACCACCACAGCATCACTCTGCACCACCACAGCATCACTCTGCACCACCACAGCACCACCACAGCACCACCACAGCATCACTCAGCAACACCACAGCATCACTCAGCACCACCACAGCATCACTCAGCACCACCACAGCATCACTCGGCAACACCGCAGCACCACTCAGCACCACCGCAACACCACTCAGCACCACCGCAGCATCACCACAGCACCACTCAGCACCACCGCAGCATCACCACAGCATCACTCAGCACCACCACAGCATCACTCAGCATCACCACAGCATCACTCAGCACCACCACAGCATCACTCAGCACCACCACAGCATCACTCAGCACCACCACAGCATCACTCAGCACCACCACAACAGTATCACTCAGCACCACCACAACAGTATCACTCAGCACCACCACAACAGTATCACTCAGCACCACCACAACAGTATCACTCAGCACCACCACAACAGTATCACTCAGCACAACCACAACAGTATCACTCAGCACAACCACAACAGTATCACTCAGCACAACCACAACAGTATCACTCAGCAAGACCTAAGTATCATTCAGCATCACCGCAGCATCGTCTCAGCACCAGTCACCACCACCACCACCACCACTACCACCTCAACATCACTCAACACCACCTCAGCCTGCTCTCGGAATCTGCCATCTGTTGATTCTCCCTAGCGTCTGGCCGCTGCTAGTGTTATAATACAGGTACTAGTTCACAACCTTCAACCTCCAATTGTTTATGCCCCCTCAAAAAAAAACTTTAACAAACAACCATTGGAATAGGCAAAAACATGTTGCCAGCATTGCAAGAACAAAAGAAAAATGAGAATTTTTTTATTGTACATAAATTTTTTAATATGGTCGTTCTGTTGGACATAATGCCTTTTGGTCATATATAAGGTAACAAAAATGCTTCTGCCACTTTTTATTACAACTTTTCAGCATGCTGCACAGCAGCCACACTTCTCTACAGCACAGCTTAAACACATTGGCAAAGTCAATAGCTCTGCCTAAACACTTATAAGGCCCCAAAGGCGAGACCTATTGGCTATGCCAATGCTTGTTTTTCTTTTCCTAGGGTTTGACTACAGGGACCGTCCCTCCCGCAATACCCTATGATGCTTTAATAATATATAGGCCATGTAGGTAAACTGTCATTATCACCACTCTGTTTGTGCATGTTGTACACTGTCAGTTTTAAGTTTGATTTTCATTTTATTTCTTCATTTGTCTCTTGTGCCTTTAATGCTTTATATTTGTGACTTTGAGAAATCAGAACTGACACATTAAGGGGTGACTCACACATGTTTGCATACTTTACCGCACTTTAAAGGGATATTGTGCCTTAGCTATAGGACAGTCAAAATTGAATGTCTTATAAGTTCATAACTATGACACTTATTCTCTCTTTTCAGCTAAAATCTTATCAAGGAAAAAGTGTCCTAAGTATGTTTCGCATTTTTGCGTGCATGCTTCCTTAAAATTGTTATGAATGCATCAAAATAGGTTGGGAAGCTCAACCACGCCATGCTGCAGGATTTAAAATACAGCAAAAACCTGGTACTGAAGAAAGCCGATTGATCCCTGGGGCAGTGATAGAGCTGAAACATGTTGACCTTTTGATGTCAAGGACCATTAGATCCTGATGACATCTGATTGTTTTTAACCTTGCCCAAGACCTTATTTATTAAATCATAGTTTTAGGATCTATGAGCCAATTTGAACTCACTCACGAAATCCCTTGCCTTTCACCTTCTAAGCGCTCCGCTTACAAACCCGTAGAGTGCACCCACTCACATTAGGTGATGTGGGTGTGGGTCCAGTGATGAAGCAGGCCACAGGTGGTACCTGTGGGTGAGGACCCAACAAATATATCTAAGAAATGTGACGAGAGCACTAATTTACCTGGGTGCTTACTCACTTGAGATATTTGAAAGGTCACACGTACAACCGGGTACAAGACGGAATTTTAGAGAGTTGGGTCAACCCTCTTTTGTGTATATTCTGGATTTGAGTTTGGGAAGCTGAAGGTCCACCTTATATAAATTTCTCACTCCTTCTTAGTGTTGAGGTATAAATAAAATGACACCAAAATGACAAAATCCAAGACGATGAACCGGAGTTAGGAATCTTTTTTTTTCTTTTCCAGTTTTATATAGCACAGACCCTACCCGAAGGAATTGGAGTGCTTTACATGAGCACCAGTTGCATTACAGAAGGACACATTCATTTTGCTTTTAGACACTGGGACATTAAAGGATTTGCCCAGAATCACGCAGAGAGTCGAACCTGGTTCCCCAGATCCAAAGTCGGCAGCTCTGGCCATAATGCCACATCCTCTCCCTAATATTTAAAGGTTAATGGTCAAAATAGCAGAAAAAAGTGTTAAGCATCAACCATTGTCATCTGCTTGCGCTTGACCGGGACAAAGTCAAAAGTTAAAGCCGATCACGATGGAGAGCGGGTCGGACGCAGTAACCAGGTAGTGCAGGTGAAAAGTTTTACCTTCGGACTTCGTTTTTAGGATGGGAGTCAAAAATCCTCAGCGAGGCAGGGCAGTAGTCTGTGGCCGTAGAGGAATCGTTGTTATTGGGCAGCCGCTGGATGAGGTCTCGGTGAAGCAATTGACTGTTGTCGGGAAAGCTCAGAGCAGGAAAAATTTGAATTTCGTGCCCAGAGAAGGTCCCTCGCTGGCCAAATACCAGATGGAGATTTCTACCTTCTGACTTGGTCACAGTTCTGAGTCGTCCAGTGTGGCAAGGCTGCAGGCTTTATCTGAATATGGATTTACAAGGTCTCTGTGAGGAACCCGTTTGATTGGATTTACTGCTGCAGAGAAGAATGTAGCAGAAGCAACCTGAATCTGCTTCCCAACGGAGATGCACCATCGTTGGATCGGCTTAACAGGTTGGTCCCGGTCCCCCGTCTGTTCTCATATCAGAAAGTTATCAAAATGTTTCTCATACCCAAATTTCAGGAAATATCAGGAGGAGTACACATTGACACCAACCAAAGATCCAAGACCTTGGGGACTGCACTTGGAGGTCAAGGCTCACTCCAGCAGAGGCCAGAAGCAGGTTCTAGGTTCAGCTGGGCTCTTCAGGGAAAAGGCTTCTAGCAGTTTGTTGTATCCCTGTAGCTTAACAGGGCAGCCAACTGACTCTTGGAGTCCACTTCTTTGTCCTGGGTACAAGTGGGAACATGTCCAGCCTTTCAGGTCTCCTCACAGGTCTCAACAGTACAATACAATACAATGCATTTGTAGAGCACAGCTACCTCCAAGGAGGCTTCCCGGTACTAGCTGAAGGATCACCTACAAGAAACCTAACAGCAATGATGCTAAATGCCCTTTATGTAGGAGTCAAAAAATAAGGTTTTTAAGCTTTTTCTAAATACAGCTTCAGACGGACTGTTTCTCACGTCACGCAGAATCGCATTCAATAACTTAGCTGGCAGGAAAAAGAATGATCTACCTTCTCTTCTGGTCTTGTGGAAGCGGGGGAGTTGGAAAAGTTGAAGTTTGTTGGATCTCAGAGATCTCTCCTGGACGTAAGGCTTGAAGCAGCAGCTGAGGTAGAGAGGGCCCTTGTGGTTGTAAGCCCTAAAGGCAAGGATGAGTTCCTTGAACTGGATTATTTTATTCACTGGAAGCCAGTGTATATGACGTAGGTGTCCTGACACTGCTACGGGCCGGGCAGCAGCGTTCTGAATGATTTGAAGACGCTGAATCAGAAAGGCTGGGAACCGCAGATACAAGCTGTTGGCATAATCCAACCTGGAGGTGATCTGGGCATGATCAATCAAGTGAAGAAGCAGGTGGCGGATAATGCTTGATTTGGGGCTTGAAGGTAAGGCCAGAGTCAAATTTCACCCCGAGGTTTCTTCCCAGAGGTGACGGAAGGGGGATGGAACCCATTTCAGACAGCCACCAGAGGCTAGATTCGGGGGTGGACTTGAGGCCAAAGAGAAGAATATCAGTCTTATCTGAGTTAAGCTTAAAGAGCTGGCATTCATCCTGTGCACAACAGATTTAAGGCAGAGTTTGAAGGAGCTCAAAGACGTTAGCACTTTTTCCTGAAAAGGCAGGAGGGGTGGAGTGTCATCTGCGTAGGATACAACTCTCACTCCCCAAGACTCGACAAGGTTCGCCAGTGGCTCCAGGTATATATTAGAAAGTGTAGGGCTGAGAGCAGAACCCCGTGGATTTGACGCAGAGGTGAAAGGTGGAAGGAAAACAGCCTGGGAGCACTCACTCATGAAGGATTTCAGGTATAACTGGGCTAGGTCTCTGATGCCAATCTTTTCAAGTCTTTCCAGCAAAATAGCGTGAGAGATCATATCGAATGCAGAGGAGATGTTCAGAAGCATTACAATGACTGGGGTACTTGAATCCAAATTTTCTTTAATGTATTCTGAGACTTCAAGAAGAGCGATCTCAGTGCTGTAGCCAGCACAGAATCCCGATTTGGAGTCATTGCACAGATGATTCAACTCCAGGAAGTATGATATCTGCCTGTTTAAATTTTTCTCTAGTTGTTTCGCGACCGTAGGAAGGAGTGAGATTGGTCTACAGTTGCTAATAACCTGAGGGTCGGCTGATGGCTTCTTAAGCAGGGGGAGCAGCAGAGCATGTTTCCAGCTGGAGGGGACCTGTGCCAGATCAAGGGATTCATTATCAGTCTGTTCAAGATGGGATTCACCACCGGGGCAGCCAGTTTGAGGATGGCCGGGGGGCAGGGATCTAGAGGAGAGCCAGTCTTGCAACTTGCAAGTTCTGCTGCTGATTCCTCTAAGGTAATGAGGGTAAATCTGGACAGTAAAGGGCCGGAAATGGAGTAGGAAGTTGCTCGTTGATTAGAGGGGCCCTGCACCGGGAATTGATCATAGATGGCTTGGATTTTTCTAAAGAAGGAGTCAGAGAGGCCTTCGCATAGCTCCATAGAAGGAGAGAAGGTATTATTTGTTCCCATGGGAGAAAGAAAAAAGCTGCCAATTTTAAACAGCTCTGGTTGTTTGTGGCCTCGGAGATAGACATGGCAATAAACAATTTTTGGGCCAATCGAATAGCCGCATGGTATTTTTTTAGAGTGGCCTGGTAAATTGCTTTTCTAACCATATACATATTAATTTCTCTGGCTTAAGGTTGTCAGAGAACCAAGGGGTGGAGGGTTTTAGTCTCTTTGAGAAGTAGGATTTCAGCCTTCGTCAACCAGCTGTTGAAACCCAATATGTCTTGTTCTAAGTCCCCTGTCCCATGACAGGAAAAAGACTGAAGCGACTCCACAAGTAGGGAGTCTGAGAGTTCTATGTTTTTTGATTAACAGCAGGTGCTGTTTGTCTTCAACAGGTCCTGTAGTGCTCTGAAGAGGTTGCCCAGAGGTGCCCCATTTATGCCTAGCACTAGCCTGTGAGTGGGGGTGACTCCTGGCCCCACCCTAACCGAAAGGGAAAAAGTTCCCAGGGCTAACCCTACCCTCAATTATAGCAGTTCCTGTGTGCTCTACTGCAGACAATTCAGTAGTGCCCCTCTTTACCTAAATCGAACATGGCAAAACCTTTCTTCTCCTTTGTAGAGCTCCTTTACTCACCCTGGAGGGGTGGGCAGGGAAATGAGCAACCTCTCCCCTTTTAGGTGACTGACTAGAGGGACTAAGGAGGGGGCAGGCCCAGGTGTTAGGTACATCTGCCTGTGGCAGGGTAGGCCTCCTTGGAGTTAATTAGGTTCCTGGCTCAGATGGCCATCTTGCTAGAGGAACAGAACACATTCCCACACCCAATGCCTTTGTCTCAGCTCTGGGCGCAAGATCACACCTCATCAAGAGACTATTCAGCTCGTGGGTGACAGTGGGGAGCTTGTGCAAATTGGCTTCTAGAGGCTTTAGGTAGGAAACAGATGACTTTCTAAAGTTCCCTATTCTAAAATATGTATTACAAATCTGACTTTACTAGTGAATTGGGCTTGAAATAAATATTTTGAAAAGTCCAAGAATGAACTTTATAGCTCTTTACTAGGTGGAGATTGCATTATTATATTTAAAATGGTATTCCAATGCTTTCCTAAGGAACAGCTAACCCAGCTACAGTTAAAATAGCTTGTAACACGTTTTCACTACAAGGTCATGTTTAACATTAAACTTTTACATGTCCTACTTTTAATTACCATGCACTCTGCCTTAAGGGCATTAAAGCCCACTTGGGCCCTGCAGCCAGCTCCGTGCTGCACACAGCCGGAGGCGGCGCATGGCAGGGGGTTGGATTTACGTATTGTAATCAAATATTATTTTACATAAAAAAAACTAGAAATCCACTGAAAAAAAACCAAAGGTTAAAGTAACGTTATGGTGAAATGTTCAGTAACAAGGTAATGTTTTATACTCTAAAAAGCACAGAAATTCACCAGTTATATTTATAGTTATCTCAAGTAACTATAACTTGTGCCCTAAGGTAGCTATAATTCACCACCTCGCCATGCACTGCTAATTATAGTTCCCTTAGGGTATGAGTTATAGTTACTTGAGATAACCATAACTATAGCTGGTGAATTTCTGTGATTTTTAGAGGTTAAAACTTTACCTTGTGACGGAACATTTCACCTAACTCGAACGTTACTTTAACATTTGTTTTTTTTCAGTGAACATATATATATATATATATATGAACACCACATCCGATTCCTCACAATCAAAGACCGGACACCGACACAGGGGGATATAGGAATTTAAAAGTCTTTATTCCTCCATTGCGCTGCAACGCGTTTCGGCATTCACTGCCTTGATCACATATTATGCATTATAAACACTATTTCAACTATATGTATTATGACATGACCTCTAGGTCAGGGGTTTCTTTAGTGGGATCTACAACATGCTGTTTGTGCCCACCTTCTTGTTAGTTTTTGGGCAGTAGGCTAAAGGCACTATGAGTAATCAGGTCCTGTATACTCTCCAATGAAACTAAAGAGAGGAGGGGCTGTCCCTTTTGGCTCATGACGTAGTGTTCAGCTGGGGTTGCACTTAGCATGGCTAACTTCTGGGTAAGTGCAAATGAAGCTTACATGGAGATATGGGGACTGATCTTTTGCAGAGCTGGTAGGGTGCTCAAAGGCAGTATTGTGTTCTCCGTTTGGGGATTCCAGTTAGTGTGGCAATGCATGCTGCTATGTGGAAAAGTGTATTGTGATACTCTGTGGCAAATATGTAGTGATGTCTTTATAGTCAAGTATTGCATGATATTGTGTTTTGTGGTGTGGTATGCCTTTAACATTATGCTCTGCTTTGGCAATGGGTGACGTTGTGTATAATGTAGTGTTCTGTGATGACTATTTTGTGGTTTTTTGTATTGCACAATGTGTTATGCTGCATTTAATTCTGTGCAGTATTTCATTCTGAGTTTTTATATTACTACCTTTGATGTGTGTTCAATCACTGATGAACAGATTTATATGTGTGTTATATGTGTTTTTAACTGGATACGTTTTAAAGGAGGGCTACTAGCCACCATTGGCATATTCTGTACTAACCGCCAGCATCTTGCCTTAAATGTATATTTAGATGTCACCTTGCACATCGTGAGTTGAGTGCCTGTTACCTGAATCTATGGTGTCACTCGCTTAAGGCTGTCTTCCTGCTTTTCTTCTCAACAGGTCGGATCTCGATTGTCCTGCACCTCAGCAGGTGCAGTAGAACTATTTACTATTGGACACCCTCACTGCACTACCCCGGATTCCAATCAGTTGTAGGATAGGCATACATACCTGGTCCTGATGAAATGCCATTAACCCTCCAGGCATTGAAGCATGAAACACGTTAACCGCACATCACCTTTGTCGAAGCTGTCTTGGAACATCATCACCAGTGACAGGTCCCTTGTTTTGACTTTATCAAGGGGACCACTTTACTAGTAAACGTCTCCCCTATACCCCTTAGGCTATTTTAATCACCTGCACACCAACCTACACTTATACACCCCCTCACTTGCATTCATCAATATGGCTAAGATCAAAATATCTCTGCTAAAGAGCCCCCACCGAGGGGCCTGTAGGGCATTGCAGTGCTTGCCCGACGAGGAGCAGCCCATTGAAGCATGACAACTTTCTGGGTGTGTGAGGGCATTCAGATCTGATCACTCGGATCCCCCCGGATCCCTCTGGTCTACCCACCAGGTCATTCTGACAGCCTTATCCCCTCCCTGAGAGGAACTGCACCCTCGTTTTGTGCTAGATTGTCAATTTAGGAGCTCGGGTGCTGGACCTATTGAATCCGCTCCTTTTTCCTCCTTTGGTTTATTAACCTATCACACTTACACATCACAAAGCCTCTGCCACAGCACACTCACAAAGAGTTGGACACTAGTCTTTTGTGTCCCTAGTCAAGCTGGGGACAGGGCAGAGGAGCAGGAAATTCCAAGCACCTCTGGGGGTGGAAACATCCAGAACCTTCTCCTGCTTCGAAGCTGGCACCAAGTATAAATATTAGACCCTCGAACCCAACTCTTCACCTCACCTCTGGACCTGTGGATACTACAGAAGAAGGACTGCTGTGCTGCTCTGCTGCCAGAAGGACTGCTACTCTGCTACCCCGCTGCCTGCTGCCCTGCTTGCTGAGAAGTAAGCCTGGACCTGTACCCTTAATCTCAGGCTGAAGTGACTCCAAGGGTCAGCTGACTGAGGTCCTGAGCTACAGAGACATAAACTCCAGAAGCCTCCCTGCATCTGCCCAGCTAACCTGCTGATTGGACCTGCCTGCGCCCTGCTGGCCTCTGCTGGAGTGAGTTTCTGATGCCCAGGAGGTGCCCCTCAGGTCCTGAACCCTTAGGGGCCGATTCCGATCTCGGTCGGAGGCGCACCCAATACCATTCGGTCGGGAAAAAAGCCATGCGAAAGCCTGTTTCCCGACCGATCCGTACAGTACACCGAACGAGCAAGTACGATGCGAAATCGCCGACCGACTCGTCCGGGCATCCCGACCGCTCCGACCGACTCGCTCCCGGCTCGAACCGCACCGACCGACTCGCTCGGACTCGACTCGCACCGCGCAATGGAGACGTTCCCCGGCCGGGTAAGTACGATGCGCGCCGCGAGCAGTCCGACCGAGCCGCGCACTCCGGCTCGAAAGAGCAGTCGGAGCCGTACTTTGGGGGTCCGTGTCGGACCCCCCTGTATGCGTAGCCGCGCGAGTCGCACACAGGGGGGACCCATGGGCCCCCCCTACCTGTGCGTGTACGGCGCGAATCGCTTCGCCGCGTACCCGCTGTAGGGGGCGCCCTTGTCCGCCTCGCACCCATTGAGTCAATGGGAGCCCGCGTACGCGTTGTACGACAGGCTCCCATTGACTTCAATGGGAGTCCGACCGACTCGTGTCCGATGGCATACGTGCGCATCGTACTCGTTCGGTCGGACTGCACGGGTCCGATTCGGTCGGAAATCTCTCCGGGTCCGGCTCGGTCGGAGAGATTTCCGGCCCGAATCGGAATCGACCCCTTAGTGTGGCATCAGTTGAGCTCCCTCTCCAAGAAAAGGAGAAATCCTGAAGTTATGGGCTCTTCGCAACCGTGAAAGGGCCTGTTCGCGCCAAGATCTTGCTGCCTGCTAATGTGCAACTCCAGTGAACCTGATTCTTCTCGCTACAGCGTCTGCCAGCGACGACTGGTAACACAAGATCTGCACTTTGCGCCACATCCTCAACAGCCTGTGGTGATGCCAATATGAATCTCCAGCAATAACCTTACTGCGACGCCCGACAGAATCTTCATGTTACAGCCATGACTGTCCAAGACATCAGCGCTGCTTGTCGCGCGACGACAACTATCCGTGATGCTCTCCCTGCTACTCGCTGGCCCCTCCACCGCAAATGGAACTCTTCACGCTTGTCTTTAAAAGGTAACTCAGCAGGACTAACCTGATCCCTTTCTACGGCCCGTGCTCCATCATGGTCAGCCTGAACTTGCGACTTTAACCAGGTCTTGCATAACCAGATAATTGCAAGTGGCACTTTGTACTTTTAGACACTAACCTTAAATCTTTGAAATTGCATATCTCCAGTTATGCTGACTGGATTTTTGTCATTTTTGGTCTCAAATAATTTATTATTTTGTAAATTGGTGTGGGAGTTTTCCTGAGCTGTGTTTTCACTTTATTACTGTTTGTAGTACTGCATACATTTTTTATAAATTGCCTCTAAGTTAAGCCTGACTGCGTTTGTGCCAAGCTACCAGATGATTAAGCACAGGTTAATTTGGGGTTTGCTTGGGTTCCACCTTTCCACCCTGACAATCATTGTGGTTGCTGTTTGAGTAGGGTTTTACCCCTCATCCAGTAACCCAATTTCCTACACCACTATATTACATTTTGTTGAATATAACATGAGACTGGACACTTCTCTACTACCCCAGGTAATATCTAGTCCATTTTTTAACTTCATGCTTACTAGCAGCTTTTACATTGAGTCTAAATGTTCCCAAGCTTGCCAAAAAGAGAACGGAGGAATACCTTTAAAAAGCGATTGCCCAGAGCAAACAGTTTGACCAAGTGGGAGGCTGTGATTAAAAACGGAATCTCCTGATTCCACGTTTCCTACTAGTCCACTGGAAGGAATGGCAGTGATTCTTATGTCAAGGCCAAGGGGCTGGCTGCCCTTCAAAGGGAAATGATAGTTACCTTTGGTATTTCAAAGCTTAAAACTATTTCATTCTACTTTTAATACTAGAGTTGTTCATTTTCTATACTTGTTTCTGAAAGGTTGCAGCAGTGAGGAGCCAATGCTAGGTAAAGTGCTTACTGCTCAAATACAGTATGAATATTAATCACACTCAATAAACATCTCCAGCCGAGTTATAGCTTTTAAGATGGGTTGATTTAGAGTAGAGGAATTTAGAATGAAATCCCAAAAATTTGCTATACTCCTCAACAAACGTCTTCAGATATCTCTGCGTGCACAAAGTGTCTCTGCACATGCAAAGTGTCTCCGCATGTGCAGTGTGCCTCCACACATACTAAGGGCCCGATTACAAGTCTGGCGGGTCAAGGTTCGCCAGACTCGTGGTGGCGCGGCGGTGGCAGTCTTGGGACCACCACATTATGACCCTAATGGTCGTGCTGCGCTGGGACCGCCGACTCCGCCAGGGAACCGCTGTTCCCTGGTGGTGGCGCAGCGGTCCAGAGGTATTTATATGCTTAGCGGGAGCGCCGCGGTTCTGCTAAGCATATAACGACTTTCATTGCGGCTACATAGAGGTCTTTCCTCCATGAAAACAGTGGCGGTGAGGAAAGAAAGGGGACCCTGCAGGGCCCCCTTGTGCCTCACGCCTTGTGAATGCATACAGGGGGGCACAACATGTGCTCCCCTGTGTGCATGCACAGAAGTTCCAGCATGGCATGGACTTTTCAGTTCATGCCATGCTGGAACTTCCTTTGACGTTCCCATGGCGGTGCCTATTTTATAGGCACCGCCATGGGAACGGCAAAGGAAATGCCGGCCAATGACTTAAAAAGTAATTATTGGGTGGGCGTACCTCATGGTGCATTGGCGCAGCCGCGCCGGCGGAGGGCCGGCACAACTGCGCCAAAGTCGTAATCAAGCCCTAAGTGTCTTGTGAGGCGATAATGGAAAGTTGGCTGCCCAAGAAATGATGAATTCTTTAAACACATCTCTCAGCTAGTACGGTAAACCTGTATGTATTGTGGCTGGCTGCTCCTCTCTGATGATGCTTTAGTACTCTGAGTGGATGGAGTAGGAGGAACATAAGTATAAGCCACAATGCAATGAAAAACAGAGAAAGGCAAGGCATACAAGGAAGTGGTGCCTAGAACAGAAAGTTCATTATGCCCTTTATCCTTTTCAGGCAATCTGTTAAGACTAAGATCCAGTGCTTAATTTGAGCTGATGGTTTCCGGTGCTCGGCATGGGCACTTTATTCTCAACACCGGCCCTAATGACAATCTACCACATGGTGGCAATGTCTATAACATTTTGAGATGAGCAGACAAACAGTGTTTAATAATTCAATAATCATTAAAAATGAACAATATCTGCCACCAATTCTATTCTTATAGCTGTGGGTGGCATGGAGTAGTCAGAACTTTCCCACTTGTATAAGTGAGATGGTCATTTGTTATGTTGGTACTGTCATTGGCAGCGCTGGCAGGGGCAATGGCTGATGCAAGCTGCAGGGGCCTCCCGAAAAGGACCCTGGCACTTAATGTCTTACTAATTAAGTACTGCTAACTTCTGTTTCCCTCTCTGTAAATATTTGTCCTCCAGGGGCCTAGCACAGGCCCCTGCAGCTCGAGGGACGCATTGTCCCAATAATGCTTCAGAGGGCCCCCCAACCCTTCAGAGAACCCCCCAATCCTTCAGAGGGCTCCCATACAGACCAAGGCCAAAGAATATTGGTGAGATAATGGAGACTCAATGGCCCCTCATTACATTCTGCGGGGGGGGCGTTGGATCATCTTGTGTGACGCTACCTACTGTTGTCCTCTGAATGTAAAAACAATCAAACTTACTCAAGTGTTTTTCCAGTTATTGATCTCCTTCCTATTAATTAACCAATTATAGATGTTTGAAATATCAGATCCCTCAGAGTGCAAGAGGAGAGACACGACCCGAAGCTTGGACGATGCTCTGCTGCTGCCCACTGCATGAACCGTAAGATGTGGCAGGCTGCATCCTTGGTGCAAAGGCTGCATCGGACTATGGTTTGTGCATGATCAGATAACTCGATGCAAAGATGAGCACACTTGCAATTTACCAACAGCTCATTATTTTCTGAACACACAACATGTACTCATCGACGCACACCATTCGATGTCCAGCACAGACCGGCATCAAAGCAGCCTTACCGTTTCGACTGGAAACATTCAGCTGCTGTTCGCCCGTCATTTTCAATATGGACAAGCCTGCCTCCGTGCTTGTGAGGTGTGACAACTCCTGCTTCATCGCTGAGGTCATATTGTACCTTTAAGGAATCCCACGGTAATGACAAGGTCCCCGGTGCCTGAATCTCTTTCTAGCTACAGAAAGCAGGCCCTCGAAAAGGGTCGTAAAGAGAAGAGAACAATACTCTTTATCCGCTCCCGCATCCCTATCACCACCAATACGCATTCTGCAATATTTCTTTGTTTGATAATGCAAGTTTGGGTTTTGAGACATTGTGACATCATTCACCGGATGTACCCATCAAGGACAGCAGGCAGGATCAGGACTATGGGCATTCATATGTAATATACACTATTATCTAAACCAATGAGGCGCGAGGATCTTCTCTAATATGATTTGTACTGATTTTAATTTCACAAGATATCTTTGGTGATCGTGATATTTATGTATAGCGTTACATTTTGTCTGTAGTGACTTATAATCCAATAATAAAATATGTTGCTTATTGTGAAAAATGCTAATAAATAATTGTTTAATAAATAGAGAAGCAAGAACTATGGGCCAGATGTAGGTGGCCAAATAGCGAGCGCTAACGCTGAAATTCGCAGAATTTCAGCGTTTGCGATCGCTATTTGGCAGCGAGCAATGTAGGTAAGTTGAAACCTACTAGCAAAATAAGGAATCGCAAAATTGCGATTCCTTATTTTGCTCTTGCATTTAAAGAATCGCACATTGCGATTCCTTAAATGCAATGTAAGTAGCACAAAAGAAAGTGCATTTTAGCCTTAAGGAATCGCTAATTACCACCAACTTCAAGTTGGTGGTAAATAGCAATTTCCTTTAAAAAAGCACTTTTTTGCTTTTTTTTAAGTACCATGTGGCACACATTCATGCCCTTAGGGCATGTATGTGCGCCACATGTGCACACATGCACATTTCAGGGGTGAAACAGGGTGTCCTTTGGAACCCTGGCACCCTTGAAATTGCGGCCGCAATTTGCGAGTGCCTCTTGGTGACTCGCAAATTGCGGGAGCAATTCTATTCATTCCTATGGGCCTCTTGGCCCATAGGAATGAATGGGAAGGTATTCCTTAATTGCGAATCGCAATTTGCGATTCACAATTAAGGAATATTAAGGAATCGCTAAAAATATTGCGATTCCTACCTACATGGCATTTTGCGATTCCTTAATAGCGATTCCCTAAAAATCGCTATTAAGGAATCGCAAACATGCATTTACCTACATCTGGCCCTATATGAATTGTGCCATTGGCTCTAGACTATTGGAAATTGACACTACCTTACCAATGGAGGATGCATAATAAAAATACAATCATTCTTTAAATATTTTCTGTAACAGCTTAGCAATAGTTTAAGGCAAAACATTTTGGCCATCATTGCAATTGGCCCAGTAATCTAGATTCAGGTGGTAACGGGAGTTACTAGCCTCATTGTGATTACTAAATAATGCTGAAATATTGTGGCTTGCAAGTTTTCACCCGGTCAGATCTTAGTGGAAAACCACACCCACATAGGAGGTAACCTGAGAATTGGCACAGAAACACAGTTTCCCACTGATTCCCCATTCCAGCTGCTTAGTGGGTGAAGTATTACCAAGTGTGAGAAGTTGGCCTGGTATATGCTGTCCACTAATTAAAGTGGGCACCCTGTACCAGTAAAACCAACAACCCTCACAGGGCTTTCAATTCTTGGAATGAAAGCTCACTGTATCTAGAGGGCAGAGAGCCACTGGCATCTCCTTTAGAAGACATACTAAGTGTGGTGAGGTGTTGCACCTACATAACCTAGTGGGAACTAAACTCTCTGAGGTTGGAGAAAGGGTGTGCTAGACCCTTGACTTACCCAACCCTAAGTTTAGTAGAACTTACTTATTCTAAGCTAGTATTATATGTACCTAGTACTTAGTGGTTTTCAGTTAATCAATACAAAGATTTATCTGGTAAAACAGTGCAGGCTTGAATCCCAACCGCTGCACACCAATGTGAAAAGTTGGCCTGGTATATGCTGTCCACTAATTAAAGTGGGCACCCTGTACCAGTTCAAACAACCCTTATGGTGATTTAAGAGGTCAAAGATAACCTTCGAAATCTATCCAAGTGGTATCTGTGGAGAGCAGCCTTCAGGTTTAGTCTTGAAGGAATGTTAAGCAGCTTGTTTTACCGGAATGCAATCTTATTATATTGGTTAAATGAAAGGAGAACCACACAGTAGTTATAAAAATATGTATTTATTATTATAACACACCTTAAATACCTCACAGTATCTGCTACACGCAGATAAACATAAAGCACACAATACTGTAGCACAGAAACAATCGTAAGTAGCACTAATACTCAGTGGGCTCCAGGGGGAGACCAAACCATATACTAAAATAGTGGTATAAGAACCATGACTCAAATCAAGACAATGTCTAGAGGTTGTAGAATCGCTGGGATCCCACGGAACCACCCAAGGTGAGTAAGGAGGGACCCCACGGAGGACAGGTGCAGTGTGAGAACACGACCGCGTGCTACGTACAATTAATTGGCGAGTCGCAATTTTTAAGTTTAAGGACCCTTCCCAGTGGATTACGAGGAAACCCTTTGGAACATAGAAGGTTGGAGAGCCACCCCACCCGTGGATACCGAAGTACCAGAGTTACCTATCCCAGGGAAGCCGGGTGCATAGGGCTGAAGTGGCATTGGAAACCGCCGTTGTTCTCAATGGGAGTCTTCAAGAAATGCCACTGCCGGAAAGAAGAAAGGTGTCCGGTGGAACCCACAGGTGGATTCGTGATGGCAGGAACCTGAAGCAGAGGGGACAGATTCTGGGTCACTCAGGCGTGACCAGGGGCTCGGTAGACGAATGCCACTGATGTCGGGTGCTTCAGGTGTGAAGATGGAGATCTTGACTCTACAGCTGCAGGGACCAGGAGACATCGAGGATGACCAGGAGCCGCATACTAGCTGTCCCACGAAGGATGTCGAGTGCTGAGGGATCGGGGTCCGGCAGGATCACCAACAAGCCTTAGCAGCGGCAACCCACGAAGAAAGTCAAAATAAGGTTACGGTCTGGCCCAGCAAGGACCAGAGGACTCACCACAGCAAGGGGAGTCGGGGCAGGCCTGGAGCAACCAGGGGAGCCCAAGAAAGGCAGTGTTGTCCCTCAGATGGACCCATAGGCCGAAGGCACATGAGTCGCGAGGGGACCTCTAGCAGTTTCACGAAGTAATGGCTTGCAGGGCACAGAATGCGAGGAGGCTGAAGTCCTTTGTACGAAATGTGCGCAGAGGTTGGGGCTATCGATAGCCCAATGCACTTAGTTGGGGAACGCCAACAAGCATATGCACTTGCAAAAGAATGCGGTGCACAGGGGTTCGGGTTATGCGGTCCCCACGAGGGATACTGGCCTTAAACTTGGTGAGAGGGCAGCTCAACCTCAAGGAACTTAGGAACCCACTTCCTGTGTTGCTGGAGCCTTCGGAGTCTGCAGGAGCTCAGGATCAGCAGACTGGTCAGTTGCATTACGGTGCCTGCGAATGCAGGGGAGTGACTCCTTCACCCCAAGGGAGATACTTCAGTTGTTCTTGATGCTCCACAGGTCCTGCATGCAGCCTGTATGGTGCACGGGCACAGACAATGCTTTGGACGAAGAGGGAGACGAAGTCGGGCCCAGTCAAAGTCCAGCGAAGTCCAGAGTGTCCAGTCGGTCGAAGGTCAGTGGTTTCTTGTTCAGAATCTTGTCCACATCGAATCTAGGGTCCTACAGCCAGGTAAGCCCGTTTGTACCCACAGGAGAGGGTTGGACAGGTTCAGGGGACCCTCCCAGTGGAGGGTCAGGACAGTGGGGAGGATACTCCCCTGTCCTTTGTCCAGTTTCGTGCCAGAGCAGGAGCCAACGGCTCCCAGGACTGGTTGACAGGATGCCTATTGTGCTGCCTTCCTCTGCTCGAGCTTGGCTCAGCAGCAGGAGGGCAAAAATATGTCTCTGGTCGGCAGCAACCATTTTGTGCTGTCCGGGTCGAGAAGGCTGGTACCGGGAAGACCAGGGACCCCACGAAGCTTGCTTCTGAAGGGTGGAATCATACCTCCCACACCGGATACCAGTGTGGAGGTATGATTCCAAGGTGTTTGATAGCAAACACGACATGGTTTGTTGCAGCCGTTTTCGAGATAGCATTTTACGTGAGCATATAATGCACCTCTACCTATATGTCTAGCTGCGTCACCGACAACCCGGGAGAATGGTCTCCGAAGGCTGCAGAGGGGCTCTGCTCATGCAGGGGCACCCTCTCACATAAAATCCAGCACCCTGCCTTCAGGATTGTTAAGGCCTGCTAGAGGGGTGACTTATAGGTTTTAAGTGTAGTGACCTATAGATATAGTAAACCTATATCTAATGTAAGTGGTGCATGCACCATCTTACACAGGCTGCAATGGCCAGCCTGTAGTTCCATTTTGCATGGCCTCTCATGGGTGGCATAATATATGCTTCAGCCCATGGGAGGCCTCTGGGGTACCTATGCCCTGGGTACATGTGTACCATATACTAGGGACTGACAAGCGTACCCCAGTATCCAATCTGGAGTGTACCTAAGTACATGGCATAGCCAATTTAGGTAGAAAGCAGATAGACTGGGGTCCTGATTAGCAGGATCCCAGTCAGACTAGTCAAAACAGTGTAACATCAAGCAAAAAGTGGGGGTAACCATAAGAAACAGATCCTACTTTCCTACACAACCCCCCCAACGTAAGGAGATGAGACTAACCTTGCCCAGTTGAATCTTCATGTTCTAAGTGGAAATATCTAGAGAGTCCATTTGCATTGGCATGGTTACTCCCAGGTCTATGTTCCACTGTATAGTCCATCCCCTGTAGGGAAATGGACCACCTCAAAAGTTTGGGGTTTTCACCCTTCATCTGTTTTAGCCATAAGAGGGACTTATGGTCTGTCTGAACAATGAAGTGAGTGCCAAACAGGTATGGCCTCAGCTTCTTCAGAGCCCAAACCACAGCAAAGGCTTCCCTCTCAATGGCTGACAAACGTTTCTCTCTGGGGGTCAACCTTCTGCTAATAAAAGCTATTGGTTGATCCTGACCCTCTGCATTAAGTTGTGACAACACAGCCCCTACCCCCAACTCAGATGCATCTGTTTGGAGAATTAATTGTTTGGAATAGTCAGGACTTTGCAGAATGGGAGCAGTGCACGTGGTCTGCTTGAGATCATCAAATGCCTTCTGACAGTTAACTGTCCACTGAACATTCTTGGGCATTCTCTTTGATGTAAGATCATTCAATGGAGTCACTATAGACCCATATCCTTTTACAAAACTTCTGCAGTACCCAGTCAGGCCCAAGAAAGCTCTGACCTGGGTCTGGGTAGTGGGAGCAACCCAGTCCATGATGGTCTAGATTTTGCTCTGCAATGGTTGAACCTGGCCTCCACCCACAAGGTGGCCCAGGCACACAACTTTACTCTGCCCTATCTGGCACTAGGTGGCCTTGATAGTGAGGCCTGCTTTCTGCAGAGCCTCCAAAACATTCTTCAGGTGGACCAGGTGATCCTCCCAGGTGGAACTAAAGACAGCATATCATCAAGATATGCTGCTCTATAGGCTTCCAGGCCTGTAAGAACTTTATTCACCAGCCTTTGGACGGTGGCAGGTGCATTCTTCAAACCAAAGGGCATCACAATAAATTGATAATGCCCACTAGGGGTTGAAAATGCTGTTTTGGGTTTGGCATCCTCAGCTAGTCTGATTTGCCAATATCCAGCAGTGAGGTCAAATGTGCTCAAGAACTTGGCTGAGTCCAAAGTGTCAATGAGTTCATCTGCTCTAGGAATAGGGTGAGCATCAGTCCTAGTGACTGCATTGAGCCCCCTGTAGTCCACACAAAACCTCATTTCTCTCTTACCACCCTGGGTATGAGGTTTGGGTACCAGGACCACTGGACTAGCCCAAGGGCTATCTGAGGGTTCAATCACTCCCAATTCCAGCATCTTTTGGACTTCAGTCCTGATGCAATCTTTGACATGGTCAGGCTGCCTGTGAATCTTTTTTTTTTTTTTAGTTTAAAGAGCTTTATTGAAGTAAATAAAAACATAGGTACGATATACAACAATACTTATAAGGAAAATAGCAAAAAGTAGCGAACTGAATATATAATATAGAGGAAGAAAGGACACAAGATATCTAACAATAATATAAAGATACTCCGGAAAAGAAAAGCAATAGTAAAAAGTTGTACCTAGAAACAAAGTAGCGTTTTACAATTTTCCAGAAGGGGGAAAAACCAGAAAAAGGAAGAAAGAGGAAAAAGAAAGAAAAAGTGAAGAGGAAAGAAGAAAGGGAAAAGAAAAGGAAGAAAAGAAAGAGAAAGAAAATAGGGGAGTATCTTTATCTAGTATCATATTTGAAACTACAACAAGATAGTAATCATATTGGTTCCTAAAAACAGAATAATAGCTATACATTGACTTATAGAAACTTCATAATAGAGGAAAGGAATAAAATACTCATGGTGGTTGATAAACGAAGGAGCTGTCCTTATTACGTAGTGCAGATGAGGATAAATAATTGGTGAGTGGAGACCAAAAGGCTTCCTTACGAATAAGTTGTTGAGAAGTATTGGCGGAAGCTCTATCCAGTCTGTGATGATAGCAAAGAAGGTTCCACCAGGCGGAGAAAGAAACCTTTGTGGCGTCCTTCCAATTAGAAGTGATTACCTGAAAAGCAATAGCAATTAACAAGTCCACAAATATGCCCACCTTGCGAGATCCAAACCAGTTTGCGGAGTTACTTCCAAAAAATATGGAGTAAATATCAAAGGGAAATTTAACAGAACAAATGGAGGAGATTGATTCACATACCTTAGACCAAAATCGGGCGATACTAGGGCAAAGAAAAAGGAATGCATTAAAGAGCCAGGGGTATTATGACATGCCCAACAGTTTTAGGGCGGCTAGGAGAAGAAAAATGGAGGTATTTGTAAATATGAGAGGCACGAATAGAAGGGGAAGTGGATAAAGTCCAGTGAAGTCCAGAGTGCCCAGACGGTCGAAGGTCAGTGGTTTCCTGTTCAGAATCTTGTCCACGTCGAATCTAGGGTCCTACAGCCAGGTAAGCCCTTTTGTACCCACGGGAGAGTGTTGGACAGATTCAGGGGACCCTCCCAGGGGGAGGATACTCCCCTGTCCTTTGTCCAGTTTCGTGCCAGAGCAGGAGCCAACGGCTCCCAGGACTGGTTTGAACTGGACTATGCACAGGAACACCAAGTGTGCCCCAGATGCAGAATTTCAGGCACTTTGGAAGTGCACCCACCCAGCCCCAAAACACTAAATCCTGTCCGGGAGGTGGTCCCACCTCCCTGTGACAGGATGCCTATTGTGCTGCCTTCCTCGGCTCGAGCTTGGCTCAGCAGCAGGAGGGCAGAAATATGTCTCTGTCGGCAGCAACCATTTTGTGCTGTCCGGGTCAAGAAGGCTGGTACCGGGAAGACCAGGGACCCCACGAAGCTTGCTTCTGAAGGGTGGAATCATACCTCCCACACCGGTTACCGGTGTGGAGGTATGATTCCAAGGTGTTTGATACCAAACGCGACATGGTTTGTTGCAGCCGTTTTTGAGATAGCATTTTACGCGAGCATATAATGCACCTCTACCTATATGTCTGGCTGCGTCACTGACAACCCGGGAGAATGGTCTCCGAAGGCTGCAGAGGGGCTCTGCTCATGCAGGGGCACCCTCTCACATAAAACCCAGCTCCCTGCCTTCACGATTGTTAAGGCCTGCTAGATGGATGACTTATAGGTTTTAAGTGTAGTGACCTATATATTTAGTAAACCTATATCTAACGTAAGTGGTGCATTCACCTACTTACACAGGCTGCAATGGCAGGCCTGTATTTCCATTTTGCATGGCCTCTCATGGGTGACTTAATACATGCTTCAGCCCATGGGAGGCCTCTGGGGTACCTATTGTGAGAAGTTGGCCTGGTATATGCTGTCCACTAATTATAGTGGGCACCTTGCACCAGTCCAAACAACCTCTTATTGGAGATAGGTTAAAGACAACCTTTATTGAAAGCTATCCTAGTGGTAGCTATGGAGAGCAGCCTTCAGGCTAAGTCTTGAAGGAATGTAAAGCAGCTTGTTTTACCAGTCTATAATCTCTTGAGTGACCAAATGAAAGAGGACCACACCAGGTATATATTCAAAATATATGTATTTATTGCTAAACACACCCCTCTAGTCTCTTTATGAGGTTAGAGTTCGAAGTACATAAGTTATAAGTTAGTTATCTACAGTAATAGCACAAATACACGTTTGAGCCCTAGGGGCGTACCAAACCATATACCAATAAAGTGGTATAAGAACCACGACTGAGCTAGACACAAGGCCTAGAGCCTGTAGAAGTGCTTGGACCACAAGGAACCACCCAAGGTAGTGACACAGGGCACCCACGGGGACGCGTGCAGTGTGAGAACACAGCCGCGAATCGCCGTTGACTTCTATGGGGAAAGTCGCGGTTGGAAGTTTAAAGAAAAGGGAAACTTAGAGGAGGACTTGGAGCAAACCCTTTTAGAACTAGGCTGTTCTAGTGTCAATACCCACGGGAGCACCGGAGTACTCGAGTTACCTCACCCAGGGGAGCCGGGTGCATAGGTGTCTTTCGGGGTCGGGTTTCGTCGTCGTTTTCAATGGCGATCTGCTGCAAAGTGCTGCTGGCGGCCAAGTCAAAGGTGGATCGAAGATCTGAAGAACCTGAAAGCAGAGGGGACAGAGTCTGGGTCACTAGCCAGTGACCAGGAAGGCGATGAGCAGATGCCCACCGATGTCGAGTGCTTCAGGTAGGTTGACGGTCGTCTTGACTCTTCAGCCACGAAGTCCAGGAGGTGTCGACGATAACCAGGAGCTGGATTCGAGCTGTCCCATGACGTCTGTCGATTGCAGGGGTGTCGGCGACCGGATTGGACCCAACAAGCCTTGGCAACGGCAAGTCTTGTGGAAATGGAAGAAGGACGATGGTGCAGACCAGCAAGGTCTGTGGGACTCACCCAGCAAGGGTAAGTCAGGGCACGCCTGGAGCAACCAGAGAGCCCAGGAAGAAGAAGATTGGCCTTCGGGAGGGCCTACTAGCCAACGGACTAGCGACCGCGAAGGAGCCTCGAGTGGACGCACTTGGAGCTGGCTCACAGGACACTCGTGGAGTGGAGGCCAGTAATCTTCGGGTCAGTCGGTGCTGGAGGCTGGGGCTACTCGGAGCCCAAAGCACAACTTCGTGGGAGACTCAGAAGAGGATGCACTTGCAAATGCGATTGGTGTCCAGGGGTCATGGTTCCACGTTACCCACGACAGTACGGGCCTCAGCTTTGCTGGGGACTCAGGGCAGCCTCGGGGAAGTCTGGAAATCCACCCCTGGTGATGCAAAGACCTCGGCGTCCGGCGGGAGCTTCAGCGATGCAGACCAGACAATTGCTTCTTTGGTGCCTGCCAAGCAGGGGAGTCACTCCTTGACCCCAAGGGAGATTCTTCAGTCCTCTAATCTTGAAGTAGAGCGTCGAAGGTCCAGGATTCTGTGTCAGAGTTTCGTCCAGGTAAATCTAAAGTCCTAAGGACTGGGGTCCCATACTTATACCAAGTTAGGGGGTTGGACATACTCTGGGGACCCACCTATGGGAGGGTCAGGGCAGAGGGGTGGTTACACCCCTTTCCCTTTGTCCAGTTTCGCGCCAGAGCAGGGGCTGGAAGCCCCTGACCCGGTTTGAACTGGGGTATGCACAGGGACACCAAATGTGCCCCCAGTGCAGGACTTCAAAGCACCAGAGAGTGCTCCCGCCCAGCCCCAATACACACTATCCTGTCTGGGGAGGTGGTTACACCTCGCTGGGACAGGAAACCTATTGTCCAGGCCTCCCCTGCCGGAGTTTCGGTCAGCAGCAGGAGGCCAGACTCGTGTCTGTGGCAGCGGCATCCATTTTGTGATGCCAGGGCTTGGAAAGAAGTTACCGGTCAGGCCGGTGTGTACATGTCTCTCCCTCTAGAAGGGTGGAATGCTACCCCCGCCGCCAGAACTGGCGGGGGGGTAGTATTCCAAGATGTTTGACACCAAACACGACATGTTTCCGTGCAGCCATCCCAAAGTTAGCATTTAACGCGAGGTTATAATGCGCTTAAGAGTATATGGTCAGGCTGCACTACAAACAGCATCAGAGAAGGGTCTCCGAACGCTGCAGAGGGGCCCTGCTCATGCAGGGGCACCCTCTCACATAGGAACCACGCACTCTGCCTCCAGGATTGATAAGGCCTGCCATAGGAGTGACTTATAGGTTTATATGTATGTAGTGATATAGGTAGCCTATATCACAGTAAGGGGTGCATGCACCACCTTACCCAGGCTGCAGTAGCAGACCTGTGGTGTCATTTTGGATGGCCTTCCAGGGGTGGCACAATACATGCTGCAGCCCCTGGTAGGCCTCTGAGGTACCTATGCCCTGGGTACATAGTATACCATATACTAGGGACTTATAAGGGCACTCCAGATTCCAATCAGAGATGTGCCTAAGGC
This sequence comes from Calotriton arnoldi, assembly GCA_963921515.1. NCBI lineage: Eukaryota > Metazoa > Chordata > Amphibia > Caudata > Salamandridae > Calotriton > Calotriton arnoldi. Next base: position 701,066 of record CAWUFW010003803.1, on the reverse strand, counting down.
ACATGGAAACCATTTTAGAGAGGAAGCAACTAGGCTGGGGTTCTGATTAGCAGGGCCCCAGCCAGACTAAAGTCGAAAAACAGTGAAGCATCAGCAAAAAGTGGGGGTACCCATGTGAAGCAGATCCTACTCTCCTACACCTATGCCCTGAGTACATGTGTACCATATACTAAGGACTGACAAGTGTACCCCAGTATCCAATATGGAGTATACCTAAGTACATGGCATAACCAATTTAGGGAGAAAGCAGATAGACTGGGGTCCTGATTAGCAGGATCCCAGTCAGACTAGTCAAAACAGTGTAACATCAAGCAAAAAGTGGGGTTAACCATAAGAAGCAGATCCTACTTTCCTACACCAAGTCATTTTATCAGGACACTTGTGATGAGGATCTAAGTGGTATGTGTGGTAATATAACCTCCTGGCTGTCTAATAATATCTGTCATAATGCTGACATCATGGTAGAATGTTGAAATGGAGGGTGAGGTGAGCGTTTGCAGAGGGCGGTTGGGACCAGGTGGCTTGTGTATCTTTTATCCAATAAAAACGTACTTCATTCATCAAGTTTCCAAAAAGTTTGTTGGCCTTTATTACACTAGCGACAATTTTGATGGGATACGATGCCACAGTGGACACCTCACTCTGTGCAGTGGATCATAATTCTAAAGTTTTGTGAATGTCTGTCTGTGTCGCACTACTAGGAATTCAGGCTGGCTATCGGATTGCATTTTGTTCAATGGTTTTGAATGTTGTCTTCTCTTTGTCTACCGTACATTAGAAGACGTTGCTTGCTGCTTCAACTAAAGTATTGAATCTACATTGTGTTACACAGGGACATCGGAGGACTTTGGTATTTTTCTGATATCAACGGACAGCAACAGTGTTAACGAACAGGGAGATAGTCACCTTGTAGGTACTGTGGCTTGCAATCAGTTTTATTTAGCAGACGTTTTTGAGTGGCCATTACTGGATACTTACCTTTGAGTGGATCCCCATGTTTCGTTAATGCAACTGAAGGCTCAAGTTGACAGTGCATGTGCTGGGTCTTTTTTCCTTGTCTGGCGGCTGTCAGCGGACACTCGGTGTAGAGTCAACTTGCTGATGTCACAAATAGTTTGCTGTTTGCTCTTGTGATGCACCTTGTTGGCTCTTGCGTCATTGCCTCCTGTTTCAACTGCTGCATAGGATCACAGCGGAAATTGAAATGAGGCTTGGATTCTGATGTATCGATGTTACAACGCAAGGCTTGGATTCTCTCGAGGAAACATTGTGGTATGCACCTCTGGGCTGCTAAGAAACTTGGAGAGGTCCGCACTAGAGAGCTGCTTGATGAAAAGTTCAGAGTTAACAGAGAAAGCTCAATGCTAACTGTGCTGAATACAATCCTTTTGCCAGGGTAAAATTCTGTGGCAGTGAGTGAAATCCAGGTGCCAGTTCTACTTCAATCTTGTATTCAATGGTGGATACAGCAATCACATTGTGATGTACATTAAAGTTTTTTTATTGAGAACTAATGTGTTCTGACTCAAAGGAAACAAAACATTACTGAGTGGAGGGTGAACATCTGAAAATATATGCTGCACTCTTCAGTCTTTCTGTTCTCTATGTGGAAACTGTCAGTTGAGAATCTATTTTTTGAAGTAATCCTAGTGTGCTATACAAAGTCATAAAGTCTTGCCTGCTGGTATTTGTTCTGTATTCACCTGCTGTTATTTCTCTGTTGAAATGAAATATGAAATACCACCATTTGTAAAGCGCACAGCTACCTCCGGAGAGGTGTCCCGGCGCTGGGGGCCCCCGGGAAGATTAAGCGAGCTACTGCCCAGAGTCACATGGTGCTGGGCTAACCTGCCGCCGGCACCGGGGTTCAAACCGTGAACCCCGTGGTCCGGAGTCAGGCACCCTGGCTGCTGCGCTGCGCCACACTGTTGTCAGTATGATATTTGTGTTTTGATTATGCAGAATGTTACACCACCTCCATTTTTCTTGACTACACCAAGAGATTCCACCTTAAAGTGGGGAAAATGTAAGAAGGTTTTCTCTCATTACACCAGAGGACGTGGGCTAAATTTAATGACAGAGAGAAAATCCTCTTTATTAATGTATTGCTTAGGACCAGAGGGGCAGGAGGTGTTTGAGCATCTTCGTGATCTTACAATTGAAGATGTTGTAAATCTTAATGAGTCTGAATGTTTTATAAACAAATTAGATCTATGTTATTTGCCTAAGGTATACACTATATTGGAGAGATTTCATTTCAGTAAGAGGCAGCAGGAGACGGAAAAATCAGTAGAAAATTACATAAGAGCTTCAAGGAAGCTTGCAACCAACTGTGAGTTCAAGCCAAATTTTGAAGACAGAATACATGACCAATTTATCCTGGGCTGTGGTATTGAAAAAGTCAGGGATAAACTCTGACTTAAAGATAACACAGATTTAAATGAGATGATCAAAGTGGCAAAGAGCATAGAACATAGTTTGGCCTGTATGAAGGTGATAAAGTAAACCAATTAGGGGGAACAGCAAAGAAACTCTACATCCCAATAATTCAAAATTTAAAGGGGATAGTGTAAGACCAGGGGTTAAAAGTGTGGAATTAAATGTTATTTTGCCAATGATAAGGAGTGTCCAGCCTTCAGTGCTAAAAGAGGGCATTTTGCTAAAGTGTGGAAAGCACAAAACACCTTGAGAAAAATCTGTGAAGTAACTGAACAAGTGGAACAAATTGTGTTACAAGTAATATGAGGAAGGAAAGATGGTCTATGGGATACGGTAAAGATAGAGGGCCATACTTTGAGGATGCCTTTTAATCCTGGGGCAAAATTAGCTATTGTGTCATAAGAATTTTATGAGAAGAACTTAAAGGGTGGAATTAAACTATGCTAACTCGACACAAGGCAGGTAGAATACGGGGGTATTCCACAAATGTGTTCGGATAGTTTCTAAGGGACTGTGGAGCTTAAAGAGTGAATGGTTTCAGAAAAAATGTGTGTCATTAAAGGGAGAGAAAGTAATTAGTTGCTTTCACCAGTGACCTGAAGCTACTACTTGAAACAACTTTTGATCATCTCATAAGATTGAAGGACACTAAGGATGTGAAGAGTGTGTTGGAGATTGACCTGCATGAAAATGTGATAAAATAGTTACTTGGAGTCTTCAACAGTGAGTTGGGATGCTTGCAAACTGGTTACAGTGAGAGCAATACTTCTAACTATATGAGAGAATATGGATAAAGAAATTAAAAGGCTGAAGGAAGGGGGCATTTTAGAAAAGGTTGAAGGTACTGACTGGTTGGCGCCAGTGGTGATTGCTAGAAAAACAAAGGGAGATGTTAATTTGTGAACATACTTAAGGGCTCTCAATAAGGCTGTGGTAGTGGACAAATATCCTTTGCCCAGGATCATGGGGATGATGTCAGTTCTGGGTGGAGCCAAGGTCATCACAATACTGAATGTAATGTAACTATACCACCAAGTTAGGTTACATCTGGAATCAAGGGATTTCACACCATTTGTCACACCAAGTGGCACAGAGAGGTTCCCAAGAATGCCCTTGACTTCATTTCCACCTCTTTTGTATTTAAAAGAATGATGGGAAGTGTGTTGGCATGGTTGTAAGGGCATAAGGTACATAAAGCTATACCCTAGTCTTTTGCAGAGATGTTGAAGAACAAAATAGATGATTGAGAGACGTTCCGAGTAGACTGGAAGAGAGTAGTTTAACTCTTACTGTGACTAAAGGCAATAAATTATCTGGGCCACAAACTCACTTGGTGAAGAGAATTGAGAAAATGCCAACATCAGAAAACAAAGAGGAAGTTGCCTCATTTGTGGGCATGGTGGAAGTTTATGGCAAATGTATAGCAAATTTTGCTAGCAAGATGCAAATTATGAGAAATCTGTTAAAGAATGCACTTCAATTTGGATGAATGTTGGCAAAAAAGTTTTGTGATGTAAAGGAAAACCTGAGTTGCTCCGACTCTACGGAGTTAAGAACCCTCAACTGAGTGTACGTTGATTACTGATGTGAGTATAAAGGATCTTGGTGCAGTCTTACTGAAAATAGCGGGGAGTGAACTCTAGTTCATTTATTTCGAGGTCAGTTAAAAAGGCTGACATTATTTATTCAGTCATCAAGTAGGAGGCTTTGGCCGTATTTTGGACCATCAAAAGATTGAAAATCTTTATGCGGTGATGCAGGTTCATTAAACGGACCACAAACTGTTAATAGAAAATTGTAGTAAAAAGTGTATTGACTCTGTATCAGCATGCATTAGCCGCTGGGTAATGCCCTTACTCGAATTTCAGTTTGTGGTTGAATATATACCAAGTGCAATGAACAAAGTGCCAGATTGTTTAATCGAGGTTGGTGTCAAAGAGTAAAGAACAGAGACAGAGTATGAGGAGGAGAATTTGGTTGAAAGAGGACGTGAAGGTGTGTGCACTTGGAGGAGTGGAAGTTAGAATCAGAGCAATATTCCATTTGGGAAATGATAATGAGGACGATTGGTTAAGGATGAGGTGAGAAGAGAGATTGCTTTGAAGAGGAGAAACATTTTAGTGGGTATGGGATGAGATAGCTGTACATAATGGTTTATTGTTCAGAAGCATGTGTTTGATTTTGCCTGAGTCTGCTCAAGCTAAATTGATAGGGGTGGATCATGAGGGACATATGGGTGAATGTGAAACAAGGAAAGGCTAATGGACTAATGGTGACTGGATCTGGACAAAGCAGTAGAAAGAAGGGTTCTTGAGTGTATATATTGCAGGTTAAATGACAAAGGGTTAAATGTGAGGGTGCAATCACTTAAAGTGTGAGAGCTTGCAGTGAGACCATGGGGAAAGATTGCCCTAGATATAATAGCTTCATACACACTGTGAATGATATGGTATATGTATTGGTTCTTATGGATTTGTATTCAGGATGGCCTGAGTACAGAATTACACACAATGTGGAGACTAGGATGGTTATCGAGTTTCTAAATCTAGTTTTTGAACGGGAAAATTTACCAGATTGTGTCTTTACATATGATGGCATGTTGTTAACCTCTAAGGAGATTATTAGTTTCTTGGCCGTCAGGTAGATAAAACATAAGATGTGTTAACTTTATCATCCCAAATCAAATGGTGCAATAGAGAGATTCAATAAAGTAATGAAGGAAGTAATTGGCATAGATAAGTGTCATGGCAGGAACTGGAGGGAAGAGTTATGATAAAAGGTGGTGGCTTATAGAGTCACACCGCATATGGGGACTGGGCGAGCACTTTTTGAATTGTTTACGAACAGGAAGGCAAATACTGTGGCCAGTCCTGACTGGGTTAATGTGGTAAGTCCTAGCGAGTAACACAGAGAAGCAACAGTAGAAAAAAAGAAAGAAAGATTTGGTGGCCAAGAGGAAGAAATGGTTTGATAAAAGGATGGCTGCAAAAGTAACCAAAGTGAGTGTCAAAGCAAAGACTGAGATTGCCTAGCTTGATGAAGGGTAAGGTGAAGTTCATGAATCCTTTTGGACTTGTCCCTTTCTGCAGGGTCACCCCCCAAACTTTTTTCTTTAACCCTTCACTTTCTGTTGAAATTTGTTTTTGTTGGCTCTAGGACTCCTTACCATTGCTAACTAGTGTTAAACACGCAAGAGAGAAAAACCATGTCTTCTACAGAGGTTGTGGTGAGACGTTATACATTTTTAACATTTTCAAGCCTGCCTCGCGCTTTTGCAAGCATTCCTCCTCGCGCTGTATGCCGTGCGGGCCACCGAACTCTATTTCACCTCTTACTGTGACGCAGTCAACGTGAGCATTGCCTGTCTGCCTGGCGCCGCTCTACACTGCGTCCCCACCTTACATGCCGCCATTTTAATGAATTTTATTCGCGTTGCTTTACCATAGCAACGCCAGCGTCTCGATTAACGCTGATGCGCCCAGCTATTTGGTTTTAATTGCGCACAGCTTACAAAAACATCGCTGATGCGCACAGCTTATTTAAACCTTCAACACTGATGCGCACAGCTGTTTGGCATTTTATTGCACACAGTACTGAAAGCATTTGTTTATGTTTGATACGCTGACACGCACAGCTCATTATTTCAAAATTCTACGTTTGCGTGTCTCCTCATCATATGCAATTCTGCATACAACTTCATTTTGTTTTACATACAAGTACTTTTACACAACAGTGACACATACACCTTATCTAAAGTGTGTCAATCTTTCAATTTCGGTGACACACTCAATGTGTGCACTTTGTCTGTAATCTTGTTTTTAGTCACCTTTCCAAGTCATGCAGCAATCTTTGTCACCTCCTCCTGTGTTTTCACCCAATCCTGCATCTCCTGAGTCCGATTGGGAAAAGTGGAAGGAAAGTTTCGAGGCATACCTTGATGCTCTCGAAGGTGACTCCTTTACGAACAAGAAAAAATCCGCTATTTTAAGACATTGCCTTGGTTCCGATGGACGTACTATTCTTAAGCACACTCCTAAAGTACTAGTTTTGTGCATTGAAGGTGACGGTGTTGAAGATGAATATGCCACAGCCATTAAGTCTTTTGATACTAGGTTCAAAGCTTGTAAGAATGTTACATTAGAAAGGCACAAATTCTATAAAAGAGCGCAACTTCCAGGTGAGTCTGCATCTAGCTATGTAGGCGCTTTACGAATTCTAGCAGTTTCATGCGATTACAAAACATTTGAGGAAGAAATGATTAGAGATCAACTTGTGGAGAAAACTAATAACAAAAAGTTCAAGAGGCTCTTTTGTCCAAGCCTGAGTTGACTCTACAAAAAGCATTGGAAATTGCTACTAGGATTGAGAGTACCACTTCGTATCTAGAACAAATGTCAATTTCCAGTTCTAGTTCACCAACACAAAATGTTTTGGCCGTTAAAAGCAAATACAAAACATCAAAAGAAAAACCACGCCAAGAAAAATCTGGAGGGTATGCAAGAACTAACTCTACTAGAACCACAAATAAACGTTGGGAATGTTACCGTTGCGGCAGCACTTCTCACCTTGGGAATGCCAGATTCTGTCCTGCTCTGAACAAAACTTGTAGCAGATGTTTTAAGAAAGGTCATTTCGCAAATGTTTGTAAATCAAGTGGTAAATCATCTGTTAACCCTGATTCATCTTCCAAGAAAGTTCTCAATGTTGAACAGCTCACTGGTGAATCATCTTCAAGTGAAGAGGACCAAATCTGCCTAATAACAGAGTGTCACAGCACTGATGTTGTCTCTGCTGTATCGCAAGGAACAAGACGACCCTTATGTACTTTGGCTGTCAACGGAAAAGATATCAAGATGTTAGCTGACTCTGGATCTCCATTCACACTCATAAGTGACAAAATATGGGAAGATTTGTTTCAATCTCAGGGGATTGTTTTAAAACATTCATCAGTCCATCCCATTGCTTATGGTGGCAAAACCATTGAAGTACTTGGTGAATTTCATGCAAATTTGTGTTTTAAAGTTAGTAATGCTCAAGGTGTAATTTACGTTGCTAAAGATGATACTTGTTTATTGGGGTGGCATGACCAAGGTAATCTGGGGATCATTTTGGATCCTAATGATCCTCACCAAGTCATATTGAAGAAGGATTTGGTTTGTATACAAACGGTCAAGGAAAATTCATGGGAGTCCGTGTATCCTGAAATTTTTAATGACAAGTTAGGTCTATTTAAAGGATTCAAACACAAAATCAGATTGCTCAACGGTGCCAAACCTGTGGTGCACAAAGTTCGCAGAGTACCACTGGCTTTACGTGATGCACTTAAAAAAGAATTAGATAAGCTATGCTCTAATGATGTCATAGAACCCATTGAATCTTCCGATTGGGTTTCCCCCATTGTCTTAGCTCGCAAGGCCAATGGTGCATTGCGCATGTGTGTTGATCTTCGCGATTTGAATCGCCATATCTGGGTTGATCAACACCCATTGCCCAACATCACTGAGATGACTACTACTCTTAAGAATGGTGAATGGTTTAGCTTACTTGATATGACATCAGCTTACCATCAAATTGATTTACACCCCGATTCCAGACACTACACTGCGTTCATCACCCCAGAGAGTTTATTCCAATACAAACGTATGCCTTTTGGGCTTGCTTCCGCATTTGCAGTTTTTCAAAGGATTGTGGAAAGCATGTTCAAGGTGATGGCGTTCCAGGATGATGTGTTGGTTTATGGTTCTATCCAGATTCAACACAATGAGCGATTGCGTAATGTATTTTCTATCCTAAAAGAAAAAGGTGTCACTTTGAGAATTTGAAAAATGTAAATTAAATGTGACCTCTGTAGATTATTTAGGATACAGAGTATCTGCTAAGGTTGTTGAACCTAAATCCAGTCTAGTTAAAGCTATAGAGGATTTTTATGCAACTTGTGATAAAGATCAGTTGAGGTCCTTCATGGGACTCATCGAGTTCTATGCTAGATTTGTGCCTAATTGTTCTGCCAAAACATTTCATATGAGAAATCTACTTTAAAAAAATGTCATTTTCAAATGGAATGCTGAATGTGCTGAGGAATTTCAAATAATCAAAAAAGAGATTGCAAATGCCATTCCTCTCAAACCTTTTGACATCAATGACCACACAATAATCATGACTGATGCCAGTCAGAAGGGTCTTTGCGCTGTACTCATGCAACATAGGGATGGTAGGGATGAGGTAGTAGCTTTTGCTTCCAGAGGTCTCAAGGGTGCCGAAGCTACTTAGTCAGTGATAGAGCGCGAAGCGTTAGCTTGCTGGTGGGGCATCATTAATTTTAAACAGTATCTTTGGGGCTCCAAATTTACTGTAAGAGTGGATCATAAACCTTTGGTCCAACTCTTTACCACCAAAGGGGGAGACAAAGCCACTCCTCGAATTGCTAAATGGCAATACAGGCTGTTAGAACATAACTTTGATGTTGAATATGTTCCCGGGATACGAAACATCTTAGCAGATTGTTTGTCCAGGATACCAAGTAGTATGCATGATGTGGATGATCATGACGATAAGAAGTTTGAGTCTAAGATTTTTTGTTACGCTGTGTCTCATTCAGATGGAGCCATTTTAGAAAGTGAATGGAGAGATGCGTATGATACTGACTTTGACATTAAGAAGCTTCTGGATGTGATTCACACAAGTTGGACGAGAGAATGTTCGCATGATGAAACCATCAGTAAATTCAAGCATGTTTTTGATGAACTCTCTATTGTTAATGGGCTCCTGTATCGCTCTTCTTTACTTGTGGTTCCCATGAGCATGAGAGACAAAGTGCTTACCCTAGTTCATGAAGGTCACATTGGCATGCGTGCCATGAAAAGAAGGATTAGAGAGCAGTTTTGGTGGCCCGGTCTTGACAAGCAAGTAGAACATTTTGTTAGAGACTGTTTATATTGTGCTGTAAGTGACAAGTCTCAAGTGACAGTTCCTAGTCCTGTTCAAGCTGTGAGCGTTCCTTCCAAGCCTTGGTCCAAGCTGGCTGTAGACATTATTGACCCTTTGACTCTGTCTGACAGTGGTGTTTCCGAATATGGTATAGTTATAATGGATTACCACAGTCGTTGGCCGGAGTTGAAATTTGTTAAGGTTCCCACCACTGTTTGTGTGATAGAATTCCTTGAATTTTTATTTGCCAGGGAAGGTGTTCCAGATGAAATAGTCTCGGACAATGGCTGTCAATTTACTTCTTCAGAGTTTGAAAGGTTTTTAGACTTTATGGGTATTAAACAAACCAAAACCTCACTTTATCACCCTAGGAGTAATGGTCTCGTAGAGAGATTCAACAGAGTGATCAAGGACAACATACAATTGTCTAAAGCTAGTAGTCTAAATTGCAAAAATGAGCTTAAAAACTTGTTGTGGGCCGTACGTACCACCCCCAATTCTGATACAGAAGTTTCTCCTTTCATTTTACTAAGGGGCCGTCTTCCATCTTCTAAGTTGTTGAGGAAGTGGATGGGTGTGTTCGATTTACCAGTAGCTAAGATAAAAGAAGTAGGCAAGAAAAGAGAAGAAGCTCAAAACAAGTACATTCAACATAGTTCTAGAGAGCTGAATGTGAAAGTTGGTGATAAAGTTAGAGTCAAATGTTCTCGTATTGTGCCTAAGGGCGAATCCAAGTTCTCTAATCTTAAGTCTGTTGTAAGAGTTAACAAGAGTGCAGTACAATTGGAAGACGGGAGATGGTGGAACAAAAACAAGATCTCAGTTTCCAAATCACCCCATCTTTCGACGCACAATCATTTTGCATCTCACAATAATCAAGGTGGAGTGGGCCATGGTTCTAATGACCGTGCTCCTTCGTCCAGAGTTGCAAGATTACCTAACAAATTTCATGATTATGTTATGCATTAGTATGTTTTGCACTTTGTTTGTTTTTTGCCATTTTTAATTGTTTTTCTTTTGCAGAGGAGGAAGATGTGTTGGGTTGTATATTTATGAATTTATTATATCTCATGTATTGTTAGATGCTGTGCCTCTCGTGACTCTAGGGAACTTCCACCACAGTGGAATTCCAGAACGGAGGTACGGGGAAAATTACAGTTGAGCTTATGCCTGGAGACCTGCGGTCGTTGCTCCTGTCTTGTTGGATAATAAAGAATTGAAGAACTTATGTTTACTCTTCTTTTCAGCTCTCTCCTTTAAACATGGTAAAATTGGCTTACACCTGGTTGGCATATTTAATTTACATACAAGTCCCTTGTCGAGTGGTATATCATATGCCCAAGGCCTGCTAATTAAATGCTACTAGTGGGCCTGCAGCACCTATTGTGCCACACGCTTAAGACGCCCCTTAAAACACGTCCCAGGTCTGCCATTGCAGCCTGAATGCAGTTTTAAACTGCCAATTTGACTTTTCAATACAACTCACTCGCCAAAATGTAAACTCCCCTTTTATTGCATATAAGTCTTAAGGTTATCTTTTTTCTCGACCCTCTCTTCACTCTCCCTCTGTACATACCACCCTCTCTTCTCAGTCCTAAATTGTCACACCCATTTATATTATTTATATGTTTGTTACCCTCTAACCGCCTAGAATTCCTACCCCCTTTGCTTAAATTAAGATGTACCTGCTTGTTTTGTTACCCTGAAAAACTTCTTTTAACTTATTTTTGCCCCCTCTTAACGTATTGTGAGATGTACTTGCTTGTTTTTGTTTACCCTGAAAAAAACCCCTGCTTTTCTTGATTGCTTCTGTTCATGTAAAGCGCTCTGATACCTCCGGGTCTAGCCAGCGCTATATAAAAACTTTCAAATAAATAAATAAAAGTCACCCCTAAGGTAACCCCTAGGTAGCCCATATGGCAGGGTGCATTGATGTTAAAAGGTTGGACATGTACTTTTAAGTTGTTCACTACTGTGAGGCTACCTCTCCCATAGAATAACATTGAGTTGCCTTATCACATTTAATAAGTGCTATCAAACAACAGAATAGAGCAGCGAACCACTCAGAACACTGCACCTTCCCCTTGTCCCAGTTGTTTAACAGTGTAGTCCTACTACATGCACCAAACCAAGCATCTGCTGCTCCTGAGGTGTGACCAAAAGGTCAAATCGAATCCAAATTTCACAAATGGTGGTGCACCTATATGTTACAGTTCATTCAATCAAACAGCCAATGCGTATCGTTCACCACACGTGAACTTCCTCAGGGCTGTAAAAAGACATATAAAATAACATACATATAAACATGCTAACATTACAACATGTATTTATAAAACAGTCCTGTGTACTTTAGAAAAAAATGCATTTATGTCTGTTGTATGTTCTTGGATGTTGTAATGTTAGCATGTATATAGATGTCATTTTATATGTCTTTTTACAGCCCTGAGAAAGTTCACATGTGGTGAACGAAACATGTTGGCTTTTATCCCTAAAGAAAATAAAGACGATCTGGAATATATGCCATTTGGAATTGGACTTTTGATTGAATGAACTGTAACTTATCGGTGCACCTCCATTTGTGAAATTTACATTTAATAAGTGCTAACTTTTGAATGGGAACAGGTGAACATTTCATGTTTGGTGTCTGAGAAATTGTAATTAAAAAAACCCTCCTTTATTGGTAAAGTCGGTTTTTAAGTTACAATTTTGAAAGTGCTGCTTTTAGAAAGTTATATATATATAAAACCAATTACTCTAGTTGTAATTAGTCAAAAAATCTCAAGGTCAAGTAAATTAATTAACTTAACCTGTGTATTTATTAGAAGTTATTTCATGAGGATCTGTGCGATTTTCCCATACACTTAAACATGTCCTTTAGACCACATTCAGGCAATCAACAAACACATTGTTGCTCTACACATCAATGTACATGACTTAAGCATTACTAATACAGTGATAACATAAAATTCAAAACCTTGCTCATATGACCAGTCTAATAATATACAAAATGCAGAGGTTGCAATTGCTATTATTATATATACAGTGACCCTGTTGCTATTAATGTCCCTTGGGGTTTCTAGATCAGTTATGTTACAATTAAACTTTTGAGTCTGCAAGCCAACAAAAAATAGAGGGTGATACAAAAACCAACCATGGGAAATGCGCATGAGACGCCAATTTAACAAGACATTAAAAGGATTCAATTGTAAATCTGTCATCTAAAGTTCTAACCAAAGACAAGGAATCTGTACTTGAATTGGGCTTGGCATTTGTCCCTACAAAACATACAGATTTTGTAAGACTAAAAATAGAAGCCTTGGAATTTTTTAAGAAGATCAGGCTAAAAGCTTACTTTGCCAATAAAGAAGATCGGTGTATCGTGGAACCATCAGGTTTATGTAATAAATCAACTTTCTGTCCACCTCCAAATTGGCTCTTTCAGCTTTAAACCAACTTGGAAAAAAGAAAGAATTCTGCAAAAACAGGATAACAAAAAATCAAGCTAAGGCCATCCAAGAACAAAAAAAATGACAATTCAGTAGTGATATAGCAAGCTGACTAGGGTGGAGTGGTAGTCCAATGGGACAAATAACAGTATTTACAGGAAGGTAAAAGTCAAGTCTATAACCAGAACTTTTATTGTTAAATTCTAAATGATCCAACAAAAGAAATTCAAAAGCAAATTTCCAAAATTCTACATGAGGGATTTGATAATGATGCACTTGGCTCTAAAGAATTAAAAGAAAACTGAATCCAAGGATCCTTGTGATTTGATTACTACCAAATATTCATAAAGATGAAAAGACTCCCCCAGGATGACCGATTGTCTCGGGTTGCGACTCGATATTAGAGCCTATCTCCAAATATGTTATTTTTTTTTAATCCTCATATCACCAGAAAGCGTCTGCAATACTTTATATAGCCGCCCTTCTGAACTGTGCGCCCTGCGGCCTCTGCATTCACTTCGGTCTGCAAACCTTACCAGACCCACACCTTTGTTGGTGTCGTGGTGTAATCATTGGACCGAGGGAAGATGTTCGAAACCCAAGGATCTACTCCATATCAGAAAGTCACGCCAGATATTGAGGTTGTTCTCCTTCATCACTGCTTGATCTAAACAGGCAATTTTAATGCTGCCTTAACCCAATCTTCCACCTTTGGGGGCAGGGGATCCCTCCATTTTATACAGATTTCCCTCCGGGCTATCAGGATCAGGTAAAGCAACAGCCCTCTATGTGGGTTTTTCAGCCACTTACTGATTGTACCATCTTCTCCAAATAGAACAAGAGCCATGTTCAGGGCAATCTCTCTGCCAAAGATTCCCCTAAAAGCGTTCTCAATTCCACCCCAATAATCTCTCAACTTCGGACATTCAAAAAAGATATGCAAATCGTTAGCTCTTATACAGTCACATCTTGGACACTTGGGGGTTAGGGACAAACTTTGCTAAACCTAGCCGGTGTCCAATATAGACGATTTATGGTGAAGAAATGATTCTTTTTCAGATTAGCTGGTTTTACAAATTTGTATAGGAGCCTCAGGGAATGTTCCCAAACTGCCTCTATATCACACCCAAGGGAAGCCCCATTCCAAACTAGATACTGCGACCTATCTCCGAATATGATGACACATTTTTGAAACTGTTCCTTAATGAGGTTCCTTCATATTTAAGAGATACAATGGATTTTGTTAACAAAATTGAAGTACACCAATTCAATCCTATAATGCGGTGGATGGTTACATTCGAAGTCGTCTCATTGTACACCCAAATCGATCAAGACCAAAGACTAGAGGCCATGGAAGTGTTTTTAGAAATGAGGCCACGACCCCACAGGGTCCCAACACAATTTATAATGGATTTGGCTGCTATAGCTTTGAAGAAGAACTATTTCAATTGTGAAGAAGAATCTTTTTTCAGAACATGGGGCCTGCCATGGGCTGTTCTTTTGCACCGGAGATGGCTGTACTGTTTATGGCCCTCTTTGAAGACAAATTCATCTATAATAACAATCCCTTTTCCAACAACATTATAAAATGGCTATGGTATATTGATGACATCTGACGCTTATGAAAAAACACTGACTGCTTTTTTTTTGCTGGCTTAATAACAAAAGTCGACATTAAACTCAGCATGATGAAGAATCAAACAAATCTGACATTTATAGATTTGGAGGTCAGGACAATTGATGCAAAACTAGTCACTACATTATATGGAAAGCCAATAGACAAGAATAATGCATTGCACTACAAATTTTCCATCCTCAAAATTTAAGGGATATTGTAATGTAAAGGTATATTTATATAGCGCGGCTATCACTCCGAGGAGCATCTTGGCGCTGTAACGGAAACCAAACGATTGAGCACCAAGCTGGTTTACTGCTAACGGTATAAGATGGGAGATCAGATCAGAGTTTTGCAGAGTGTGTCCGGTGCACCAAAAATCCAGGTTTTAAGTGCCTTCCTAAACAGGGACTCAGATGTAATCTGGCGAAGTTGTGGAGGAAGTTTATTCCATGCCTTAGATCCTATGATTGTAAGCGATTTTCTTCCCTTCGACACCAATCTGAAGGCTGGAATGTTCAACAGATTGGCGTTTGATGATCTTAAACTTCGGGAGGGAACATAGCACTTAAAGCCAGTTCGAAGATATTGGGGGCCTGAGGAGTGGAAGGCCCTAAAAGTGATGATAAGGACCTTAAACAGGACGCGTTTGTGAATTGGTAGCCAATGCAGAATATCTAGTGCTGCTGATGCAGATGATCTCCTGGGCCACTTCAGAACCAGCCGAGCCGCCGCATGCTGAACCATCTGAAGCTTGTGCAGAACTGATCTATTAGTTCCTGCATAGAGGCTGTTACAATAATCCAGCCTGGATGTAATAAGGGCCACGGCAACAGTTTGCCTAGCTGAGATGGGAATCAGGTCAAAAAATTTCTTTAGGCTTTTTATGATGTGGAAGCAGGTACCTGCAGCTGCCAATGTTTGCTGTTTAAACGATAAGGTAGTATCAAATTTTATTCCTAGATTCCTAGCCACGTTTATTGTGTTTGGGGGGAGGGGGTGGCATTTTCTGGCCACCAAAGTTAAGGCGAAAAAAAGTTTTGTTGGCCTAAGAGTAGAATTTCGGTTTTTTCAGAGTTGCACCTCAGATGGTTATTATTCAATCAATCAATCAATCAATCAATCAGGGGTTTGTTAAAGCGCGACTACTCACCCGTAAGGGTCTCAAGGTGCTAGGGGAGGGGGGAGGGGTGCAGGTTCCATCCATCAAGTAGGGGGTCTGTCGAAGAGCCAGGTTTTGAGGTTTCTTGCGAAGATGGGGAGCGATGTCTGTCTGAGGTGGAGCGGAAGGGCGTTCCATGCTTTGGCCGCGAGGAAGGAGAAGGAGCAGCCTCCCGATCTGGTCTTTCTGGTGCGGGAGACCACGGCGTTGGAGAGCTGGGCTGATCGTAGGGTCCTTTGGGGTGCTTGGAATTTGAGTCGGCTGTTCAGGTATGCTGGTCCGGTGCCGTGGAGTGCCTTGTGTGCGTGGGTGAGCATCTTGAAGGTGATTCTCGCCTCGACAGGGAGCCAGTGGAGTGTGCGCAGGTGCTGGGAGATGTGACAGTGTTTTGGCAGGTTGAGGACCAGTCTTGCGGCGGCGTTCTGGATGTTCTGTAGCTTGCGGGTGAGGTTTTTGTTTATTCCGGCGTAGAGTGCGTTGCCGTAGTCGAGTCTGCTGGTGACCAGGGCGTGAGTGACGGTCTTTCGGTGTTCGAGGGGGATCCATTTGAAGGTCTTACGAAGGAGGCGGAGGGTGTGGAAGCAGCTGAAAGTCGCTGTGAGGCATTTGCGGAGATTTTCTTCTGCCTGGGTAGTATCGTTATCCAAGACCAAGATTAGCTGCGTATCGTCCGCATATGAGATGGATAACCCATCATATGGACAATACTTAAGACTTCAAAGAAACTGTACTAGAAAAGAAGACTATTTCATTCATGCAGACATATTAATAGATAAATTGAAGGAGAAAGGTTATCTACATAAACTTGCAAAACATAAAATGAAAAAAACATGGTACACACAAAGAGAATGCCTTCTAGTCAAAAAATCTAAAACGCCGCTAGAAAAATTGGTATGTATTTTTACATTTTGCCCTTAGACCAACAATTTCCCCAAAAATTATTCGCAATAATTGGTACCTGATAAAAAAACTCAGAGTGTGGGTTGGAGTGGCAACTGTTTGCGGTAAAGAAGAACGCAAGTCTAGGAAAACATCTTGTAAGAGCGTGCAGCACTCAGAAAACAAAGAAAGGAGATTTGAGATTCCAATGGAATGTGAAACCCTTAGAAGGACACTTCAAATGCGTTAATTGCACGGTCTGTGGACAATCAATTGAAGGATCAGTATTCCAAAAAGATCATATACAATGGAAACATAGCAACATCTCAAATTGAAGGACAGCAAATGTAGTGTATGCAATAATTTGTCCATGTGATACAATATATATTAGCAAAACCAACGAGGAAATCAGGCAAAACATCGTACAACACAAATCTCGTATTAAAACAAGAGCAGTCACAGCCCCCTAGTCAATCATTTAATAAATAAAGGACATATGGAAAAAGATTTCCAGTGGACAGTATTAGACCTAGCAGCCAATCTGATGGAAAAAGAAGCATACCTAATTTTAAAATTCAATACTGTGAATGATGGCCTCCATGAAATGTCAGAATTGAACAGACTCTAAAAAAAGAAATGGCTTATAAAAATACTAGAAGAACCTGAATAGGTTCGCCTGACAAATCGTGCACAGATGAACCTTCTAGGTATGTAACTTTAAATCAATCAAACATTCCTAACTTTTGAACCTAAAGTAGAGGGGCGTGCACCACGATTACCAGCATGCAACAGTGAAGCCCGATTAGTAATCTAATACTCAGGCCTGAATAAGAGTTCTGGAAGCTTTGGCAATCAGTAGCGCAGAAAACTGAAGCAAGCAGGAACTGGAGAGACGCTAAGCCCCGATGCAATCTTTAAACAAGGAAGTTTGAAAGCATCTAAAGTCACTCAGCTGTTTAGGAACAATAAAGAGATGAGTTACGATGTGTATATAAATTGTAGATAACATGAAAAGTATATTTGTTTTAAAATTACAAACGTGAGCCAGTCAACGTGCATGTAGCCTAATTATTTTAAAGAGAAATGAAGTTGAAGCAACTAATCTGAAAAACAGATCTTTTGTAATGTGAAGCGCAGCCCTTACATACACCTTAAGCAAACATAAGTGGTTGCTTATCAATTAATTCAGTCATGTTGAAAGATGAGAAATTGAGTTTTTATTGAAAGTTAGAACACCACATTGCACGGAAATGTTTTGCCTGAATATAAAATGCAAGTCAGACCTCGTGCTTCTAATCTAGCCACTGTTATTTGATACAATATTTCGGGCTTGCATCATTGTAGCTACAGGAGAGTTTCTTTTGTTATGAATTGTAAAAGAAGCGTGGAACACGTGCTAATTAACAGCGAATGTTTATTTAATGGTCTTAAAAGTAGCACTAACTCTGAAAAACTGGATGATAAATGACACTTCAATAAGCTGGTAACAAGATATTTTGTACTTGTAATTTAACAATGCTTAAACAGGACAAGTCCAGTCAATGCTTTGATCTTTCAAAGTAAAAAGCTTTTCTCCATGAAACATCAGCCTGTAAATATCAAAGGTCATTTTGATCTTTTGCGATAAAAGTCAATTACAAAAAGATGTGATCTCAGTAAAAAGTTGCTTCACTAAGATTAAAATCCTTCTTGCAGAATATGAACTCTAAAGGAGGACAGAAGGAAACCTATTTTATATGGAAGAGGAATCCTTGCAAAGCAAAATGAATGAGTTCCAATCCAAAAAGAACGAGTTAAACTAGCAAAGCAAAGTGCTGGAAGCCTAATAAAAACAACAGGTGTATAGAAAGCAGTGTATTATAATATATGTATTTATTGTATCACAGAATTTAACAAGTCAGGGTCCTGAGGAGAACCCAAAAGAAATAAGAGGTTCGAAACGCGTCGACGGAAAACTTGGGGAGTGTCTTCCTTGGACGAAAAGTCTTACAGTAGACCTCCAAAAAAGACTTAATAACTCAAAAGCCGACTGTAACAGAACTGATCTAGAACCCCCAAGGAACACTAATAGCAAGAAGGTCACTGCATATATAATAATAACAATTGCAACCTCTGCATTTTGTATATTATCAGATTGGTCCTAAGAGCACATTTTTTAATTTTATGTTATCACAGTATTAGTAATGTTAAGGTCATGTACAGTGTTGTATAGTGCAATAATGTGTTTGTTGAATGTCTGAATGTGGTCTAATGGACATGTTTAAGTGTACGGGAAATTGCACAGAAGATCATGAAATAACTGGTAATAAATACACAGGTTAAAACAATTAATTTACTTGACATTGAATTCAAAGAGATGTTTTGAATAATTACAGCTAGGGTAATTGGTTTTATGTATATTTAAAAGAGGCCCAACCGAGCTGTTTCAAAAGAGCCCAACCCCCAAATACGTAACATAGCTTTTAGAAAGTTGGTATTTGCCTGCCCCAGCTATTTGGTGTCTGTAGCCTGTTTCTGGGTCATATGACTGGGTGTAGTTGGCAGTTGGACTTCGTTTATTCCTCCCAAACTGCCATACAATCGAGGGATTAGGTGTGCCTGAATGGACTATCAACTGGCACAGTCCCACTTGCAACTGAGTAGGCTGTGCCCTGCCTTCACACAAATGACTTGTCACCACTGCATTGTTCATGCAGCCAGCTAGGAGCCAGGGCATGGGAAACAGGAAACTTCACAAACTTCAAAGGGAATCCTCTCCTTCTTCAAAGAAGGCACCAGGAATAAAAATTGGACCCTCAGCCCCACTCTTCAGTTTAGTTTGTAGACCTGTGGAAGGACTCTCAGAGGATTGCCTGCTGCTGTGGCCTGACGTGTACTCCACATAACTGCCTTGCTGCATCTGGAAGGACTGCTTTGCTGCCTAGAGCCTGCCTCGAACCCTCAGAGGCCTGCCCTGTTGCTTGAGCCCTGTTCCACTGCTTGAACCCAGGATTACCAGTGACTCCAAGGCCTAGTTGGCTGGCCTTCTGATCAGAGCTTTAGGGAATGAAAAGGATCCAACCATCTTGAACCCAGACCTGAACCCATCCTGTGTGAGTTCTAACTTCCCAAGTGGTGCCGCTCCAGTCCTGTTGTGGTGGTGCTAAAGATGCCCAGGTAGTCAAAAGCCAAAACCTTTTGGCTTAAAACTGCTCTGAAACCGAGGGAAGACTCGGACCAACCTGGTCGTCTATCCACCCCACTTCACCGAAGCTCCAGCTACGTTCTTCTCTGCGGCAGCAAATCCTATTCAGCGGTCCTTCGCCAAAGGTGGTGGCACTCTTGTTTGACTACTGCAGTCAGAGTGAAGAAATACTCACCACATCTTCATCCTGCGGATCCCTGATGACAACGCCTCCTCCTAGGACACCTCCTGCAACCTTGCCCCGCTAAATTCTACCTTCTCAGGGACTTTTTGTCAAAATTTCTTCATAGTCATAAAGTAAGTGCCGACCGGGTCCAATCCTCTTTTTGTCTCCGACTCGCGCTCCATCACGGTCTGCCATATTTTTCGACTTTGCTCTGGTCTGCTGCGACTTGATGTCAGCAGTCGGTGCTTTGACCTTTTATTGCTATTTTTTACCGTAAATTTGCAAATTCATAACTCCAGTTCTACTGATTAGATTTTTGTCATTTTGATGTCAAAAATTTATTAAAATTCACTCTATTTTTCTAAATTGTTATGTGATTTTTCTTATGTTAGGATTTTACTTTATTACTGTTTGTGTGCTGCATAAATACTTTACACGCTGACTTTAAGTTAAGCCTGACTGCTTTTGAAGCAAGTTACCAGAGGGATAAGCACCGATTTATTTAGTGACGTTTGTGGTTTGCCCTGACGGGGGTTGTGGCTGTTACTTGAACAGGGGTCACCCCCCCCCCCCAATTCAACCAACATCCCAAGTTCTCACAAATCCCCTAAGAGTAGTTAAATTGTTTGGGAATGCAGTAAAATCTAAAGATCATCACATTTGGAACTTAAGTAGGGTGTTTCTAATGGAGGAGGTGAATGCTCATAGTAGACTCAGACTCTCGGCTGGTGCGAAAGAGGTTGATTGTCCACAAGTGGAAGGGCCAGGAGGGGGAGGGGCTGAAAGAGCAGGTCAGTAAAAGATCTTCTAGGAAGTCTAATAGACCTGCATATCTCAAAGACAAGTGTAGTAACAGATACTAGTTTTCTCAGTTTTCCTTTCTCTTCATTTAAGGGGGCAATGGTTTGCTCTTTAATTCCCCCATGCTCGCTTGTAAAAGAAATGTAAACACCAGTGCCTGGTTATCGCTTTTGTTTTACAGCCTGTAAATGAGTTCTATCAGAACATTTTATAATTTAGATCCTGTTGTGTAGATTGTGATGTTGTATCGTTGTTTTGTTATAAGAGGGAGGTGTAGTGGTAATCTCCCGGATCTGTGACGGTATCTGCCAGTTGGCTGACGTCACGGTGGATTGGTAACCTGGAGGGCCAGGTGAGTGGTTCCAGAGAGCCATTCGGATAAGGTGGCTGGGGCGTCTTTTATCCAATTAAATCTACTGCGTTTATCAAGTTTCCAAGGAGTTGATTTGGCTTTATTACAGTATGCTTTTTACCAGATTTGTAAGTTCTTTCTGAGTCTAAAAAAGTCATTTTAGGAATGACAAACTCCCACATCCTGGGGTGCATTTTATCAGTCCAGATCTAGAAGAGAACACGTTGTAAAATATGTAAAACATAGATTTATTAGAACACCGTGTAAACACTTGAAAACAGAATCATTTTTTTAAAAGTCTTTATTTAATTAGAACATTAGATCCTATGTAAGACCTGAATATTTACACCAATACAAGCTTGTGTGAGGATCCTATCTATTTATTGTGAACCCTCAGACCACTGACTTTTTCTGCACACTGTTTTACCTCCACTGAGGACTGGGAGGTACATCTTTACAACAACCTTAATATGGATTAGTTAGATGGACCATCCCTTCCCCATGGTACATTTCACATTGGTGGTCTGAGTAAGGCCCACACGGATCATACAGATTGGCGTGTGCATAGTCATAACACTTACATTAAAAGTGCACCGAAAATATTGTTTTCTCTGTAAGTGGTCAGAAACCCCTTCATGTAGATTTTTGGGAAAATGTTCATGACTTTTTAAGTGAATAAGTACCATATGCTGGGGTTGCCTGCTCCTGATACTCACAGCCACCAAGATACTGTGTCATATAAAATTCTAAAAGGAATTAAAACATATTTTAAGATTTAGCTAATGGCAGCACATACATACACGTTTTCTGAAAAACCTAAAAAACTGGAACTACATAGGCGATATATTATTTCTGAATTCTACTTTTAAGAGGTTAAAAATATAATCCTTTTTTAAGATACTCATTCTAATTTCACATTTTCTTGAATGGGTAGTGCTGAATGGGGATTTCCAAATAAACCTGCTTGGAAGCACTCTGCATGAAACACCAGTAATTGTAGTGCCCTTGAAGGAGAAGTAAGGTGATAATTAGACAAAGCGGAAGAGGTATTTTATTGGAGGGTAAATTCAAAGCCCTGGTGGGTGGTTAGCTCAGTCTGACTTTGAATTTGCAGAGACAGTGAACAAGTACTTAACAAGAAGATAAGGCCAGCGTCTATCTGGGACATGGGAGAAAGCAAACTTTGGGCCAGATGTATCAACATTGGATTTTGCGAGTCTATAATAGCGAATTTTACCGATTTGCTATTATAGACTCGCAAAATGTAATGTATGTAGGTTTTTGCAAACATTTTGCGATCCCTACGCATTCCTTAATTGCAACTCGCAAATTGCGAGTCGCAAATAAGGAATGGCTTCCCATTAATTTCTATGGGCCTAAAGGCCCATAGGAATGAATTGGAATTGCATGCACAATTTGCGAGTACCCAATAGGTACTCGCAAATTGCGCATGCAATTTGAAGGGTGCAAGGGTGCCAAAAGGACACCCTGTTGCACCCCTGAAAAATGCATGTGTGCACATGTGGCGCACATACATGCCCTAAGGGCATGTATGTGCGCCACATAGCACTTAGAAAAATGCAAAAAAGTGAATTTTTCTAGGAATTTGCAAATTTGCGATTCCTTAATGCTAATTCACAATTTGCGATAGCTACAAGAATTGCATTTAGGGAATCGCAAATTGCGATTCCCTAACTGCATTCGCAATTTAGGTAATCGCAAATAATTGCGATTACCCATATTGCGAATTCAAAATGTTTCATACATTGCCAAACGCATTTTTGCGTTCGCAAACGGGCCGATTCTGCGAATCGGCCCGTTTGCGATCGCAAAAAGCGTTGATACATCTGGCCCTAAATCTCTGAAGATCTAGGCATGCTGTCCTATAAAAGAAGTAGTACTTCAGTTTTGGGAATGCCTGTCATTGGTTCACTAAAAGCTTGAAACGTACACTGGTATAATAAAGCTTTGATGTTATATTTCAAGTTGGGCCCACAATTTTTGAAGTAACTTGAAAAAATGATTCCAAAATCCCTGGACCAAGAAGTAGAAGAAAATTTATCATTTTCATCTAAGTCCTCCACTGACCAAAACTGCCTACCACATCTGGAGAAGGCAGCATCGTGATCTACTTGTAATGAGTGTGTAGTATAATGCCTCCTGTGGGTGCTCTACTTGTCTACTGCTGGAGCCCCAGCACAAAGAAGCCAGATGGCCTGGTATCCGTGGAGTCTAAGAGGACAGAAGGCTGCAGGGTACTCCATGATGCCAGTGCCTGTCTGCCTGCTCTAGGCACTAAGCGTGGGTATGTACAGAAAGAATAATAGAAACGTTGGCATATACTTGTCCAGTGTTGTTCTCAGGCTTGACTGTAGTTTTCCCAGCCTGACGAGTCATGTCTGATCTGAGGCACCATATTGTCTACATGACAGTGGCATGCCTAGGAGGTGTTCAGCAACATGTATGGTAAAATTTTACTGCCCAAGAATTTTGACGTTTTCTAGAGGACTTGTGTGAACGCTGAAACAAAACTCCATCTCAAACCCAGAAATTACAATATCACCCAGTCCTAGGCAGGTTTATTGACCTACATAGAGATTTTCTAAATCTGCAAGCCCTTGCATTCACAAGCTCCCACACAGATCATCTGACTGCGTGGAGCGCTGGCTGGATACAGGCTCGTGATAAACACCACCGAAGAGGAGTGTGCTCCATAACAACACCCAAACCTGTAAGTAAATTTGTGCTCTGGTGTAAACACCCAATGTCAAGTGTAAGCCCTTTGTGCCCGGATCTATTTAATCTTTTGAGAAAATGCTGACTTTCTTTTTATTATGTAGTCAAGAATTTCTTTTTCTGCAATTCTGATAGTAGATTTGTGATTGTATGTCCTAAGATTTAAGAGCTGAGATGGGTTTCCCAAGGAATATTCTTGAAAGTGCAGTTTGTGGAAGGGTTCACATGAGTGTATCATGCACACCGGCATAGCGTAGTACCAGAATGTTGTAGGCAGCATTCTATTTGACCGAAATGTTGTTTTCTAAATATATTCTAATAAATATTGCCCCAATGGAGTATAATAGCAAATCTATTTTTGTAAACGATAAATAGGAGACTATGTTTATGTCAGTCAATATTTCTGACTACAATATTCTGACATTGAACGTTTACAATCTATCTGTAAATGTCTATTTCCACACCTCTTGTCAGTATTTAAATGAGTGTTAAAAATGGTTATTTGTGGCTGGAACTAGATATTCCCAGCTAATTGTTGAAGCCTACAACAATTTCCTATAGTAACAAACATGTTATGTATGGCTCTCATCGAGAGCCTCTATCGTTTATTTCAGTTTCTAAAAGTCATAACTCCTTGCTATGACATCACAACAGTTGACAACAAAACTGGTTATCAACTATTGTGATGTCATAAAGGACTTCCAGGCCATGTGACAGGGCTATCTGAGAGTCTGTCAGCACAGCTCTGCTTATCTTCTTTGACTGAAAGCAGAAAGCACAGCTGCAAGAGGGGGAAGCAAGGCAGGCAAGGTAGTAGGTTTTGGTTAAGGATAGCAGGTAAGATATTTATTTTTCACATTTGTGTCAGGGAGGAGAGGGCATGTTATGTATAGCTCTTCCATTATCCTCTGCCGGTGCGCAGTAGTTGAAGGCAGAGGCAGATAATTGTGGGGGCCATGCATAACAGAATATTATAGACGGATAAAAAGTGAATTACGGGCATGTTTTTCACCTCGAGGTTCTGAGTGACATCATAGACAACTCGAGCTTCACATTTGTTGTATTTTTGACGTCACTCAGAACCCCTTGGTGAAAAACATCCCCGCAATTCACTGTTACCCATCTAAAATTATTTATATTTGCTTCAGTGGTAAGATCCTTCTCATAGCTATAGCTTTAGAATGTATGTGCGGAATAAAAAGAATACACCATTTATCCTAAAATAATTCATTACCTCAGAACACAAAATTGGATTTCATGTAATTAAACTGCTCGCCAAATTGAAGACACACCAAGCAATAAATATATAATCAAGACAGATTCCTTTATTTTGATGTCACTTTTCCTAATTCATAATCCACTCAGGACCTCTGGGGCCATTACTTAATGAAGTAGTTTATGCTGTGGGTTCAAATTAAGATCAGTTGTGGCCGAACGGTGGTCATTACATTTTGCAGTTTAGGTCTGGCCATTCTTAATTGGCACTTCTTATATTGTGACACTTTAATTCTATGCTTGACATATCAGTCAAGCAATTGAGGATGAACAGTTAATTATATGCGAAGGGAATTATATCGTTTTTTTTTTTCTGAACTATTTTATTAATGGAAATGGAAGACGAGGACTTGGCTAAATCTAGTCCCCAGTTTCTCAGGTGGCATCATTGATAAACCCACTCCCCCCTTCCAGCAATGTGCGGGTCTATGCAAAAAACCTATACAGTTTCCATACATGCCTTTCATGCTACAAAGTGGACTACAACGACTACCGGAGCCTTTTATATTTGAATGCATTGAAAAGACTATAAAGGTCCACCCTACACCAGAAAATAGGAGAGAAACTGTTGGGAGGAGGTTGTTAGGGGAGAGCATCAAGCTGTATTTTCAACCAAGTATTTTGTTGGTTGGAAATTACAACACGAAAGTGGAGGAACATTGTTTTTCTGTTTTGAAAAGTGCTGTCTTGGATTAATGAATATATCTCCGTATTTAGCTGAAGAATCTCATTATTGAGGCGGTGTGTTTACAAAATGTCAGTACATAGACTTTGAGCTGGGCTGGTGCTGCAAAAAGGCAACGAACATAGCGGGGTTGGTCACAATAATGGCTCTGCAAACAGCAAGTTTATCCTTGAAATAATGCAGCTCCTCTTGAAGTGCATGAAGATTGCTGCGTTGGAAATGGGAGAAAATGACAATTGCGTGCTTTCACAAAATGTGTTATACTCCATTGACAAAAAGGAGTAGCTGGAAATATATTGAAAAGCAGTGGCGGCTTGCATAGGGCGTGCTGCGGGGCGGTGGGGCAGGGGAGGGGCAAGGTGGGGCAGGGGAGGGGCAAGGTGGGGGGTAGTAAACTCGGACATACGACGGAACGGAGGAAAATAATTATTACGTTCCTCTGTTCCGTCGTATGTCCGAGTTTACTACCCCCACCCTGCCCCTCCCCTCCCCCGCCCCTCCGCCCCGCAGCACGCCCTATGCGAGCCGCCACTGATTGAAAGCAATATGATTACACGCAAACAACAGACTTTAAAGCCGGCACCAGTTTCTCAGATTTCAAGCTTGGTGTCATTTTGTTGTATTTTTGCTGGTGGATTTCTAACCGTTTTGTCCCAATTTCCATACTGCATTGCAAGAAATACCACTTTACCAAAAATGACAGATGGTCCTTCCAAATAAAAGTGTACCGCTGGTCTAAATGATTTAGCATTTTGAGTTGCTGTAATCTGCACAAGTGAGATACAAATCTTAATTACAGAGTTCAGTAAATCAGCACTTACAGATTTGCATTTTGGTTGAAGCTTAAACACCAAAGTGTATATGATGACTTGCTGCTCAGTAGAGGTTTCAAGGTAATAGCTAATCCACAGCCACGGGTCCGGTGTCTCTTAGATACAAGTATTAACACATTCTTTCATACAGTCCCTTAAATTTACATTTCACATTCAATGGCCACCCTATCATATTGGTTATATTTTTATGAACCACTCAAATATGTAAAACTGAGCCAAAACTCAGGGCCTGGAACCCATGATTTCTTACAAAAACGAGTCACTAACAAATGAGCCATTCCATTGTAATATAGATCTTCATTACACCAACAACACCATTCATGGGTCCCTTAGTCCGTGGATGGCCCATGGTGCCAATTCGTATTTAACCTGATTAGAATGCCCATTTGTGTGCTCTAAAGACAAGTAGGCATCTGTTAGCCACAGTGTAACCTGTTTTACCTGGTAGCTTAAAGAGATTTTGAAAGACAGTCATTAAAGGTGGGAGCTGCATGCCTGTATCATGGCGTACTACTTCAGCCTTTTCCCTCTGGGTATGACAATGCACCAGATGTGGACAATACGTCAGTTCAGTGTCCAGTATCCACAAAGGTTCAGCAGTATACTTTCTTGGTCTGTAGGCACAATTCTTTCCCTTTTGAAAGATCATAATCAGCATTTTCTCTTGTTGAAGAGCCTTCCAGTAAATTGAAAGAATGTCATGTGTTGGTCCCTGGCCCACCAAGTGGAATGACAAAAACAGAAATATCATCTCCAGAACCTAATTTTTCATTGGCCAACCTCCACCCTCGTTCCTTCAGGACTCCTCTAGATCTCATCACCAATTCATGAGCTACCATAGTAAACCTAGAAAAAATAATATGAAAGTTAGGAATAGTCAACATGCAAATGTCATTCACACTGTATTCAGATGAAAGTCTTCTGCTTTGCTTTTACATTCTGGAAGTGACCCACTCTGCCCCACTCACATGACCAAGTATGTGCCATTATGTCAGGGCATTCATTCCTACATAATTTCTTTACTCACCAATTTTTTGACTGACATTACTTTCTGACACCTCACCTTATATGCCTTGGACTCCATCCGAACCACACTGGCAATGTTTGACGACTTTGGGAGTCTTTTGACTCCTTGCACAGGTAATTTTGAGACAATTGAGATCTACTCTAATCCCATTCACTGTGTACCCCTCCTCCCTCCATTTTTTCCCGCTATTTTGGCTGATGACATGTGTATTTTGAATCTATAGGTGTAGCTGAATTGAGCCCATTGGTGCCTTTGGCAATGTTTGATTGGTGCCACTCATTGTATACTCCATACCATGGCCTTCTATATTTTCTGTGCTCTCTTTCAGTCCTCTATTTTTCTGAAGCTCATGTTCTTAGAGTCTTGATGATAATCCTTCTATCTGCCTAAAGGATCGAAAGGCCGTCGACTAGTCTAACTGACCCAATTTGATTGCACATAAGAATAAAATGTGCCATGTTGTTCTTACTTGATACACACTCTTGATCACGTATTGTCACTCGTGTGTATCACTTGTATGAGAGCACCAAGCACATTTCTCACCAAACACCCACTGCGCAATTACATTGTTTTTAATATTTTTTTATATACGATTGAATAAATTGCTCATTTGATGTATTTTCACATTGATTGTGATATTTATGGTGTTGGGACCACTGTTCTTTACGCATAATCTTACTCAAGGTCCCAGGCGACACTCAGGTTCCCTTGTTACCAATAACTTTGTTTAATGCTGGATATCTCTGTGCTTTTTCCCCTTGACAACACTGCAAGCACCCTGGAGATTCTCCCTTTTACAGTACACTTTTGATGACTCCAGAACTGTTCTGCGATATCAGGGGAACACATAAAGTGTAGCACTTTTGAGTGAGAAGTGGTTACTGCTCTCTATCAAACTAGTCTATGTGGGTCTTTCAACTAGTTTATAGTCAGGGGCACAAGCCATTTTACTTGGGGGAGACGGTTGACCAGCTGTCCAATGTAAATGATCAGTTTAGACCTCATAACTGTGGTCTTTGGCCTTCATCGTGTTTAGGGCATATATTATGCATGTCTGCAGTGGGTGTGGGTTTGTGTGCAACTGAACAGGTGAGTGCTGAGATCCATTTAACCGCCCCCCCCCGATGTGCGTGCTGCACAAGGTGGACAATTCCTTTGTAGTGTTGTGGTGCTGTCCATTTAGGACATGCCAACCATACATATGCAAACCCTACAGTCTCCCTTCCTGATACTGATACTGATGTACTTGACGTGTGGTTAAAGTAACCAGCCAGTGCATTTGTTTTAGTTTAGGGTTTTCATGCCAGAGTGAAACCATTCCTCACCCGTTTCTTGAATTGCACTTATCTTCCCGGACAACAGATCCATGAGAGGAGGCAAATGCACATCATGACCGGGTCAGCTCAAATTGATCTCTGTGTGGACAGTGGGCAGGAAATCTGTAATTTTTCCAAGCGACATCTGGTAAAAGCTTCCCCTATGAAGTCCCTATTAATGGCTCTGGCAGTCCATATGATACAGAAGGATAAGTACTGGCCCACCCAGCAGATACTTGATTCATCCTATTTAACCTGGCATGAGGACACTTGCACACCCATGTAAGAAAATAAAAACTTTGAAACAGGATTCCAAAGGACCTGAAGGAACCACAGCATAGTTGCCATTCTCCCTCCGCTCTGGTCCTGAGTCTAGGAAGCATGCAGATTTGCCTTGCTGCTTGATCTGGAAGAGAATGAAGACGTACAAGCCTGCACGAGGAGCTACTCTAAGCCTGCCAAGGGGAATTGGCCCGATTTGGCACAAGGTCAGCTAACTGGTAGGATTGATGTGAGGACACCTTGAGGAAAGGAGACTGTCCAGGGGCCCTAAGGACACCCCAATACAGCTACATAGGAGCAGCAAGAGAGACATCTGGGTTGTAGAACTGCTTCATCACCTTTCAGAGTCGAAAGGGTGACCGTGCACTATCTGGAATGCATACAATAGCCTTAGGGCTGCCATACATAGCATATTTGTAGCTCCAGAGAGAGAAGAAGACAAACAGTCTTCAATGTCACCATATGGTCCATTTTTCTTGGCTAGAGAGGATAACCTTACATACACACAGGGTAAGCTCCAGTAAACTTTGACTGCCCCAGGACCCAAAGAAAAGCCCTCCCAGACACTGCTTTGCCTTTGGCTGACACCTGATTTATGCATCAGCATGAGGTAAAGTGTTGTACCTTTAATTGAATGTTGAGTCATCTTAAGAAATGATACAAAACATATTTTTCTCAAAATGAGCTATCTGGCAAGTAAATACATCCCAAAGAACAGTAATTCCAAACAGGTTTTCTAAAACTCATTGGTTATGGACCCAAGGGGGTGAGTTAAAGCTGGCATAGGGTCATGTTATTGGTTAGATGAAGTTATATATTGATTCTTTGAGTGATTTATAGTTGTAGCATGGTCCATGCCCCTGAAGGCAACAGAGCACAAGAGGGAGGGTAGAGTGCAAATATACAGTAAGTAAAATGACAAAGCTTCCATGATTAGCAGAACCAGCAGTCAGCAAGAGCAGACTGTAATACGCATTAAATGCCATCTTTGTAACAGAAGCGCTTGAGGTGGTGACTGTTTTATGATGGAGGGCACTTAGGAATGATAATGATAGCACATTCGAGGCTTGTCCTCTTTCTGAAGCTTTGTGAGATTAAATGTAAAATTCATAGCAGTGTGGACTGAATGGTAGAGGTTTAGAAATGGAAGGAAGGTTTGTTAAAGGGATATAAAAATCATAGCCTAGCTGGTGTACCAAAGTTCCTGCCTAGGTTGAACAACCTGCCCAAGTTTCTACAGATGGACGTCAGGGAGGAAGGCCTATGGGGCTTATTACGAATACAGTGGTCCATAGGACTGCCGTACTCACGGTGGTGGTCCAACCACTGCCACACTTCGGGCCCGTCCAAAGTATTCAGAGTGTGGCCTGCTCGCAGTATTCAGAGTGTGGTGGTCAGTCCGCCACAGGACCGCTGCATCTGCCGGGGATCCAGGAACCCGTGGCGGTCGCGCAGTAGTCAGTAGCAGGAATATGCTGGCGATGCTGCTGCAGCACTTCAGAGCATATTCTGAGCTCCCTGTCCACCACCCTTTTCATGGAAGTGAGCCTGCCATGACAAAGGTGGTGGAGATGCAACTAAAGGGTCCTATTAGGGCCTCCTGCTGATCCTGGGCTTGTGCACCCCTGTTTCCTGCATGATGTGACATGCAGTGCCACACCGTGCAGGAACACGCTGCAGACGCTCTCACAGCGGCTGTCTGTATGCTAGGTTCTCCTATGAGCTTAATAAACCACCACCATGAGTCCGCCTCAGCACCGCCAGCCTGACCAGGATTACACTTGTAATCCAGCGGGTAGGCGCACCACAGCTTTGCCGGTCCTCCAGCGGATGGCGCGGTGGCGGCGCCGCTGAAGGGCCACCAAAGTCATAATAAGGCCCTATGTCTCCGAGGAAGACACAGAGAGGGCTGAAGTGTGATAGCAGTGTTCCTTGGGTTATTCAGCAGCCATCATGCCTGTAATCTTCCAAGTGTAATCCTTTGACATAATCGAGCTGAAGAGTGTCTACTGTTCAGATCAGTCCCACACTGCAGAAGTAGGAGTTGAGGGTAAGGAATGGTCTAAGTCAGGTTCAATTATCATGGATCAAAATCATCTTTGAAGGAGGAGGGCTGTGATCCAGTTTCAAAGTGACTGTGGAAAGGCTGAGGGGAAGCGTTAAGTGGGAAGCCATGGTCAGTTACTTGCTACCGTGGGTTTTATGGCAATATGGTCTACAAAATATCATGACACAAGAAAAATATCTAGCTGACATACTTTGCAAAATATAGTAAAAATATTGTGGATAAAAAGTAATCAACAAAAGGTATATTGAAATAAGCATACAGCTATATAGCTATGTAGCATATATATTTATTTAAAATATTACACTGCAAAATAACTAATTAAATATAGTTTGGATTGATGTGAACCAAATATATATATAGATATATATATATATATATATATATATATATATATATATATATATATATATATATATAGTTAAAAAATATAAAAACAATCAGTAAGCAATAAAAAAACCCCATTAAATATATTAGAAGTAACATAACATTTTGCCGCATAAATTATGCAAAAAAGGAGGAAGGAAACTCTGGGTAGTTCCCTAAGTTTTGGTGGAGAGTAACTCCTTTATATGGAACATTCTTAAACACCACCAACACCTTAAAGCTAGCTCGGTGTATATGACACCATGCTAATCCTAACATTTAATAACTCTGCCAGAAAACCAGACATTTGAGGTGAGCAGTTTTAGCGTGTTGGCGGTGTTGTCCACCTAAAACTTGGGAACTTCCCAGAGTTCCCTAATAAAAAAAATTATATATATATATTTATATATATTTGAATCAAGAAAAATAGTGGCACTCGAAAGCTGTGAAGCACCAGTTTAACAGGGTTCCAAACACAATGTGTTTCGTTTTGTAAACAAGCCTTTGTCAAGTAAGTGCCCCATCTTCGAATTAAAACATATGCATACCAGTTAATGAACATAGAAAAAATCATGCATACACTTTAGTTGCACCTTGTAACTGGCTAATACAAGAATCAAACATAACTAGATGTTGTTTTATCAGTCCAACACATTTCAATTAATGTGTATGTGCAGTTCAACAATGTATAATTATACATGATTCTTCTTAAAGTAAATACAATCATAATGAGGACTACACTTCCCATGATTCCTATCTTAAAGTGGGAGGATCTGAATAAGTTCACAATAAAGAACTTCTCAAAAAGTTTATAACCATAATAAATGAAGTTATACAAAGAGATATAAAGTAATATAACGAATAAAGGCTCAATGTAAACATAGTGTGATCAACACTGCTGGGCCCAGGAAATAGTACTATCACATGACTGCCCTGGCGATCTATATGGTTCCTAATTCCTAATAGGGCATATGCAATATATGGTGTGGACTGAGAGTGCACAGTTATAAGGGTGAATTTAATTTATTATAACAAGAACTACAGCTTAAGCGGGCAATGTCTGTACTCAAGAAAAAATACCCAAAGCCCAATCATTTACTGATTCAAGGCCACGTCTGGTCTTTTATGACAACAACAAGGACTACATTTCCCATAATCCCCATCTTAAAGTGGGAGGTTATGAATAAGTTCACAATAAAGAACTTTTCAAAGTGTATAACCATGATCGATTAAGGTATACAGAGAGTTATAAAGCAATATACTAAATAAGGGATCCATGTAATCATTGTATGATCAACATTGTTGGGCATGGCCCAATCTTAACATCATGTGACTGTACTAATGATCTATACGTTTCCTTGATTAATAATAGACCATAAGCAATATATGGAATGGAATGAGAGTGCACAGTGATAGGGGTGATTCCAGGAATTATAAAAAGGAATACCTCCCAAGTAGACCATGTCTGTATTCCAGAAACAGTACTCAAGGCCCAATGTTTTACTGATTCAGTGCGGCGTCTGGCCTTTTATGACTTCCACGGTCAACGATAATTGCAATCTCATTTTATATTTACACATATAAAAATGTGTTAATTATTTATAGGAACTTTCACTGTACACCATAACTAGCCATCCATATCAAAAAGCATGTTACCCCCCATAATACACGTGGGTGGTAATGGAAAACAAGCAATACATAACAAACTGAATTAATCCTAAGCAACAATTACCATTGTTTGTACAAATCTCATGTAGTTCATTTATATATTGCAACTATTTCATCAACTTTAAAGGTCCCCTACATACATGATTACAATTGAATTTCTGGTGAATTGCCAATAGGCCAGGTATCCGATCTGGGCAACAGTATGGAAAGTGTTGGACCTTGGAGGAGTTAAATTTAGTATTCCAACTTCAGTCTTAACAAAAGCAGGGAAAGTGTTCAACTTTGGTGGGGTTAGATTTACTATTCCCTCTCCAATCTAGATAACACTAGAGAAAGTGTAGGACTTTGAAGGGGTTAGATTTACAATGCCCAGTCCAATCAAAGCAACAATATAGAAAGTGCTGGACCTGGAGGGGTTAGGTATAACATTCCAACTCCTATTTAAAAAAATAAAACATTTAACTACATAACAAAATAAAAATATTTAAGATAAAAAATATATTCATTTTAGATAAATAAAATTGAATGTATCAGAAGCAAATTTCAGATTACAAAATTAATGTAAAAATGTAAAAGAAATTAAAAGTATTTGAAATGAATACATCTACTTACTTCCCTACCCGAAAAAATAAACATAAAAAAGTTACAAATAAAACATCATTAACAACAAATATAACGATCAGAATTAAAACAAATAATAAATATAAATTAATTTGAATGTTTTAAACTAAATTAGAAAACAACAAGTAATTAATATACCAGTTAATTAAATAATTTACATAATTAACAATTAATAGTTTAATTAACCTAAAACATAAAAACAGTACTTTATAATTACAATACCTTTCCACCCTAACGCACTACAAACACAACCCGCTCATGAATGGAAAAATGACTAATTACATAAACAAATTTAATTACAGATTAAATATTACGAACTATTTTAATACAATTAAAAATACAATCATACAATTAAATCATTTAATTATGAATTAATTATTTAATTTATGTAAACAATTTAATAAAAATAAAAATCAATTGATATTTCAAATAATTTCCCACCCTAACCCCCTAAACCCCAAAGACTCACTACTAAATTAAATATTACTAATTAAATGTAAAGAAAAATGAAACTACGCATTAAAAATTAGAAGCTGTGCTAAAAAATAAAAATCAATTATCATACTACTATTAACTAATAATAATGTACTAATTAATAGAGGTTAAATTAATTAAAAACAATATTTAATACAACTATACTAAAGTGAACTACATTGTACACAGCAAATTAAAAAAAGCAATATTGTATTCTGCCCCTCAATTTTTTTGAGGTCCTGCTGAATGTTATGCTGAAATTTGGGGCATTTTCTGGACTCTGCGTTAATAGTGCATAGTTGGCCTTGTTCCCACTAGGGCAGCTGAAGGGGATACCCTTGGGCCAGCTATCGGAGTTGGAGTTACCTTGGAAGGAGAATAGGGTCAAATACCTTGGAGTGTACATCGTGGACAGTGTACAGCACACCTATGATCTGAATATGGGACTGGTAATCCATAACCTACGTCCATAAATGATCTTCTGGAATACGTTGGAATTGTCCCTGATGGGTAAAATAGCACTCATCAAAATGGTGGTGCTGCCCAGGTGTATTTACATTCTCCCATGGGCCTTGTATGAGATCCCCTGACGGGTGTGTTGGGAAATAGATAAACTGCTGGTGGAGCTCTTGTGGGCTGGGAAACGATGTAGGATTGGACTGGATATACTTAAGAGTGAATGGGAG
This sequence comes from Calotriton arnoldi, assembly GCA_963921515.1. NCBI lineage: Eukaryota > Metazoa > Chordata > Amphibia > Caudata > Salamandridae > Calotriton > Calotriton arnoldi. The sequence goes on along the minus strand of CAWUFW010003803.1, from coordinate 666,061 downwards.
AGAGGCAAGACCCGGACTTCGAGCTTTATTATTTGGCGGCACACCTCCAAGACACTATACATTGGTTGGATGTGGACGGGAACTGGGAACATTTGCTCCTTGAAGGCACATGTGATGGTCTTCAACTTGGGGCTCTACTGATGAGGAGGGGAGGATCCCACACTCACCTCCTCATTTGATCCAGTTGACATGTTGTCTCTGGGAGAGAGCTGTACAGCGGGTGATACAGCGGGCACCGTATGCTCTGGACTTGGATGTGTGGATTGTGCGACCATTCGCGCAGATAGCTAAGGAGATTCTGGTGGCTGACAGATGGAGGGAAGGAGGATGCATTTTGTTGTGGGATCACTAGCCTGTAGGCTGTTTTGTTACCATGCAGGATGCGTTTCAGTCATTTGGCCTGGGTCAAGGGCAGTTTCTCCAGTATGCAAAAACTGCAGCCATGGCTTGGTAGGTTTGGCCGTCATTACCTGAGGCCCCTGAACCCACACAGTCGTTGCTTGCCATGCTCTACCTGGTGGGAGGCTGTAAACTGATTATGCAATTATATTCAGCTTTACGCACAAATAAACAACTAGCACCCCTGCGAGTGGAAGAGGCCTGGCGGTGTGTTAGTGTCGATCCCATTAGCCCCAAGAACTAGCTTAAAATTCAGTGTACGAAGGGTGTCGATCAATGCATGTTTTAAATTAGTGCAATACACCTCCCCATAGATACTGCACACTATCTACCCAACCAGGGATCAGAGTTGCGCAAGGTGTGGTAATGTTGAGGCTTATTTCTTGCGCGATGTGTGGCATTGTCCAGCTATTATGTTCTAATGAGTGGAGATATCTGCCCAAATAAAGAGAATAAAGTGGTGGGATGTCCCATGCACGATTAAACACTGTCTATTGGGCCTCCTCCAGATAGAGCCAAGAAGAAACTGAGTAGACGGTTTACAGTATTGGGACTTATATTGGCTAAGAGATGTAGTGCTATTAGCTGGCTGAGCCCTAGACCCCCCTAGCAGCGGGACTGGAGGAGGGATCTATTGGAATGGGCGCAAGTGGAGGAAGCCAACTTGAGGGCACGAAGGGATGAGAGGGTAGCGGAAGACTTGCTTTCTTGGGGGTTATGATACAAGCGCTAACAGAACCTCCAGAAAATGCTTTGCCTTGACAGATACGCCAAGCCCTGAACTGTGATTGTCAGAGACTGGGAAGATGAAGAGACTCTGGTTTAGGGGGTCTGAGGACCCAGGTGGGTTAGAGGACACCCAAGTTACATTCATTTGAGGAAGGCCTGAGGCTGCATGCTGATGTTATTCTAAATACACGACCCAGATGGACGGATGGAGGCCTGGGGTGAGGGAGCAGGAGGGGGAGTTTAGTTAATTGTTTTTTTCTTATGGCTCCTTCTTTATTTATATGATACTGATATGTGATGCCTGCTATTATGACATTTTATATTTCACACAGTACTGCTACCGTTATGGTTGGCCGGTAGATTGATGTGCTGTAACTGTAATATGCTTTGGTATACAGTCCATGTTATCATGCTTATTGAAATGGCAATAAAAATAACGATAAAATAATATTCTGGTATCACAATATGGTTTAGTCAAAATGTTGGCCGAATACCGCTACCATGATGTGAAAGTTATCTTAGGGGAGGAGAAATAGATTTCTGGGCAAAGCCTAGTGCAGGAGAAAATAGAGAAGGCTGAGCAGATGGACTCTGGGAAGTAGCAAGGCTGAGGAGTTTACGTCCAATGCAGGTGCATAAAGCACAAACTGTAAGAAGAAGCTACATTTGGTCATATTAATAAGTTATATTTGATAACAGAATTAATGTTAGAAGTAGAGGTGCAATAGACACAACACTGATGAACTTAGTAACTAAAGGAAAATTGGGTCATGTCGGCAATAAGTTTGTAGATCCAAGAGCTAAAATATGTGTTAATCTGTGTGTCATTTATGAATGTCTATTTATAGGCCATGGCCCTCGATATGAGTGGGCTGATAACTTTCTATAAGAGTGATAACCCCTGTTATCAGACATTTCGGAGCTGTGACTTTTGTGTTTTTTATCTTGCACAGTACATATCAGATTCGATAAACAGATCCTCGTTAAATTTCGGTGTCAACCTGCCGTCGTTTTAATGGAGAAAAAAATTACCAGTAATTTCCAGATTTTTGAGTTGTGAGCAACAAAATCTGCCTGTTATGCCCCATTTCATGGGCAAACCTGCTAATAAGCGATAATTATCAGACCTGATAAATTCCTGACACTGTGTTGCCAGATTTTATTGATAAATCCTCTCCTCACACCCTTATTTGTGTTGACTTAATTATTAGTACCCCTCAGCCTGTACCTATCCATGTCTAGTCCCCTGCGTCCTACAAGTCAGGTTTTTTTTTTAAGGACACAACTTTAAAAGGACAGGCCAACCAAAACGGGACAAGAACTGACCCTCCCAAAACAGTTTTTTTTATAAGTAGGTGGAGCTCTGTAACCCAGGTCAGAGAAGACTTCAGAGGAGGATTAGGAACCCATGTGTTGCAGTTTCCCCTCAAAGCTAGAACCCTGACTTAGAGTTGGAGAAGCCTTGATTCTCTAACATGCTGGGAATACAGGAGATGTGCTCCCTTGGAGAGTAGAGGAGCTTTATGACCCTTCATGGAGGAATACTGAAATGGAAATTTGTCCTGGAGCTGCAAATTCCTGCAGGGCCGTCTGGCCTGATCTAAACTCAAGATGTAGCAGATGATATTTGGACAACCTTACAGTCGTGGACGTGTTACACCATCAATGGACTGTGCTTCTAGGTCAGCCTTCCCTGCCCTAATTTGTGGGAGTCTTAATTGCTTCTCTGTAGAGCCAACGAGGGACATGAGGGATTCTTCCTTTGATCCTGTATCTTTAGGGTGAGTCTCTTGTGTTTTCTTTGGAAACAATTTTTATTGTTGTACACTACAAAAAATGACAATCATCAAAAAGAGAAATCATTTAGGACTTGCTATGCAGTGGAAATAAAACAGCAAACAGATACAATACTTCCATGTTTTCTGCTTCTAAAAGTGTCTGGGAGATAAGGGAGTAAACTCCTTTAATCATACATCTAGCCGACAAGCGCGCCCTTCCACCTATAATACAATATGAACCTATGGAGAATCAAGCCCATCAACGAGATTCTAAATCACCTGTCACCACTCTCGCAAATCATCCTCCACTTTCTCATTACTTTGCACATTGGCCTCATGCCGTTCGTCAGCCAGCATCCGTTTATGCATGTCTTGATATATCCACTGCAGGGCCTGAGCTCTGTAACCAATGTATTGCAATGCATCTTTTGGCTAGGAGAAAGAAGAGTGCTATCATTTTGTAGTGTACTTCACTTTCTTTGGCCTCAAATGTAATTCTAATATACACTGTAATATCCCCACAGTATCCACAAGCTGTGTCACTCACTACCTCCAGAATACTGTAATCGCCGGGGCCATTTGCAACAAATCTGCATCTCCAAAGGCACACATAGGCAGAATCCTGCCTGAGTGGAATAAGTGCAAAATACATCCTACGTAAAAATCTAAACTGTGTGAGTTTGAAAAGGGCATTACCTGTCACTTTCTTGATCCAGATACATATCCAGTCCCATTCAGTATCCAACATTGGAACCCCAAAACCATTCTCCCATTTAGTTTTTATCTTCAAGGCAGCAATGGGCTATTTTCTGCAGAGCGACTAACATGCCATAGAATCTAGTTGTCCAACCTGAGGTTTAGGATTCCATTTTGGCCAGTAATGTTGAATTGGGTGGTTGCCACCAAATCTCTCCCAGATCAGATGATAAGCTTTGGTCAGTTGGTGCATCCAGCAAGAAATGGCCGGGCTGCAGCACTAACAATTCCCACGCATGACTAAACGTCACAAATTGAGTGTCACAATATAGGTCTCTCATCGTTTTGCAATATCCCCTTTTCCCTGGAGTCATCTGGGCCTCGTGTCTCAGTATACTGAAGTGGACAAGCCCAGTGGTGAGGAACAGAGTCTTCCTCAACATTCTCTTCATCATCCATTCCCAAATCAGGGATGTGTGTGCTACTAGCGTCATAAATTCGTATTTCAGGTCCACGGGGTGGTGATATCTCATTAACAGAAGCTTTTCCTGATTGGGGCAGTTGCCCAGCCAGTGCACAATTTGCTGGAGCTATGCTGCTCGGTAATAGCATTCGAGGTCAGGTCTTGATCCAGTTCAGTTCAATCAGACCAGCAAGCTGTTTAACTTGTATAACAGCAAATTAGGTATCAAACACCTTGAAAAATGTAGAGGCATCCGAGGACTAGCACCTCTTAAATGAGGGCTGCACTAGCCATCATTGAAAGCAGCAGCCTCTTCTAGAAAGCAATCAAGTGGTGTATACCTTGCATCACACAGAAAAGGTATGCGTTATTTTAATACCCAGATATTTTAGCTCTCAAGTTTTCAACAACAGACCTGTGTGAGGCCGCTGTTTCCATCCTGATAAGCCAATGCCCCGTAGGAGAAAAACAGTTCTATACCAATTGAATAGTAGGCCCAAAGGACTCCTAAACTCAAATACCTCCAGTAGCATAGATTGTACCAGGCCGCTCTGTAAGACTAAGGTGTATTCAGCATGACATGGGTGATACCCCCACACATATTCTCCGATCTAAGATCGCTTTCCTTAAACACACTAACTAGAGTCTCCATTGCAAGTGCAACAAGCATTGGCAAAGCCAATATGTCTGGCGTTGGCTGCCAGCCTTTTGGCAATTCTTGTTTTGTTTTGTCATGGTTTTTGCAAAAACATTATTGTTCAAGAAACTTCCGGGCCCTTATCAGTCTAAAATAAACATTGGCTAAAGGCAAAAATTTTGTTTTGGTTTTAAAAAGCGCACATTGCCATAGTACTCCTTGGCACTGAAGGGAACTACTTTGTGCGTTGATGTGCTTCTCCTTAAAGGGTAGCAAGCTGTAACTCCTAGTGAAGTCATCACACGTGTGTGAAAGGAAAGGCTGTAGGATGTAATTTTTTGATAACATTCAACAAATTGTAAATACCTGCATACCTGCAGCAGTTAGGAGAGCAAAAATTAAGCGATTTTTTTTGCAATTCTGAAGTGTGTTTCAAGGAAAGAATTTAATAGGATCAGAACAAATCAAGACACTTTACTCAGTGATGCACAAATAATAAATATTCGATAGAACCCAATTTCCACACATTATCATTCGTGTGCAGTATAGTTTCTTCAGTAAAATCGCATGTCTGTGCAAATATAGTAGCCATTTCAATGGAAAATGTGCTACCTGTAAATGGCAGTGCGCTACCACACGATGCTTGGCTACGTTAAAACATCGCCCGCCTCATGTCCTTTAACGCTACGTGGGTCACAAAGTAAGTCGTTTTAAAAATTGAGTAGCGGTTCTAAAAAGCTTGGGAAGCACTGGACTAATGAACAAGGAGAGGTGCTGAAAGCGCCTTTATGTAAGTATTTTATATATATAATTGTAGCAAAATCTAAAGGTCCTGGCTATCGCCAGACCTAAAAAGCAGCAGTGACATGTCGGGACAACCTTGTCTTGTACTGCACCACGCTCCAGACACCAGCTTTCGAAGACGCCATTTTCATTATAGCCTGTGATAGTATATAGAGCAGCCTGACCCATCTCAGAAAATAAGTGCCAACGTTAAAATTTTTAATGGTTTGGAAGGAGAACTCCCATCCCATCGTGACATAAGCTTCTTAGTATCCAAGCAGGCACTGCATATTCATCTATATTTGTTTCGTGGAAATGTTTCACATGTGTTAGTCAATGTGTACTAGTCAACGTGCTTTAGTGGAGTTAAAATATCTAACATGAAAATGAGGGTGTGTGGAAATGTTAAAAATATCTTCAGGGGAAGGTAGACGGATCCACATCAAACCACAAATTAAAAATCTAACTGTCCCTACCACTTGAACACAATAGTTAATGCAGCAAAAAGCTTCACTAGATACACAGACTTCATTTCAATTATTGATAAATCTGTAGTGAAACTGAGATGAGTAAATATACATGTGTAATTATAGCACATTCATTGATTTACACATTCATGAAGGAGCCCATAATCCATGAGACCACATGTAATGTCAATCAGGCTGTAACAGCAGGTTCCTGTTCAGCAGTACAAGTCTAAAAACTCTGACAGCGGTCCTCACAAAATCTTCCAGCAGTGGCTAAACATTGGACAGTTAAAGATGATGCACGTTTTGGTGGGTTTCACACGATTTAGAAACCACCTTCCTCAAACAACAAGCCGAGTCTTTGTGATTTATAAAAGTAGCTGGAGGACTATCACAATCATAAGGAGGAAGGGAGGGTCTCAAAGCATAACCATATCTATAAATAATCAAGGCAGCTGCCACAGTAAAGCCGGACCCATGCGGCACACAAAATACAGTCCTCACTGGTGCCCAGAAACACTAGTCCTAAATGTCTCTCACAGGCAGCTATGCGAGTGAAGCTCGTAGGCAGCTGGCGAAACAGCCGATCTGGTGCAATTGCACAACAAGAACCAAATATTGCGCATCAGGGCACCCGTGGCATGCAAGTGTGCCAGACTGAGACTAGTTGCCACCATTTTTGTCCATTTTAACCAGCACCTTAAGACCTATCGTAGTTCTGGAGATGAAAGTATGAATGTTTGTATGTAGTATTTGTATAGAACGAACCCAGCCAAAAGGCAGTGGACCGCTGCACAGGGTTAATGACCAGCATAACGTCAATGAGTGATAAGAGAGGTAGATGGTTTGTGAACTGTTAATGCATTGCAATGTAGTGTTCTTTAAACAGGTCTGTTTGAGCTGCATTGAGGGATCCTGATGAATAGAGGATTGTTGTTCCAGATCCTGGGTGCATAGATGGAAAAGGTCTGATACCTTGTTTTTTGTTTTCAAGACTTCTTAGTCTGCGGTCTGATGGTATCCTGGCTGTGGGTGTGCTGCGAACCACCAGAGATGGTGAGCTTGTCTACAGGATAAGCAGGGTGTTGGTGGTGATGCTTTGTATATGATGCAGCTGCTTTTGAAGCCGATGCAGGCTGGCAAGGCAAGTGAATGACTTCCATTAAGGAGTAGCAGTTTGAAGTCTGGGAGACCATGAAGCATGGCCATCCAGATGCGTTGGCATGATGGCTTGAACAGCAGTTCTGAAGTCACTTTCTGTAAAAAAAACTGTTTCAATCTCTTTACAAGAGAGAGCTGGTACCAGGCCATCTTTGTTTTTTGCCAATGTGTTCCACGAGGGTGAAGTTGATGTCAAGGGTTAATCCAAGACTTCGCTTTCTGTGAAAGTTAGGGCTCAAAACTGTCAAGGATCAGGTCATTGAGCAAGGTTTATACTGTTTCTCGTTTGTTGTTCTTTGCAAATAACAGGAATTCTGTCTTGGTTGGGTTGAGCTTCAGGTAGGTGCTGAACATCCAGGTCTGAATGATTTGCTGGTAGTGTTTGGGACATTGGATGTATGAAGCAGAGTAGACTTTCAGGTAGAGTTGTGTATCATCAGCATATTGATGAATCTTGATTCTGTTATCTTTGAGAAGAGCACCAAGAGCCTCTATGCAGAGCTATCACAGGCTTTAAGTACTTTAGGACCATAAACAGCAGCCTCCTCCATTGCCGGTAGAAACCAGTGTGCCCATTGGGTGTCCATGCTGCTGTTAGTGTACCAGTCACAAAAAGATTTCAACTGCAATCAACTGTCTCTCTCACCTCAAACCTTTGGTACCCCTTGGGGGACCTGTTTGGCCAATAAACCTGTTCCTAGCAGCTTTCGTCCTGTTGCCATCCTCATTTTGGAGACCAGTTGGAGTTGTAATTGGTCTAACCTCAATCTGGCTGGGTTTTCCCTGCTGCTGAAACCCTACTGGCCCTGATAGATGGATGCTGAAACTTCAACTTTGGGTCCATTTTCTTTTTGTCATCAAATTTGAGGTTTTACATTTAGATGATGGGATTTTGACCTCGTTGAAACATTTCAGAACTAACTGTACTGCAATCTACAGAATGTGCACTTTTTGCACCCAGGTCCACTCATAAAGTAGGCCAAACATATAGCACATAAGCTACATCGTAACATTCTCTCTGGCAATTCGTTTCCATACTAAATATTGCCAATACTGAAACCCAAAGATTTACAGATTTTCGAGAGCACACAGTCTCTGCCTCATAGACATATTACACATAGTCCCTAATGTTAACAGCATTATTCCATTGATTATAATCACAAGGAACCTTTCCAAATTAGATTATGGCATATCTGGAAAGGATAAGACCAAGTGGTATGTACTGGTCTACGGTAACTGCTAAAAAGGTAAGTGTTCTGAGTGCACAGTCATGACCCATAACTCAGAGAGCCAAGGTTTCAGTCTTATGGGAGGGACAAAAACCTGATTAGCATGCTGCGTTTGAGGATAGTTGGGTGCAGACCATGATTTCTAAAGGGTTGTCAGCAAATGGTTTCCTTGATAGAGGCCTGAAGTGGTAGAGAATCTCTGGCCCAAGTTTCTTTCTTTTAGGAGAGGCGTGACAATTGTTTGTTTAAGCTTTTTCAGGACCTCACCTACTATATCATACTACCAAGCCCATGTAAGTATCTGGCGATAAGTGAATCTGAGACAGGACATTCTAGGCTGATGACATTTGCAAATAGGATGCAGTCATGTTTTCTTGAGGTCTGAGGAGATTTCTGTGAACGCTTGTGTGTGCAAGGAATGGCATGGGACACAATTGGATAATATCGTTGACCACATTGGTGTTTCAAATAAAAACCATAAGGTGCTGAGAAGGAGCCAGAGTGTCTGTTAAGATTTTTAAGACTTCAAAAAAGGCCTTCTTATCCTTTAGCTAAGCATGCTTATAGACACTTGAATGAACATGGTATGCCATGTTATTATCATGGAGAGGCAGTTTCTACCATTTGCAGTCAAGGCTTTTTCCTAATGTTTTATTGCTTGTAGAGATTCTGTTTGAAGCTATAAGTCTGAGAGGTTTGAATAGGGCCACCTTACCAAAGACATAAGTAACTAGGTATTTGATGAATGCTGTAATGCATGACCAAACCTTTCTAGGCAGATTCATTTTTTCAGTGGCTGTGGGGAGCTGGATTGCTTCACCTGCTTTGTGCTTTAAACATCACCTAAATTCGTCAATGGTAAAGTTTATCAAGGCCTTACACACCATTGAATGCCACTGTAACCAGAGATGTTCACATTTGGAAATAGCCAAATACAGTTTCAAGGCTGTAACCAAGTATGTTGATTAGTTGCTTCACTAGTTGGGCAAAACCCTGGTGGTGTAGATCTCTGTTAATTCCTTTATATTTAGGTCACCCATGATGAATGCCTTCCTGGGGATTATATTTGTATTAGACTGAGAATCTGCTAGGAGGCAATTATGAGGGGATAGTTCACTGCCAGTACAAATAACTTTACCCAAGAAGTAGGACATCTGACCATCAGTTATTCCAAGGAATGGTAAGCTGGCCCTTGGTATTCTTGGTCTTTGTTCCATGTGATATGATGTAATATTTTTGAGTGGTTTTTCTGACACGAGTGGTCACTGTTGTGAATTAGGATAGGCTGAGCATGAGTTGTGATGCTTGTAGGTTTGTGAAAAATATCACAAGTGTGAGGGCTACACCACAGACAAATCCAGGAGTGGATTTGTTCCTCCAATCAAGGATTAATTGTTTTAAAACGTGGAATCGATTCCGAAGATCATAAATACAATGCCTATCCATTTTATATCAATCCCCCATATAAAAAGTTGTAGTGGAAGGAAGACCAATTCAGAAATTAGTACACTTTGTTTTTGCCGGATATGTGTAAGAGCTAACCCATTAATCAACAGTCCAGGTAATGTTAAAAAGGTCTGCAATAGGACACTGATTCAGTATGTTATGTACTATTTAGGATTACCTGCGTTATGATGATCGATACAAAATCAATAATAGTACATGTGGGTGTGCGCTTGGTGCTGCATTACCTTCTTGGATTATCTGGCTCATAATTTGAGAGAACATTGGCAACTACATCAGCCACTTCTTTATCGTTGGTAACATCCCAAAGCCCATCTGTGCCCAACACCAGTACATCATCAGGACAATGTTCATGTTGCATGAGATCGTAAACTCTAACCTGAAAAAGTAATACAGAAATAGATCATGTAAGAAGCGGGCCGGAAACACCACTATAACATCTAGACGTTTTCCCATTTAAAATGTTTTTTATTCACAAAACAGTCCATTCAACAAGTAAAGTAGTAACAGCTTAGCTCAGAGAGTCATTCTCTTAGGGTTTTTCTCAGAATTATGTACATTCCAAGCTTAAATTCCTTCACTCAGTCCAATTAGCAGTAAAGCAGAAAAGGTTTATCAGAGGTCCTCACTGGTTGTACTAGAGTGCTGATCCCATCCTCCCTCTCAATTAGAAGGGCTCAGCCAGGACAATCTCTGGCAGATCATGTACTTCTTCTTACTCCCCCGGGTCCATGGGACAACATTTTTCCACCCATCTTCCCTGCTTATAAAATAGAAGGGCTCATTCAGGACACATCCTGCCAGATCCTCAGCTTCTCGTGGACCAAGAGAAAAAAGCCCCATATATACCCAAGATGTGAAGGTGGACCCTTCATTCCTTTTTCCCTTTCCCTGTATTGGTGATGATAGAGCAGAGATTACATCAAACAATATTATTGATAAAATAAATGATTATGACAACCTCTGTGTAAACCGCATAAAACGTGTGCAAAGTTTCACGTTCTGAAAATGGACATAAATATGAATTTTAGTTACTGCATCGAAAAAGCATGCAGAAGAAAAGATATATTTGAGACATATTCATTTAATTAATATAGATGTGATTATTGATCATGAAACACTATTTTCACTCATTTATATGCATTAGAATAATGTAGGAGAAAAATCTCACATTATGGATTTTATTGCTAATTGATTTGATTTAATGTAATGAATATGAAATTATTATGATTTAGTTTGGTTTCCATGTGAAAATTAAGTACAATATCACTTTATGTAATAACATGTGCATCGAAAATGACAAAAGAAAAGTAGGTTCTATACAACTAAATTTAGCTGTGTTCTCATGAAACTTCTTTAGCATGTATTTCACATTATGTATTAGTCGATTAACACATAATCGACAAAGATTTATATGCATTTTCTTATATGATTAATGTTGACAGCAAAAATGTTTTTAGGAGTACATTATACTGCCATAATAATTTTGATCAGAATGAAATGTTTCTTAATGTATTTCTGTCATATTTTGAACTCACATGCTCTGTTCCTATTACGATGATTCACAATTTAACATGATCTTGTCATATATAAGCCCAAATTTCATGTAGGCCTCATTACCCTTTCCAGTGAAGTCATGGACTGAATATTTTTCAAAGCGTATGAGAACTTCTTGCAATATTGCAAGTTGTATTGAAATGATAACTGTTTCCTTTGACATATCCCGGACTGAACATTGGACTTGCAACAAATTTTGTTACACTCTGGGGCAGCTGCTTGGGAATGTGCCCTTATGAACCCTTATGTTTTATTTTTTAACCCCTTCGCTGCTAGGCCTTTCCCCCCCCTGTGCTAAGCCCTTTTTTGGCTATTTGGGGTAGTGCGCGCTTAGGCCCCTGTAACTTTTTGACCACATAAGGTATCCACGCCAAATTTGCGTCCTTTTTTTCCAACATCATGGGGGATTGTAAAGGTACCCAGGGTTTGTGGATTCCCCTGGAGGGGTCCCAGAAATTAGCCAAAATACAGTTAAATTGTAAAGGTACCCAGGGTTTGTGGATTCCCCTGGAGGGGTCCCAGAAATTAGCCAAAATACAGTTAAATTTTGGGGGTTTTGGGAAAAATGCGAAAAAAGGGCTGCAAATAAAAGCGTCTGGGTTTTTCCCTGCAAATGGTATCAAAAAAGGGTTTGTGGGGCTGAAATCACCATTTTCCCAGCTTTTAGGGAATGACAGACTTTTGTCAGAAAACCAAAATTTTTCACACAGTTTTGGCATTTTTCTGGGACATAGCCTATTTTTGCTATTTTTTGTGCTTTCAACCTCCTTCCAGTTAATGGTAGAAATGGGTATGAAAGCAATAATGGATCCTAGACAGCTATACATTTTAGAAAAGTAGACAAAATTCTGAATTCAGCAAGGGGTCATTTGTGTAGATCCATCAAGGTTTCTTTATAGAAACAAACAGTTAAATATAGGAAAAATTGAAAATTAGTTGAAAAAAACAGCCTTTTGTGTCAACGTTTTCACCTGTAACTTCTTCTAATTATGACAGCTCTTTGAAAGCAATATACCGTTACATCCGCTGGACCTTACTGGTTGTGGGGATATATAGGACTTGTAGGTTCACCAAGAACCCGACGAACCCAGAGCCAATAACTGAGCAGCGTCTTGCAATGGTTTTTTTTATGTACAGGGTATATAGCAATTATTGTGGGAAAATGTATACATGGAAAAATCGGTATGAAAGACACCTATAGATTTCTGAAATGGGAACAAAATATAGAGTTTAGAAACAGTAGATATTTGCACATTTCCGAAATTGGGAATACTCATACTAGCATGAGAATTATCGGTCATTTTTTAAAATTAATTCTTTTTTACACAATGTCTTTCATTTGGAAGGCAGAATGCATCAAAAGTCAATAGGTAATAACAGTTGCTTTACAAATCTGAATTACCCTAAGTCTCCCGATAAAAATGGTACCTCACTTGTGTGGGTAGGCCTAGTGCCCGCGACAGGAAATGGCGCAAAACGCAACGTGGACACACCCCAATTTCACAGTGAAAAATTACCCTTTTTTGACAAAGTGCCTAGCTGTAGTTTTTTAACCCTAGCTCTGCCGGCACCTAGGGAAACCTAGCAAACCTATACATTTTTGAAAACTAGACACCCAGGGGAATCCAGGATGGGGTGACTTGACTGGCTCCCACCAGGTTCTGTTACCCAGAATCCCTTGCAAACCTAAACAATTGTCAAAAACCACATTTTCCCCACATTTCTGTGGTGGAAAGTTCTGGAATCTGCGTGGATCCACAAATTTCTACCCACCCCGCGTCCCCCAAAGTCTTCCGAGAAAAATGGTACCTCACTTGTGTGGGTCGGCCTAGTGCCCGCGACAGGAAACGGCGCAAAATGCAACGTGGACACACCTCAATTTTGCAGTGAAAAATGACCCTTTTTTGGCAAAGTGCCTAGCTGTAGTTTTTGAACCATAGCTCTGCCGGCACCTAGGGAAAGCTAGCAAACCTATACATTTTTGAAAACTAGACACCCAGGGGAATCCAGGATGGGGTGACCTGACTGCCTCCCACCAGGTTCTGTTACCCAGAATCCCTTGCAAACCTAAATAATTGTCCAAAAACACATTTTCCCCACATTTCTGTGGTGGAAAGTTTTGGAATCTGCGTGGATCCACAAATTTCCACCCACCCCACGTTCCCCAAAGTCTTCCGAGAAAAATGGCACCTCACTTGTGTGGGTCGGCCTAGTGCCCGCAACAGGAAACGGCACAAAACACAACGTGGACACACCTCAATTTCGCAGTGAAAAATGACCCTTTTTTGGCAAAGTGCCTAGCTGTAGTTTTTGAACCATAGCTCTGCCGGCGCCTAGGGAAACCTAGCAAACCTATACATTTTTGAAAACTAGACACCCAGGGGAATCCAGGATGGAGTGACTTGACTGCCTCCCACCAGGTTCTGTTACCCAGAATCCCTTGCAAACCTAACAAATTGTCAAAAAAAACACATTTTCCCCACATTTCTGTGGTGGAAAGTTCTGGAATCTGCGTGGATCCACAAATTTCCACCCACCCCGCGTTCCCCAAAGTCTTCCGAGAAAAATAGTACCTCACTTGTGTGGGTCGGCCTAGTGCCCGCGACAGGAAACGGTGCAAAACGCAACGTGGGCACACCTCAATTTCGCAGTGAAAAATGACCCTTTTTTGGCAAAGTGCCTAGCTGTAGTTTTTGAACCATAGCTCTGCCGGCACCTAGGGAAACCTAGCAAACCTATACATTTTTGAAAACTAGACACCCAGGGGAATCCAGGATGGGGTGACTTGACTGTCACCCACCAGGTTCTGTTACCCAGAATCCCTTGCAAACCTAAACAATTGTCAAAAAAACACATTTTCCCCACATTTCTGTGGTGTAAAGTTCTGGAATCTGCGTGGATCCACAAATTTCCACCCACCCCGCGTTCCCCAAAGTCTTCCGAGAAAAATGGTACCTCACTTGTGTGGGTCGGCCTAGTGCCCGCGACAGGAAACGGCGCAAAACGCAACGTGGACACACCTCAATTTCGCAGTGAAAAATGACCTTTTTTTGGCAAAGTGCCTAGCTGTAGTTTTTGAACCATAGCTCTGCCGGCACCTAGGGAAACCTAGCAAACCTATTCATTTTTGAAAACTAGACACCCAGGGGAATCCAGAAAGGGGTGACTTGACTGTCTCCCATCAGGTTCTGTTACCCAGAATCCTTTGCAAACCTAAAAAATTGTCAAAAAAAACACATTTCCCCCACATTTCTGTGGTGGACAGTTCTGCAATCTGCGTGGATCCACAAATTTCCTCCCACCCAGTATTCAACCAGGTCTCCCGATAAAAATGGTACCTCACTTGCATGGGTGGGTCAAGGATCCGCGACAGGCAAGGGCCCAAAAGCTATTGAGGCGACATCAAAATTACCTATCACAAACCAACCTGGTTTTGCATGGGGGGTCCCATGAGTTTTTGGCCCGGGGCTCGGCAGCCAATCTACGGAAACCCACCTAACCCACATTTTTCTGGAAACTAGACACCCGGGGGAGTCCAGCGAGGTATGGCTTGCGTGGGTCTTCCATCATTCTCCTACCCAGAATCCCCTGCAAACCTCAAATTTTGCTGAAAAATTCACTTTTTCTCACATTTCTGTGGTGGAAAGTTCTGGAATCTGCGTGGATCCACAAATTTCCTCCCACCCAGCGTTCCCCAGGTCTCCCGATAAAATGGTACCTCACTTGCGTGGGTGGGTCAAGGACCCGCGACAGGCAAGGGCCCAAAAGCTATTGAGGCGACATCAAAATTACCTATCACAAACCAACCTGGTTTTGCATGGGGGTCCCATGAGTTTTTGGCCCGTGGCTCGGCAGCCATCTAGGGAAACCTACCTAACCCACACATTTCTGGAAACCAGACACCCGGGGAGTCCAGCGAGGTATGGCTTGCGTGGGTCTTCCATCATTCTCCTACCCAGAATCCCCTGCAAACCTCAAATTTTGCTGAAAAATTCACTTTTTTCTCACATTTCTGTGGTGGAAAGTTCTGGAATCTGCGTGGATCCACAAATTTCCTCCCACCCAGCGTTCCCCCAGGTCTCCCGATAAAAATGGTACCTCACTTGCGTGGGTGGGTCAAGGACCCGCGACAGGCAAGGACCCAAAAGCTATTGCGGCGACATCAAAATTACCTATCACAAACCAACCTGGTTTTGCATGGGGGGTCCCATGAGTTTTTGGCCCGTGGCTCAGCAGCCATCTAGGGAAACCTACCTAACCCACACATTTCTGGAAACTAGACACCCGGGGGAGTCCAGCGAGGTATGGCTTGCGTGGGTCTTCCATCATTCTCCTACCCAGAATCCCCTGCAAACCTCAAATTTCGCCGAACAATTCACTTTTTCTCACATTTCTGTGGTGGAAAGTTCTGGAATCTGCGTGGATCCACAAATTCCTCCCACCCAGCGTTCCCCAGGTCTCCCGATAAAATGGTACCTCACTTGCGTGGGTGGGTCAAGGACCCGCGACAGGCAAGGGCCCAAAAGCTATTGAGGCGACATCAAAATTACCTATCACAAACCAACATGGTATTGTACGGGGGTCCCATGAGTTTTTGGCCTGGGGCTCGGCAGCCATCTAGGGAAACCTACCTAACCCACACATTTCTGGAAACTAGACGCCGGGGAGTCCAGCAAGGTATGGCTTGCGTGGGTCCCCCATCATTCTCCTACCCAGAATCCCTGCAAACCTCAAATTTCACCGAAAAATTCACTTTTTTCTCACATTTCTGTGGTGGAAAGTTCTGAAATCTGCGTGGATCAACAAATTTCCTCCCACTCAGCGTTCCCCCAGGTCTCCTGATTAAAAATGGTACCTCACTTGTGTGGGTAGGCACAGTGGCTGCAACAGGAACTGGCCCAAATCGTACTCTGGACACTTCAAGATTACCTATAGCAAAACTACCTGGTTTTGGGGGGGCATCTGAGATTTTGGCCCCGGGCTCGGCGGCCATCTTGGGAAAGTACCAAACCCAAACATTTCTGAAAACTAGACACCCGGGGAGTCCAATGAGGTATGGCTTGCCTGGATCCCCCAACGTGTTCCTACCCAGAATGCAATGCAAACCTTAAATTTAGCTGAAAAAACCACATTTTCCACATATTTTTGTGTGGAATCACCATGCCGGCACAAATGTCCTACCACCCAGCGTTCCCCTTGTTCTCCCGAGTAAAATGATACCTCACTTGTGTGGGTGTCCAAAGCAGAATTGGCTAAAAACTTATTTTTTTAAAAATGTAGCGCTTAGAATTCTCGGTGATATACCATAAATCCCTATGTTTTGGGCTCTTCCTAGCCACAGGCCTTTGGCCCACCCACACAAGTGAGGTATCATTTTACTCGGGAGAACAAGGGGAATGCTGGGTGGTAGGACATTTGTGCCGGCACGGTGATTCCACACAAAAATATGTGGAAAATGTGGTTTTTCAGCTAAATTTAAGGTTTGCATTGCATTCTGGGTAGGAAAACTTTGGGGGATCCAGGCAAGCCATACCTCATTGGACTCCCCCGGGTGTCTAGTTTTCAGAAATGTTTGGGTTTGGTACTTTCCCAAGATGGCCGCCGGGCCCGGGGCCAAAATCTCAGGTGCCCCCCCCAAAACCAGGTAGTTTTGCTATAGGTAATTTTGAAGTGTCCAGAGTACGATTTGGGCTATTTCCTGTTGTAGCCACTGTGCCTACCCACACAAGTGAGGTACCATTTTTATCGGGAGACCTGGGGGAACGCTGAGTGGGAGGAAATTTGTGGATCCACGCAGATTTCAGAACTTTCCATCATAGAAATGTGAGAAAAAAGTGAATTTTTCGGTGAAATTTGAGGTTTGCAGGGGATTCTGGGTAGAAGAATGATGGGGGACCCACGCAAGCCATACCTTGCTGGACTCCCCCGGGTGTCTAGTTTCCAGAAATGTGTGGGTTAGGTAGGTTTCCCTAGATGGCTTCCGAGCCCCGGGCCGAAAACTCATGGGACCCCCCATGCAAAACCAGGTTGGTTTGTGATAGGTAATTTTGATGTCGCCTCAGTAGCTTTTGGGCCCTTGCCTGTCGCGGGTCCTTGACCCACCCACGCAAGTGAGGTACCATTTTTATCGGGAGATCTGGGGGAACGCTGGGTGGGAGGAAATTTGTGGATCCACGCAGATTCCAGAACTTTCCACCACAGAAATGTGAGAAAAAAGTGCATTTTTCGGCAAAATTTGAGGTTTGCAGGGGATTCTGGGTAGGAGAATGATGGGGGACCCACGCAAGCCATACCTTGCTGGACTCCCCCGGGTGTCTAGTTTCCAGAAATGTGTGGGTTAGGTAGGTTTCCCAAGATGGCTTACGAGCCCCGGGCCGAAAACTCATGGGACCCCCCATGCAAAACCAGGTTGGTTTGTGATAGGTAATTTTGATGTCGCATCAGTAGCTTTTGGGCCCTTGCCTGTCGCGGGTCCTTGACCCACCCACGCAAGTGAGGTACCATTTTTATCGGGAGATCTGGGGGAACGCTGGGTGGGAGGAAATTTGTGGATCCACGCAGATTCCAGAACTTTCCACCACAGAAATGTGAGAAAAAAGTGCATTTTTACGGCAAAATTTGAGGTTTGCAGGGGATTCTGGGTAAGAAAACGTTGGGGGATCCACGCAAGCCATACCTCCCTGGAATCCCCTGGGTGTCTAGTTTTCAGAAATGTGTGGGTTTGGTAGGTTTCTCTAGGTGGCCGCCGAGCCCCGGGCCAAAAAGTCATGGGACCCCCCTTGTAAAACCAGGTGGTTTTGTGATAGGCAATTTTGATGTTGCCTCAATACGTATTGGGCCCTTGCCTGTCGCGGGTACTTGGGCCTCCCACCCGAGTGAGGCACCATTTTTATCGGGAGACCAGGGGGAACGCTGGCTGGTAGGAAATTTGTGTCAGCCCGGTGATGCCACAACTTTCCCACACACAAATGTGTGAAAAAAGTGATTTTTTTAAAGCTAAATTTGAGGTTTGCAGGGGATTCTGGGTAAGAAAACGTTGGGGGATCCACACAAGCCATACCACCCTGGAATCCCCCGGGTGTCTAGTTTTTAGAAATGTGTGGGTTTTGTAGGTTTCCCTAGATGGCCGACGACCCCGGGGCCAAAAACCCAGGTAACCCCCCGTGAAAAACCAGGTTGGTTTGTGATAGGTAATTTTGATGTCGCCTCACTAGGTTTTGGGCCCTTGCCTGTCGCGGGTACTTGACCCACCCACACAAGTGAGGTACCATTTTTCTCGGAAGACTTTGGGGAATGCGGGGTGCATGGAATTTTGTGGATCCACACAGATTCCAGAACTTTCCACCACAGAAATGTGAGGAAAATTTGTTTTTTTTATACACATTTTGAGGTTTGCAAGGGATTCTGGGTAACAGAACCTGGTGAGAGCCAGTCAAGTCACCCCATCCTGGATTCCCTAGGTGTCTAGTTTTCAAAAATGTACAGGTTTGCTAGGTTTCCCTATGTGCCGGCTGCGCTAGGGCCCAACATCCACAGGTAGGCATACTGCTAAAAACAAATCCGTTCCTAGTCAGCTTTCTGCCGCCCTGGGGGAGGGATATCGGGGGGTGGGGTTGCCCCGATATGCCCCCAGGGGGAGCAGAAACACTGTGGCTATTTTTTTGGGGGGTAGGGGCATTGGTATGCCCATTCTGAGCAGCCTCCACCCCCACACATAAAAAAGCCAGCGTAATCGTTGGCGTCTAGTGGGCTTTTGCCCCCTGGGGGGCAGATTGGGGGCTACTGCCCCCATCTTCCCCCAGGGGGGGCAGAAAGGCTGTAATTGTTGCGGGTGGGGGTGGGGGCATTGACATGCCCGTTTTGGGCATCCCCCACCCTAATAAAAATGTGCCCCAAAAATCCATGGCGTCTAGTGGGCTTTTTGCCCCCGGGGGCAGATTGGGGGCTACTGCCTCATCTGCTCCCCAGGGGGGCAGGAAGGCTGTAATTTTTGTGGGGAGGGGATGGGGGCATGGGCATGCTCGTTTTGGGCAGCCCCCACCCTAATTCAAATTTGCCCAAAAAAAATCCCTGGCGTCTAGTGGGCTTTTTGCCCCCCCGGCGGGGGCAGTTTGGGGGCTAATGCCCCCATCTGCCCCCCAGGAGTCCACTAGACGCCAGGGAGTTTTTTGGGCAAATTTTAATTAGGGTGGGGCTGCCCAAAACGGGCATGCCAATGCCCCCACCCTAATTAAAAATTGCCCCAAAAAATCCCTGGCGCCTAGTGGGCTTTTTGCCCCCCCGAGGGGGCAGATTGGGGGCTACTGCCCCATCTGACCCCCAGGGGGGGCAGGAAGGCTGTTATTTTTGCGGGGGAGGGTGTCGGGGCATGGGCATGTCCGTTTTGGGAGCCTCCACCCTAATTCAAATTTGCCCCAAAAACTCCCTGGCGTCTAGTGGGCTTTTTGCCCTCCCGGCGGGGCAGATTGGGGGCTAATGCCCCCATCTGCCCCCCAGGGGGCAAAAGCCCACTAGAGGCCAGGAGTTTTGGGACAAATTTTAATTAGGTGGGGGCTACCCAAAACGGGCATGCCAATGCCCCCACCCTAATTAAAATTTGTCCCAAAAATCCCTGGCGTCTAGTGGGCTTTTTGCCCCCGCAGGGGCAGATTGGGGACTACTGCCCCATCTGCCCCCAGGGGGGCAGGAAGGCTGTTATTTTTGCGGGGGAAGGGGTGGGGGCATGGGCATGCCCGTTTTGGGAGCCCCCACCCTAATTCAAATTTGGTCCCAAAACTCCCTTTCCAATGATACCTCTCCTGTCTTTCTACGTGCCCGGGGGCTGAGATAGCCCCTGAGCACATAGAAAGTGAAACTGAAATGAGCCTAAAGGCTCATTTCAGTTTCGCTTTCTGTGCAATGAGGACAGCGCGACGTGCGCGCTGATCCTCATGGCACAGAAACCAGGGAGGGGGCCTCGGGAGCTGGGGAAGCAATTCCCCAGCTGCCAAGGTCAAAGGGGTGAAAGAGAAATCCTCTGCTGTCTGCAGCAGAGGGATTTCGTGCCCCTGGCCTCATGACGGAATGGTTCCGTCATGAGCACAGGGGCATCGATGCTCATGACGGAACCATTCCGTCATGAGCATCGAAGGGGTTAATGTCCTACTGTTCAATGTGTCCTATGCTTACATGACCTAAGGAACTGCGTAATCGATTCACCAGATTTTTCCGGATTTGTGTCTTCTTTATTGCAACATCACCATCACCCTATTGCAGATTAACCGATGAACAGAATGGTCCGACAAATTTGGTGATGTTAAGGGGTGTCACCCTGGAAACAGTTCCAGTATAATTGCTAATTTCTGGAAGAATGAGATGGCTTTGCTTGGATTTTTGCCTTTGCGCTACTGGTTTCTGAGACTTCTGGGACTTAGACTGATGTTGTCCCGATGCAGATTGAACTTTTTCGGATGAAGGGTTCAGGTCACGTCGCTGTGACTCTTGCTGTTACAGCTGCAAACATAGACAGATCACTGTCTTGACGAACTGGACTGGCTACTTGGAACCTTGCTGAACCCTCCTGAGAGTCTTTTACAAAGGCTTACCTGACTACCTATTCCTATCGATACATAAGCTGTATGTGTTCAGAATCTGCCTCGGTTGAGGAAGATTTCCCCATCCACTCATCTTATTCTTCCTGAACCTCAGAGTCTTGATATATTTAATTAAATCTTTTACTAATTGACTATTAGAACTGTATTCCACTTTATTGAATGCAAATGTTCTTTATCCTTTAGACTGAATAACTAAACTTTAAACATTTAATCTGACATTGCTGTTCTTTCTCATCATTCCTTGAGAGTTCTCATTAATATTGGGTTGTCAAAATATTGGGAAAGATTAATCTATGAGTTGTTGTAGTAAGGTTTAAGTTACAGTTATCCTATTCCTGGTCCTCTCTGAGTAACTGTCCATTCCCCGAATATCCAACCCCTTTCAGCACAGAGCAAGATCCATCGGAGGACCAACTGAATTTATTAGTAGCGTAAGATGAAGTAAGGAAAATAGTCGTAAGGGCCCAGTAAGCACTACAGCAGTGAGCTCCATGGTTTGACTTGGTTCTTGTTGGTTGCTCACTGATAATCCCTGTCAGATCTGGTCATCAGTTTCTCTTCCCCTTCACTCCCACTCCCTTGGATAACATTGGTCTGCTATCCCTCCATCCTCCCACTTGCCACTAAAATAGAAGGGCTGTGTCAGGCCACACCATGTCAGATCCTTGGTGTCTCGTGAATTGACAGAAAAGTGCTCCTTAAATACTCCCAGACTTCCATGTGCACCCTCTATTGTTTTTCGTTTTCCCTTATTGGTGGTCTCAAGGTTTAGCTCCTCCTTGTTCCCTTCCTCTGTGATGGATTGGTCAGGATGCATCCAGCCCTGCCAGTAAATCCCCCAGTCATGTCCCTTTAAACTCATGAACTGCAAGAAAGGAGGCCTACTTGGTGTCTGCCATGAGTCCCTGCCAGCTCGGGGTAAAGTGGAGGGTGGTAGGCACTGAGTGTGCATGCCAGAGCAGGCCGTCTCCTTGACCTGCCTATAGCTTCTGCCAATGCATTCCCTGGAGCTGGCATGCATGGTCATGCATGTCTGCATTTCACAAGATGCAGCTTGATGCAGCAGCAGAGAAAAATAACAGGAAACTCTGTATGGTTGCAGTCAGTCATGACCCAATACCCAGGCTTCTCCTGGACCACTGCTGCCTGAACCATGAGCATAGATATGTGCTGGTAGACCGACCTGGTAGTCTGTGGCTGGCATGCCTTTTATTCCTCCCCATGGCAGAAATGTATAATGCTCTTTGACCATTGGGACTTTGTACTTGTCATCTGTGGATCCATACATCAAAGTATAGCAAAAGAGCAATGTTCATTTAAATTGAATCTTCCCTGAGATTTTTCTTTTTTGGCCCCATGGGAAAGTAGCATAGTACAGCTGCAAGCACTTGTTACACAGTCAACGTAAAATGGCTGCGGCTGGGATTCCAAGTGCAGCTTAAGAAGTATGTGTTAAAAAACATCTTTTTCGTTCTACAAAACATATGATTTTTAACTTCTAAAAACACACCAGCTCTGTCATTCATATCAATGCATTGTAAATGCTCAAAAAGCTCTTAAAGCCATGGCAGATGAATTCAAGACCAATGCAAAATTTCCCTGTAAGGACCAATAGGAATGAGGCTCTAAAACCACTGGAGACTCATCAAGAGTATGTAAGAATCAGACTCGAACCTCATTTTGAGAATCATGTTAGAAAGCCATTACAGGTCATGCCAGAAACAGTTTGCAAAGAGGGGCTAAAAACAGAATGAGACAAAATGGATCATCAAGACTTTGTTACAATGAAGATGAAGGAGCATTACAGGATGGGTCTTTAAGACCCTACAGGAATGAGGCTTTGAAGCCTTAAACACAATGAGACATTAATACCATCTAGAGTGGAGCACAAAGATCCACACCTAAGTGGTGATGATATTATTCTGAAAAGTATGCAACTTGACAAAGGCTACCCCAACAAAACTATTAAATTGACCTATGAAGGACGTATTTGGGAATAAAGGATAAAGGAACTAGCAGACATCAATCCCACCCATCTGTGCACCAGGGTTTGGGCTAATAAAACTGCTACAGTTTCAACTGCTCTTGTAAGGCCTACTGATCAAGTGTGGCCAGGGTCTCCCACAATCAACAAACGTATAGTGCCATGGGCCTCACCTCAGTTTAGCCAGATTCTTCCTCATGCTTAAAGTCATTAGAATTGATCAAAAGTAGGAATGGCAAAATAACTAATGAATACATTTAATCTCATCCTTGATTTTTCCTTGGAGTCTGCTTACCGGTTTTATAAAACCACCAGAAGCCTACGAAAGTTATTTGGATATAATGTGATTCCTGTATATGAGGCCACTTTATTTAGGATTCTGCCTGAATACCTTGCCTCAGGGTTGTGGTAGTGTTAAAAGGGAGGTATATTGCATGGGTTGATGAATCACTTTCCCATGATGAAGAGGAAAAGCATTTCCTTTTCTCTTCTCTCCTATATAACAACCTGAGGAAA
This sequence comes from Calotriton arnoldi, assembly GCA_963921515.1. Lineage (NCBI taxonomy): Eukaryota > Metazoa > Chordata > Amphibia > Caudata > Salamandridae > Calotriton > Calotriton arnoldi. The sequence continues at coordinate 642,605 of CAWUFW010003803.1, read as the reverse complement.
CACGCATTTGTGAAGAAAGTGGGCCTAAGTTCTAAAAGATCGAGCTACTGGCTTTGCCAAAACTTTTTTAATGGCCACATGCAATCTCATGCGTGATGGTGCATGTGCATGCATCACTGGCAATTTTTCAAAGTGTTTCTATTCCGCGTATTTCTATTCTGAGGTGATCACTGATGCATGCACATGCATTGCAACTCATGTGGACATATATATCATGACGCTTGTGCATTGTGATGCATGCATGCACATGAATAGTGACGCATGGCAGCCATTTTAAATTTATGGATTGAACATGGCTGATGGGCATGCTAGAATTGTAAATAAAAAGTTTTAAAAAAGTAAACAAATTGAGTGCAAGCCCAAATAACACAACATGAACAGCCCAATGAGAATTTGTAGCTGCTGCGCCCTTGTAAAAAAAAAAAAAAGACATTGAAAATGGACAGGCGGATGGGACCATCTGGGATTGGGAAAGGGGATGAAGAGTGAAAATTGAGCATGCAGAGAGATAGGCACAGGAACAAGTGAGAAAGAGCAAGTAAACAATAGAAAAAAGTAACAGTTCTCTCAGCAGCAGGATACAACTAATCGAACCAGAAGAGACCAAAATGCTCCTGTGTGGGGCAAACACAAGAATAGGGACAAAAGTCGTAGAATCAAGAGCAGACACCCGAAATAGACAAAAAGCCATCTAGCCATGACCAAAGGACTGATCCAAAATCTACTTTAAGTATGTTATGAATTGGAAACAATATGTTTGGAAACAGAGAGTTAAAGCTGCACACAGCCAAGACCCACAAATGGTGAACGGTGAATCTGTCATCTCAAATAAATAGAACAAGCATTGGCATAGCCAATAGGTCTCGCCTTTGGGACCTTATAAGTATTTAGTTATGCAGCACAATATCCTTACTGCAACAACATTAACTGTTGCATGGCTAAACACTTATAAGGTCCCAAAGGCGAGACCTATTGGCTAATCCAATGCTTGTTTTTTTTTACTTTATCCTTGGGGTGCCGGTCCCTGTGGGACCCCCTCAAGTTCCTACGTGTCAGGGTGTCCCTTTTTAAGAACTTTTTCAGATCAGTGCTGCAGGGGCATGCGTTACGCCCCAGGTGCCTAAAGTCAGCATTATTTACCCCACCCAGAAACACCTGCCAATAGATTGAATCTGTTCGGTCGTTATCAAGAGCATTTCCCAGTCCTACCGCTCGGCCCCCCTCTTTCCTACAGTAATGGATCCTCCCGTGAGTCGGAGGCCGGTGCCGCCATCACAGCGCTGGAATGGACTTCCATTGCCAGACAAATGGCGGCCGGTAATCCCGCGAAGGCGCAGCTCTGGCAGGAAAGTGCTTTTATTGCTCAGACCTGCTCTTCTCCCTGCGGACACTCCAGGGAGCGATCAGCGCACACTTCAGCGTTATTTACATGACAGGCCGAGTACTGTAAGTGGAAGCTTGTATTTTAGAAAGGCTGCATTTGTTCTAAATACAAGATAGATAGATAAAGACAGAGATCGATACAGTGAAATGGGCTGCATTCAGGGGGAAATGCAATCACAGTGAAACACAGATCATAATCAGGTAAAGCACAAGAGAGAAGGGTGAAAAAAAGTAAGCAAGAGGAAAAGGAGAGGCCGGGTTACAAAGAAAAACAAGGACCTAGAACAAGAGGGAAACAAAAACAAGCGTGCGCGCCTCAAGTAAAAAAAAAAAACTGTCGGCAAAAGTGAAAGCGTTTCCCTTGCGGGAGCGAGCGGCGCCAGGAGGGATAATTGCTACCATATGGCGCCGCTCGCTCCAGCAAGTGAATCGCCAAACGTGCACGCGTTGCCATTGAAGGCAATGGAACGCGTGCACGTTTTTGGCTGAAAAGCCGAAGCGATTCCAAAAGGTCTTTTGCCTATGCAGCACATGCGCGCTGCGTAGGCGAGACCTAAAAAACGGAAAGTACTAATGTGACAGCATCACTGACATATATACAAAAATAATACGGAGTCCGAGAGAAATTACATGAAGACTACAATGGGGGAGAAAACGGTAATCTCAATTTAAATGCAAATATTCTCAGAACTGGTAAATATATGGTGTGGTTTGTCAATTTCTACTAGGGGGTAGTTCAACGTTAACGTTTTGTAGTTGGTTTTAATGGATTGCCTAATTTGGGTTTTCCGAATAAACATATTTGAGCCGTTGTGATCCCATAGTACAATGTGAATGCTGTAGAACAGGTTTTAGTAAATGACCCCCTTCAGACAAAAGACTGGCCTTTAAAACAGCAAAATCAGCTATCTATCTATAAATCTGCATTGCTGGTGGGGAAGAAAGGATGACAGATGTAATAAAGAGATAAGTACTTGCCTCAGGGAAACATGACAGGAAAGGCTTGATATAGATGTTAGAACCATATACTTTCAGGTCGTGATCCCCAAGACCCCGTGTTACACCAATGGTGGCCATTACACGAGCCTGTCAGAAAACAAAAATAAATCCTAATTCTTATAAAGAAAGATGCATTATAATCAACCATATTTTTTAATTAAATATATCATGCATCCACATCAATGTTATTTTAAATATTGATCTTGATACCTATGTAACAATCTTTACTCTGAAGTGCGCAGGACCAACTTATACTTAGAGGTTAATACAGGCCAAAGGAGGCCAAATCCTCCACCCTTCCAGCAGCAGACTGCTCGCTATACTTGGAGATTCCTGGTTGTGGTACACCACTAAATACCTTCCTGTGCAGCAGGAGCCAAAATGTTTTTTTGTTTATATGCACCATGTGTGTTACTCCCAGTGGCTGTGATTGGGATAAAAAAGGATTGGAAGACCCAGCCAAGGTAGGGCGGGCCTTCTGACGCTCTCAAGCTTGCGACCCTGTGGTAGACTGGCTGCCAGCAGTGTCTGTGCAATTGAGGAGCTGAATGGGACTCCACCATGGGAACTGGCGGACCCCAAACGGTAAATGAGCAGAAGGAACTTCAAGTTCGCTAGAGGGCGAAAGCAACTGCCGATTTACAATGGTTCTTCCATAGCCCCAAACTCTAAACAGCCCCTATACTTTGGATCCCATTTTTTTTTTTTTTTTTACAGAGTTTTATATAGCGCGAACTTGACTTGAAGGTATCGGGTATCAGAGCGCTTTACATAGCACCAGTTACGTTACATGAGGACACATTCATTTGCTGGTAGGCACAGGGAGATTAAGTTATTTACCCAGAATCACAGGATGTTCAGCGTCATTGCCGAGACTCGAACCCGGTTCCCCAGATTCGAGGTCGACCGCCCTAACCGTTAGACCAACTCCTCCTCTCTATTCCTGTAATCTGAAGGGATGAGGCGGAGTAGAAATTGATTGAGTGCTAATAGGCTACAGTTACAGACTAAAACTCGATTAGGTACAAGTTGTTTTAGTTTGATGCAGCCCACACGAACTTCACTAGAATCAAACGGTTTCGCTATTCTGTGAGAGGACACTTGGATACACAAACTGAAGTCCTTGAATGCATTTCAAATACTTACATTTGTGTTAGTGAAGATACAGCTCTAAATTTATTGAAATTGATTACAACTTGGGTGTCCCATGACGATCTACAAAGGCTGGATCTATACCAGGTATTCAAAAAGTTCTCATATCAGTTTTTGATATAATTAATTCAAATTGATCTAATTTACATAGTCAATAGTTACTCTGAACATCTGGCATGCATCTGGCTCTCTATGTCTTACAAGAGGCCCTCCTGGTGGACAAATCATAGATGGCTTATGAAGGTGTTTTTAAACTTCTTTTAAACATATCAGAATTGAAATATATTGGTACACTTAGTTTGGAAATTCTCATCCTAATTTGAATTATAATCAAAAGTGTTTGGCCTGTTTTAGTTTAGCGCTGCTTAAAGGTTACTGTAAATTTATTCTTGGTTTTGATGATAAATACCTTTTTCCCCTCTCCATATATCAACGGGAACTTCAGATCATTCTCGTCAATTGTTTTGTATGCCCTGGAAAAATAATACAAAGTTATCGGTCGGCACAGATCAAAAAAAGACGCAGGTCATCATTTTACGAATTTTTAGAGAACTGCAGGCTTTACACAGAATTTCAGGGCTCATTAAGGAAACAATTAGCAGTCTAGTCTTTCCAGAATCTGAAAAGTATAACAAAAGCACTACTCTAACTCCAACACTGTACGACCAGATGTGTTCTACACACCGAAAGAAGGGTTTATTTTAGGTGCAATGAAACCATTGCAGAAAAGATTTGGTATCATTGTTGCACGTCAGGATGAATTTCATAAGTTCCATATTTACTTCTGAGCAAGGCATTCTGTCATCATGCAGGGGCTTTGGGTTACAGACCTCTGTACTCTGTGACTAACATGGTGGCTGACCAACCGGAGGAAGCCCTCGTCATAATGAGAAGAAAGACCCTTCCTGCGATGCTTCAAAAGCAGCTATATAATATGGCTGACTATACTAAGTAGTGTGCACCGCAGAGGTGGGGCTTCCCTCGAGTGCTCGGCCGGAATATGTTTGTGGGCAGGGGAAGAGGCAGAAGGCTTGCCTGCTCTTTTTGATGGCTTGCACGGCTCACAGGGCACTGCCTGGCTCCCCTGAAGGCCTCTAAAACTCTTCCTTTGATTAATCTGCAAGTCCTTCCAAGTCTTGGGTTTGGGTGTGACCTCTGCAGTACAGTAGTGAAGGAGGTGGCCTTTGACCCCCTTCCAGTTCAAGAGGTTGATGCTGGGGTAGCATGGCAAAGAAAAAGGTTTAGGCGGAGCCACTGGCAAAGAAAGAAAAAACACATTTCAATTTCTTTTTAAAAAAACAGCAAAGTAAGAGAATCTTTGTTTTAACTAAATAAGAAAACTGTTAGTGCCGTACTGGTTACTCTAAAATAATACTGACATTTGATATTTCCCTTACGTTTTTACTCTTTTGTTGTGTAGTCAAAATATATTCTCCATTTTTTCTAGTTTCTGTAAATAAATCATTTCTTTTAGTATAAAACATTTTACTATATTTTTAGATTCACTGCTATCCTGGAGTGATGTCACATACTATGTTTTCTCGCCACACAAAAGTGTTTGAAAATGACATCACTCTAGGAACCTGATGCAGGCAGGTCCTCCCTACCTCTCTATCTGTTGGCAACGCATGATCGTGTTGTATACAAAGCAACACTAAAATAAATACCAGAACAGACCACTTAAAGCAAAATAGTTAGAAGAAAAGAAAAGTAAGAGCACAGCACAAGCTGGAGGGTAGGGGAGTCTTGCCCTTTAAAAGGTCGTACTCAAAGCATTTACCATTCATAGGAAGAGAAACATCACAACACTTACCAGCCTGTCATCGTATGGTCCCTGAACAGCATTCTTCTACCCAGCTCTTTGTATTGGATCCTTCTGGGAAACTCCAGGTATGTAAATTCATTTCCAAGCAGTTCAGGCTTCAAAAATCCCTGAGAACAGCAGAGAGATACTTAACAAACATTTGTAAATCGGTTACAAGCCTAAAATGTGCATTACATTTTAAACAAAAATACATCTGTGATTAGATTATTTTTTTGAGTATGTGTTACAACCACCATCTGTATCCAAGTGCTGATAATTGGGCCCAGTACAGCCAGTAATGGAGAAATTGCTGGAATTTCAATGTTCACTTAAGCAATACACTTAAAGCCAGATGTACTAACATATTTTCTTGTCGCAGCCCCTACGATTCAGTAAATCACATGGTTTGTGACAAGAAAATGTGGTTTTCAAATGTAATAAACCCATTTGGCGAGGCGGTAACATGTTCCAAAATCACTAAATGGGGTTAGGATATGATAAGAAATCTCGCTCTAAACATACCCCTTCCAAATGGTGATTCCTTATGGTATGTATTAATGTTTTGTGATGGTAATGTGAGGCATTACAAGTAAATAGCATGTGAATAGATATATATTTGTGTGGCAGCAAAGAACTGTAGAATAATATTGGTGTAGGTTAAAAGGTCAGGTGACATTTGCACTGTCAAGCCAGACCTAAAAGTCCATGTAGGTTATTGACTTCCCTTCTCCCATCTGTGCTGCTGCCAGAGTAAAACAACATACATTATCTAGTGATCTAAGACACTTTAATACCATTCCAATGTCATGTGTGTGCCCCTGAAAGTTCAAGCTTAAGCAGCTGGATACATAAAGCAAAATGATAACAGCTACTAGAGGGTAAGTGTGTTTTGTTGTGGAAGTGCACAACGTCTGCCCAATCAAAACATGCACTTCTGGCTCCCATGATGTGGATGGAGCCAAAGCTCTCTCTAGTGATGCTCAAATAATCATCTGGCGACAGCTATGCTGTTAAACTAGACAATAAAAATAGTTTAACAAACTGTTATCTTGTTTTTTTAAGGACATTCCATTTTTCTTTAAGGAAAACAGACTGCATTAAAAGAAAAATTGATTTATTTAAAAGTAATCACAGACATGGTGGTCTGCTGAGTGCTGACTCTAGCAGGCTACCATCCCTGTGATGGCAGCGAATCGTAGTGGGTCACATGTTGCGACCTACCACATTAATACGCGAAGTAGGTTAAATTGCGACCCACTGTGATTCAGTATTTTGTGAATTGATCTATTAGTACATAGGTCAGTTCAATAAATCCCATAGGATTCTCAAACAGTCAGTGTGTGAATTGTGACCACTGTTTGTGTTTTCTATCTTAGTACATCTGGCCCTTAGATCTTGACACACATTCAATAGAAAATGTTATTTCTGATCACGTTTCATATGAGATGATGATCTTAGAAAAAAAGTTATTGAAATACCACTTAACCAAATGCATATTTATGTGTAGCCAGTGAAAGCAGAGAAACACAATCCCGGCTCAAATTATCTGCTCACCTTCCTTGCTCTCTGAAGTACTGTAGCTGCTGCAAATCCTATTAATTCCCTTGCTTTATCCGGCCTTTCACATGCATCTGACTACATTCTGTTTGACCTTGTAGGATTTTTTAGGTATATCAGAAGAGGACTTTAGCTGTACAAGGGCACAGCAATTTGCACTGAGTTTGGAAGCTATCTTCATGAAGTTTTTCGCAGGCCAAAGCCCTTTGTTCCTAGAACAGAACTATTGACAAGAGCACCATGTATGTTGGCTGATTGTATTGCATTATTTTATTAGCAGCTGAGAGCATTTCTTTTTGCAATTTAATGAGTAGTGGTGGACACCTACATCTCCTCCTACTATTTTTCTACTGGATTTCCCTAAGCTGCTGGCTGGTGCTGAGGGATAGATGCGAACATAACAGAAGGGCTGACCACCATGCAGCAGGAGATAAACTGTTGTATTTTGAGGCCCTTCTTTATTCTTGAACTGTGTCCCGTAGGCCACACATAACCTCCAAGAGAGGGACTTATGACTTGATCCAGCTCAGAGATTTCCCCTGGTCTCTTTCCCTGTCTGACTGGAGTAGTGAGATATGATAGCTGCCAGTTATGGCAGTGTACACCGGCGTGAAATAGTAGACCACAATTCTGCAAAATATGCTGCAGAGGGGGATAATGCCTTCTATGGTGCTACTTTACTGCTAACCCACTGCCAGCTGTAGATATTCTCTGGTCTGTCTGATAGCATACTTTTGAGCGTATCTTTGCATTTGTGTGTCTGCCCATTTCTGTTTGTCTGTGTTTATGTATTTGTGTGTGTCTGTCTATGTAAGTGTGTCTTTGTGTATGAGTCTGCATGAATATTGGGCATGTGTGCATGAATATATCTTTGTACCTGTAAGTCCATCTATGTTTTTACTGTATGTGCTTCCTCTCCAACTACAGTGAGCTCTCTTCTGCCACATTTTGTATCTGACCACATATTTCCACTAATAGTGTCGAGACTGATCTGGAGTAAGTTTTAGAGCCACTACTTTGTCTCATTTTTCAAGCACGCACAACCTGGTCTTGGTCACAATAGTCTGCAGAATAGCTAGGGGAACATCCGTCACAAAGATGTCCCTGTTCCCCTAGCATACCTGCGCCAAACAAAGGACAACTCGTAATGAGGTCCTTTGTGTTAAACAATATATGTACATTTTTTGTAGGTATGCCTCAGTGAATCTCAGCAGACTCGGTCAACTCTGGGATGGCATACTTTCAGGCCAGAAGTCCTGGGTGGGAGCTGCACTGCCAAATGATGTGAACCTTTTCGTTTAGTATCTAACGGGCAAACATACAAAAAACGCAAAAAATGCCAAGTCTGCAGGCTGGCATGCCCATCCACGCAGCAGTCAGAAACTTGCCAGGAAACGCCTTGACTCATTAGAGTTAATGGGGTAACCCAGTATCCTTCAGAACCTGGGTACTAATGAGAAGTTCTACAATTGGTTCTGTCGGGGTAAAACAATTGCTTAGCACATGTACAGCATGAGTCTGTAAGTACAAAGCCTAATATATTCCTTTGTAGACTTTGAATGGAACACACAGAAACAAAGATTAAGCGTAAATTCAAACTTAATATTTACTCGTTATTGTAGGGCTGCCACAGCTTAACAAATAAGTAACATATCAATAAGGTGATGGAGGTGAGCAGAGTGAAATAAGTGACAATGTGATATAAAACGTACTGTATATAAGACAAACAAATATATGTACAATAATACAAATCGAAAAAGATCTGTCCCTTCAAGTTTTTTACATATTTCAACAACCCCTTTGTGATTCATAACTTTCTTGGGGCTGGAAAGAGTGATGGACATGAGCCGTAGCAACCGTCGACGTTTCGACCCTGAAGTATGCGTGAATACGAGTAAGTCAAGGCGGGTCTTCCTCAGGACTAAAAACAGCAGTGGGCAGCCAAAACCAAGAAATGGTAATTAATCCAGTACATAAAAAATTGGGTCAATCGTAGTTGACTTGAGTCCAAACAGGCAAGGTTCAGGTATCACACGGTAGAAACCTGTGGAGGTTTTTCTCATTTCTTATATTTATAATTATAAGTAGTAGTGAGGGTATATGACTAACCCATCCAAATGCCAAGGCAAGGGTCCACCATTCAGGTTGGAATCTTGTCTGAAGTATCAGTGACAAGGCGATATTAATGGGCCAATCTCTGATTTAAATCTTCCATCGGAGAGAGCACCAGCAATGTGCAGACAACTCAGCGCGGAATGGTGAGGCCTACAACCTTCTTTCACCTTGAACCCAGTGAATCACTGAAAACTTTCTGTAGTATGCACCATAGGATACTATAAGAATCTTTCATCTGAACACACCCTTATTATGGGTATTAAGACATTTTAGGTACCTCCGCAACTGCGTGATCTCTGTTATGAAGATTGGTATGTTTTGGTAAACATGTAGAATTGAGTAAAGTTATAGAATTATCATGTAAATTATTTGAGTGGAAAGAAGGAAACCAGTGGGTTTATTTATCGTTGGGTGGTAATAGAAAGGTTTCTAATTACTTATGGATGTGATAAGGCTTCTATTTGATGGATTTTCCACAGGTAGAGAATCCTCATTTGGACTTCCACCCCATACTAAACCTCTGCTGGAGGTAACTCTGATAGAGGGTTCTCCGCTAGAGGAGAGTCCTGGACTGGAGGATTTTTCTCTTACTCCTAAAATCAGAAGCTTTTCGATTAACACACACACCATTGCATCACGCCCTAAAGCTTCAGCTCCATTGGCACATGATCCCAGATGTTCCTAAAAGCTCAACAGGTCACAACTGTGGACACACTCACAATTTGAAAAAACTTTCTTTCTGCTGGGCAGGTCTTCTACCCCTGGTGGTTGATGAAACACCAGCAGATGATTGATGAGGTTTGGTGGAGCATGGGGCATATACTTTCATATCTATGAAAGGTTGTCTACATATATTTTTATTGAGGAACATTGAATTTCTTTTCCCTGGTGGCTTATCGCTATCCAAGTCATCTCAACACCACAATGTACTGAGGAAACAGAAGTCCTTCACCAGTCTGATGGATTTTAAACATTTGATCTAGTCTGCAGATATATATATGAAGATCACTGCAAAATATACTCGTTCAGTTTAATGTACTTAATATAGTAGAAAAAGTTATTCTTACTACAAACTGTATCCTCTGCCTCTCTGTTTCTGGAGTAAATTCTCTGGACATTGGAATGATTTTTCCATTACGAATGATAATGGCCCTGAAATGAGATATGTAATTATGATATTATTGGTTAGGGTCATAAACATATACCTAAACTCTTTAGAAATGGCATTTTCACAATACCAATCTCACATTTACTTTGCTATTGTATGCCTGCTGTCTCGGTTACATATCCATAGCACTACAATACAATGAGTCAGATAATGCATCCACTGCCGAAATCTGTGTGTAACCTGGACGTCTGTGGTTTGATCCTGACAGATCGAACCAGCCTCTCATTTCTCCAAGGTGAATAAAATGTTGACTGAACTGCTGGGTAAAAAACACACCAGTTATCTGCACCCTATGCGGCTCATTGAGTGACATGAAACAGCATATTAAAAATTGGTTATTATCAATTATATGGTTTGAACAATGCTTTGTAACAGAGTTAGATTTGTTTGGTTGAAAAAAGGCTTCACCTGGAATTCACTGGCATTTACAACCAATACACAGCCACTAGCAGAATTTTCAGATGTATGCAAATAACAGAAGCTGGTGCAAGTGGAGAGAGGGGCGACAGAAAATAAACTCCCCTATTGTATGTGGGAAATCCAGGGCTGGAGGTGGATGTGTTGACATGGATGTGACAGAGCTGGTTCATTAGGGTGGGGTATCTCCTGGTAGATTCAACATTCAGTGCCCACCCTGAGTACTGATTGTCCACCTTCTGCATCCACTAGACTAAAGAACTCGAGGGTCTGACTGGAAGATAATTTGTCTTTAAAATAGCAAATCATTTAAGTGGTTAAACCATGAATAATCAGATTTATGTTGGCTAACTGAACCCACATGCAACAGTGACATTGATTCTATAAAGAATTCATTGTTGTGTCTCGCTATATTTTTGATGCTTGGCTTGTGCCATCTCTAGTTGGCAGCGGATGTAGAACAGAGTTGTTAGGGTGTTAGGCACGTTATGGGAAAGGGGTAAGATATTTCTATTTCTTTTATCTATTTTTACCTAATACTGCTGATCCTCTCAAAAAAATCCTCACCTCCATCAGAGTCTTAAACTAGTAATTTGTCCCCACAAGTGCAAATATTCTTTTGCAACCACCATAGGACAATGCGGGGCATTGCTGTGTCCTGAAAAAAATGAAAAGGTAATATGGCATCACTACTTTAAAACCTTAGACCCAGGTGGGGGGACAGCCAAAGTGCTACCCCAAGGATTAAATAAAGATTTGTCGCACAACTTATCAAACTCAATTCAGACTTCACTTATTGTAAGAAATTGAGTTACTGGTTGAGGGGGGCGGGGTGAAAAACTTCTCATACAGCACCACAGTTCTTCTCAGGGTGAAGTCACAAGCAAACTCGAAATTATCATGTGGTCAACCCTCGGAGAGCTTGGCGCAGAGCAGTCACGATTAATTCAGAGACAATGTGTAAAGTATTTGTGCAACCCTTCAAACAGAAACACAGTGAAAACACACCATAAAGGGATCCCACACCAGATTTAGAACCCTAGAGTAATTTTTAATAAATAAAACAAGACCAAAACGACAAATATCCAATTAGCAGAACAGTAGCGTGCAGGTTTAAAGATTTCAGGGAAAATAGCATCCAAAAGCACAAGGCACCAACTATGTATATCTGGGCGGGCCAGACTGGAACAAACTCACAAGTTCAGGCCGACTGCAAAGGCGTGCGGACTGGGTACTGGGACCCAGTTAGACCCGTTGAACAAAGTACCTTAGGTCCTAGTTGCAAAGTGTTCCGAGGATGCATCGCCAGGTGATGCATTGGTTCCGAGGGGTGGCGATGTGAGGTCCTGCGCCATCCTCGAGGATCCCGTCGACGAGGGCTTGTGATGCAAAGTCCGACTTTGAGGATGCGTCATGCAGTCGGGCGATGCATCGCTGTTGAGAAGCTGTGAGGCTGCGATGCAAAATCCTGCAGCATTATCGAGGCTGACGTCGCTGAGAGATGCGAGGGCCTGCAGTGGAAAAGCTTTGCACAGGTGGCAGTTCCATTACGGCTGTGGGGTTGATGCGGAGTCCTTTGCGTTGGGAGAACCCTTGCAGCAGAGGTGATTCATTGGTTCTGCTGGTGTTTGCGCCGCAAAGCAGAGGATATGTGTTTTTTTTGCTAGGTCGACAGATGGGCTGGCAGAGCACTGTCAGACCCACTTCCAAGGGTCCAGAACTCGGGTGGCACCACTAGGCAGGGTAGGACTCACAGGTGGCAGAGTCCAGGTGCAGGGTTCATGGTTGTTGGAGCCTTCTGTCCCTGACGGTCTAGTCAGAAGGCTGGCCAGCGAGCCCTTGGAGTCACTTTGGAGTTCTGGGTTCTACAGATACAGTCCAGTCCTCACCCTAGGCAAGAGGGCAGCAGGCAGCGGGTGAGCACAGCAAGGCAGCAGTCCAACAAGGCAGTAGTCCAGCAGAAAGGCAGACCCTTCAGCAGCACAGCAGTGTCAGAATATCCACAGGTCCAGACGTGTACTGAAGAGGTGGTGTCTGAGGTCCACTATTTTCTCCCACCTCTGGAAGGTGGGAGAAACTTCTAGATGTTTCCCTTTGAAGTCCCCAGGCGTCCTGCCTTTCTTGCCCTGGATCCAGACTAACTATAGGAAGGTATGGAGCCCTTTGTGTGGAGGCAGGTCAAGTGTAAGTAAGGCTGTGCACAGCTCCACCCTCCCATCCTGCCGTGATGGCCATCCAGGCACACCTAAGTTCTCTATTGTGTGTGACTGTCTAGGAGGAATTCACAAAGCCAAATTGTCAGCTACACCCAGTCATGTGCCCCAGGGACAGGCTGCAGGTACTAAATGGCTAAGGCAGGAAAATGCTAACTTTCTAAAGTGGTATTTTTCAAATTGTTATTTGAAATCCAACTTTAACATACAAGAGTATTTCTCATTACAATTCCAAAGACACCAAACATGATCTGGTTACCTGCTCCCATTTGGACATTAGAGCTTACTAAATGTAATAACGTAACTCCAATGTTATCCTATGGAAGAGGAAGGCCTTGTTTTAACGAAAAAATGAATTTAAGAATTTTTCACTACCAGGACAGGTAAAACTTAGGGGTGGGTGGTAAACTCCGCTCCGCTGACAGAGTTTGCAGAGTTTTGCTACTCTGTGCTCCACTTAGAGCATGGAGTCTGGCAAAAACTGCACTACGGCTGCAGAATGGAGTTTCCAGGAGCTCATCCCAGCCATGCTTCAGGCTAGCTGGTGCGGCCAATGTGTCTGCGCCCTGCAGAGGAATTGTAGTCGCACGAGGTGAACGCTTGCCCACTGTGAAATTCTCATGAAGGCACGCAAAGACAATACTGTGCATACCCCAGCCCAAACACTCTCTTACTGGGAGCTGAGCAGCATGGAGCGGGTACAAGAAATGCTTTTTGACAGGTCCTCTGTCTGCTTGGCTGGGGGGATAACGGTCTGTGCTGTGGGGGTCCTACTGTACACGGCAGCGGGGAGGTGAGGCAAAATGCATGCAGAGGAACTGACCTTTCTGTGAGGGTCTGAGGTTTTGTGACATTTATTTGTATGTAGTCTCACTGCGCTGTATATGTCGAAGAGCTGAGCCTCCGCCGGCAATCCTGCACACCGTCAATGACCCTTCACCACAGAAAATATCATCCACTGCTACCCATGCTGACACTGCGCACCACACTAAAGCGTCCCCCTCAGGAATGCCGCCTGAGAAAAAGCGCCTGCCCGTCTAGTGACTACTAAATCACTCGGTAAAAGTTAAACTCGGCAAAGAGTTGAAATCATCTGCATTTCCGCGTTCGTATTGTTACCAAGAATTCTGCGAGGTAAACTGCACAGTCCAATCATATGAGCCATGCCATTTACTAAATGGTTTTTAATTGGGTAAATACCACAAGGCTGCACTTTCCACCAAAAATAACACGTATAATTTTCTCTTGGTTATTTTTGCTTTTCCGAGACCACTGAGAAACTGATTTGAACCAGTTATTTAATATGTTAGTGCAGATTTGTGCTGCTGTGTTGTTCACTATTTGAGAGCTTGTGAAGTTAAAAATGAAAAGGACAAATAGTTGAAACTCATGAGAGACTTCACTTGCCTGAATCTGATGTATCATCTTATCTACGCAACCAAACGTGCCAGGCACCACAGGTCTTGAAATATATAAAAATGAACTAAACTATACACCCTATTAAAAAAAAGAGAGTAAGTATCTTAAAGAGACACCCTTCCATAGTTTAAAAACAGACTTGTCTGGGTTGTAGCAAGAATAAAAGGAGCGCACCATTTATTGTTCTCATTCCTGCATATTTCAACGAATGGAGAGGGTTGCAGAAATTGTGCTCATTTAAAAGATATTAAATGTCTGTTTATTTGTCGGGACCATGCAGGTTTGGGAGTATGGATGCAATGGGATTGGGCAGGAAGGTGGGAGGATACCTTCTTTTAAACCTGCTACCAAACCACATCCCAGAAGATGCACCATATTCTGATTGAGTTATTGAGGTCAAATCATCAGTCCCTCCCATTTTGACAACCCCCTTCATCTCCATAAAAGTGAGGGCAGATTGTCTTACTCCACCTCACCCTGCCAATAAAGGGGCTGTTAATGGGACTTTATCAGCCCATGGGGAACAATCACTGTCTCTGGGGGATTTAGGGGGGATGTCGCAGACAAACGGCAACGGGGGGGTTAACTGCCCCTTTACACCCATCCCAGACCCTTTCAAGTGAACAAACCCATCGAGATTGGATTGTGGGGGCATTAACGAGGCCCCTCATTGCCTATGCCAGGCCCAGGAGTTCGGTGGGTGGTGGAATGCACTGCTCTCACCCATTATGTGTGAGTGTGCAGAGGAGGGGAGTTCTAGCACACTTAGAAACACTGAATGCGCCTGCAGAAACCTGGGACCCTCAAGTAGACCCGGGGCAGGAGGAGTGAGTGATTCATCCGGTCCAAGTTTGTTTTCTTATTGGAGGGGCATGGGAGACATGTAGATGCTATATATATCTAGATGAAGAGGCACTTGCCATTTGGTGTAGTCTCTCACAAAATAGGGGCTGTAAGTACCTGCCATCAGTACATCCTGTTTCCAGTCCTGGGCTTTGAGTTCCCACACCCAATGTTTTCTAGTGTTATATGGTTCTTAGGCACATTGTCGACATTGCTAACTTAGCATGAGCTTCGCTGCCATGATGCTGCTTTTGCGCACGCTACTATATGACTTTGTTTTTGCAAGACTTTGTTTGTGCCCTTCACATGAAAACGGGTTGCCTTTTGCGTTCTCTGCCTTTCCTGGAGTTTAGTCTGAACACGATATGCAAGGTCGATAAACAATGCCCCTTGTTATTCTGTTCTGGTCAGTCCCTAGCACCTAGACATAACATGCTACACAGCTGCAGTACTGAAGACTCGTGCTTTGATATTGCGTTGTTGCATGTTGTTTTAACACACTTGGAAAAAGCCGTTCCATGGAGAAGAGCTCTGCTGTTCCTATGATGTAAACCTCACATTCAGGCTTTAAGGTATGGGTCTGCTGTCAAAGCCCAGAGATCGTCCTTTTTATAAAATAGACTTCTTCTATTCAAGGGGAGGGTGGTCAGGCCTATAGGCCCTTATTTCCACAGTCTTTATAAAATGACTTCTCCCTTTGTTTTCTATGGAATTGTAACAATGCTAACTGTGCTGAGTTTATGCATTTTGCTGCTAGTAGTGGCACGTATACTGTATTGTAGAGCACGATAGTTAAAATAAACATTTTGAACTATTTCAGTGACTCTGCCTATTCTCATTGTGGACAAGTACGAGTGAGTGAGCGAAAGAGTACGTCTTGCTCCCGCGATTCCTGAGAGAGTCAGTAGTGTTGTGTTCTGGGTGGTCTAATGATTTGTAGCTCCGTGATATTTGGAGGAGAACGAATGAGACACTATTGCTAGTCGGTTTGGGATTTTGGGTACTGATGTGGTAGGTTGGTACACCCCTATTCACTGAGGTCCTGTTTTCCTGCGCATAGTTCTGTGTATGTGCAGAATCCCTGCAACATGGCGCCGCCAACGTTTGGTCTGGTTCTTATCTGCAAGACGCTTGAGTAGTGGTTGTGCTTGTCCACAATACCCTCACCTCTGTTTCCGGAGACAGCTGTGACGGTGTAACCGCCTATATTGATGTTTTTATAGGTTCTTTCAAGCTTGAAGTTTTAAAAGGTTTATCTCTCTTTAATCTTAACCCGTTCTTGCGCTGCCGCGCTCTAGGTTGTTATTCTTTGTTGTCAGTTATGGCGGTCCCGATTCAGGCCGCTAATAGGGCAGCACTCACAGCTTATTTGACTCAGAATGGAGTCCCTAATGCTGGTGTTGCGCTGATTTTTGTAGTAGCGGCAGATGCGGCTTACCGCTTTGAAGTGTTTTATTCTTGGGTCACCTTTCCGGCGGTGGCTGGGACAGATAAATTGTCTCACGAATATACGCCTACGGCCCTTAATAATGCTTATCAGCCCTATCGGGCTCTTGAGATTCCGCTTACAGCTTGGCAACACCAAATTTTGTTTAATGGCACCCTTTCTCACCCAATAACGCCGGTCCGTTTAGGTCCTTTATCGATAGATGGGGCCACGTGGCCTGTTTTGGCTGGGTATACCCCTCACCCGTGTCGTTTGACAACAGCGACGCTTGCAGAACTGCGCGTGTTACATACGTCTTTGATACGTGTGCATAGAGCTGTTATACAGTTCATGTCGCGCAACTTTCAGGTGCGACCACCTGGTGTTGCTGCGCAACCTGCGGGACCTGGTGGTGTGACCATCAGTCCCCTTATGGTTAATTCAGTAATGGGCAAGCGTCCACAGAATAAGGATGAATTACCTTATTGGCTTGCTGAAATATTTGGACAACTAGAGGCTGTCTTTCCAAATACCTCTGCTGTGGAAAAACACAGGATATTGACTATTAGTTTGCCTAAACACTTGCTTCCCGAGTTGGCTGATTGTAACACCTGGGGCAAGGTGTTTGCAGCGGTATATTCGAAATGTTTTGGCACTCCCTCCATGATCGTGCTCCTCTCAGTGATTAAATGTGTTCAAGATGAACATGGAGCCGAAGCGGCTGTGGAGCTGGGGATGAGATTGGTGGGGGTGTTCGACGTGGTTGCTGAAATGATCCATGCCAATGTCAAGGGCGATGCAGTAAGCTTTCAAGTGGCAAACCGCTTGGAGGCTGTCCCTGATGTGGACAAGCCACGCGAATTACGAAAAATTATTGCTAAGGCTTATAAGACCAGAGGCCGCAATAGTTTCGGAGTTAAGCATTTTACTCAAACGCAAACTCAATCTCAAACTCAACAAAAAGTCCAGTCGGATAAAGATGGACGTCCGTTCTTTCCTAAAAAGAACTGGAAAAATAAAAAACAAGGGCAGCAACAACAGAAGCAAGGTTCGCGTGCTGGTTCACGACACCTGAGTCTTCTGAGCGTACTTATGACTTGCGCGACCGCGCTAAAATAAAGTCTCCTGATAGATTTCAGGTCCCTGATCAACGTTCTCCTCGTTCTTCACAGGACACTTCTGGCTCTCAAGTCAGAGGAGGGGAACGCCAAGATCATGGCAAGAGTCAACCTGCGCCACAGGGATGAGAACAGCCTCGACAGTTTGAAGTCAAAGTACTAAAAAGAGGATCTACCTCATTTTTGACCCCCGTTTCAGAAGAAAAAAGTTGCCGCTCTAACAGCGAGGTATGCCTCAGACGGTGAGAACGCGACTCCTGGATTGGACATGGCAGTGACTCTGCTCGACAGCGCAGCGGAGGTTACCATAGTGCGGGAGGCTCTGCGTCACTGTCTGGAGGCAACAGCAACTGATACCTACGTTACAGTAAAGACTGCTGACACCCGGGTTGCCCCCCGGATAGGCTCTATGAAATAATTTTCCAAATTGAAGGTGATATACCTCGTCCAATCAAAGCGGTGTTCTGGGAGAATTTAACGTCCTCATATGACATTCTGTTGGCAGAGGCGGATTGGCCTCCCCCTTTGTATTGGCAGCTCCTAGGGGAGAAGATGTGATACTTCCGAGTTTTTTGCATTACATCCCTCAAGAGCATGCCCAGACTTTGGCTGCAGGGTGGGCTTGTGCCCTAGCCCCAGCGGTGTATCGTAATCAGGTGGATTGGGATGTTGATTCACCGGCTCATGAAATACCTTTACGCTCTATGCCTCAGCCACAACCGCAAGGAGTATCAAGGAGTATCAAGGAGTGATTGAATCATGTACATCACCGATGAATAATCCTCTCTTTACGGTATCAAAACCTGATGGTTCTTATCAGATTGTGTTGGATTACCGGGAATTGAACAGTCATTGTCGCACATTTGCAGTGCAGAACACTCACAGCTCAGCGCTGGTGAACAGTCTTGTTCGTAAAAAATACAAAACTACCCTGGATATTTCCAATGGTTTCTACAGTCATAATCTCGCACCTGAGAGTCGTGACTTGACAGCATTCACCGCCATCGGGAATCAGAAAAAATGTACACGATTGCCTATGGGGTATAAGAATAGCCCTGGGGCATTTGCGGCACGTGTCGTGTCATTGTTGCACGACATAGATCCAGATGCGTTCTCGTACGTTGATGACATTTATCTGACAGACGCTGAACTTATGCCGCATTTAGTCAGAGTCGACAATATTATTTTGTCCTTTGCCGACCATGGATACAAATTTAATTTTGCGAAGTCACATACCGCCCATTTGGCGGTGCTCTTTTTGGGCTATGAGCTCAATAATGAAGGAAAGGGCTTGGCCCCTCACTTCTTGGAGAAATGTGCACAATTGCATCCTCCTTCTACACTGAAGAAACTTCAGTCTTTGCTGGGATTTTTGAATTTCAGGAGGACATACATTCCAGATTATGCCCAGCGTATCAAACCGCTTTATGCGTTGATACAACTGACTTTTTCTTCTGCCAGCTGGCTTCCGGAACACACTTCTAATCTAAATTCTTTGCAAACATATTTGCTTGCAACTAACTACTTGTTGACGCGTGACAACACCACAAACCTAGTAATACGTATAGTTTCTGGGACAGTGGGTTTCACTTACTTGACGTTCAATGAGGGAGACACAGTTCCGATTGCATACAAATCACATTTATACACTGCTGCTGAAATGCGCTTTTCAACTGTTGAAAAAATCTTGACGGCAGTACAGATGGCGATTCTAAAAGAACGCTCACTGGCACAAGGCAAACACATTCTTATGGTCACGCCCTTCCTTGCTTTGGAAGCCGTGACAAGGCGAGTGTACCTAACTCGAAAGCATTACATCCCCGTTGGATACAATGGGCTACTTCTTTGACATCGGCTGATGTCACGTTTATCTTTAATCCTTCCTTACAGACACAAGAGTTTTTACAGTATGAACACGTTCATCCTCTGCTTCCTTTACATGAGTACAAATGCATCATTTACATCGATGGCTCGGCTCAACCGGCCACGGGTTCCAAACATGCTTATTCAGCTGCTTGCGCAATTGTTGCTGGCTCATTTGTTAATGGGGAGTTTAAGTCTTCCATTGTGCACACTCAAGCACTTGGAGACTGTACGGCACAATTGGCGGAGCTGCGTGCTCTTGTACTTGCTCTCGAGTTTGCTGATCCAAATGTGAATACTCTTATTGTGTGCGATTCTTACTACTGTGTCCATTCTTTTAATGACAACTTGATCTTTTGGTCTCGGAATGACTATCGCGATTCCAAAGGCAGGGCAATTAAGCATAAAACGCTTTGGGTTCGAGTGGCAGATCTTAAACGTCTGCCCCTCATTCATGTTATACATACTCTTGGCCATCAGCGTGTGGGAGCACATGCTCTTGGTAATTCTTTGGCTGATGAAGTGGCCAAGTCTGCAGTAGCCACGTGTTCCGTAGCAGCAGTTACAAGATCCAAGACTAAAAGAGATAATGATATTCTGGCAGCCGTAGCTGCAACGAGGGAGGGAACTGTTTATCCTCAGGGTTTCCCTTCGAAATACTCTTATCATATAACTCCCGAACAGGTTCCTTATGCCTTGATTCCTTCTGTTGGGGAGTGGATAATTCCAAACATGGACCGCAGACCTACATTGATCAAAGCTTCACACGAAGGCATAGCATCTGCGTATGCCGATGTGTCGGCGACAGTCTCTATTTTACAGCAACGTTACTGGTGGTATGGTTTATATAAACAGACTCGTAATTATGTCCTTTCTTGTGACATTTGTCAGCAAATTAAGCCGTCTACGGTCACCCGCCTGCCACAGACACAGCTGTGTATTTCTAATCAACCTTTTGGCTGTATCTATCTTGATCACTGCGGTCCTCTTTCTTCTGATACTGCGTATAAATATATATTTGTTGCAGTTGATTCGTGCACTAGATTGCTTTGGGTTTGGCCACAACGCAGTGCTGACGCTCGAAATGTCATCAGGGATTTGCGTGTCTTTGTAGGGATGTTTGCCTGTGGCACCTTCCATTCCGACCAAGGTCCAGTGTTCGCCTCTAAGGCGTACAAGGATGCGATGAAGTCAATGGGGGTGCTGGTGCAGTTTTCATCTCCATACAGGCCTGAGGGCAATTCAATTGTGGAGCGAATGAACCGTGACTTAAAGCAATCCTTGACAGCTAGAGTCTTAGGTCCTGGCAGGAACTGGCTGGCCCACTTGTACGGGGTTCTACGTGCACTTAATAACCTCTCTAGACGATCTCTGGGTGGGCGGACCCCATACGAAATGCTCTTTGGCATTAAAATGTTTGTGCCAGACCTTGATGGTCTAGACGTTGTGGCGGCTGCCGCAAACTTTGATGTAGATAATCATTCTACTGTATTACAGGATCTACAAAAGACCCGTGACAGCTTTGCAACTGAACATTTACCCTCTTCCACTGATGCAGCACTACTGATTCCAGTTGCTGGTTGGCTTCCGAAAGTCAGAGATCTGGTACGAGAAAAGCTGGAGAACAAAAAGAATTTGGTCCCTCTTTTTGTGCACCAGTTCCAGTGCTTGGACTGAAGGGTACTCGTACAGTTATTTTACCTCCTTTATCTGGTCACAAAGACAACAGATATATTTCAGTGGACAATGTCAAGCTACACCATGTGGCCGATTCTGAATAGTGTCACACCTGCAGTTTCGTTCACCGCAATTTCATTGGATCCACTGACTTCATCATCTTCTACCTCTCCTCGTAGGGCTAAGGAAGTGATGGAGAGGTGTGGTGCAGCGGCCAGGGCAGCTGACTTCGGAGCACAGGGTTCACGGTTCGATCCCCGGCTCCGGCGGCAGCTTAGCTCAGCACCATGAGACTCTGGGCAATAGCTCACTTAATTTCCACGACGGCCCCCAGTGCCTTGAGACCCGTAAGGGTGAGTAGCTGCGCTATATAAAAACGGACTTACATATATGGACACTATCATTGATCTTTCACCTGTCCGACCTCTATCTTCTACCATGGATGTCGAGTATATATATCATTCAGATGAGTACGTCAGTGAAGTGCCGAACAGTCCTGGAGAACATCAAGCGGACCCGACACTTCCACCTCTGATAAATCAACTTACGAATGGCTACTATGGACATCATGCCAGTCTCTCTTCCGGCTCTTCTTCCTCGACATCCCGTTTCGCTAACACACCGACTAAATTAAGTATTTTTTTCTCTTGGTTCAAAAAGACTTACCTGGTCCCTCCTTGGACCTACATTTGGTTGCTGCTTGTCCTGAGTTTTCTCTTCATTTCAATTGGTTTTGTGACAGTGTTCTTTTTGCTCATCAATGGTCATTATTTGCCAGAACGCTCTGCAGTTAACTTGGTCGATGGAGTTCTTGCCCCTCACACATCGTCCCATATCATGAAACGTGATCGGTCTCATGTTAACATTTCAGCATTCCCGATTCCAGATGGCATCGTTTGGGACAAAGTTGCCTACGAAGTCCATGGCCCGACCGAGGTGCTTCGCGTACCATACGTGTTTCGCGTCTCTCTATGAGATGTGGTAACACGGACATACATTCGGATGATTGGGATGTGCAAGCAGTACAAGCACTGTTTTCAGATTTAAAGTATTATGCTGCTTTTGATGCTGAAGATTTGTATTTAAATTCTGCCAATTATGGTGATTTATTTTGTTATCAGCATTATGGACATCATTTTTTACACAAAACAAATATGTTAAGACCAATTTTAATTATACACAATGGGAACATTGTCCTACTCCCGTGGAGGGGAGTTTTAAAACTTTTAGGGATAAGTTCACTTACTTTACAGATTATGACATATCCAATCCGGAATCCTATTATTTTAAACTTCGATCATCTACACAATCCAAATTTATGTTGACCCACACAAAATTGATTTACGCCAACTTGTTTAGAAATAAATTGGCTACGCAGGGTTATGATCATTGGAAAGATACTGTTGATTTAAAATCAATCTTGGGCACGAAGCCTTGGCAGGTTCAGGGAACTGAAGCTTTACATCGTGCCTGCCTGATCCCAGCTCAAATTCTGTTTTTAAATAATACAGTGTACCAAACAACTTGTTTTGGCCTGGCAATTGTCGAAAATTTAAATACGCCATCCATTCCGTCTTTAGCGGAATATGCTAATTGGCGCACACACACAAATTATACCATTGAGGCATTGCAAGCTTTGCTTCGCAATGACACCTTCAATGTCTCTGAAGTTGATTCTTCTGGGTGGTTGGTGTGGCAAACTAATACAAATGCATGTCAAATGCACTATTATAATGTAACACCTGGTTTCACACAGACTAGACCGGACCCACATTATCCAAGTTCCCATTCCGTTACCACATACTTGGTGGGTAAATTATGCCAACAATGGTTGGAACATTCTACGCTGACATCAGTGAAGCAAAAACAACAATTGATGGACAGAATGCAGAACAATGTCATACATTCACCCCAGTACAGAGATCTGGGCCTAAATCCATCGTTTTTTTGCTCACCATGCCATTCCAGTTTGAACCCAGCCATATGCAAATCAGTCTTGACCCTGTGCCTCATGGGAACAGTCCAGCCCGAACTGCCAAGCCAGGTCCTCCCTGGACTGAAAACAAGCATCCTAGGACCGGTTTCGGGGTTTCACCCTCTTCAGCCAGGATAGCTTGATTCCAGTGGCATGGAGAGCACGGGACCCACGTCTGGGCATACCCGTCCCACTCGGGGTGACAAATGCAAAAACAACAATTGATGGACAGAATGCAGAACAATGTCATACATTCAACCCAGTACAGAGATCTGGGCCTAAATCCATCGTTTTTTGCTCACCATGCCATTCCAGTTTGAACCCAGCCATATGCAAATCAGTCTTGACCCTGTGCCTCATGGGAACAGTCCAGCCCGAACTGCCAAGCCAGGTCCTCCCTGGACTGAAAACAAGCATCCTAGAACCGGTTTCGGGGTTTCACCCTCTTCAGCCAGGATAGCTTGATTCCAGTGGCATGGAGAGCACGGGACCCACGTCTGGGCATACCCGTCCCACTCGGGGTGACAAATGCAAAAACAACAATTGATGGACAGAATGCAGAACAATGTCATACATTCACCCCAGTACAGAGATCTGGGCCTAAATCCATCGTTTTTGCTCACCATGCCATTCCAGTTTGAACCCAGCCATATGCAAATCAGTCTTGACCCTGTGCCTCATGGGAACAGTCCAGCCCGAACTGCCAAGCCAGGTCCTCCCTGGACTGAAAACAAGCATCCTAGGACCGGTTTCGGGGTTTCACCCCTCTTCAGCCAGGATAGCTTGATTCCAGTGACATGGAGAGCACGGGACCCACGTCTGGGCATACCCGTCCCACTCGGGGTGACAAATGCAAAAACAACAATTGATGGACAGAATGCAGAACAATGTCATACATTCACCCCAGTACAGAGATCTGGGCCTAAATCCATCGTTTTTTGCTCACCATGCCATTCCAGTTTGAACCCAGCCATATGCAAATCAGTCTTGACCCTGTGCCTCATGGGAACAGTCCAGCCCGAACTGCCAAGCCAGGTCCTCCCTGGACTGAAAACAAGCATCCTAGGACCAGTTTCGGGGTTTCACCCTCTTCAGCCAGGATAGCTTGATTCCAGTGGCATGGAGAGCACGGGACCCACGTCTGGGCATACCCGTCCCACTCGGGGTGACAAATGCAAAAACAACATTTGATGGACAGAATGCAGAACAATGTCATACATTCACCCCAGTACAGAGATCTGGGCCTAAATCCATCGTTTTTTTGCTCACCATGCCATTCCAGTTTGAACCCAGCCATATGCAAATCAGTCTTGACCCTGTGCCTCATGGGAACAGTCCAGCCCGAACTGCCCAGACGTGGGTCCCTTGCTCACTTTGCCACTGGATTCAAGCTAGCCTGGCTGATGATGGCTGAATAGCCAGAAACCGGTCCCAGGATGCTTGTTTCCGGTCCAGGGAAGACATGGCTTGGCAGTTCGGGTTGGACTGTTCCCATGAGGCACAGGGTCAGACTGATTTGCATATGGCCATGTCTGAACTGGGGTGGTGGAGTGAGCTAAAGAATGATGATGGATTAAACCCAGATCAGTTGCCTGGGGGTGTTTGATTAGCTCAAACGCTCCGTCCATCATCCCCTTTGGTATCGCTTTGTTCGCCCTAAGTTGGCAGGGTATGCCCAGACGTGGGTCCCTTGCTCACTTTGCCACTGGATTCAAGCTAGCCTGGCTGATGATGGCTGAATAGCCAGAAACCGGTCCCAGGATGCTTGTTTCCGGTCCAGGAAGACATGGCTTGGCAGTTCGGGCTGGACTGTTCCCATGAGGCACAGGGTCAGACTGATTTGCATATGGCCATGTCTGAACTGGGGTGGTGGAGTGAGCTAAAGAATGATGATGGATTAAACCCAGATCAGTTGACTGAGGGTGAGTGTTTGATTAGCTCAAACGCTCCGTCCATCATCCCCTTTGGTATCGCTTTGTTCGCCCTAAGTTGGCAGGGTATGCCCAGACGTGGGTCCCTTGCTCACTTTGCCACTGGATTCAAGCTAGCCTGGCTGATGATGGCTGAATAGCCAGAAACTAGTCCCAGGATGCTTTTTTCCGGTCCAGGGAAGACATGGCTTGGCAGTTCGGGCTGGACTGTTCCCATGAGGCACAGGGTCAGACTGATTTGCATATGGCCATGTCTGAACTGGGGTGGTGGAGTGAGCTAAAGAATGATGATGGATTAAACACAGATCAGTTGACTGGGGGTGAGTGTTTGATTAGCTCAAACGCTCCGTCCATCATCCCCTTTGGTATCGCTTTGACATCAGTGAAGCAACATCTTTCTCTGCTGTCGCATGACATTCATTTGGCTGATTTTCTCTTGGGACCCAGGGCTCCCAGAGCAAAAAGATTCATGTATGCCGCTTACAATGAAATTTGGAAACTTTCGCAGATGGAAGCTGCTTTTCGTCTGCGCCAAATTGATCAGGCCAATTTAGAAAAGGTTCTTGCTGTAATAGACAATAGCATAAACACACTTTCCTCACGCATTTATACATTGGATAATATTGTGTCATCTGTTATTGATATTGTTCAAAGTGATGTATCTGTGTTATATCATGGGCAAAATCAGTTACGATCTGTTATGCAATTTGCTTGGACATTGCAAACTCTTAAAATGGGAAAAGTACCATGGGATTATTTGAATGCCACTGCTTTATTCTTGCCATTTAATCTGACTGATAAGCAAAGGTTTATGTCCATGAAAGATGCTACATACACACCATTGCATATTGAACAATTAGAGCCCTTGCCGTTTTCTGTAGCGGAAACAGACTCTGCTGTTTGGTTAATTCATGGGGTTATCTCTCTCCCTTTTTCGCTATTTCAATTTAAGTCATGCATGCAACATTTTCCGATTGGCCGTTATGAACCACTGGGTAGTGCTTTTCTACATGAATTTTGGTCCCTGCCTTTCACTTACAGATGTCAGAGGGAGGGTAAGGAAGTTTTCCTAACAGGGGAGGACTGCGATTCCACAGTAGGACATTCCCTTGTTTGTAAACACGTTAAGTTGCACGGCGCTTGTAACGTTTCCGCACCTAATCTGGCCTGTTTTTTAAAAGGGACTCCAGTGCCATCAATAATTCCTGCTTTTTCGTTGCTTACAAATGGCAGTTATCTTATTTTGAACAACCAAGACTGCAGTGGTTTACGGGCAGGAGTTCCGTATTGAGTAACGGTTTCCCAGCGCGTAACTTGTTGTAGCAATATGCTTTTTCCGCCCCCGCATGGGAGTCTAGATAGCTCAATTTGGCCTTCCATTCCAACTTTGAAAGCAGATTTCAACAAGTTGAGCAGGCTCAAAGCGCTGTTATTCCAACAAGAGGTGGCCCTCACATCCGCACGCGAGACCTTCCAATTACAGGTGGCTAGGACTTCTGGAGAGATACAGTCCCTTCTGAACACCAACCTCCCACTGCATTTTGGAGAGCTGATACACCAAATATTTAATGCGTCTGACACCACAGGCCTTGCGCATTTTTTTAAATGTGTGGGATCTGGCCTTGTGTCTTCTCTTCAGACTATATTTGGCGTAATACCGGGTTTTATTCATTCTATTTTTTCCAGCGCCTTCGGAGGGTTCCCCTTGATTTTGACGTAAGGCGCTGGAATCCTGCTTCTCCTGCTGCGCAATGGCTGCTCAACTTGTGGTACTGCACAGACCAGGCCAGTTGCAGCTGTACCGTGATCGCATGCAACAGGTTTTCAGATGCTTGCCATTAGCCATGCTTGGAGTCAGTTATGGATTGACTTTTCGCTTTGCGTACTTCACTTGCGTGCAACCAGTCCTTTACTGTCAGCGATGTCCCTTCTATTGGGCACTGGATATATGCCTCTCCAATACGTCACGTCCAGTCCCGGATTTTAACCAGTTGATGGGTCCCTTAGAGGCCCATGACCAGGCTTGTTCTGGGGATGGCCGTATGGCGCATGCGGCTGCACTTGGAGTTTTGGCGGAATGGGATGTCTGTGCGGCTGCGCAGAACGTCCTGCAACGAAGTTTCATCGAATATCACGCAAGTTGCCCACTCATGCTTTTAGAGGCATCTGATTGCGAGGAGCACGTTTGTTCCTTCGACATACTTAATTGGATGGCATCTCTCTTTTTTACAAACGATAGGGATGATCTTTTGGAGGGAATTGCATTCCTCGGTTCATACACCTTGATGGACTTACCACCTCCTTCATAATAACTTTGTTATCCCGGAGGCAGCTCCCCTTCCATAAGCCCTATTGACAACTTTGACAAAATAAAAAAAAAATTGTTGAAAATTTTTGATTTTTTACAATTTTTTTTTTTTTTACCCACTTTGAACTCTGCTTGACTTGTGAACTCTGTTTTGGTCCTTTGTCTATGTCCTATGGCCTTACCAGGGGAGGGTGTTATATTGTTCTTTGGCACATTGTCGACATTGCTAAGTTAGCATGAGCATCGCTGCCATGATGCTGCTTTTGCGCACGCTACTATATGACTTTGTTTTTGCAAGACTTTGTTTGTGCCCTTCACAGGAGAACGGGTTGCCTTTCGCGTTCTCTGCCTTTCCTGGAGTTTAGTCTGAACACGATATGCAAGGTCGATAAACAATGCCCCTTGTTATTCTGTTCTGGTCAGTCCCTAGCACCTAGACATAACATGCTACACAGCTGCTGTACTGAAGACTCGTGCTTTGATATTGCGTTGTTGCATGTTGTTTTAACACTCTTGGAGAAAGCCGTTCCATGGAGAAGAGCTCTGCTGTTCCTATGATGTAAACCTCACATTCAGGCTTTAAGGTATGGGGTCTGCTGTCAAAGCCCAGAGATCGTCCTTTTTATAAAATAAACTTCTTCTAGTCAAGGGGAGGGTGGTCAGGCCTATAGGCCCTTATTTCCACAGTCTTTTATAAAATGACTTCTCCCTTTGTATTCTATGGAATTGTAACAATGCTATCTGTGCTGAGTTTATGCATTTTGCTGCTAGTAGTGGCACGTATACTGTATTGTAGAGCACAATAGTTAAAATAAACATTTTGAACTATTTCAGTGACTCTGCCTATTCTCATTGTGGACAAGTACGAGTGAATGAGCGAAAGAGTACGTCTTGCTCCCGCGATTCCTGAGAGAGTCGGGAGTGTTGTGTTCTGGGTTGTCTAATCATTTGTAGCTCCGTGATATTTGGAAGAGAACGAATGAGACACTATAGCTAGTCGGTTTGGGATTTTGGGTACTGATGTGGTAGGTTGGTACACCCCTATTCACTGAGGTCCTGTTTTCCTGCGCATAGTTCTATGTATGTGCAGAATCCCTGCAACACTAGGAGCTATATTTATGGTCTGCTTCTGTTGAACCAGTGGGGCTGACATACCTGATAACCGTGATATGCAAGTTAAAGCCACAGGCTAGCAACAGGGTGTCCTGAGGGCACGGAATGATGTGTGCTGTGATCACAGGCTAGAAACAGTATGTCCTGAGTGCGCAGAACGATGTGTGCGGTGACCACAGGATAGAAAGAGTGTGTCCTGAGGGCACGGAATGACGTGTGCGGTGACCAAATCTTGCATACAAAAAAAGGGACATTCCGGCAAAACTCCACGAGCTCCGCCCACCACTAGGAAAACTTAATTAACTTAAATCACATGCCCTACTTTTTAAATGCATTGCACCCTGCCCTGTTGTCTGCATAGGGCCTACCCTAAGGGTGACATGTTTAAAGGACTACCTAAGTAGGTGGCGCAATCAGTGATGCAGGCACACTAGTAGCATTTAATTTACAGGCCCTGGGCTCATGTGCTACCACTTTACTAGGGACTTGCAAGTAAATTAAATATGCCTGTTGGGGATAAGCCGATATTACCATGTTTTAAAGAGTGAGCACATGCACTTTAGCACTGGTAAAGTGTACAGAGTCCTAAGGCCAGCAAAATCCATATCAGCCAAAAATGGAGGAGCAAAGCCAAATGTTTTGGGGAAGTCCACCCCACTGCTGACAGGTCTAACACATATTCATAAAAGCACAGGCTCTGATGACCATTTTGTATAGTTCACAAACCCGGTACAGAGTCACCAAACTATGAAATGCTTGGACTCATATTGATTCCCCTTCTGTAGTTGTGGGACTCTTTTGGGTTCATAAATTATAAAGCTCTTGGGCCCATGTTGGGTCCTGTACTGTAGTTTGCACTCTCTGAACAGAGTTTGCGGACTATGAAATTCTTGGCCCCATCTTGGGTCCCCTGCCCTAGTTTGCAGACTCCGTACAGATATCCAGGATTACGCTCACCATTTGTGTCGAGTCTGCACATGTGATTTTAAACCGATAATCTGTAGACACATTTTTGCATAATTTTAAATCTTTAAAATACATTATATCTTCCTTACATTGGTGGTTTAGGAGTGCGTCTAGTGTCAGATTGTGTTTTTTTTGCCTTTGTTGTTGGTGAACTCCAATGTTTTAAACAAGTACATAGTCTGTGGACTCAAACTGGAGTCCGCAGACTTGGCACACCTAGCAGTGAGTGTTGGACTTCCTATAAAGCGCTCAGACTTGTAGCAGAGTCCACTGACTTTTTGAATATACAGCATTCTGAAGTTTTCATTGGCCAAATCTTCATATATCCTTCCCCTACATTACAAATGCACTTTCTATAGCAAACCCCCAATTTGTAAAGTGCAGTACATCTGTGCATTTCACAAACACAGGCACTGTTGCTGGTAACTGTTCAACAAAGAGAAGAATTAGAGGGAAAAGCAAGGCATCAAGGGCGCCTTCCACTCAGAATCAATAATACACACAGAAGCCCTTGTCGCACACCACATATCAAGTCAATGCTTTTTGGGTCCCCCACTACTCACTTTCTAGCGGAGGAGGTTCTAGTGCATACCTATGAACCCTATCATTATGTGTATTTGAAAAACAAATTATAAGACAGATCAGGTGTGTTGTGGTGAGTCCTACATGTATGAGGAGTAAAAGTAAAAGTGTGTTTCTGTAGGAAGTGCCTCACGAAAGCAACCACCAAGGAGCGATTGGCAGGTTCTCGCCAAAGTGCTCACTCTTTTATCATCGGCACTTTCCTATATTAAGGAACGGAACCAACATCCAAACATGTGTGGAAGAATATTGTATGAGTGCAACCTTAAAACTACCATTTGTGTGTGGTACACATCTCAACAAAAACTCCATATGAATCCCCGTGAAGGGAGGAGAACTTCTTCCTCACAAGCACAGAAAAATGTAAAAATTAGTTTTGAAAAAGCACTCTGCATATGTCTTTAATTTGTGGTGCCCGCACTCATGATTAAAAACCATACCATGTTTTAAACCATTTTAACTTGAACCGCCAACATGTTTCATTGCCAATTCACTTTCTGGCAAATTCATCAGGGCACCGGGACCTCATTCCACCCATGACCCTTAACAAGGGGTTGGGATTTGTTCCAACACCTCAGCATGATCCTTTTAAATGTAGAACTGATTTTTTTTAAACAATGCGGAAAATCTGTCTACATACGTTTTTAGGGATAAAATTGCGAATCCCCCTTCTGTGTTTTTCACTGACCTGCACAAGCCATCCTCATTCTGCCCTCTGGCGTCCATCATGGCCCCAGAGGTTACAGTTTTCGAACAACGTGTCCTCAATAAGATCACTGCACTTGAACAATCCATGCAAAACCAATCTTTCCAAAATATGACTAAAGCCGATTTGGCAGCCATCAAGTCGTTACAGAATAATAAGAACATAATAATAAACCCAGCGGATAAAGACGGTGCAATTGTGGTTCTCAATATTCAGGACTACAAAGCGAAGGTTCAGAGACTTTTAGGGGTACGCACAAATTATTTACCACTGACAAGGGACCCCACAGGTAACCTAAAGGGTATTATAAAGAACATGGTAGAGGAGGCTAAGGACAACAAGTGGATTGCTGTGAAGGAAGCTGAATTCCTAATGAACCCCTCACCTAGGATCCCGGCCTTTTACATTTTGCCAAAAATTTATAAGGCACAACTTCCCCCACCAGGACAACCAATAGATTCTGGGATTCAATCTTTACTGGAACCCTTATCCCAATTTGCCGACTTTAGACCTTAGAGAGGCGGTAATCAGTCAGCCTGCCTATGTACGTGACACCACTGACATTCTTAATATTCTGCAGGACATTGAATATGACACTAGCATTCCCCAAGACACCATGTTGGTGGCAGCTGTGCGTGTGCTTGGGGCTCACGAATGGTTCTATGACACCCCTCAATCATTTGTGCTCAAATGTATTGAATTGGCTCTGATGAGAAATTTCTTTTGCTGCCGGGATCCGTTATTTTTACAGATCTCCGGACTTCGATTGGGGCAACTTTTGCCCCCAGTCTGGCCTGCATATATGTAGGATTGTTTGAAGAAAACTACATTTTGCATTCCACCAATCCTTTTCTTCAGAATATCCATCTATGGAAACGTTAAATAGATGATGTGCTATGTATCTGGTCAGGGGCAGATGAGAACTTAATGCAGTTCCTCTGGTGGATCAATGGACTGGATCCTTGCCTCCACTTTACGTGGTCTATGAGTAGGAACACAGCAGTATACCTTGATCTGAATGTTGCAGCCAAAGACTCCAGGTTACACACTGCTGTCCATCACTCCTCCTTTCACCCCATGCCTTTGCAAGATTATCTCCCTGTGGGGCAGTTCTTCAGGTATAGGAGAAAATGCACAGAGGTTGGGATGTTTGCCACACAATTATCGCCACTTGTGGAGTGCCTAAAAGAGAGGGCCTATCCAGTGAAAGTGGTCAACCGAGCACGTAAAAGGGCATTGAATACCCCTAGTGCAGTCCTCTTGGAGAAAACTAGGAGGACTAACAATCCATGTATCCCAGTGGTATCAACTTTTGACCCTCTATCGACAAAGATTAGACAGATCATAAGAAAAAACTGGTACCTTCTTGATGTGGGTCCAAATAAGATCCTGCAGCCAAGATTTGCCTTTAAAAGGATGCAAAGTCTGAGGGATTGCCTTGTTCACACCCACCAGACAGGCCAATCGCAATGTGAAACTACTGTACCACCTGGTCATTTCCCCAGTGGTGGGTCCACGGTTTGTGACTAACGCAGGCCTCTAAAAGTGTTGTTCTGAATGATGGCTGCACTTGGTTTCAAAAACAGGTGCATCAATTTTAATTCAAACTAAGTCATATATAGGTTGACCTGCATCTGTGGCCTACATTACTTTGGCTTAACCACCAAGAAAGTAAAAATCAGAATTCAGGGATATATCAGCACGCTTAAGACAGGCAAACTCACAACATGTTTGGTCTGACACTTTCAAGAGTTGGGATCCCATGGATTTTAGGTGGACTGTACTGGAAACAGTGAATGTGGGTGGCATGGGGCAGGTGAAATATTGTGCAGGAAAGAAGCCTGTTGGATTTTTGCAGAGAAGACAGACGAAGGGGGCCTGAACGACCTGATTGAATGGCATAAAATGTGAAGATAACTCTTGAATACAATGGCTTCTGTCTGTTTGTCCCCCTATTTATCAGCCCATTGCATGATCAATTTAGGAAGGTGTGATGGTGTAATTGTAATGTTTGAATTACACCTCCCCCTTCCTTCTCCCCCCTCCCTCTTTTCCTCCCCATGTGACTTCTCCTTCACTCTCCCCTAGTGGTAGAAAACTATATCCTGGTCATTGAGGGTGCCTGCACATCATTGCAAGATGATACTCACTTTTATTGGGCCTCTCCATCGACAGTACAGTAGTGTGGGGAATACTATGGCAGTATAGGCAAAGTTTCCACTTTCACAACCTACAAAATTTGTTGGGAGGCCGTGGGCAAGAGTGCTGCCATTTGTTTAGGGATGCAGGATTAAGTGTTTGTACAATGACCCGGCTCCTGTACAACAGCTTAATATGGCACCGTGGTCACTGACAACGTCAGGTGACCTGGTACATTCTCTTTCCACTTGCCGCCACGCTCAAGAAGATGGGTGTGGTGGCCAGGGTCGGGTTGCTCAGACGTGGAAACGCCGAGCCTGGCGGTGAGTACCATAGCTCTCTCTTATATGGAAATCTGGTTATTGGGGTGTGAAGGCTAACCGCTCGAGACACGAGGACCGGTCATATTTGAGTCCGCTAAGTTGGGCCGGCAGTATGGGCTATCTGTCATGTTGAAAAAAGAACTGGTGCCCTTACCATGCCTTAAATTAGGGGGACGTGTTTGAAGTGGGCATGACATGTTTTCCTGCCGGTAATATGATAACCAAACCCTAAATTCCCCCAGTGAAAGCATGGAGAGGATATTTGGTCCTCTTCCCCTCCCGCAATCAGGGACTGGCGTGAATGGAGAGGATGCATGCTATAAAAAGTCGGGTGCAATAAACAGGGTTGCTTTTCAATAATATGATATGCATCTTCAAGTGAAGACACGTAAAACTACAGTGAAAGCCTTGAACTGGGTGTTGTGAATGCGTTACCAAATGATTGGACATGTGCAGAGGTCCCTGATAATAGAAAAGATCTCTGGTGACAATCCCTTAATGTACATTGGTTTCTAAATTGTGAATTCTTTATTTATAAGCGATTGAGTGTTGCTCCCTAAATCTGTTTCCTGGCTGCAGTCTGCTGGTAGGTTTCCACCCGGTAGCCGCATAGTAATTATACCATATATGATGTGAAAAAACCCTGCGGGTTTTCATTATTGGAAAGCTTTATGCATTCTCTATGCTATGAGTTGTCCCCTATTATTTCTTTTAATCTACAGGTCCGGTGCACTTATTAAAAATATACATAATGGGAGGTATCCACTAGAACCTCCTCTGCTTGAAAGTGAGTAGGGAGGGACCCAAAAAGCATTGGCTTGATATGTGGTGTGCAACAAGGGCTTCTGTGTGTATTACTGTTGCTGGTAAAACTGAACAATGGCTGACACAGCTGATAGGGAGCTTACTGGAACATCGGCTGCAGCTCAGGGTGATGACATCAAATGCACTGGAGAGATGATGGAGAAAAAATATCAAAGGACCCTAACATGTGGGAGTTTTTAACAAATCCTCCTAGAGAGATAGAACTTAACACAAGGAGCGTCTTTTGCAAGCTGTGCAGGCAAAACATTTGGGGGCATTTCAACCATGACACACCATCTGAAAGGCAGTGTCAGATATTCCTTGAACAGAAGAAAAGAACAGAAAGCCATGATGCAGGAAGAACCCTAAATATTCAGGAAAAGTTGCTGTAGGAAATGTAAGAAAACAATAACCACCTCAGCATATTCACACTTTTCACTGCAAATATTTTGGGTGGTGAGAAGAATCCCAACTTTGGGAATGAGATGTTGGAGAAACGCTACAAAAAATACCAACAGCAAGAAAAAAAATTGTGAAAAGTGTTCGGCCTTTTCCTCCCACAGCAGCAAAATAGAGTGATAACACTAAAACTCAGCACCCCTCAAAAATAACAACAAAACAAAAAAAATGTATTTTGACAACCACCTTTAGTCTTAGAACGTTTGAGGCATTTCCTATTCCTATTCATGTCTTAGTACCTATCTTTGCACTTTGTAGGCATTATTGGATTGATTTTTTTCAACTTAATCTATTTGGTCATTATGCTCAAATTCTAAATGTTGTAATAAACATCGCACATTAAAAATAAAGTTAATATACAAGAGCTATGCTATATTTTACTACTAAACAGGCAGCCACAGTTATCTTGCAGACAACAGGGTCATGATTTGACTGGCGCAGCCGGTGCAGTAGTACCTTGCCCAAAAGTTGTCAGAACTCCTCTAAACACATAATATTGCTATATTTGACTACTAAGCAGGCAGTCACAATTGCAGTTACCTTGAAGTTAAAAGGGACTTGATTTGAGTGCTGCAGTAGGTGCAGTGGCACTGGGGCCAAGAGCTCTAGGGACCCCACTAAACCCAGATTATTGCTAACATTAAAACTAAACAGGCAGTCACAAGTGCATGTACCTTGCAGACAACAGGATCATGAATTGAATGGTGCAGTAGGTGCAGTGACACCAGGACTAAAATCTCTAGGCACCCCACTAAATATCTAAAATTGCTATATTTTACCACTAAACAGGCAGTCACAAGTGAAGTTATCTAGAAGTGCTAGGGTCATGATTTCAATAGTGCAGCGGGTGCAGTGGCACCAGGACCAAAAGCACCAGGATCCCCATTAAACACAGATTATTACTATATTTACAACTAAATATGCAGTCACAAGTGCAGTTATCCTTTCAAGCACTAGGGTCATGATTTGAATGGTGCAGAAGGTGCGGTGGCACTGGGCCAAAAAGTTGTCAGAACTCCTCTAAACACCTAATATTGCTATATTTAACTACTAAACAGGCAGTTACAAGTGCAGTTATCTAGCAAGCACTAGGGTCAGGATTTCAAAAGTGCAGCAGGTGCAGTGGCACCGGGACCAAAGGCTCCAGGCACTCTGCTATACACCTAATATTGCTATATTTTATTTCTAAACAGGCAACCACGAGTGCAGTTACCTTGCAGATAATAGTCATCATTTGAATTGTGCTGCAGGTGCAGTAGCACCGGGCCAAAAGTTGTCAGAACTCCTCTAAACACAAAATATTGCTATATTTGACTACCAAACAGGCAGTCACAATTGCAGTTACCTTGCAGTTAAAAGGGACTTGATTTGAATGGTGCAGCAGGTGCAGGGGCACTGGGCCCAAAAGCTCTAGAGACCCCACTAAACCCAGATTATTGCTCGGGGAAAAATCTCCAAAACTTCTGACAATTGGTCAAATGGGGGAGAGGTGGGCAAGTACCGTCCCCGCAAAACCATGTAGCTCCAGATATGTGGGTCTCACATTTCTCTAAGCAATTTGCTATAGATGAAGAGGGGGATATCGAAGAACCATTTCAAATTCCACCATATGACGTAGCATTGCATTTTAACATAGGCCCCTACACTATTTTCATTATTCATCAATGGGGTTGTTAACTATTTTACCACCTACCCGACCGATGCATCCTCACTTGCAGGCATAAAAACACCTATACTCATGTTCGCAGATGAAACACTTGTCATCTCGAAAACGCAGAGCGGCCTGCAGCGGGCATTAACGCGGTTTGAAGAATTCTGCAATGCCCGCGGTCTTGATATAAATATGAACAAAATCAAAACCAAATTCATGGTTCTCCACAAACATTGGGCAATTAAGGGGAGTGTATCCTTAAACAATGAATATCTTGACCAAACCGATGATTTTAATTATCTAGGAATCACACTTGGAAAAAAACTTAACTGGAAAACCCAGATAGAAACCATGGCCCTAAAGCATTGCAAATTAGCAGGTGCATTGCTGAAAGAACACAAGTCCTCACTAACAAGCCTATAAGCCCAGTTTTGAATATTTATAACACCAAAGTCCCAGCTTCTGTACTCTATGGTGCTGAACTATGGGGCTATGACAACCTGACGCCACTAGTTTTAGCCCAAAATAAATTTATTTACCGGTCTACCTCAAAATACGCCACTCAAGCCCCTATACTATGACCTAGGCTGTAATAGATTGGATGAGATAGCAAGGTTTCGCCCGATAGCATTCTGGCAAAGACTATGGACCACTCCCGAGCGATCGCACTACGCCAGTGCCCTCAAAGATGTCTGGGTTGAATAGTATCCAAGCCACTGAGAGTGCTACGCTGACAGTTACATTCTTAGAGTTTAAGCCTTGTCCACAGTACGAACCATTCTAGGATGTTATATCTAAGCCCAGAGACAGACAACTCTATTTTCAATTTCGGGTGGGTACCCTACCACTGAATTCTTTTACCCGCAAATGGCATAATTTAAATGACAGCAAATGCCAATTATGTGTAGAAAATGAGGAGACTTATTCACATATCCTATTTGTCTGTCCGGCATATAAGGCCCCTCGGGACAAATGGTTAAAACCATTACGTAGAAACATGGGCACCAGGCTTAGCACCATTGCATTGCAAATATTGTTGACAAACACAAATGACCTGTGTGTAATAGCAACTGCCAAATTCTTAAGCTGGATGTTGTCAATCCGCTACAAAATGTCAAAGAACACTGTGGCCATTCAATACAGTTGTCAACAAAAAGAATAAAGTTGATGTACAAAATGGTTAGGCCAATGCTAATATTGGCCGAGCAATGATTAATGTAAACCTCTGTTTTTGTACAAGTGCGGTTACAGTTATAGAAGTCCACAGTCTCTTAGTGTTGTAAATACTGGTGTGCATCTGAAAGACATCATGTTGCTCATTCTATGGCCCATTGGTCGAAGCACATTTTATACCATCCAATCAACTGTTCATTTTTATGATACTTTTATGAAATAGATATTTTAAAATCTTAAGAACAAAATGAATATTTTATATATGAGAATATAATGGTTTTATGTTTTTTATTTACTTCTTAATCTTTATATGGCCCTGAAGTCCTCAAACTCCAATTTTGAATTTTTATATGTATGCCAAGTACTATGGCTAAAAGGGTGTATACACCCCCAATCTAAATGTCGAGTGTATCGTTGTGAATGTATTTTGTGATCTCAGTGATCGAAATAAAGATTATGAATTGAATTGAATCTAACAGGCAATAGGGTCATGATTTGAATGGTGCAGCAGGTGCAGTAGAACCAGGACCAAAAGCTCTAGGCACCCCACTAAACACCTGATATTGCTATATTTTACTACTAAAAGGTATTCACAAGTGCAGTTACCTTACAGACAACAGGGTCATGATTTGAATGTTGCAGCAGGTGCAGAGGCACCGGGCCAAAAAGTTGTCAGAACTCCTCTAAACACATAATATTGTTATATTTTACTACTGAACAGACAGACACAATTGCAGTTATCTTGCAGTTAAAAGAGGCTTGATTTGAATGGTGCAGTGGCATCGGGGCCAAAAGTTCTAGGGACCCCACTAAACCCCAAATATTCCTATATTTAATTACTAAATAGGCAGTCACAAGTGCAGTTACCTTGCAGGCACTAGGGTCATGATTTCAATGGTGCAGCAGGTGCAGTGACACCGGGGCCCAAAGCTCTAGAAACCCCTCTAAACACCAAATTTTGCAATATTTTACTACTAAACAGGCAGTCACAAGTGCAGTTACATTACAGACAACAGGGTCATGATTAAAATGGTGCAGCGGTTGCACTGGCACCAGGGCCAAACGTTGTCGTAACTCCTCTGAACACCAAATATTGCTATATTTTACCACTAAACAGACAGTCACAAATGCAGTTATCCTGCAGGAACTAGGGGCATGAATTGAATGGTACAGCAGGTGCAGTGGCACCAGGCCCAAAAGTCGTCAGAACACATAATATTGCTATTACATCAATTAATTCTATTATTTCCTTCTTTCATTTCATTTTCTGAATTGTTGCTATTACTTACCCACACTATACCACTAATAACAGGACAATATATTGCATTTTTATACATAAACAAGTCATAACACTTTAACAGACTTTCTGGAACTTATATTGTACAACTACTCAGCAAACTACAACTTACAGCAAAAAACAGCTTATTATTAAATGCATAGGTGAAACCTAATGCATTTACAAGTGCTTGTTAATATAGTATCCTGTAGTTGGTGTGTCTAAGTAGTTAATTAGGTGGTCAATTGAGGTTCACCTTGTACTGCTGAGCATACAAAACCTGGTAGGAGCAAGAAAAAGTTTTGCCTTGCATCTCCCACCATCCAATTTTTTAACATACACAACATAATCATAATTCACCAGATCATATAAACATTGCCTGTTACCTCTTAGTTGCAAGAATACATTCCAGATGTATATCATATCATCTCTCTCTCTCTCTCTCTCTCATTCTCTCTCACCAAGCGGATACTCCCCAAGTCAGTGCTTACATTATGGCCTTTCTCACCCCAGTGGTAAAGTTACTTATCCCCTTATTACTACTTGAAAGAAACTTTTGCACACCAAACAGTCTACTATTTTATTATGTGTGGATCCGTCAAGCTATTCAAGCCTGCTACCATGTCACTCCCATAGAAGAAAGATTTGTGTGATACCGAACCACTGTCAACGGTTAATGGCCAAACTGAAGAATATTCTTCACTCTCTTACTAGCTCGCCCACCATCCCACTGTTCGCGTACACACACCCGCTGTTCGATTTGTGGGTGTGTAGGGGCTTTTGCTGACCAGACATAACTCAGTGAAAGTTCCCCTGTTTTAGAGCTCAGAGACTCACAGCCATAATCTTCATTATCTTAGCAAAATGTATTGTGTTTTCTGGGTCCTAAACAGATAATTATTTCTCTTTATTAGCAATATACATTCTAGGTGAAGAAAATGCACGAGGCACATTTTCACTATCAATTTCTGTTGCTACACCCTGAAGGTCAGTGAACACAGGAGGCTAAAACATCTCCAGAAATTATTAAATGAGCATTTTTGGCTTTTTCTGGAAGGCCAAGAGGTGAGACACTGTTTCTTTAGAAGCGACTGTCCAAGTTGGACATGTTCTCAGCCTCCTTCTTCTTTTTTTTTTTTTTAAAACTTTATTTTCAATTTTCAGAAAAACAAAAAGAAACAATACATTGGCATCAATAAAGAACGTATGCATACACATCATTAAATGCAAGTACAGTCGCATGAGACACATGGCCGAACCAAAGAATGTAGGTACAAGGGGTCTGGAAAGCCCTCCAGAAGCCCAGCCCAAAGGGACGAGGTCGACAGGCAGGGCAGGGCAATCCCCAACATCATGCACCCCACCAAGGTTAAGTGTCGCTTTCCTCCGCAGGGACAATCCCCCCGGGGAGTTCTGCATCACTCTGCTCACTCGCAGTCGCCTCCCGTGAGGGCGAGTCCCCCTCCATCAACCCAGTGGCACACAGGGTCCGCCAAGCTAGCAGGTCATCCTGCAATTTCTCATCCCGCCGGGAGAGTTGCATGT